>CM023488.1:73916474-74197964 GCA_013339685.2 Hyalomma asiaticum | reverse complement strand
TCCACCCCGTAGCGAATCCCTGCCCCATCTGAGCACTTGTAGGCTTCCGGACGCGCGCGTTCGCTCAGTGAAAGCGCGCGTCCAGACCGGCCGTGGGCCAGCACATGCGGACTTCGCGAACGCCAAATGTATTCAAGTTCACTTACCTTATTCACAATGCTTCGTGCATTAAAGAAAAAATTACACCATCTCCCGCTAAAGGGGACCACGAGGCGATGCGAAGCAGCCCGGGGGGTGCGCACCGCGTTTGCATCGGTTTGACGCTAGCAGACGCTGTCTGCGTCAGCGTTGTCTCTCGCGGGCGAGGGCGCGTTCTCGTTCCTTGCGAGCTGGTAAAGCGTTCATCGAAGAAAGAACGTTTCCATAGTCAACGCGCGCCGTTCGGACAGGAGAGGAGGAATGCCGAGAGGAGAGGAGATGAGACAACGAGAGGAGGGGGAGGAGGATACGCATGCGCGGTGCGGGTGTGGACGCCGCACGGCGGATGGATGGAGGGAGTGACATAGCCCCGACCATAAGCTGCTTCGCATCTAAAACAAGCCGCATCTACGCCTGGTGTGCCGAAGACGGTGATCCTAGGATGGCGTACCCTCGTCTCGCGTACTACACAATACTGTCCTGGCAGTTTCGAGAGCATTCCTCTGTTGCTCTATATCAACTCGATCTCGATGCGAGCATCGTTCGTCTCCACTGATATCCTATCCGTGTAAACCACCGTTTGTTCTAATCTTAATCATGCACCAACTTGACCTGGACGCCATTTGCCCTACCCGAAGCTGCTCTTTCCCGTAGCTTCTGCCTTATTTCAATTGTTTCACGGGCGTACTCATGGCTGATGGCTATAGCTGTCCCTTTGAGTTCCCTGTAGTCTCGAAGGACTCTTTCGTACTTGTGGTAATCGTGCAAATTCGAAATTATGGGACAATCTCTTTCTGGTTTTATTTTGCGAAGTCGACGGATTCTTTCAATTGTCAGGACTTTCAGCCCGGGGATCTCATTAAGAGTTTGCCTATCATGGACTCACGCCCTTCTTCAACCCAAGAGCGGAAACTGCTTTGCTTTCAGGAACACCAAAAACCACGAGGTTATGGCGTCGACACTTCAGTTTTCATAATCCGCAAGTTTTTCAGTTCGCTCTTGATATATTGTAGGTTCTGAATTATTTTCGAGTACCACCGTGATATACGCATTTATTCTTTCTCTTCTGGTGTTTAAACGACTGATTTCTTCCTTAACAGCGTCTATTTCTCGATTCGAGGCTGCCTGGTGATCTGGAATCGATTGCAAAACTTGAGTGTTATCCTTGTGGGCATCATCATCATCAAGGTGGTGCACGTTTTATTCTCACTGAGAGTCATCCTTTTGTCAAAATAAAATTCTAATTACTAATTCATACTCTAATTTCACCATTGCTTAATTCATAACAAAGGAGATGAAAGATTACGTTGTGTCGTTATTAGCGTTTAATGGAGAAACAAATTCACCGCTCGTATTACTTTAATTTGTTTAAAGTGTTTCGTTTCCGTTTTCTTTCTTTTTCTCCTGATTTTACTGGCGCTCGATTCATGTCAACGCACTCGGCCCCTTTTGCCCGGCCAGCCAGCCGGTCTAATCACTGGCTAACCTTCTCGTATTTCCGTTTATTCCTTCTTCCTCCTCCTTCTCCACCGATAGCCCATCGACTAACCAACATCGACACCAGTCCTGACCAAGCATCCATTGCAGCGACGTCGCCACACCGTCGTGCGCCGCAAGATGTCAGACAACGAAGGTTGCAGTGCGGTGCCCACTGACCGGTGGAAGGGACAACTGGATTTCGACCGGCCCTGCGGTGCGGTGAGCTCCGACGAGACTTGCTGGCTGTGTGAAGACATCTGCGCGTGGAACCGAGCGATGCACGGTCTCGCCTACGAGTTAGTAGAGACAAGACCGCGAACACTGCTCTTGAGGTACATGACCAACGTGGAGGTGGAGAGGGACCCCCCGACCGCCGCCCGCGAAGTGTCGTTTCTCGTCTCTTGGCTCATGTCTCATCACCCTTGCATTCAGGAGCTCGAAGTGAAGTGCGCCGTTCGTGCCGACGATCCCTCTAGTCGACCGTATTTCCCAATCCACATCCGCCACGAGTCACCGGCCCAGCCTTGTCGTAGGCTGCGTTTTTTGGACATCACCGAGAGCTCCAGCGCTCACCTAAACCTGGAAGACATGGACGCCATCGTTGGCCTCGAGACGCTCTTCATCGACGCTGGGGAAACGAACAAATATTTCACTGCCAAAATAGAGGCGCTTCTGGAGCGCAACCACGAATCCCTGAAAAGGGTTTCTATCTGCGAGCACAGTCCTAAGAGGCGCGAGGGACTACGATTGCTTGAAAGTCTCGTCGCTTGCGAGTGGATCACGCTCAAGTCGCCCCACAATAAGAGCAAGATGCCGGACATGGATTCAGTGGTGACACTCATGCGCACTTCGACAAACTTGAAGGAAGTCACTGTCCAGCCGATCCTTCAGGGAGAAGTTCCTGTCATCGCTAGAGCCCTCGAGAGCAATCTTACCTTGACGAAGGTGTCGTTGTACGTAGAGACGCGCGGTTCTATCGAGGAACTGTTCAGAGCGCTTCAAATGAACAAACATCTAAGCGAACTTGGGCTGTACTCCTGCGTATTCGTAAAGTCCAGCTGTATGCGAGCCATTGCATCTGCGTTGGAGAACAACGACACCCTCAAAGCGCTCTATATGGGCTCAGTGTTTCTGGACAATTGCCAAGGAGTAGGTCAGTGGTCGGAAGCCCTGTCGAAGAACAACACACTGCAGTTTCTTCGCATATATTGCGGGAACTTTTCCATGAATGACATTTCGGTCTTTTGCAAGGCTCTGCAGGTCAACAAGAGTCTAAAGACACTCATGCTTCCGGGAGTCATCGGTTCACAAGAAGAAAGGTGCGTGTGAACGTTTCCTCTCAAAAACCTTCCTGGCAAATGCAACGTAATCCCACCCAGACCACCTCAAGGCCAACATAGCCTAACATTTCCTAGCATAGCCATCACCCTAAACGCTCCTTTTCACCGTGGTGAGGTAAGGTTCGGTTCGATTCGGTCGCTTTAGGTTAGGTTAGGTTATGTTAGCTAACGGCGGGGGGGGGGGGGTTGTGTTGTCCTGCGGACCGTTCAGCTATAGACTGCAGCTGTTCATTCTTAAGAATAAGAGCAATTATTTTATTCTGAAGTGGCAACGTTCCAGACATTTCTAACGAACAACATAATATTGAGGGTGATTAATTCGAGATTGCGCGCCGTGTTTTGCATTTAACCACACATAGAGCGCCTATTCAAGTGCGCGACCTCGCCTTTTCTTTCTTGCTTGTCCTTCCATCTAAATATTCCTCATCCTTGATCCCGTGCTGATATATTTCGATATTTTTATTTTCGTGAACGTTTGCCGACATGCTGCCCTGTCGGTTTCTCGTTGCAGAACATCTCTGGCCCAACAGTTGCTCGCAGATGATTGTTACGATCGAGTGGAACTTGGGCCCTGGTCAGAAGCCTTTCTCAAGGTCCTGTTGCCAGTGCTGGCATCTTCGCCGAGGAGCCCCGAGCAGATCTGGCTACCAGATATAGGTGAACTATCGCGGGACACCGTCTCCACCTTCTGCAGTGCACTGGCCTCCAACAAGAAGATCCGCAACGTCACCGTTGACGTCAATGGCGAGCCCGACGCCAGGGTCGCACTTCTTTGCAGCGCGCTGGCGAAGAATAGATTCATCCAGGTCCTCTGCGTCCACATCGAAAACGGGGAGTCTGCGAAGGAGATTTTGCGCGCGCTGGCTCTTAACACAGCCTTAAGCGAGCTCGAAATAACCCTACGCGTGGCCTCTGACGAGGATACCGCGGCAGCGTTTTCCGACATGTTGTCAAGCAACAATGCCATGACGAGTATCTCGGTCTGCTTGAACGTCGACCACCCTCGGCTGTTTGTGGATGCAATCGCCCAAGGAATCTCAAATAACAGACGGATCGTTACCCTCGGCTGCTGGACGCGTGGCGAATCCAGCGTACCGTCGATCGTGCTTGAGTCTGTGAGAAGGAACAAGTGCGCACTGAACCGCGCCATGGAGTTTGTCCTGCAGCGCAGGGAGGACAAACACACTGCAGAGTGCTTCGAGCTCTTCCTCGGACGGCCCTGCCTAACAGCTAGCTTGACGGAAACCACCGGGATGTCAGATGTGCAGGCACGTGTTGAAGTCGCTTCTGCCAAGCTTCGTCTGCGAGAAAAGTACTTCGTACTTACGGGAGTCGTCCGCCGTTCCGTGGTTTGCTGGCCGGCAGACGGCACGCAGATTGAGGCGCTGAACCCGGACTGCTGGCGGGCCATCGCAAGCTACCTGAGCGTCAGTGACATCTGTTTCCCGTAGACTCCAAGAGCTCCTTCGTTCTTGATGACTTGCAAAAGAAGGCCTACGACGTGTTCTTCGTTGTGCATGTGGTTTTTTTTTCCTTTGTCCGGTTGGTTCAGGGTACGGGAGCTTCTGAACAGGCTGCTGAAGGGCCCTACATGAGGTTTGGGTGTGGCAAACAATAAAGGGCGGCGTGGAGGCTAGTTTGTGCCAACTCCGCTGAGACTTATTTTCTGCACGGCGTGAGAAGTGGTCTAAACATACGGAATTCCTACTTTGTTGCTGTAAGGCGAGAAGAACGCAAAGCATGTTAAGGGGCTCTTAAGCTTCACCTTTTGAAAGTGGTGGCTCCCTGTCGCCGTGAAGTGCGTAAACGCTTATGCTTGCAGAGGCGGTAGCCAAGCAGGGCAGAAGGTTCAGGAATGCGCGTCAGCTATTTCGTGCAAGAGAGAAAGTGGAACCTGCCACCTATATGCTGTCTATGCTGCACCTATGCAGCAGAGAATCGATGCAAGAAACAAACAATAGGCAACCTTTCTCCTGTCGAGAAAACGGCGTATTATGGCCTTTTTAACCTGAGCCCGCGGCACACAAAAACGGGCATATCGTCCGTGTAACAGCCCCGTCGAGATGGCGTCGGCCTTAAATTTAAGGAATATCGGCGCTAAAAATCGGCAGTCCTTTCCCTGCCGTGAAAATGGCGGAAAGTGCTACTTGGGGTGTCCGTACCTGACCTACAAATTTATTTATTTATTTATTTATTTATTTATTTATTTATTTATTTATTTATTTATTTATTTATTTCTGCTGCTTACTAGTTGCATTTCGGAAGTCCTAAGCATGGTAATATAGAAGATCGAATGCACTGATGCGGCTCAGATATGTTCACATCACGCAAGCATGAGCATGTGGTGTAGTGACACTTGCCTCCAGAGTGTAGGGACGCGGGTTTAAACACCATCACTGGTAAGAGAGAAGTAGACTTTATTTGTACACGCCGGCTGTTGGCCTCAGATGGCGGCTCGAAGTCCTTGAACTCGGGCGACATCTTGGGCTTGCCGGACGGCCCAGAGCTGTTCCTCCAGCTCTGAACTTTTGAGGGCCGCCTCCCAGCGGCGGCGTCGCCGGTGAAGAAGATCCCCGGCGGTCCCCGCAGCGAGAAGGAGCGAGCTAGTGGCTTCCTGTGTCACAGGCGCGTTACGAACGGCGGCAGTTTCAGTAATGCCAACACACTCCCAGAGCATGTGTCGCAGCGTTGCTCTCCGTCCGCACGCTTTGCACGCATCGGTCTCGTACAAGACTGGATAACAATGGCGTAAAACGGCTGGGCTTGGGTAAGTGTGCGTTTGCAGTAAGCGTAAGGTTACAGCTTCGTTCCCTTTAGGGGCGAAGCTCCTTAAGGCGGCACCCGTTCGTCCCTCGTCGTAGTCGTAGTGCGTAACCAGTCTTACGCTTTGACCTCCAAGGTGGTGCCGGTGGGAGATTTCTCCTGTGCGTTGTTGAACAATAAAAAATTCGCAGCGTGCGCGTTAACTAAAAGCCGAATTCTTCTGTCTCTCATTCCCCATTAGCAGCCATTGGCACGTTCCAGTAGTAAACGTTAGTAGAAGTAGAAGTGTAAGTGTTAGCTAAAAGCCGACTTCTGCTGTCTCTCATTCCCAGTAGCAGCCATTGTTTACCTCCAAGGTAAACAAGGCTCCCTCGCCGCGAGCGCTGGGAGCCACGCGCTCCCCGGCAAACTCGACACTGCCCCGGCAAACGCGAGAGACAACGTTGGCGCAGGCAGCGTCTCCTAGCGAGTTTCTTGATTGAGAAATACCGACTGCTCGCGTTGGAGAAGCGTTCACCGGCAACCCATGTGTATATATATATATATATATATATCGGTCCCCAGTGCATGTATATATATATATATATATATATATATATATATATATATATATATATATATATATATATATATATATATATATATATATATATATTGTGAGCGCGATCTATGAACTACTCTTCTTCATCTCTAGGAATCATCATCACTTGTATTTATTCCTCATTTCTACATATCATCATCACCTGGACGATCCGATCTTCGTTGTCGCAGCTCGTGATCGGCCATATTAAACGATCCCTTGTAATCACCTGTAGATTACAATATATATATGCACTGGATCTTGACTTGCAATGATGTGCCGGTGGGAGATATCACTTGTGCATTGTGCATAGTTGAACCGTGAGGATTCGTAGCATGCGCGTTAACTAAATTAATCCGGAACTCGGCACGATCTACGATGAACATCCCGAGCTTCGCCCACTCATCATCATTCACTCCGTGGATATGCTGTCATTTCTTTAATTTAACGTGCGGTGGCGGGAATTGGCGTCTTTCGAGTCTGTAGTGCTGGGTGAGGTCTCTGAATGTGGTCAAGCGATCACTCCACGACCACTGTGATTCTTGTTGCTGCGTGTTCGTTGTATTGTCACGATCCAGCAGGTCCGACAGCCCGCTTTCGGGGGCGGAGGCGGCGGCCACGTAATCGGCCGCGGCTCGGTGAGTGAGACGTTGAGCCACGGCGTGGGCCGCCTCGTTGCCCAGGAGCGGGACGTCGGTGTGTTCCGGGGTCCAGATGAGGAAGACCGTAGAATTTTGGTGCTGTGAGGGCGACTTCGAATCACCGTCATCACAAATTTTGAGTATGCGGGCCGCTTCCCACGAGACGCGGCCGCGCGCGAAACCGCAGACCGCCGCCTGCGAATCGCTGATCACGACCTCGGCGTTTGGCACCGCGGCGAGGGCTAGAGCAATCGCGGCTTCTTCAGCCGCCTCCGTGTGTCTTGTGGTCACGGTTGCGCACGCGAGGCATTTTCCTGTGCGGTCAACAACCGCGATCGCGTGTGCGCTTCTCCCTCCTCCATATCGCGCGGCGTCTACGTACACAACCTCGTTACTATTTCCAAACTTCGCCTGAAGGTCTCTAGCACGTTTGTTACGCCGCCCGACGTGGTGCGACGGACGCATGTTCTTTAGAAGCGGCGGGTCAATTAGGCGGTCTCGGAGTGAGGCCGGAACCGCTGTCTTTTCTCCATGCTGAGTGTGATACATAATTCCGAGGGACATGAGGATGTGTCGACCCGACTTCGACCTGGATAACCTTTCGTGTTGCGCAACGTTGTGCCCTTCGATTAATTCATCGAGTGTATTGTGGAGGCCGAACTCTAGAAACTTGCCGGTACTCGCGTTGATTGGAGCGCCAATCGCCCTCTTGAACGCTTTTCGCATCATGCGTTCGATCTTGTTTTTTTCCGACCCTAGCCATTTGAGGTACGGGGCAACGTATGTTATGTGAGTTATCGCGTATGCTTGCACTAGACGGATAGCGCAGTGTTCGCGCATACCGTTGCGTCTATTCGTGATGCGACGCAGGAGTCGGATTTTGTCATCCACCGAACGACTCCGCACTGTCTCCCCGTTATGACCGTTCGCCTGTAGGTGTAAACCCAGGATTCTAATTTTGTCTACATGCGGTATGGGGGTACCGTCTGCTGATACAACACGTATTTTGGAGTATTCGCGTTCATCGTCGCGTGGGGTTCTTCTACCTCGGCTTGTTGGTCTGTAGAGCAGGAGCTCGGACTTGGTCGCTGAGCACTCAAGGCCCGTCCCTTGCAGGTAGTCCTCGACAGCATGTACTCCTGCCTGAAGCGTTTCTTCAACGTGACCGTCGCAACGTCCTACGGTAACCCACAGGGTTATGTCATCCGCATAGATACTGTGTTGCAACCCTTCTACTTGTGTTAATTTCTCAGGAAGTCCGAGTAGAACTAAATTAAAGAGTAATGGCGATATAAGTGAGCCTTGTGGCGTACCCGTCGATCCCGTCTCAAATTCCGACGATTCCACATCGCCGACGACAATACATGAGCGCCTGCCCACAAGAAAATCTCGAATGTAATTGTACGTGCTCTGACCTAGTCCTAATGTGTTAACTCTGTTTAATATTGCTTCATGTTTTACGTTGTCAAATGCCTTTTAAATGCGAAGCATTTCTTAGCGAACTTCGGCGAGTTTGAGCGTATCTATCTATCTATCTATCTATCTATCTATCTATCTATCTATCTATCTATCTATCTATCTATCTATCTATCTATCTATCTATCTATCTATCTATCTAGCCGCCTACGATTTTGTGCTCTCCTGGCCGTTTCGCTAATCGGATGTTTACGAAAATTGGTATGGCACAACATGACTGCCTGACGAACATAAATGGCAGGTCATAGCATGAAAATCGTGATATGCATGTCATGAGTGGCATGATTTACATTTCACAGTCTTGGTGCTATCCTGGTCGTCTCGTTAATGGGATGTATACAAAAATTGGTATGCCACAATATGACTGCATCGCGAACATAAATGACAGGTCATAACATGAAAATCATGACATGCATGTCATGAATGACATGATTTACATACAACGGTCTTGGTGCTCTCCTGGCCGTTTCGTTAATGGGATGTGTACGAAAATTGGTATGCCACGACATGACTGCATGGCGAACATGACTGACAGGTCATAACATGAAAATCAGGATATGCATGTCATGGGCGACATGATTTACATGCCACGCGTTTCGTTAACGGGATGTATACGAAAATTGGCATGCCACAAGGTGACTGCATCATGAACGTAAATTACAGGTCTTAACATGAAAATCATGACATACATGTCATGAGCGACATTATTTGCATGCCACGGTCTTGGTGCTCTCTTGGCCGTTTCGTTAGTGGGATGTGTAGGATAATTGGTATGCAACAATATGACAGCATGACGAACATAAATGACAGGTGATAACATGAAAAGCACAACATGCATGTCATGGGCGGTATGATTTAAATGCCAGGCGTTTTGTTAATGGGATGTATACCAAAATTGCTATGGCACAACACGACAGCATGACGAACGTAAATGACAGATCATAACATTAGAATCATGACACGCGTGTCATGACCGGCATGATTTACATGCCATGGTCCTGGCGCTATACTGCCGTTTCGTTAATGGGATGAATGGGATCCGTCTACTGACCAGAGGGCGCTACGTAGCTCTTGTCGGACGGCTCAGTCGGGAACGGTGGAAACCGAGGGGACAGCGACGCGCGCGTTTCTTCGCTGCTTTCCGGGCGTGTTGCGAACCACACGAACGCTCGCGGCGTCGCCCTTTGGAACAGTTTGCCGCAGGTTTGGAGCGCGCGTCTCAAGGGAAATAAAACGAAAGAAGGTGGGACGGGTGGTCGCTGCTGCTATAGAGTTCGAGACGCGCATCACGTTCGCGTATTTCCCTGTCACAGTCTGCCCAATTTTGCTTCTTCTCTCCGCCAGGCAGTGCATTCTGGCGCTGATGTCGCACGTGGAAAACTCGACTGCACAGAGCCTATACGAGAATTGGTTTTTGGCACATGACTGCATGACGATCACAAATGACAGGTCATAACATGAAAATCGTGACATGCATGTCATTAGCGGCATGATCTACATGCCACTCGTTTCCTTAAAGGGATGTATACCAAAATTTCTATGGCGCATCACGACTGCATGACGAACGTAAATGACAAGTCATAACTTTAGAATCATCACATGCGTGTATGAGCGGCATGGTTTACATGCCACAGTCCTGGTGCTCTTGTGGCCGTTTCGTTAACTTCATATGCACGAAACTCGGTATAGCGAGACAACAATGCAAATCCTTTTTACGTACGTTCCTGATGCGTGCTTCGCATTTCCTTGATTCCAACTGCACGTGGGATCTGCCAATTTTTTTAATATCGAGGCCAAGGATTGCCTTGGCGGAGCTGCTATTGTTGTCAACAATCTGATGTTTTAGCTGAAGCAATGCATCCTGTGCGGAAAGATTGCGGCGGAATCCTAGCATGGTGTGTGGGAACGCGTCATGATCTTCGGGAAAGTCGCTGACTCGATTGAGAACTGCATGTTCCAGGACTTTGCCAACGCAAGACGTGAGAGAAATTGGTCTTAAATTCTCGAGCATTACTCGCTTGCCTGGCTTAGGAATCATGATAACGCGCGCCCGTTTCCACGCCTGGGGGTGGGAGCCCCCATGCCAGCACTCGTTGACGTAGGCCACTAGTCGGGAGATTGACTTGTCGTCTAAGTTACGCAGCGTCTTGTTAGTAACCCGGTCCGGGCCGGGCGCCGACCGGGTATTTAGTTCGAATAGAACTGTCCGAATTTCCGCTTCACTAAATTCCTCGTCTAAATTGTCATTTGCGACTCCGTCGTAGTCGGGATGTTGAATGCGCTGGCATGCTTTAAAGTAACGGTCACGTAATGCATCGAGCAAATTATCTCCTTTGTAATCTCTTATCAGCCAACGGATCTTGTGGCCTTGAGCGGGCCGGGCCTCCTCCGGATCTAATAGGTGCCGAAAGAAGCGCCAAGCGGAAGCCCCACTCATCAGCCTCTCGAGGCCGTTGCATGTGTCTTCCCGCTGTGCCCTACACACTTGGAACGCGTGGTCCTCTATATCTCTGTCTAATTGCGCAATTCGTTTACGCAGCGCCCTGTCGTGTCTTTCTTTTTTTCTTTGTCACTGGTAAAAAAAAAATTTTCCCATTTCAATTCACCAGTTTCTTCCGCCAATTCAGAGAGGGCACTTTTCTGGAAGCAACTGTTGTTCGCGTGACTGCGCCGACACGGGGCAGGGAATACAGACTTCGCTTTAGGAAGTACGGGCGCACTACTACTTTCTGAAAAGCCCTAGAAATATGAGAAGAAGAAGAAAGCATTTTATGAGAAGAAAGGAGGAGATGTCGGCCTGGAGAGTGAGTCTCTGGCCTGCTACTCATCACAGGGGTAAAGGGGAAAAGGGATAAATAGAGATAGAGGGAGTAGAAATATGAGAGCAAGCACACAGCAACAAGGAGCGCTGGAAAAAGGCCCTGGTGTTCTTATGCCGATGGGGTCTACTAAAAGTCGCGCTTACAAGTTGAGAAACGTACTTTATTAATCACTGTAATCACTGTAAGCAAGAAAGAAAGAAAGAAAGAAAGAAAGAAAGAAAGAAAGAAAGAAAGAAAGAAAGAAAGAAAGAAAGAAAGAAAGAAAGAAAGAAAGAATCGGATTGCGAAGCAAGGGAAAGTGCATCCGCGCTTCCGCTTGGCCCACAGCTATGTGATGTCGATAGTGATAGCGCTACATGATAGCAACAGTGAAACGGGCACCCTTTCCCCAGCTCCACTGTATGCTCAGATTTCATAAGGGTGAAAATGGCTTTAATTTTTCTTATCTATGTCCCGCGCTCCTAGGTATGGTTGAGGCGTGGCTATCGTGTTTACGAGAACAGCCGGGAAGTCCAATTTGGGTCGATGTTGGGTGTGCTGTATCATCATCAGCCTGTCTGCGCCCACTGCAGGGCAAAGGCCTCTTCCATAGATCTCCTATTATCCCTGTCCTGTGCAACACGGTTCGACCTTGGAGCGGCGGAATCTCCTAGGCCCACGGAAAGACAGCACCTGCGCACTACACAGCACTAAAGCATTGATAACGTTTCTACGGGCAACATGCCTCAGCGAAACGCTGTAAACTGCGTATAGTGTATATATATATGTATATATGAGTGTGTGAGTAAATGTTACTGCATGTACGTGTTGTGTTACACGTGATCATTGTCATAATCACCGCTAAACACCTGGAGTAGCAAGCCAGGCCATCAACCAGGCTAACATCTCCGGAGTCATCAATAAAATATTCTCTCTCTCTCCTATCCTGTGCTAACTGGGCCCAATTTATCCCCGCAAACTTCCTGATCTGATCTGCCCACCTAACTTTCTGCCGCCCCCTGCCACGCTTGCCTTCTCTAGGAATCCACTCTGTTGCCCTTAATGACCAACGGTTGTCTTGTCTGTGCTATATAGTATTTAACAATCCTAACGGTTTTCCCGCCTGTATTGCTCTTTGAGAGTGCGCTCGAAGAAAAAGAAGAAGAAACAAAGAACCGAGCACTCACGCGCGCGCGAGAGGTGAGAATGAAGAAGCGAGAAAGGTCGCTTGCCGCCCAGAAGCCCGGTTCGCGAAATTATCTCCGAGCTCGAGTCCGTCTGTAGCTCCGATCCGAAGCTCCGAGTACACAGAGGGGGCGACCATGGCCGTCAACATTCCCGGCATGCTGGTGGTGATCGTGTTCTACATGGCGGTGATGAGCGTGGGCGTCTGGTCTGGCCGCAAGGTGCACAACTGGCGCGAGAGCGGACGGCGCGTCAGCCACACCTCGATCTATCGCCACAGCCGAGCCGAGACCAGCGAAGACAGGAACGTGTACCTGCTCAAGCTTTTCGTGGCCAATCGGGACATGCCGGTGTTGGTTGGCATCGCCTCGCTCACTGGTACGTCCTGCACATAGTGCACGCAGATAGATAGATAGATAGATAGATAGATAGATAGATAGATAGATAGATAGATAGATAGATAGATAGATAGATAGATAGATAGATAGATAGATAGATAGATAGATAGATGCGAACGGATGGATGGATGGGTTGGGTGGGAGCGTGAATGGGTGGCCGGGTAGGTGGATGGAAAAATGTAAGGATGGAAGGGTAATGGATAGACTGTTCAAGACCACCAGTGAGAGAGGCCCGCTGTGGTCTTGTCTTCAAGTGCATCCTCTAAGAATTCGCTTTTCGTGCAGCTACTTGGGTTGGAGCCGGCTACCTGCTAGGTAGCGCTGCAGCAGTGTTCAGCTACGGAATACTCTATGTCCAGGCGCCAATCGGCTACGCCATCAGCCTGCTTTGCGGTAAGGCCCTTGATCATTTGAACGCCTCTTCTGTACACGCGTGTTATACTATACTTGTTATACTTGAATGAGTGCAGATTTTTTCACGTGCCACCAGCAGTTGCTTCGTCTGCTACCTTCCTGCACAGATATTTACACACAGTGTTCAAGTATCCCTAAAAACTCTGAAATTGAGGAGCATGAGCAACATAAAAAAAGAAAAACAACAACTACGCCGGCTGCGCTACAACCGTTTATTGTTTAATAAAATGATGACAGCAGCAAAACATATTTATTTACCTATAGCTCAAAAATTGAAAAAGATTCGTGCGTTGTGTGAGTGTGTGCTTTGTTAACGCAGTCAATGACTTTGCTAGTAGCAGACTTACACACATCTAAGATTATAAAATTGATCAAGTAGACCTTCTCGCCGACATATCTGCACGTTGACCAAATAACAATGCAGACATCGAAGCATTTTATGCAGCTTGCAAAAGTGACAGTTAGCATCAAATAAAAATAATGATGATGATGTGAAAGACAAGGTGTTATGACGACGTCGCCGTGCGTAATTCATAAGAAAGGCGACAAAGGCAGGATTCTTAAAGGGCATAACTAGCTTCCCTGGGTCTTCTTCCTTGAAGCCCTGTAGTGGTTCGGTTGTTGCATGAATTACGTTTCAAACAAGAACAGAATTTTAGGGGAAGTGGAGGCATAATTGAACGACGAATAGATCATCGAAAACGATAAAAAATAGGGAATTTCTCTTGAGTCAACGTTTCGACAAGGGGACTTGTCTTCTTGAGGGCAGCAAATTAGGTTTAGTAGACGGGTTTGCCTGATCATCTTGCTTGTGGTTTCAGACGCTTTTTTTTTGCTTTTTTCCTTTTTTTGCTGTGTTTCACCTGCCTCGTTTACTAGACCAAACAAAGGAAGCATCTTTTAAAGATGGCAAGAACCAAGCATTCCCGGCCAGTGATATCACATCTTTAATGACGTGCTGGACCGATAGCGTGCCAGAAAAAGCTGTGGTAATGGCTCAAGGGTCCTTGCCTTAACCAGAGTGAGCACGTCCACGTCCGTGTCTCTTAGTCAAGATGACCGATAGTCAGTCGCAGACACTCGGCGTCTCTGCATTCTTTCTCGGAATGGTTAACCTTCGCCATTGTAAAGCCTGAGCAGCGAACGACTCTGACGCAACCTTGACATGTTAAGCCACCTAGAAGGGTCACACTTTAGAAAAGCATACGTCACTGCATGCGTCACCTCGCAGGCGGACTGTTCTTCGCTCAGAAGATGCGCAACACGAAGTCTCTGACCATGATCGACCCGCTGCAGCAGTACTACGGTCGCTGGATAGGCCTCCTGCTGTCGCTGACCGCCGCCGTTGCTGACATCTTCTGGACAGCCGCGACATTCACGACACTCGGTGAGTCATTGGCCAATCGTTCATGACTGACCTTTCAGCGAAAACTGATCGCGCATTTGGCACGGGGGCTCTGAATATACGGATCACGGATGCTTTCAAAGTCTACCTTGGGTGGATAAAGAGGTTTAAAGAGGCTGTGAAACGTGTTCTAAAAATTTTGTACGATTTGTCAATTCAGACTCCTGGGCTTCCAACATATAATATACATTGTTTCGTTGAACCCCTTGGCTGACTTAGAGCTATAAAAACACAATTTAAACTTCCTCAGAGCGCGTTTCCCTCAACTCTGCAGCTGACGTTATCGTAGTCGCCAAGATTGGCCCGCCCTCAAAGGCTATGGCATAAAGAAGAGTGCTCCAGCCTTTCTTCTGCACGGCCGTACTACACGGTGTCCGACTATTTTCTTACTTTCTAGCCTCCATATAAATATATTATTTTAGATTAAACGAAAGCTAACGATAAGTTCACGTTTTTAAATGTCTTCAGTCGACGTCACTGAACAGTGCCTATGCCGGACTGTGGTGTCGCGTGGTGGTTTCGGGAGCGCAAGGAAGGAAATCAAACGGACGTTATTAAGCTTACATTGAGTATTCCATGCAAATATTTCAAAACCAGCATGTCGAGTGCTTATTGAAGCAGTGAAAATTATAACCCGGCAGCTCCATATTTTTCTTTCACGGCCACTTTAATGATGCCGTTCCTATTGGATGCAAGTTCACTGAATAAGAGGACCTGTGGTCAAACAGCGGCCATGTGACCTATGTAAAGCGACGCGTTATATTGACCAAACAGAAATTTATGTAGCGATTCAGATTTTACAAGGATGCCTGCGTAAACCTACGATAATGCACAATGTAAGAGCAGCAAAGATGATTTATTAATCGATGCGAATCACAGTATGCTCTTCGGTTTCCATGAGTATGAAAGGATAAAGTTACTATCAGAGTTAAAGAGCAAGTAAAAATTGGAAAATCGAAGCACATTTAAATCGAATCAGAGAGGTATCAGTGCGCCGGCATGGTATGTATACACTTCGTCCAAGATTTAACCACTACTACCGTATACGAGATCGCCGAGTGCAACAGGCTTACAAGCTCCACTAAATTTGTAACCGCTTTCGCTAAAACTCTGAATGGCGCTTTGCTCCAGAACGCTGCATAGTATTGCGGTGTCGTTGTGTGTTACGCATTCATCTGTGCAAAGCGAATTGGCTCTTGTTGTGGTAGCTTTATTTTCAGTACGCATGCCATTCATGCCTCGTTCTTGCAGGGAGAGATTCAATTTCTTGCGTGTTTCTTTCCTCCCTTGTAAGAGTCTGTGGCTGACAGTTCGATAGAATGAATAAATTAATGAAAACACAACGTATGTTCTGTGCAGCTAACGTAAAGAGCTTATTGTAAAACTGTCTGGTGGGCATGATTGGTAGCAAAAGTACAGCTGAAAACTGGACACTAATAATAATGCAAGGGAATTACAGTAACGAACATGCATGAGCCGATGTGCCTCTTGGTGAACCTTCAACGTTCAGTAACGGCAACATCGCTATTGCTGAATTCATTTGGTATGTGCCGACTATAAGGAACAGAGTGTGCAATGTCCGTGTTTGATCTTGCCCTTGTGCACTCGCTTGCTTTACAGGCCAGATGGCGAATGTAATCCTCGGAGTGGACGGCACGATGTTTGCTGCCCGACAAATCTCGTGACACGGCTGAAAGCTAAATCTTATACGCAAAGCAAGAAAATGCTTGCGGGCTGTTATAGTTTTGTGACAAGTTCTCTCCCGTTTACGGGGCGTGTACGCTGTCGGCGAGAGTACGCCTTTACGCTCGAAAAGTAGATCGCCGATCTACCTTTCTGCAAAGGAGCTTTGCCGGGAAGGAGATACTCCTTTGTCGTGTGTCACTGGGCATGAACGCCTTTCCGGTAGATGTCCCCTTACCTAAAGTACTTTAGCGTGCCCGTGTGTCAGGGGTATTAGAGAGGTTGTGAAACGTATTCTAAAAATTTTGTACGATTTGTCAATTCAGACTCCTGGACTTCCAACATATAATATACATCGTTTCGTTGAACCCCATGGCTGACTTAGAGCTATAGAAACACAATTTAAACTTCCTCAGAGCGCGTTTCCCTCAACTCTGCAGCTGACGTTATCGTAGTCGCCACCATGGCCTCCGAGATTGGCCCGCCCTCAAAGGCTATGGCATAAAGAAGAGTGCTCCAGCCTTTCTTCTGCACGGCCGTACTACGCGGTGTCCGACTATTTTCTTACTTTCTAGCCTCAATATAAATATATTATTTTAGATTAGACGAAAGCTAACGATAAGTTCACGTTTTTAAATGTCTTCAGTCGACGTCACTGAACAGTGCCTATGCCGGACTGTGGTGTCGCGTGGTGGTTTCGGGAGCGCAAGGAAGCAGGGAAATCAAACGGACGTTATTAAGCTTACATTGAATATTCCATGCAAATATTTCAAAACCAGCATGTCGAGTGCTTATTGAAGCAGTGAAAATTATAACCCGGCAGCTCCATATTTTTCTTTCACGGCCACTTTAATGATGCCGTTCCTATTGGATGCAAGTTCACTGAATAAGAGGCCCTGTGGTCAAACAGCGACCATGTGACCTATGTAAAGCGACGCGTTATATTGACCAAACAGAAATTTATGTAGCGATTCAGATTTTACAAGGATGCATGCGTAAACCTACGATAATGCACAATGTAAGAGCAGCAAAGATGATTTATTAATCGATGCGAATCACAGTATGCTCTTCGGTTTCCATGAGTATGAAATGATAAAATTACTATCAGAGTTAAAGAGCAAGTAAAAATTGGAAAATCGAAGCACATTTAAATCGAATCGGAGAGGTATCTGCGCCGGCATGGTATGTATACACTTCGTCCAAGATTTAACCACTACTACCGTATACGAGATCGCCGAGTGCAACAGGCTTACAAGCTCCACTAAATTTGTAACCGCTTTCGCTAAAACTCTGAATGGCGCTTTGCTCCAGAACGCTGCATAGTATTGCGGTGTCGTTGTGTGTTACGCATTCATCTGTGCAAAGCGAATTGGCTCTTGTTGTGGTAGCTTTATTTTCAGTACGCATGCCATTCATGCCTCGTTCTTGCAGGGAGAGATTCAATTTCTTGCGTGTTTCTTTCCTCCCTTGTAAGAGTCTGTGGCTGACAGTTCGATAGAATGAATAAATTAATGAAAACACAACGTATGTTCTGTGCAGCTAACGTAAAGAGCTTATTGTAAAACTGTCTGGTGGGCATGATTGGTAGCAAAAGTACAGCTGAAAACTGGACACTAATAATAATGCAAGGGAATTACAGTAACGAACATGCATGAGCCGATGTGCCTCTTGGTGAACCTTCAACGTTCAGTAACGGCAACATCGCTATTGCTGAATTCATTTGGTATGTGCCGACTATAAGGAACACTAGGATCGAGTGTGCAATGTCCGTGTTTGATCTTGCCCTTGTGCACTCGCTTGCTTTACAGGCCAGATGGCGAATGTAATCCTCGGAGTGGACGGCACGATGTTCATTGTGGCAACGGCGATGTGCACCTTCACGTACACCGGCCTGGGTGGACTTTACTCCGTCGCCTACACGGACATCCTGCAGTTGGCCATCACCATTGTGGGAATGGTACGTACCAAACCACGCGCTCATTCAGGTCGAAAGTCTCGGTATATCTTTCAGCATGACACAGTAGCACCTCAACAACTCGAGATTTGTACTTTCGTCGTCGTCGTCGTTGTTGTTGTTTGAAAGGTCAGAGTAACAGTGGTGGCTTGTTACATAAATGTGCAGAAGAACAGCACTGAAAGTGTACGTTCTTTTGTAGCGCCCCCCTGCTGCTTGCCGCTGCCTTAGTACCTGATAGAAATAGCGTTCTGTGCGGGTGGGCATAGGCGTGCCCGCACAGCTGTTCATAGAATAGGTGCGCCAGAACTGCCCCGCGTACTTTGATTGATTGATTGATTGATTGATTGATTGATTGATTGATTGATTGATTGTGGTTCGGTTAGGAAAGGACGCTAATTTCTGCTGCCCATGTAGGGAGCACGGCGTGGGGGTGGGGGAAAGGGAGTGAAAGAGATAGAGAGGAGAGAAAGGCCGTAGTGGAGGGCTCCGGAAATTTTGACCACCTGGGGTTCTTTAACGTGCACTTACAACGCACAGTACTTTTGCATGCACTGCATTTTGACAGTAAGGTCATCATGGGGAGGGGTCCGAGAGAAGGGGGGTAGGAGCGCTGTGTTGGAACCTTCACTCCATCTATAGTAAGGTACCCGCGCGCGCCAATGCTTGTGAGCAATACTATAGTAGCCGCAAGATGCATAGATATTCTTCTTTTCATTCGTTTGTTAACGTGAAGCGTGGATACTCTACTTTTTTACCGCGCTGAAATGAAACGCTTGCAACGCCAACTCCCGCCGCAAGCGCTACCACATCAGTTTCAACTGACCTGGCAGTGAAGTATCATGGGTAAAAAGAGTTCATAAATGTAATTAACTGCACCGCGCTCTTTTAAGGAGGTTGCCATTCCGTACATTTTTGTCCGTCTGTGTCCCACACGTCATCCCTTCTATGGATGAAACTGCTCGACAACAGACGCTTCGAAGGTGCCGAAGGCATCAAACACGCGTCCCTTACAAAAATGTCATATATGGCGATATCAGGGATTGGGTATATCAGGCTATATATGGCACATGTCCGTATGTGGTCGTATTTGCCCAAATTGAGGCATATGTGGCAACAAAAGGCCTACACGAGGACTGTTATGTATGACCCTGATACGCATTGAGCACATGCGGCCACTTACAGACGCGTGCTATATGTAGCCAGGTATGCATGTATGGCCATACAAACATGCCCGGCTATACGTGGCGCGTGTCCGTATGTGGTCATATTTGCCCAATACTTGTCAGGGTCATACATGGTATTCTTCGTGTAGTTCTTTTATTGCCACATATGCCTCTATCACGATTTGGGCGAATGCGGCCACATACGGACATGAACCATATATAGCCAGATATGCCCAATCCCTGATATCACCATATATGGCAATTTTGTAAGGGCGACGCCATTTTAAAAGTTCGCGTGACGAGGATTCTGTTTTGCTTCCGTGACTGGCTGGTGGAGCGACACCGACTCTTGCTATCCGGGTGCCCTTGTTGCGAACTGCTGTTTTAGGGGCGAAGCTCCTTATGCCGTGAGTCTGTCCATCCTCTGTTTGTAGTAGCCACATCTAGTTCGTGAAGTGCTCACTAGATGGCGTGATCGCGCTGCTGTGCTCGCCTCATTCAGATGTATGGGAACGCGTAGTTTTGGAGGTCTGTCTGTCTGCGCCTCCTTCCGTCCGTCCGTCTGTCTGTCTTTCTCTCTGTCTGTCTGTCCGTCTGTCTGTCTGTCTGTCTGTCTGTCTGTCTGTCCGTCCGTCCGTCCGTCCGTCCGTCCGAGTGCTGCGGTGCTGCTTAGCTAGTACGCGAATTGATCAATAGATGGCGCGGAGGCGCTCGCTGCGTGCTCTAGTGTGATAGGAGAGCGCTAGATGGCGACACACAGTGTTTGTCACGTCTTTGATGATGTGCTGAGCAAGATTCACGGAAGATTCGCGGTTTTTACCGATGAACTTCCGGAGCTTCGCCCACTCATCATCATTCACTCCGTGGATATGCGTGGATTTTTTTTATTTGAGTTGTGTCCTGCTGTATATAGATACAGCTAGCTCTTAAAAACCCGCCTGATGCCTGCAGTGGATCTGCGTGGTCTTTTGCGCGACGAGCAAGGTGGCTGGCATGCTGGGCCCACCTGACAACCAGTGGCAGGGACCATCGCGCGGCACCGGGTTCTTGCAGATGATGGACAGCTTCATCATGGCTGTGTGCGGTGGCATACCCTGGCAAGTACGTGGTCTTCCTTAGACGCCGAAAAGCACAGTGCCATAGACCCTTTTCACAAAACTGTAAAGCTAGCTTCCCTGCAATGCAGCTTGCCCTACTAATGGCGGCAGCTGTCTTTATTTAAATGCTGTCAAAATTCAAGTTGCACAAGCTGCGGCCCGTTTTTTGGGAACGTTTGTATCAGAAGGGCTGCGTCGACATTTTGCATGCCCTATCGCAAGAAAATTGCGCTTGCACACGCTGTCTGCTGAATTGCCAATGCCGCCATTAATAGGGCAAGGTGCATTGCAGGGAAGCTAGCTTTACAGTTTATGAAAAGGGTCTATAGAAGGTGTGACCAAACGGACATGTGACACGTGCTGAGAGGCCAGTGCACGTTTAGTGCCCGCAGAGAAAGGTCAGCGAATCACAGTATACATAATGTCAGGGGGCCTAAAGCGTATGCCGCACCACGGAATACGGAAGACTAATCCGCTTAGGTCTTCCCTGATTGGTTCATTCTGCCTGTCAATGCGAGACTGACCAATCAGGGACTCAAGACAGGTCAGGGATGGGTCAATTCCGCTTGTGAAAGCGGAAATGACCAATCAGGGAGGCACTATGGTAAAGTATTCCACATTATGGGGGGGAGTCCCCCTTTATGTATGTCTGCGAGTGCGTTTGTATCTGTGCGTGTAGGTACATATACATATACGCATAGAGACTGAAAATTTTCGGCAGGGTTGCACGCCTCCCGGAGTTATACACTTCTATACAAATGTGCCACGATATACGTTGCTATAGGAAAAGCCCGATGCGCTTTCAAAGAGCAATCAAGCATCGCGAGTCCTGTCATTGTAGGTCCCACTCTATATTCTCTGCCTTCCTAACAGTCGATTTTAGAGATGCTCAGTATGAAAATATTGAGTTGTACTGTCATCTTTACAACATAAATTGATTTGTGGGGATTAACGTCCCAAAACTAACTCTGATTATGAGAGACGCCGTAGTGGAGGTCTCCGGAAATTTCGACCATCTGGTCTTTAACGTGCACTGAATTTCTGGGCACAGCACATGGGCCTCAACATTTCGCCTCCATCGAAATGCAGCCGCATCTTCACAATATAGTCTGTTCGGTCACTGTTCCTATTTTCGTGCTTCTAAAGTCCATTCGTGGCAAGGTAATGGTGCTGTCGCATTTTCCTTTCATGGACCATCGATAGCTTCGTCAGGCCAGCCCGCGTTGAGCGATGCTGCACATCCGCGCTTTTACGGCGTAGCTGTATGCCTGTCGTTGGTTGGACAATTTCGTGGCGTAAACAAACAACACCAGGTTAACAAGTGAAGGCAAACGGCATACCTTTTCAATCAGGCATGCCGCATAGAGCTCAGTATTATCTTCAATAAAGAAAATCACAAAAGAAGCATCAAAACCACATGATGGATTGTGATGGCGCCTGTCAACAGCGGGAACGTCGTCCCACGCGTTCCCGTTAAAGATTAGGTGCAGATGTTTTGGAAAGGGCCGTTTGACGTCATTATACGCCCGAGTTGCACAGAAATACACCACGCCAAACAGATCGTGTTTGCATTTGGTCTTGGCCAAGAATGTAGTGGAAATGTTCGCGGAACCAGTCACGGTCTACCACAGCGACCACAAAGCGATTATGTCACTTTTGGAGGGTGTTACCCATAGTGTTACCAAACCCAAGGGGGTGGGAGGAGTGCATACGTATATAGTTAAGGTTAGCTGGAAAACCTTTTAGGGGGTGGAGGGGGGGGGGATACGGAAGGTGTACGGGAGGTTTAATGGTAATGACTCACTACCATTACAACCCCTTAACATACCCCCCCCCCCCCCCCTTGAATGGTGATTCGGTGATTCACTACCCATTACTCTATAGATTATAAAGCATGTGCGGTGTTCGATACAGCTTCACTGGACATTCACACTCGGCGTGAGAGCGGCCATTTTCTTTCCCTGTCTCTTGAACAATACTCGTGGTTTGCACATGCGCAGGTGTACTTCCAGCGTGTGCTCGCCAGCAGGACCGTGTTTGACGCCAAGATGCTATCATACATGACTGCGCTCGGCTGCTTAGCGGTCAGCGTTCCTGCCGTCGTCATCGGTGGTATCGCGAAGAACGCGAGTGAGTTTTCCAATCTTTTACCGCGCTTATACAAATAGAGTATATCGATGACTGAGCACTTACTAATATGAATCTCTGGGGTTTTACGCCCCAAAACCACGATATTGGCAAGGAGGTTTAAAAAAAATTCTGGAGTGCCAACGCCCGCTGAACCTTACCGCGACGGGTGAAGCCGGCGTTTGCCTATGGTTCGGCCCTAAAAGCTTGCCAGAGTGTCCAGAAACCAGTACAATTTCGAGCGTTCTTGATCTGCTAAAGTAAACTCTAGACTAATTGTAATGTAAAAGCGCGTTGTTTTGGATCAATAAAGTACCATTGACCGAGTATCAATGCCACGATATTGCACACAAAGTTTCGCGATGGTCAAGTTTCACCCCACACCCGTAGCACAAAGAGGCACATCAAGCAGTAGTCTGTCTAGCAAAGCTGACCGCATTAAAGGGGTTAAGAAGCGTGAGGAAAACGCTTTTTATTTTGTGCTGTTTGGATTGCCGTTATTCGATGCCCTGAGTAAGATGGCGGCCGCCGGCTTCACCTATAGCACAAAATCTCCGTACACACAGCGAGTTTCGAAGCAAAGTCGGGGCTTCAACACAACTCTGCGCGGTGGTGCAGTTTACATTTAAGGTCGAGAATTCAGTGTCGTACGCCTACCTTTACTGATACCATGGCGAGTTTAGCTTTAACACACAGTTTCCTGCGCCCCTTTGCATTTATAGAGCCGTGCGTGTGACAGGAAGGCGTAGTCGACGGCGCTTTTCGCGCTTTGTCGGTGGCTGGTGTATATGGAGCTACCATAAGCACAGGTGCAGGACTGCCTAAGAGTACCTGGTGCACTGCTTTAATTGCATTTGCTGCGCATTATGCCTTCCCAGTGGGCTATTTCTGAAAAGCTCACCAAGTGGACTGTCGGTTGCTGCTCGTGCTCATTGGATGGAGCGACTAAGCTGCCGAACCAACTCCAAACGCAATAAGAGGTTTTCAAGCTACATTGAATCGGCGCATACTAAAATAAACAGGCCACACATAATGTAATTCTACGAAGTACCGTCCCTGGACCGTCCTGGACGAGAGGTCGAGGAAATTTATGGTATATCCGTGTTCCATTTGCAGACATCACGGCTGCCGCCTACCACTAAGAACGTGTCCTTAGAGATGCTGGGCCCGCTGTGTCTGGTAGTTATGTTGCTTCAATTCTGGCCCACATGACGCGGGTTCGATCCTTCCCGCGGTGGTCGCATTTTCGATGGAGGTGAAAATGCTAGAGGCCCGTGTACTGCGCGATGTCAGAGCACGTTACAGGGCAACCCCGGCGGTTTTTTCGCCATGTTCTGATATCGATGTTTTCTAATGGTACTGCATGGTCCTGTAGCATGCAGGATGGTTCACATTGCTCAGAAACGCGTCAATAATTTTAAACAACCGACTGAAAGGCGTGTTCAAACAGGTAGGCGCTTCGTACAGCGTATACGATGACGTCACGACCTCCCCGTCGTCAGAAATGTGGAGCTGGTGCCAGAAAAATGACAGTGGCGAGGTCATCCAACAATGTACTGAATTATTCCAGCTTTTCTGAACTTGAGAGCGATGATTTGAACGCTGAAGTATGGCCATTTTGCTTTTGACGGCCCGCTGGCTCGTGTAGGAAGCGTAGAAGGTGAAGTGAAAAGGTGACCTGTGAGAGAATCCGCTATAAAAATTTAAAATTCACTTCCAGGAAAACTAATTAACTTGCAACCGCCTGGCCTGGCATATATTACTATTACTGTACCGTGGAGAACATGCATTAAACATTTCACTGAGATTAGTGGACACTGAAAAATCGCCGGAGTGGCCCTTTAAAGAAACTCGCATGCCTCATAATTAGATCGTGGTTTTTGCACTTCCGAACACCATGAGTTATTACTTGTAATGTAGATGTTGGGTTCGTGGCCTCATTCTGCTTCTTCGCGTGCCGTGCGCAGACTTCACGGCTGCCGGATACAAGGGGCCCTACAACCTGCGCGAATCAGAGCACACCCAGGTGCTGGCGCTCTCGATGCACTGGCTCTGCCCCGGCATGGTGTCCGTGTTCGGCCTGAACGCCCTGTTAGCCGCCATCATGTCCTCGGTGGACTCGTCCATGCTCAGTGCCGCCACCGTCATCACCCGAAACATCTACCAATACGTCGTCAGACCCAGCGTAATGTTGCCCCAGTCTACGTTGATCTCGCTCGTAAAAGAGTTCATACGGGCAGACCCAGAATACTGATCACTCATCTTAAAGGGGCTCTGCGACACTTGTGAAGTAGAGCCCAAAAACGACACCGATCACTTCTGGAGGCTGCTGCGAACATGAGAGCCACTTATTCAAGCTAAACTCTGGCAGCGTTGTTGTACCCGAAAAAACCCGGCGCCGAAGTGTCGTGACCTTGGGCAAGATGCCAACTTTATTTGCGCTTCGAAGGGGGAGGCAAAGGGCATGAAAAGGTGTCGCTCGCGTCGCGCCGACTCCGTTTCCCTGCAGTGCACCAAAAATAGTCGAGCAGTGTAGTCTATGCTCCTTGTGTTGTAATATCCTGAAAGAATTAACAGCTCTTCGGAGGCGTGGGTTCGAATCCCACCTCTGCCAGAGGTGGGATTCGAACCCGCGCCTTCATATAGCTAGGCCGGCAATCGGGTGAACAACTACTTTATTGCCGTTTAGTTAGTGCTATATAAGGAGAAGAAGCGTGGCGTAACATGTCACGTGATTACGGGTGTTGGGTGACGGCTGCACATCAAACCGTGCTACAGGCGCTTCCCATCTGTATTTGAAACCAGAATGCAAATTATCCCGGTGCGTGCCGTGCAATATCTGGCTCCTATCTTCACGGGAGCCTTCATGACTGATCGGCAGAGTGCTCTATGTCCAAAAGCTGTCGCAGGCTGCTTAAACATTGCAGGTTGGTTGAACATTGCAGGTTGGTATATGTTACTACATATACGACACTGCAAAAGAAGTACTTCGAAGATTTCGAGCAAGAGCGCGTTTCCTTCGAACCATATGGGGTGTACGAAATGCGCTCCGGGTCGTCCCGTGTGCCACAGTCGCTGATTGTGCACCTAAACTCGAAAGCTGTAATAAATGTCTCCACATTCACAAGCAGGGACAGATGGTCGAAGTAACCATGCGGTCAGGCCCTCCATGCACGTTTCCGCCAGCCTTGAACACAAGGGATTGTGTTGAAGGTTTGGGACATTGCCTATACTGAACTGTTCAAGGGCATTACCTGCAACTTTTTTTTTTAAATAGAGAGGAAACAGTGCTATTTATTCTTCGATGCCCCTATGAACATGAGCCCCATGTCGTTGCTCATGTTCACCTTTGCTACTCTTCAGTCCCTAGCATCCTGAAAAAAAAAGTGTTCAGGAGTTGCGCTTGAGCCGCATATAACTAACATTCATGTGTCTTGTAAATATCTGGATAATTCTACTATTACTGGATTACGGTATACCGAAAGGGCTCGTTCTTTATTTGTTAGAAACAACTTAATGAGCAAACAAACAATGAAGCCTAGGAAAGCATAGGGGAAGTTAGTTGTGGCATTGCAATTGTGGAGAAAGTACAACAGAATTAAACTGCACGAAAAGACAAACCTGCCTTCGGTGGGAACCGAACCCACGACCTTCGGGTGATGCGTCCGAAGCTCTACCGCTGAGCTACGAAGGGAGTGTTAGGCAGCGCCACTCGTAGCCAAGGCGGTGTGTGTAGAAACACACTCTTGCCAGGAGGCGTCACGGTATGTCCGTGTTTGCGGCATGTCCGTGATTACGGTATGTCCTTGTTCGCAATTGTCGGGCCAAGTGCGATTTATTCTTTTTCGCTAGTGATGTGGTGTACAAATGCGCCTGTGCATTCTATAACACCTCCTTATATCTTGGCATTTGCAATCATAAAATATTTGTATAGTTCCATTTGTACTGCAGGACAAAAGACGACGTAACGCTCGAGTCGGCGCTATACTGTGCCAGCTAATTGCAGGGATAAACAAAATCAACGTCGCGCTACATTTTAGAAATGGCGTCGTGGTGAATTTTGGTGCCACTTCAATAAAGCATTAGGCTTTCCATGTAGCATTCTAACAAACAAGTCAAAACGTATCATCTTATGGGGTTATAATTTTATTCGTGCAGTTATCGCATTATTTTGCTTACATGGAAAGTTTAAAGTGCGAACTATTTGTGGCTTCGCGGAGAAACAGTGGCACGGTGGTTATATGAGCGAACTAGGAGGGGGGGCTTCGCTACTGGCTTGAGTTGTATGCGAGTATAGACACCGTGGAGCCCTGCCGCTGTGAAATTCATTGTTTCGAGCTGAGAGAGGCAGGTCCGGACCGTGTTCATTTACGACCGATTCTTGCACTTGGAACTTTTATTTGACATGGTATGATCATACAAAACATGTCTGTACACACCTGGATCCTCATGCTAGCGTGTGGGTCCTGCGAGATTCCCTTGAACAACTTACAGGCAGGAAGAACATTCATACGTTATCGCATAGAAAATTACTCTAACATAAATGAGAACAAGCTGAATAACGTAAATACTACTGCATATGGTCAGTTCCCATATATCAGTTCTGCATTTCATACATAGGAAATACAATCATTTTTACAGTTTTACAGCAGTCGAGCAGCAGGTTTGCATTCAAAAGTTCTTGTAGCATTTTAGCTTCACAGGAAAAGCTTTGTGTTGTTTTATATGGACCGGGAGACATTTTACATAAAGATGTGCCGACACTATAGTTAGACGCATTTTCCAGTGCACAATTTTTACAAGCGATTTAGGGGTGTTGCCATAGCCTGTTGTCTTTGACAGTCCAAGGCATAAAGGACTGAATAGTGAAGGGGAACGTTTCTAATTGAAGAGTTCTACACCATAAGTGAAGTTTCATAATTTATTAGCAGGTGTTTAAATTTCAAAGTTCGGGTTTGGTTCGTGACACCCTACGCCACGTAGGAATGTCGCGGCGAGGAATCTCTCGTGACATAAAAAGGAGGTGCGCCCACGCAGGCGACAGACACGGAGATGGCCGTGGTGCTCCGTGCCATGATCTGCCTCCTGGGAGCACTGTCGGCCCTTCTGGCGCTATCGGTGACCTCGGTCATTGACCTGTGGATGGCCGCCTCAGACGTCGTCTTCGTGCTCCTCTTCCCGCAGCTGGTGTCTCTCTTCTACCTCAACAGGTGGACAAACTCGTACGGCGCGTTCTTAGGTCAGTTGAAGAGTCTCGCCTGCCCTTCCATTCACGCAAAGATGAGGCAGAGCGAAATTCGTTCATGTGTGTGCCTTACCATCACTTTACCATCCCTTGAGCTTTACCGCCTCTTTTCCACCCCTCGACCGTTACCTTTGCTATGCCTTTACCGTTTTAAAGGACAACTCCGGCGGTTTTTTCACCGTGGTCTAATATCAGCGTTTTGCAATGGTACTGGTAGTGGAACCGCCAGGGTGGTTCAGTTTGCTCAGAAACGCACCAATAATTTTAAATAAGCAACTGAAAGTCGTCTTCAAGCCGAAACCAAAACGGGTAGATTCTTCGTGGAGCGTGCGCGATGACGTCATAACCTTCGCGTCACCAGAAATATCGAACTGGCACCAAAGAAATGCCAGTGGCGAGGTCATCCGACGATATATTGAGTTATGCCAGCTTTTCTTATACTGACAGCGATTATTTGAGCGCTGAAGTATCGCTGTTTTGCTTTTGAATGCCCGCTGGCTCGGTTAGGCAGCGCGGAGGTGATGACGTCAACAACACAGGATGGCCCATGTGAGAATCCGCTAAAAATTTTAAAATTCATTTACAGGAAAATTAAATGACCTACATCCGCCTGACTTGGCATATATTATTACAGTACCGAGGAGAACATATATTTACATATTTAATATAAATTTTATTGAAATCAGTGGACACTGAAAAATTGCCGGAGTTGCCCTTTAACTTTGTCATTACCTTTCGGCCCCTTACCTTTCGGCCCGTTTTGTCCTAGCTTTATTTTACTCGAATTCACGTCTACAACGTTGATGACACCGGTGGTGAGACCGCTCCCGAGCGTTTGCTCGGCGCCGTTACTCAGATAAGCAGCCTCTTCTTCGACAGAACGTACGACCAGTTATTGCTCTATTGGCGATACAGGCGTGAGACCCGGGACCTTCTACTGAGGTACCATCGCAGAATCATTTCTTCTCTTCGACACAGAAACGAGACTGATTGGCGCCGCCGTGTCACGGTGACCGTAGAAATTGCCGTGTCACGTGAACTGGCGGCGGGGGTGTATACTCGAAGTTCAAGAGCAGTGTGCGAACACGGATTTCATGATAATGACCGCCACTTAACTGTGTTCGAGAGGGATAGACATTGCAAGCTTTGGTTAAACAACCAGAGGATTACCTATACTGTCACAATCGCTTCAAGTAACTACAGGGCATTATATCACCTCGGTGCCTTGCAGCACTTCTCAGGTCATAGAATACTCTGCCGATGAGTGGAGGCCTCTGTGGACATGTCAGTGAAATGGATTGCACGCATCACAGTATTTCCGATTTGGTTTCAACTAATGGTGAAAATCGTCAGCTCGTCTTTCAGCAATAAATTACGTAACTTTAGGCAGGAGAAGCAATGGCTAAAAAAAAAAGAAAAATGAATGCAAGAAGAACGCTCCGCGGTGCTTTATGTGTACCCCTTTTGAAGTTGACAGAAAAGGAAAGTGCATGTATCTCTCTTTACGAACACCGAAAAAAAAATCGAGATGTAGTCGGCGCTGTGACGTAATTCGTTGAAATAAGAGCAACCGATGTCCAGCTGTGTTCAAAGGTAACTACAAACTTCCCGGTGCGTGCAGCGTATCCGGCTTTTATGCTCACAGGAGGCTCCCCGACTGATCGGCCCAGTTTTCTATGTTCGAGAAGTCTTGCGTGACATCTTGAAGCTACTCCTTTCACAAAGCGTCTGCGATGTAATGCCTTCATTATCGCGCAGGGTTCGTGGTTGGAGCAGTGCTACGCGGGCTGTGCGGCGAACGCTCGCTGGGCATCCCGGTGGTGCTGCAGCTGCCGATGTACGACGCCGCGGGTGCCGAACAGCGATTTCCCTTCCGTACCTTCTGCATGCTGACAAGCCTGTCAGCTATGATGGTCGGCTCGCACATGGCGCGATTGTGCTTCGAGGGCGGCTGGCTGCCGAAGACGTTTGACGTATGCGGCTGCTTCAAGGACACCAGAAGGCGGCGGCGCGCCTCGTCTTTCTACGGGGACAAGGAGCTCAGCAAGTCGGTGCTCACGTCACCTGGAGGCCCGAGCAGCAACGACGCCGAGCCGCCGTCGCATGCGGAGACCGGCACCGTCCTGTCGTCGCCGGGGGATGGCACGGAGCACCCGCCCCATACGCAAGCCGAAGTCCAGGACCACAAAAGCGACATGGCCGAAGCTCCTGACAACCGAACGAACGTGGTCGAAGCTCAGGAGCACCGAACCAACACGGCGGAAGCCCACGACCATCGGCATCGAACTAACACGGCGGAAGCTCGCGACCACCGACCGAACGCGGCCGAGTCCAAGGAACGTCCAAGGCGCAAGTCGTCCGTTAGCGCCAAAAAGAAGAGGCGTGCCTCGAAGCACGCTGTCACTTCCCCCACAAAGCGTCGCGAGGATGACCCTGGCGCTGAGGCCGCTGGGAAGACGTCTCCGTGACAGGTCGACCTTTAGGGGAGGGAAAGACAGGGGGAGCGGTTCAGTTGGATGAGCATCAAGGTGCGCTCACGAGCCGCCTGCGAGAACGTGGTCTCTGCGAGAACCGGCCCTGTCACGAAAACCTCCGCACTGCCGGTAGTAGTGAGACAACGCGATCGCCTCTGGCCACCGCCACGTACGGTAGCCGTAGAATGTTGCGGTATTTGTATTAGCGATTTTTCGGCAGTATATGCTTGTACGTTAGATGTTAGACCTCTACTTCCACTGGTATATACGCGACATGATACTTGCCAGTGCTTTTCAGTATGGTTCGATGTTTTTGTTCCAGCGTGAGTTGGTAATGCTACTTCGCTGTTAAGAACGCAACGGATGCCGTCTTCCAAATGTGCCCTTGACGGCGACGAGACGAGCTGTGGCAGCCTCTCTAACCGCGGTGTGACACGCACGTCATTTGTGGCGCCAGTGCAGTCGTGCGTCCTAGGCTATAGTTGCAATCTCGCTAGTTCTCACTATTAAACACTTGCAGCGGAATCCGCAAGCATAAGTATATTAACGCTCAAGTTGCGGAGGAATGGATGCTCGTACGTCAATGTGGCATGGCGACACCGCGTTTTACTGCGTATCTAATGATGTAGTCAGAACCTCTAGGAAACGGTGTGCGTCTCTTAGAACTTAATCGATGTACGCACCGTGTTCAGATGCGAAGATGAACTGCACTGTATTTCAAAACTTGTTCTCGCACACAATAGAATAAATAGCTTCGTTGCGACTTTTGCGTTGGTGTGTCGCTGCAGGGCCTGTAAAGTTGGGGAAAAGACTGATCTTAATTTGCCTGCACTAGCCAATTCGACAGGCGTCAATGATGTTGCTGTGGTTAGGCCTGCATTTGAAGCTTTGCAGCCGCCGCCTACCGGAGCCAGCTGTGAGCTTAGAGAAAAGGCTGGTGGGCTGGTGTTAAGCCCGCTTCCATTTTGGCAAGTCAGAAAACATTTGCCATCAGTCGTGAGGGCTCGTATGGACATGTAAGCGGAATACTGCATTGCTCTGCACGGCGTCAGGGACATTGCAGTTTTGTTGTGAAATACAGTTGGAACCGGCTCTTCTTTCAACAGATGACATCAGAAGGAGAACTAAGTTGCCGTGGCTTGAGGCAAACTAGTACGATTTCATCATCGCGGACACATACTAATATTTAAATAAAAAAATCCTCATTAACGCTTCGTTATTTCGTTCCGAGTTCAACAAAGAAATAAAAATGTAATCTTTAAGAACACCAAAACAAGACGCCAAGTGACGTCATCGGTACTACTACTGACGTCAGCTGCTCAAAGAGCGGCCAGTTCCCAGCTTTGTTTGAAACCTAATTGTACATTCTATGGCGCGTGCCGCGCAATATTTGGTTCACGTTTTCACAGGAGCGTCCACAACTGATTGGCACCGCTTTCTGACTATGTTCAAAAAGTGTTGCAAGGCCCCTTTAAATTATACATTCAGTCGCACTTTGCACATTTTAGGGCAAGATGTTTGCAATATTTTACGAGCCCCGATGGGGAAGTGCAAACGTTCTCATTAAGATATATGTTGCCAACGATATGTGCGAGAACTTGTGCTTTTACAGCGAAGATGTCTTTGCCTCGCATGTGTCGTCGTAGTAGTAGTATACTGGTAGCATCAAGCCGGCGTCCGCAGAGCCGGCAGGTCGCGCGATTTCACTGACCAATCGGGCGTTGGCGCGCGTTTTTTCAAATCGCGTTTCAGAGAAAGATGGCAAAAATGGAATTAAAGTAGGAACCAAAGAAAGAAAAAGACACGCACTCGGCAAGTTTCGCTTGCCCCCATTTACCCGATACGGGAAGATTCCCACGTCAGATGGGATACGGGAATTGTTTTCTTTAGCATCACGCGCTGTGCTAGTCATTATTATGAACCACAAACCGGCCAATCTTCGACCCCTCTATGTAAAATCACGTGTGGGCCATGAGCGCATATACCGCGGGCTGGGACCTGCTCAACACGTGACTCCCAATGTCACCGCTGCATGGGAGTATGCACGACGCGTCATCGGGAATAGTAATGTTTTCATTTTTTTTACTACGTCAAAATTCTGCTCATTGTCGCCGCCAGCATAGACACCTAAGGCGTTTTCCTAGACAGCAAGAATGTTTCCGGAACGTGCACGGGCCTCTCACGGGGGATGTGCAAAGAAACCCAACAACAAAAATTTTAATTATTGGATTTGTGCATAATTACTCGATCGTTTCCTCACCACTGTACGGTCCTTGAATCAAGTGCTTATGTGGCCGCTTCTAGGAGAACTAAGCACCGAGCTGCCGTTTGTATGAAAGTGGCAGCCGCGTCGCCAGCGATATTGAAGTTTGAATTTTGTTTCAGGCAAAAGCAAAAAAAAAAAAAGGAAGAAAGGTACAGTTTGCCTAGGGGACCAGCGAAAAGGCATAAAAGCCTGACAAAGCGCCTGCCCCCTCTAAACCCAAAACCCACCAAAATGACACAGTGCGCAGTGTAAACTAAAGAGTCAAGAAGAAATTAAGCATAAATGAGTTTCTACACGCAAAACATGTGTGTACAGGAAAACATAAATGAGCGAAAATTTGCTCAGGCAATGAAATCAATAAAGCCTATATGTATCTGACAAATGAAACAGACTGTAGAGGACATAAACAAACGCTAATGTAAGACATGTAAAATACTTAAGAAACTTGAAATTTCACTACACAAGGTTTCAAAAATCAAAATCGAAAGGGAACAACATCAGTAAGCAAACATGTGTGACCAATAAATTGAACACAGTTTAGATAACATAACCAAACGTTAATAATGAAGTCGCTTTACATTTTTTTAGTCTATTTCTTTAGCTGCCACCGTGCCGCGTCCTCTGCGCAGCCCAGTGCTCACGTTCACCTCGCTCAGCCATAACCTGCTCACTAAGTTTGAAGATTTGTGCTTGCCTCTCAATTTGTGCACGCCTCTTGCCTACCCGAGCTTTGAGATCGCCCATTTTTACAGCGTTAGCTGTCGTCGGCTCGTCACAGTGATGGAAATTGGAGGCAGTGGTGTCCGCCGTCGCCCGTGTCCGTAACCGCCTCTCAGCTTTAGTGTGAAAAGAAAAGCTCCATGCCTGTGCGGTCTTCAATCCAGCTCAATAAGGGTGGTGCCACTACAACCCTCGCAGACTTTCACCACATGGTTGGGCATCTTTTGCATTCTCAGCCGCGGCTTTATAATATGGCAGGAGAGGTAGTGGCATCCATCCCTGGCTCTGATCACCACATGGCTGAGCATTTTTTCTGCTCTCAGCCACGACTGCGATCTGTAATAGTGATATTTCACGTCATTATATTGATACTTTGAAAGACGCAGGAGGCGAAGCTATGTACAAATGTATTTACAAAGGGACGCTGATGCGCTTGGCCATGAAGCAGCAGCCTAAGCAAGCCTCGCTAAAAACGTCCTCCTCGTCGTCTTTCTCTATTCGCCTCTTGACGGTCGGTGGTACGGGTCCGTAGCACTACCCCCCCGGCGTCAAAAGCGCCGTCCTGGCGTGTGGATGATCATGGCTCCGAAACAGTGTGGTAGGCCTTGAGCCTACTGACGTGCACTCGGTCGCAGGAACCGACAGGAGAGGGCGAGGAGGCACTGACCGGGGCAGTATCGTAGGTTACGGGCGTCACTTGGCGGAGCACACGGTAAGGCCCTGTGTACTTAGAAAGGAGCTTCTCGGACAGGCCGACATGGCGAGAAGGTGACCACAGGAGTACGAGGTCACCAGGCGACAAGTTTGCGTCGCGGTGCCGGACATCGTACTGATAGCGCTGTGAAGGTTTGCGAAGCCTTCAGCCTAGTACGGGTGAGCTGGCGTGCATGGTCGGCCAGAGCAATGGCGTCACGCGCGTACTCGGTCGCTGAGGTGGCCGCCAGAGGAACAGTGGTGTCAAGGGGCAGGGTCGGCTCGCCTCCATACAACAGATAAAATGGAGAAAATCCAGCAGTGTCGTGACGGGAAGAATTGTACGCGAACGTGACAAAAGGCAGAGCAATGTCCCATTCATGGTGGTCTTTCGAGACGTACATTGACAGCATGTCTGTGAGAGTTCGGTTCAAGCGTTCCGTAAAACCGTTCGTTTGAGGATGGTATGAGGTGGTCACTTTATGTTTGGTGGAGCAGGAACGTAATAAGTCGTCGATAACATTCGAGAGGAAGTTGCGACCACGGTCAGTGAGCAGCTGTCGCGGAGCACCGTGAAGCAAGATGATGTCACGCAGGAGAAAATCTGCCACATCTGTGGCACAACTGGTCGGAAGAGCCCGCGTGATGGCATAACGGGTGGCGTAATCCGTTGCGACGGCTATGCATTTGTTCCCAGAAGATGATATTGGGAATGGGCCAAGGAGATCAAGCCCAATGCTGAAGAAGGGCTCCACAGGAATGTCTATAGGCTGGAGATAACCAGCAGGTAGCACTTGAGGAATTTTTCGATGCTGACAATATGGTGCCAACCGCCGGCTATGCTTTCACAAACGAAGGCGAGGAAGAAGACAGCAATCGAAGACAAAGAAGACGGTGAAGAACTGGATGGGTAAGTGCCGTAGATCTACAGGAGCATCATCATCATCATCATCATAAACTGGATGGACCTGGTAATAAAGAGAGAATGACGACGAAGAAGAGGAACACGACGACAACAAAGAGGAAGCGGATAACGGAGAAGCTGAAGCAGAAAAAGCAGACAACGGAAGAGGAAGACCAGAAAAGAGGAGGGGTGGGGAAAGGGAAGCAGAAGTAAAGTAATAGTGAAACAAAAGATTGACGGTGCACGCAGCAGAATCTAGCTTAAACACTGTCGCTGTGCTGCGTCCTCAGCGCAGGCCTGGGATATTTTTTTTCGTTCTTAAGGCCCATGCTCTCGCCCAAATCCACTGACCTCCAAAGCCGCTTCACGTTTCTGTGCCTTGAAACTTCGATTCACAAACGGCCTCGTCCTGTCGCGGACGCCATTTTCACGGAGCTAAGAGGCTCGTGCATGTGGACAAATCAAGGAGGTCTAAAAAAACTTTTTTTAGGAGAGGCTAAGCGATGACGTAAACTGCCATCGTGAAAAGAAATGAGGCCGTTTGTTTGCGTGCGAACGAAACTGGACGCTATATTTACAAGGCTCAATGAAGAAACGCGCAAGGAAAAAGGACAAGACAATCAAAAACAAAAATCAAGCCGAGCGCAGAACGGCGACCAAATGTCCAAAAAGGCGTTGGTCCAAATGAGAGAGGTTCACCAATCAAGTCCACGCGGACGCTGTAACAGCCGGGTACAGTTCAGGAGCATCGGCGCTCGCTGATGGTAGGGTCCCTAGATTTCCCCCGCTTCTTTGGCACCCCTCCTGGGGGCGTCTGGTGAACAAAAGAAGGCGGGGAGAAGACAAAAGTGCGCAAGAAAGAAGAGGGTACAACAGACCGGGTCGCTGTCATGCACATGTTGTTAACGTTACTCGACACTCGTCTTCAGGGATGTATGCAACACCTCTGTTACATCCCCTCGCACACCCCCCCCACTCCCACTGCGTTCTAGTTACAGTTACTTCTAGTTCACTATATCCTAGTAACACCATGGGAAAAGTTATGTTTTTCTTGTTCGTTTTCTCCTTGATGTGGATTGAAGTCCCGTCAAGGAGATGATCGACGTCGATGAAGCAGGAGGCAGGTTGGAGGTAATGAACTTGAAGGTATATTGCAGCAAATATTTACAGTCATATGTACATCTTGCCGAAGCACACTGATGATAACATAGACATCAACAGCGTCTTACTCTTCTACTTAACTTTTCTTAAGTTAGAGCCTAGAACACTGTTACTACATACAACGAACTTAGTCTCACTGTTCGACCACCGAGTGGTTACGGCCCAGACAGAAGTTGCATCGTACGGAGTCTTACTGATCGATCAGTTAAGTGATTACAGCCTAGACTGAAGGGAAATTAACTAATCCCGTCCAGTCTTTAGTACCTTGCGGTAACAAAGAAAGAGGGGAGGTGGCCACTGCTGGTCCGCCTCAACCTTCTGTCATCCAATCTGTTTATCCTCAGGTTAAGCCACTCCCTAGTGGGTTGTCCCTAATCTCGACAGCAGCGTCTTTGCAGTTTAAACAGGCCTTTTGGCATTCTTTCCCATCATGGCTCTCCCTCTCCTTATCCCACGCTCTCAGATATTCTCACAATCGAAATATCGGTATCGTAGCAGCCCTGCGGCATTCGGGCCATCTCCCACGCTCATCCAGTCGAACCCTGTCGTTCCAGGAAACACAGCGTGTCTTCGCCTTTCCCGCAGTTCGGACCGTGCACTGCTGCGACTCACCCCTTCGTTCCAGTCGGCGCGCCGAAAGCGCATGCTGGTCGTTAAAGAATTGGTTGGGCCAAGCGCATTGTCGCTTCAAGCGACGGCGCACTTTTCATGCATTCTCCTCCTACGCGTCCGAGCTGCTCTTCCCCGAAACGGCCACTGAGAGGACAAGTACGGTCGCGCAGCCGCGACCCCCCCGAGCGACGTTCAGCGAAAGGGAAGGGTCTCGTACCAGGAACCCCTGGGGGCCAGCGTGGGAGACCAGCCGCTCAATGGGAGCAGTTTGCTTTCCATTGATAATTGCTGTCAAAGACCATGCAAAGAGAGAGCCGAGAAAGAAGCTTTGTATAGCGTACGGTGCTACGCCGTCTCTTCTGTACGATCGCCTTATGAGCGGCAACATAACAGGAAACATCCCTTCCCCTCAATGTCGAAATTATAGTCTGTGGCGTCACTCCCGACTGTCTGTTCGAGTCATATCTGTATCCCTGAAACGGTTCACGAGGTGCAGCAGTGGTTCCTTTGGAACCACGACGTTCATTCCAAAAGGTACAGCGCTGGTCCACGATGTTCCTGCACCCTCTCCACTGAAGGTGCCGGCGTGGTGCAGACGGGTGAGTGACGCGCCATTTTGGCGTAAAGCGCCGTTTGGACTCACTCACGCACGCCTACTCTTTCAATGCAACGTGTGTTGTGTTGACACCCATAACACGTGTTGTTCGCGACTTCTCTACCTGTCGTGGACGGCAGGGACGTAGCCATGGGGGTTCCCAGGCATTTGCTGCATACGCGTCCTCTTTCACTACTTTCGGCCTTATTTTACCTCATTATATTTACGTACACGTGGCTGCAAAGCCCCCCCCCCCCCCCCCCCACCCTCATTGAAGAATATTTCAGGTTACGCCAGCAGTCGACCCAGCTGTGCCGTGTCAGCAGCTCTCTGTTTCTTGTGTCACGCGGAGCCTCTGAACTGCACTTGTATTATTTCAAAACTGCTCGTGCACTGCCGCGAACTGGTTGAGAGGGGTGCTGGTGAATCGAACGGACCCGTTCTTTTTTTCTTGCGGCATGCTTGAAATCGTGAACTGTGCCATGCAAATTATTAAAACTTGTACATTTAACAGGTACATGCCTGGTCGGGCAGAGTAATATTAGAACTGAAACAAGGTGACAACGACCGAGATGGCCCCGACGTTTCGGGGCCATCTCAGCCCTTTCCTCAGGGTTGACAGTTGACCGCGGCGACACGTTGAAGGACGGAATCTGGAGCAAGATGTCCTCACAGCAAAACACTCAGGTTTATTTACACTATTTACAAAACTTAGTCGGGGCGGCCAGTACTGTCACAGACATCACAGCACAACTGGGTTCAAACCACACCAAGCGGTTCATTCCGAGCCCTTAATGTTTGCACTTAAATGTGAACAAGCACTAAGCTTTCAACCCTCATCATAACTCGTCAGAGGCAGCGCCAAGCTCGACCTCTGACCACCTTGCCGCGTCTGCGACCCGAGTTAGCGCTAAGCTCTGTTGTTCCTTTCTCGGATGCCCCGTTTCCTCCGAACATGCTCTACGATGCCGCAGTGAAGAGACCCGTCACCCGTCATGTCCCCTCTGCTGTGCATCTATGTACGTCACAGCAATTACTGACCGCGTGCGTCGTGGGAACAAAGCCGCTGCTTTTACTACGTACTGAGTGAATACGACGACGTTTCTACCGAAAAGCCATGCGCTAGGCCGCCGTCGCCTGCTCTTCCCCGTCGATCCACCGCCGAACATAACAGTGACGGCTGACGAGGGCGCCAGAGAGCAACGCTGAAATAAGCGCGCTCCTTTGTTTGGTAAGCGGGTGGCGAAGTCCGTAGAGGTATGCGCTCGGCAGTCCTGCAGACCGGTTGATGTCCTCAGGTGTCGCCTGTACGTACCGGACGTGGTACATATGGATTTAGGGGTACACAGTAAGCCTGTGTGTGCCACTAAAGTGCCTGAAAAAGAAAACAAACAAAACAAGCAAAAGAAATACATGGACTTCAGTGGTAGACACAGGCGTAGTGTATGCGTAGTGGACTGTCACCCATACCATATGAATTTTACTGAATGGCTTTAGTATCCCAGAAGCCCCGCCACGGTGGTCTAGTGGCAATGGTACTCGGCTGTTGATCCGAGGGTCGCGGGGCTGAATCTCGCGGCCGCGGCGGCTGCATATCGATGGAAGCGAAATGTTGAGGCCCGAGTACTCTACGGTGTCATCTAGTGCACGTCGAAGAACCCCAGGTGGTCGAAATTTCCGTGGCCTTCCACTACGGCGTCTCCCATAATCGTAGTTGGTCCTGTTACGTAAATACCCGGAAATCAATCATTCAGTATCCTAGCGTCTGCTCTACACAGCTGGGAAGCGGCGGCTCTCTGTTCCTCGGTAGTTGTTGAGGGACATGGCCCCGGCGGCTGGAAACTTTCAAAACCATTGCACGAACTGAAGAGGCAGCCGTCACCACACACAGGCTGCCGGACACAGTGCGTTCTCAATCCCGCACACCATCTGTTTGAGCTGACGAATAAAGTTGTTGCTCATTCACTCAAAGGAGGCTTTCGGGTAGCCGCTCTTTCGCAGCGCCTGATCTTCAGCTCCTCCTTCTTTCTCTCCGCCCCCGAACAACAGACCCTTCGAGCCCTGGGTTAATGACCACTTTGCCAAAACTTCTTTGTGCTAGATAGGATAACTTCACGCAGAGCTTTGCATGCCAAATGCTATGGACTTGACGTGCGCTCGACTTCCGCAAACACATTTCTAAAAGCGCGCCATTTCGTGCCGTCCACGGTGATGACGTACGCAGCGCGTGGCGCATGCCTTTCCTTCTCGCGTGGCCCGAGGCGAACGGTGGCGTCGCCTAACGTGAGAAATGCAAACGAACTCCGCAATCTGCCAATATGGCGGCGCCTACGCTAGTCTCCCATGATCGAAGGTGCTTCCTTAGGTTTTGATAGAACGTTTCTCCGGATCTCTTCTTGCACCCCGAGATCACGGAGCTGCCGCCATGACTTCCATTTCGCCGAGCTGCGAGCTCGAAGAGGGAGAAATAAGTGACGATGCCGAGGAGTTGAACGACTACGATGCGAGGACCGCCCTGGTGCCTAGGCCTCCGGCCAAACCGTTCGGTATCGAATCGTCTTCGTCGTCGTCTCGCACGCCGCCGCAGCCCCACCCGCACAAGTGTCGGCGTCGGGTGAACAATTCTTCCTCGGTGCCCCGGTACTACAAGAAGCCCCTGTCCGTATTCAACCCGCCCAGCGGGGGCGGTCACTACGACCGCAACAGTGGGGGCCACTCGCGGCCACCCCTTGGAGGCACTTCTTTGCGGTCGGCCGTGCTTTGTCGACCGCCGGCGCCAAGTCGAGGATCTGTGTCTCTTCCCTCGTTTGTGGCGTCGCACGACCCCGGCCGGACTATGGGTGCTGGCGGCGACGATCGGTGCGGTGGGCGAAGGTCGACGTCGCACCTCGACCATTACTCCTGGTTCCGCAGGCCTTCCCTGGGCCACTCGAATTGGGACCTCGAGAACTCGTCGACGTCTTCTTCTTCGAACCACGGACGCTTCCAGCCACCGTCTTCGCAGCGGTCGCGACCCGACCGTAGCCCGTCGCCTCCCTCTTCGCACTCTGGGAGTGCGAGGAAAAACCGTATCCTGCTTGCGTTTGGTTGGTGAATGGTTTAGGCGAGTTTTGCAGTCGGCTAGCGATGGTCCAGTTATGTCTTTACTGACGCGGTGATCCATATTTGCTGGGGCAGCGTTACAACTCGTTGTTCACAAGAGTTGTAGCTGTGGAGTGTGCGTTTACGCTTAACGTTCAGTGGCGTCTCGATACGTCACGATAAGCGTGATGGCAGTGCGTTGACGTTTGCACTGTTCGCAGCAAGTCCAAAACATTTCCTTTTTGCTGTTAAGCTTGTGTGCTCGACTGAGGAGGCTTTGTGTTTCGTTGGCGCGCAGAGAAGCTGACGTCCGCGGTGGTGTAACCTTGCTGCTTGTTTCCGCTTTGTGTTTTCTTTTGTTCACGTGATAGTGCACTCAACACTCTAACGACGCACAGCCACGTCGCTTCACGCATGATCTGTGCTACGCACCAGCCACGTGCGATCTCGTTTGCGATGAATTTCCACGTATGGTTGCCCATCGCGGCGTGTTCGTAGCTCTCGGATGGTGTGGGTTCGATTCTCAGTACAGTAGCTGCATTTTTGTGTGGCCTAAATGAAAAAAGTAATCACCTGCATACTTATATTTTAGGCACACGTTATGGTTAGAATTAATCTGAAGACCCTCAAAACGCCATGCCTTATCATGGTTATTGAGGTTTTGGTACATAACAATCCTAAAATACATATGTATCCAGAAAGCTCCCAAGAGCACGCTTCCTTGTGCATGAGACCTCAACTGTTTGATGCCAAAAGTTTAAGAACTCTGTCCACTGGCTCTTGGCTTACAGGATGCATGCTGCACAATCAAACTAAAAAGCCTGATGTGCTTGCTGTTTGTTGTTGCAACGTGTAGTGATTCTAGTGAACAGTCTTTTTACACTTTCATTGTTTAGGTTGTAGCTGTTTGGATGCATGCCGAAAAGGGTGAAAGTGTTCAGAAAAGGGTAGAGCCATAGGCACCAGCAAAGTATATTTACTGTATTGGTGATTTTCAGCATCTGTGCTTGTGTCAGCAGACCTGAAAGCGAATTGCTTTTTGTGTGACAGTAATCATTGCTTTCGGCCTTGGGTTTTTACGTTTACTCTAGGGAAACATTAGGCACCAAACAAGCTAAACCATAGGGTGACATAAGTTAACGTGCATAGAGTTTTAATGAAAGGTGGCCTGAAGCTTTTGTGCCCCTCATAATTGGTGCGAGGAAGCCTGAATTGCTTTTGTGCCAATAATGCCCCACATTCTTTACTGTACCAATTCAGTGAGTAGTTGGCAAACTACTCACCGAAGTCACGTAGAAAACCTCGCTGCTGATTGGCCAATGTGAACCTCATGTCACCACTCAATATCCAAAAATAGAGGTCTTTTTAAAAATTTAAACTGCATTACAAAGAAAACAAAAACTAAAGAAAGAAGGCTGCAGATTACTACCACCACTGTCAATTTTGGCTGGCACTGCAAAATGCATGCACCAGCGTCACCTTTGCCTGACCTTTGCCTGTATGTATAAGTGAAAGTCTGAGCATTCCATGTACTCTCATTTATTTAGCATGGGATGACAAGCATGTAGTCTTTGTGAAATAGCACATAGTGTGATATCTGAAAGTTCGTCGTTGATAGGAGCCATGCTGGCAGCGTCTACCATTCCCAGTACAGTAATGACATTGCAACCCTCTTCATTATGCTTGGAATATTAATGGGTAATGCATGCACTGGAAATGGGTCGCCCTGGTTATCGTCTACTGAAGATGTGTGTCATGGTCCTGTGCTACCACTACATTTCAAGCAGAGCCGGTAGTGATTGGAAGCCAGGCAGACCTCTCACTGCTTGATTCTTCATTGAAGAGGGGTAAATCGCATATGAACAAGTTTTACGTGTTTGCATGATGTAATTCTGCATTTTGCCAATGTTAAATGCCATGCTTTTATATCACTGAAAATGACATACTTAGGTGATGAAGACCCGACTGTGTTTGCCGTCAAGCCTGCAGACTGTTGTGACAGACATTCACAAAGTGGCGCTAGTGTGGTGACTGGTACATATGAAAAGGTTGGAGACCAGAGAGCGTCATCGGAGCCATCATTTCAACAAGTGGACCTGTTTTTGTTAGGAACATGGATCGTTTCCTGAGCAGCATGTTTATGTGTGATATGTGCAGTCTCCTGCAACCTTAGAAGTAGAGAACGAAGAGCATGCCTTCGGTGTAGAGAGATGAAGGGGGCCCATGAAGTTGAGTGACAAACGGAATGTCCAAGCTTTACCCATTGAGGATGGAAAAAAAAAAGGGGGGGGAGGGTGTTCTGCAAAGCGTAGGTACTGAACTCTCCACCTAGTGGACATGTCTGTTTCTGCCTCGTGTCATCAGAGAATCAGACTAATGCGCAGCCTCCGAGATTCAAGCGATGAGTAGAGAATATCGGGAGGCTGTGCTCGCCACGTCGAAGTGCGTATTCTGTTCCCCACATTTGTGTAACGGGCTGTCCAGAAGCTCAGTAATATCAAACTGCGTGTTTGGATGAATCCAAAGCCTTTTGTTGCCGCATCTTGTCAAGCACTAGCCAATCATTGGCGGCCGTAATGCATAGTCCGCAAGGCGGACAATTACAGAATAGCTCCCCAGGCCTTGTGCGTATTCCTAAGACCAGGTACTGCATGATATTGTTGTTCTTACAGTCCCTAAAGAAGCTGTGTAGGCAGTGTGATTGAAAGATTATCACTCAAGGATTTGGCACCTTCAGTCCTTTAACATTTGTTGCATGGAATCTGCATTCTCGTTGTTGAGGTTCCTTGACCGATGTGAACGTCCAGAATCTCAGCCAAAGTTCCTGCAGAATTCGGTCAGCAATGAGCCATCGTACGAAGATTTGCTTGCCCAGTACAAGAGCATTCAGCATCAGCTTGACGATCTCAACAAACACGTAAGCCTGACATTTCTGATATTTACTTGAATGCTTTTTCATTTATTTTACGATACTTCACCCGAACTTTGGTTCAAGCTTGTGGGGTTGTGCTATGCATGCAGTAACAAGCTACAGGCAACTAAGAAGTGATGGAAAACAGTACAGGTTGAAATGAATTACGATGCTGTACCTCAGCGGCGAAGCAATTCTCACAAAAAAAAAAAAGTGTAGGTAGAGAGTTAACATCCTGGAAGGGTTTTAGACAAGAACTTTAAACATATTTACTCTATTTAAAATTGGGGCAGCAATATTTTTAACCATGTTGCCTCCATTCTTTTTACGTAAGGTGTAATGAATTTTCTGAAGTCAAGCACAATTTTTCTTTCTAGAATGTGGCAAGCATTTTAGCCACTAAACTTTGTAGAAGGTTTTGCAGTAGCAATTTTTGCTAAAGATTTACTGAAAATGACTTACCAATACTTACAAGACGCTTCAAAGAAGGCAAGAGCCATCCTCTCATTGTAATTGTCAATGACACCATTCGTGACATAGAAGTAAATGATCAAGTAGGTCTTGTTAATGGGTGTGAATTTTGTTTTTCTTTGCCTGTGTCTGCAGAGTATTGAAGAGCACCACTCAACCAATACAACGACCCACGAAAAATCTTCCAAGTCGAATGAACGCAGAAAAAAGGCCCACAAGCCAAAGTGCAGGAGATCTCGAAAGGTAATTCGAATCCCTTTTATTTGATTCTGTGCCAGAATTTAACCTAAGTTAACTTAATTGGTCATGGTTTAAGGACATGGTAATTTTCGCATTACCTTTTCATTCATACTCGAAGTACACCCACCATCAGTAAACTGGATATGTGAATAATGCCACTGCCTCATAGAAGCAGATACAGTCAACTCCCGATAATTCGAAGTCGCTTAATTGGAATTTTCGGTTAATTGGAAGTGAAGTCGGGGTCCCGTCAGTTTTGCATGCAAGTCAATAGAAAAAAATGCTCGGTAATTCGAAGTTAGAAGTCTAAGGTGTCGGTTAATTAGAATTTTTTTTCTCAATCTTATAGATCAAGATGATCGTAATGTTTGAGAAATTCCGTATTATTAAAGTGAAAAACAGCCTTGCGAGCTGAATTTACATCGCTAGCATCGCAGCTGACTACAGCGCCACACACAGCTCATCGTCAATGTTAGGTACTGGCGGCATTGGCATCGCAGCTGACGACAGCGCCGAAAATGATGAGGCGGCAGGCTTAGCCCATCCGTCCAGCGCAATCGCAGCCTTGCATGGTCGCGTTGACGTACTAGGTCTATCCATGTTCTAGTCGCGGTAATGGCAACTCGCGGACGTTATCGTACGCTTGACTTGGCGACGAAAGTTAAGATTTCGAAGGCAGTTGAGGACGGAGGCAACGGAGGCATCGCCAAGCGGCACATCGCACGGAAGAACGGAATCAAGCGCTCTTTCGAACACCGTTAACAAGCGCTCGACACTCGAAGCATTTAAGAACAACCAATTTAAAATGTCATGCATGAGAATGCGCACCGGTACCCACCCGGAGTTAGAGCAAGCGTTGCTCATTTCCGATTAGGGAGGCCCGGAGCAACCAACTTCGGTTCAGTGGCGATATCGTAGCAGCAAAAGCCTTATCGCTTGCGGCGATATTAGACATTAAAAATTTTTCTTCGTCCGAAGGATGACTGTACGCGGAAGCAACTTCTCGAACGGATGTTTTTGTGCATGGACAACTCCACGCAGTGCGAGGTGAGCCGCTTCAGTGCTATCCACATGCTAGCGCGAGCATGGGGTTGCGGTAAAGAGGGGACGATCGCGAACTGCTTCAGGACCTGCGGTTTTAGTGCAAGTGCCTCGAGAGATGGAGGTGGTTCGTCTTCTCCAGCGGAGGAAGCGCGCACAACCTAACTTGACGACAATAGTCTTCGACCAGCTCGTTCCTTTCGGAGAATACGTTGCCGTTGACAGTCAAGTTGAAACGTGTGGTGCGCTGACGGACACCGAAATACTCGGGATCGTTCGGCCCAAAAAGGCTGCTGACGAAAGTTACTTGGACGACGATGTTTCAAGCGAGCCGCAACCTACAGCTGCTGATGTAGCTGCGGGGCTTGCCCTCGCGCAGCGGTTTTTTGCTGCAGAGAGCAACAGCACTCGGCCACGTCTCTACAGACTGCAAAACTTGCTCTCCGCGGCAAGATGCCGCAAGCAGATTCCTTTTCCAAATGAATTAATGAAAATGTCCATTTTTACCCGATTTGGTTAATTGGAAGTTCGGTTAATTCGAAGTTTTTCGCGGTCCCCGTCAACTTCGTATTAACGGGAGTCGACTGTATAACCGGTAACATATAATTTTGTCACGAACAAGCTACTGTTGAAATTTGCCTGTGTTTAAGTTGTTACAGAATGGTCAAGGGCACTTGTTACAGCTGGTAGTGTTTGAATGAACTGTTGTTCACATTTGTGTAGGTTTGTTAACCTTTTACACATTGCGCAATTGCACTGGTTGCAGCAAAATTTAAGAATGGTGGACTGAAAGCTCTTGTTTTAGTGTACTTGTATGAGCCATGTTGCTTTCTAAACTTGCCACATCACAGTTCTTTAAGACAAGATCATACTTTCCCTGGAAAGTTGCGCCATGTGGTTCAAATCCAGATTTATTATTAAAAAGAAGACAGATACAAGGTAAGGTATTATACAGACGTAGTTCTCAAAGTGACAGAACTGTATTAGGACCCTTGGTTAATAATACAAGTTGGTAGTAATGTGTACACACAGCCACTGGATGCATTACAAGTAACGTTAACTACTGATTAAAAATGATAATAAAAAATTCAAACCATGTAAACATGCAAAAGCAAGGCATAAAGATGAAAGAAAATAAAGAAAAAGTAATGAGAGTGATACATAAGTGACATGCAAGAGAAAATTACGCAATTTGCCATCTCTATAATGCTATCGGGCCTCTGTAATGCTTAGATTTTTCCGTGTGGGACTCATATTCGGTTGGTGATCTTTACCACGATTACACGATTGTAACTCTACCCATTTTTTTTCGCATTTGAAAACTGAAACTGAAAGTGTACTGCCAGTCACTGTTCTTTAAATTTGAGACTTGGGGTTGGTCGACCTACATTCAAGTGGACACACAGTCGCGCAAATGCAGTGTTTGGATTAGCAGGACATTAGTGACGGGGATTTCCTTTCCTCGCACTTTTGACAGAGTCTGTCGGAGGACAAGCCAAAGGAAGTGCTCGGCGAAGAAGGTAAGGAGCAGGTCCCACCACTGTCTGCAATTCCAGTCATCTGTGCTGGAACCATCGAGTGCCGTTCGCTGCCAGTGTCGCCCACACCGCCAACACCTCTTGTGCCTCTCCCTCAGGCCAGCGACATCAGCGACGATGATGACGTGAGTGCTTTCTATTTGTTGCTGGCGCATGTTGCTCTAGCTGCTGTGTGGAGCATTTGTTTCGGGGCGTGAGTGATCTCTATTAGGAGTGGTAGGGCGTTCTTGTAAGTACCAAGTAAAGCTGTTTTTGTCCGTAAAGAGGCGTGAAATATCCCCTTCGGTTGCTGTGTACACTTTTCTGTACGTGAATTGCTTTTGTCACTTTTGTCAACCAGTGGCCAACAAAAAGAGCAAGATAAATTGAGGTTCAGGGGAACCGACCCAACTGCACACTTCATTTTTCCTCAGTGCTGTGTGTATTGCTGCCTGTGACCACTTTGCTGGAGCAAGTACCATGTTCCACAGGCCCTTTGATGTTGCATGCTTCGGGAGCAGCATAATATGTGTTTTTTGTTGACTTAACATGAAATTGCACATGTATTTCTAACTCTAGAATCCATTCCTTTGGTGCAGGAATAAATCATCGCTGATGTCAGAATAATCAGATATTTAAAACTGAACTCTGATTATGATCAATTACTCCGAGATGTATAGGTCCATAATCATGATAAAATTACTCCAAAATGCAGTCTATTAACATGTGAGATCATCACAAATTACATCCATAGCACTCATAATGTGTTGCAAAAGAAGAATGTGTTAGCGTGGTGACTTGTAAATTTTTCAGTGGTTGTAATTGGCATATAGCAAGAGAGGGAAGACGCAGCAGCAGAAGGCAGGAAATTGGGTGAACAGCGAAATTAAGAAATTCACTGGTAAAAGTGGAACCAACTTGCTCAGGATAGGAAAAATTGGAAACCGTTGGGAGGGGCCTTCATTGTGCAGTGGACTTAAAGTAGGCCGATGATGATGATGATGATGATGATGATATGCTCAGTAGACTGTCTTTAAGATGAACTCAACAGGACCATGAGAATTCGTTCTTAACAAATGTTTAACATTTTAGCAGCCAAGGTGTTCGCTGGTGGATGCAAACATCTTACCTCAGAAGCTCAATTACCTAAGCAGACTTGCAGTTGGAGAAAAATTACAAAGGAAACCATTTATTTTTTGCAACTTGAAAAGTGCGAGCTGCTAGTTCTTGGTTAAGCTATCCGTAATGGACCTTTGTCGCTGATGTGCACATCGGGAAGCAACCATAAATGATGTCTCGCCTAACGATGTTAAAAGTCCTCCGGTGCCTTCATTCAGCTGGAAAAAGTTCATTGGGGAACATTGGGGAAGCAAGCATATGCAACTTCCCATATTTTTCGAAGGCCCTTGAAGCACGTCTTCAATGAGCATGTCAAATGTGTTGTTAGTCAGCTGTGTTGGACACTGTGGCACATCTTTGAGGACACTCACACAAGCAATCCTGTCCACAAGGACATTTGTTGCACAGCCTAGAAACTAGGCCTTCCCTTCTTCAGTGCAGCTTTCCTGCACTTGCCTCAACAGTTGCGGAACAGCTAAAAGGTCCACTGTATACAGCTTGTTGTTATGGATAAAAGCAGCAGGCAACAGAAGAACCCGAGAAGGCAAGGCACCCCTAGCACTTTGGGTCCCAAAGATGAGACTCTAGAATAGTTTTATTGCTGGATAGCTAAGTGGCTATCCATATACATATATACATATATACATATACAGTAGAACCTCGTTATAACGAACCCGGATATAACGAACTATCAGATATAACGAAGTAATCGCAACTCCCCTTGAAATTCCTATAGATGAAATTGATATTGGTTATAACGAACTAATGGTTATAACAAAGTAATTACTGCTCCCCCTTCAACTTCGTTATAACGAGGTTTTACTGTATATACATATACATATATACATAGGCAAACTATGTAGTCTTGGATTCTTCTGTACACTCTCTGGGTGGGGGACAGAAAAGGAATGCAGGTGCCTGACCCTTTGGCTTTAGCTAGGGATGCTAAAGCTAAAGGTAATGGAAAAGATATTCCTCTTATGAGGAATATTTTTTTGCGTTCACTCTGTCGACACCATACTACATTGGTGTGATGTAACGGCGCTGGAGCACATGCGCATGACATATATTCCGAGTCAGAGTCACTCTTTGATAGTTAGAGAGCTTGTGCAATTATTTCATAATCGTCCAGCTCTGCTCATGACACAAGTTTACGTCTTAAAACGCCACAAGTTTACGTCTTAAAATGTAGTGATGGCAGGAATTGTCATATCCCGGCATTGAGGTCATCAATGATGTCTGCATTTGAGCTCATGATTGGTGGCACTTCAAGCTCTTTAGTAGCGAAGTCGGGTTCATCATCAATTGGGAAAAATAAATCCATTGTTACGGAAGCAGTTTCCGATTATGTCTGCTCACAATGTCTTAACAGATTGTCAGCAGCTATGCTACATTGTCAGCGTCGCGTACTTGCCTCGTTTCGTCATCGTTGGCATACTCGTCGGCGTGGACTGCGAGACCACTGTTCGTGCTACTAGAAGTGGCCTGTCGCTTAACGTCACAAGAGGAGTCTTAGAATGCGAAACGAAGGAGCCGTAAAGGATGGAACGCTGAAGCGCTAGCAGCGATTGCTGATACGATGCAACTAGCCGTACTCATAATCACGAGCCACGTGCAGGCTGCCGGACTGCGGTGACGATGTGATTTGCCTCCATAATGTTTGGAGCCAACCTAAACTACACCACAGAGATCACAATTTTTGTCTGCAATCTCCAAAGCCATCCTTGATGTGTCGAGGCACTGGAAGAGACAATGGCAGACAATTCAGCATGCTCGACACCTGCAAACGAAGTCCGAATTATTCATTGTAGAGCTAGAAACTGTCCGAATATTGGTCGTCTTTATACATTGTCTATGAAAACTGGCAGTACCGCGTGGCTGTCCGAGTGGAATGTCCAAATTATTGGCCTACGAATTATTGGTTGGTGACTGTATATATTGATTGCATTCCATAGCACCACAATACCCTATTTAGGTTTCTCAACATCAGTGCTTTGATGCAGAGCATTACGAAAATGTCTAAAATTTGTGTCAGTGCTTCTTAACGCACAGGACCACTTGTTAAAAGTGGGCTCAACAGTGCTTTATGACTGTGCGAAAATTCTGTGTTGCTATGCTTCCCTGTGGTTGACCGGAGGAAATTAATTCTTTCCACACGATTACTACAGGATGCTGATCTTGTGGAGCTGCGACGCAAGGCTCTGGAATCACTCAAAAGTACGAAACCACCTGAAGTGCAGGAAGAGCAGAAAACTGAAGGTAAAGGCCAGCTCAAGAAACTGATTGATATATTACTTTTTTTTCTCTATATTAGCTTGGAAGCGGTTACGTAAAATAGCTGAGCTCAGTGCAGGTGGATGCGAATGGAAGTGGTTGAAATGCATTATTATTTGTTAGCTTTCTTAAGAAATCCTAAGCCAGTTCGACTGTGGTGAAAGCTGTACGAATTGCTGCACAGAGGTCTTTGGTGTTCATCATTGGTGATTTTTGCTTAATTTGATCTCATTATGCAGCTAATTTACTTTCATGTGAATCTTTGATTTTATTATACTAATCTGGTTTATCTTAATCATTATATTTTATTATACTAATCTGGTTTATCTTAATCATTAAACTGTTGTGAAAGCTGTACGAACTGCTGCACAGAGGTCCTTGGTGTTTATCATCGGCGATTTTTGCTTAATTTGATCTCATTATGCAGCTAATTTACTTTCATGTGAATCTTTGATTTTATTATACTAATCTGGTTTATCTTAATCATTCTTAATCTGGATTCATATAGTACTTAATTTTTAATTATTATTTATCTGTTTTACGGGAATTCATTGGTGTAAATAAGCTTGTATTGCTGCGGTGCAATCATTTGCCTGTTTCCCTTGTATGCCTGTTGTGTTCATTGTTTTCGAATTATTTGCACTCAATTTGATCTCATAATTAATTGCCCTTAAGGGGAGATGCAGGTCTTGAAAAAGCAAAAAATGACCAAAAAAATCAATTTTGAGAAAAACGCATTTTGGGCACGTTTGTACCCTCAAGCAGCTGCCTTTAAATTATGAACGCTGATTTCCATCGATAAATTGCATAAAATGCGCTTTCAAAACACCAAGGACGCCGAAAACGGCACCACAACAGCTAAAATTTGTTCGAACTTCCCGCGCGCCGCGGGCGCGGCATCTGGCCAATCGCCGCCATCTTGGGCTTGTTTTGAAGCTCTTTTCTTTGTGCGCATTTTGCAGCCTTTCAAAATGGCGTCGCTCCAACAGAGCGGCTCCTATCAGCCCTTTTCTGAAGGGTAGTTCCGGAACGCTGATTGGTCATAGCGCAGGCGCGTGGAGCGAGCCCCCCGTCTCGAGCGTCCCATTGGCTGGCGCGACCGCGGCGGCCATTTTTTTTCTATTTTTGTATCGCGTGCGCCGCGGTATCTGCCGCTTGATCTGTCTCGTTCGCGCGGCCACTGCACAGTTTTATCGTTTTGTGACGGCATTTCCGGAGATGCTCATCTAAGCAGGGTGCGTCAAGCATGCGAAAAAAAAAAAAATCACAGCATATTCACGTGGTGAATGATGATGAGTGGGGCGAAGCTCCGGAAGGAATCATCGGTAAACCGTGAAACTCTTCCGTGGAATTCGCCCCACAATTAAATGTGAAACACTTGAGTAAATGTCATCAAACTATTATAACATCTCGCATCTTTCATCATCAACTACAAGTACCGCCATCTAGTTTTATAACATCTCGCGCATGCTACGAATCCTCACGGTTCAACTATGCACAATGCACAAGTGAAATCTCCCACCGGCACTTCATTGCAAGTCAAGATCCAGTGCATGTATATATATATATATATATATATATATATATATATATATATATATATATATATATATATATATATATATATATATATGGGTTGCCGGTGAACGCTTCTCCAACGCGAGCAGTCGGTATTTCTCAATCAAGAAACTCGCTAGGAGACGCTGCCTGCGCCAACGTTGTCTCTCGCGGGCGAGCGCGTGCCGGGAGCCACGCGCTCGCCCTCGGCGCGTGCATGCCTCCCGGCAGGCACGCGCCGGTGGCTACCTACTACTAGGGACGCACGACCCACGCCTTAAGGAGCTTCGCCCCTAAAAAAAAAAGTCCGGAAACGTTCGTGTCACGCACGGTGGAACGCTGACGAGTGTGTGCTGCCCAAACCACCTGTCGCATCCAAAGCGGCGCATTCAACGAGAACTGGCCGGTTATCGGTCGCGCTGCAGTACATTTGTCATCTGATTATCGTCCAGTGATCCCAGCGGCACCCGAAACCGAATTGATACAGCGTACTATTCAGCGGATGTGACCGCCGAGTGCGCGAGAAAGGTGGCATTGCCGTGCGCAACGGAGTGGAATCAAAAGTTGCTCAGCGATAGCAGCGAGCGCCGGAATGAAAAAGACACCGGATTTATCTTATCTTCGTGGACTTTGTTGTGATAAAAACATGCTTTGGGCTTGTGCTTTGCCCCCAGTTCGGCGCAAAAAGTGACCTTGAAAGCAGCGGCGATGGGATGTGTTCAAAGCGTGGGTTGCGTAACAGATGCACGATTTGCGCGAGAACTGTCTAATCTCCGAATGCAGCCGTTGACAGAATGCTTAGATATGATCGAGATAAGATTTCTAAAGTGAAAGTGCTCGCACTGAAGGCCATAAATAGTATCTAGAAGGGAATGACAGCGGGGTTTGATAGGATTTGAGTGTTGCCTGACAAGGCAACACTCAAAATCGCCATAAGACTGAGATGCAGTGTGGGGAATTGCTAATTGCGTCACAACCTTGATAAGGTCAGCATCTGGCATTGGAGAATCATTTGGACAGTAGTACCACCAAGAGAAGGCCTTGAAAACAGAATGAGCTAGCAGGGGACTCAGCTTTGCCTGCTATTGATACAAGTGTAATTGTAACAAAACAATAGATTTTGGATTTAATAAAATATTCTGTATGCCTTTTAGACTTATAACTTCGTGCAGTGATATTTGTTTATGGCATGCCCGCATTATCAGACAATTTTTGTATTTCTTAGCTCGCACAGCACTGAAACAAACCTATGACTTGGTAAATATATAGCTTCTCATGTTCATGCTTGGTGTAGTACATGGCTTTCTGACAGTATTTTGACATTATGTTACCAAGATATGGTGTCATATTTAGTACACTTATTCTCATGAAGAATAGAGCTTTAAAATGACACGATTGCTAGTGCTGTAGCTGCATTTTTACCAAAGTAACACTTACCTGAAACTTCAAATGCGTTTTTCTCAGTTCGATGTTTTTGCTTCCCTCACTCAGCCTTACGGGGCTTTTTTCAATGTTTTTCTTGGGTTACAGCGACAAACTTGGTGTCATTTTATTCAGGATAAATGGATCTAGCCGATGATGCTATTTATTCATTTGTAAAGTCGTCTATTAATTTATTGTTGCCAGTAATTATAAATGAAAGTTCATAAAAATATAGTGATAAGGTCCATATCTATTTTTTCTCCATTAAAAGTGAGCCAAGAACAATAAAATTAGCATCATCGGCTAGAACAGCTTTCGGGCATTCTTGCCATGTACTCAGTTTCTGATTTTGGCAAAGCAAAGCTTTTGATAAGCCCCGTAAGAAATCGGCCTAATTTCTGCATTAAATGCTTTATAGCTTTTGTTCTAATGAAGATATACAAAATATGATTAGATATTTGGAATCAGCAGAAAAAACTGAACATTACTCATAAATATGATTGAAATCAATCCAAAACTAACAAACTTCGTTTTGAGACCCACGTCCCCCCTTAATGTGTATCTTTTGTTCTGCTATACAGTCGACTCTCGTTACAATGGACCCTCATAATCCGGGAAAAAAATGTCTGTTTTATCTGAAGTCCGTAATATCCAGATATCGAACAAAAAGGCAGGGGGGGGAGGGGTGTGAGGCCCGTGTGTTTATCATCGCTGACATCACTCAGCTGCGTGATTTAGTCCTTTTTAAATACCTGCCGCCGAATATAGACTCCAAAGCACGGCTACGACCGACAGGGGTAATTTATAACTGTAGCAGATGTTCAACTTTCATCAGCAAGTGCAACAGTACTAAGTGCAGGAAGGCCTGGTGGGTGGCTGCCGAACCCATTAGTGGGGCTCAGTCCAAAAGCTACTAATCTAACAGCTTGCCGTCACAAAGCCGCTCATGTTACGAGCTGCTGGTCATGTTACAAAATGAATTGGTTCCAGCTGGGGCTCATTCTAATGATCGGCCTCACAAATTCATTTTTTGCATGGACGCATTTCTGCCTAAGCTAATCCAAGACCGTTGCTAAGCTGAATTAGCACGCGCATTCATACCAACGCACCTCGCGCGTAGAAGCTTATTCATTACATCATCTCAGTGGAGCTCACCGGTATTTGGGCTGGGAGCTCTGGAACTCCTCACTTCCATAGCATTGGTCGCAATGCCTAACGACACGATTGCGGAGAGAACGACGAACATCCAAGGTAGAAAAAAATGAACAAAAGCTTTTTATTCACATCTAACTCGAAAAGAACTTCGTTATCAGTGACTGGCTGCCCCCTTAGGCTGCTTCACGGAGCCTGAAACGCTTAGGGGGGTTCTCCCGACACTTTTTTGCCGGCGATACCTTTGTTGTGCACGATGGAACTCACGGTCTGCTTCGATAGTCCCATCGCTTTGGCAACATCCGCCTGCTTTTCTCTGCGTGCAACTACACTCACAATTTTCATTTTATCGCTAAGCGAAATTTGCTTCCGTTTTCTGGAGGCCATCATCTCAGCACTTGCTCTCGGTGCAACACAACCATTCCCCACAGAAAACGACAAAAATGGCGTTTGTTATGCTCTCAGGCTGGCTTGGCTAGAGGCTCGGCTTGGCCAGATGGGCACCAATGTTGCCAGCCGCAGTTTAAAACTTTTGCTTAAAACGCTGGCGTGGCAAAAGTATGTTGTCAGTCCGCGTCAATACGGTAAAAGTCCGTTGTGTGTGCAACTTTGGCTAAAAACTGCCATTAATTTTGTCTGCTGTAGCCAATAGTCCGTTGCAGCGGGGTCCGTTCAAAGCGAAGTTGGCTGCATTGATAAAAAATACATGGACCAAACCTGGGTCAAAATATGGTCCATTATATCCGAAAGTCTGTTGTACGCGGGTCTGCTATAACGAGCGTAGACTGTACTAACCTGGTTAATCCTAACCATTCTTAACCTGGATTCATTGGTTTATTTTTCATCTGTGTATGCCTTACATAGTTTTGGCACGTGTGACACCCAAATGAGAACGACATTCCATGCCCCTGAAGCGCTTCGCTCTTAAAAATAACAATGTGGCCTGCACCATGTGCTCCTGCAAACGAAAAGTGCCTGCATGGTGTTCTTTAAACAACCCACGAAGTCACGTAAGGTTAAGCTGCAGGTTTTAAGCTGGATTCTGTGACTTCACAACTTTGCCCCTGTTCTCTGGCAGGTAGAAATGGTCTTTTATAGGAATGAATCTAAAGAGACAGCTGCGTTGTCAATGGTACCAAGTGTGTTATAGGTAAAGCCTGTGTGCCAATGCAATTTTAGAGCACAGGGTTTCTAGGAAAGGAGATTGTGTCACAAAGATTTGCCTAATGAAAGTATTTGGGTTGCATTTGTTCTGACCTCTTGCAGGACCCTAAAACTCACGTAGCAGATCCACTTTGAGAACTGTTTTGTGAGAATAGCACTAATTTTCTATGTTCACAGGTTTTGGGGTATGCATACCATTGTGTGTGCTCTTCCTAAAGGCATGTGTATGTGCATATTAAGCATGGTTTGGGACTGTAGCATTGATTTTTTTAGCTAAAGCTGTTCAAATAGTAAAATTTTGGGTGCAAAATGCATATGAATGTTTATGTTTAACTGAAAATTGAATCATATATTTTTATAATAACGGAATATTTTTCAGATATTTTCTATGTTAAATTAGACAGAAAATGTACTGCTAAACATGGGAAAAATTATGCATGACTGGTGTACTCTCACCGAGTCGTCCCAGGAGAGTACTGAAGAACAATCCAGCAGAAAACTGTGCAGATACACAGGTTCACTTCACTGCAGTACATAGGTGTTAGCTTAACTGCAGTACACAAATGTTAGCTTAACTGCAGTACGCAAGCTTTAGCTTTGCCACAGTACACGCGTGTTAGCTTCACTGCAGTACGTAGGTGTTAGGTTTGCTGCTGTACCCAAGCGTTAGCTTCACCACAATGCACAAGTGTTAGCTTCACAGCATTATGCAGTGTTATGCAGTGAAGTGTATTACACACTGGAAGAGGTCACTTATCACTGCACATAGCATATTTTGTCCTTCAGTTGCAAACTTCCAACAGTTTGAGTTGTGAAAGCCGGGTGCAGATCCTGTTAATAAAATATCAAATCCTATTTGAAAGTTATAATATTCGCACACTGCTTTTTCAGCCACGGATCCTCCGGATGAGGCTGACAGTTCGTCAGTGCTTCCACTAGAGGTGCTGCCATCCGACTTGCTGGAGACGGAGCGTCCCATTAAGGAAGTCCAGGAAAAGCAGCAGGTTAGCTCTTCATTTTGGGCCATTTTTTCTTTTAAGGCAAGGCGTTTCATGCACTGTTGCTTCTTACATTGAATCAATATTTTCTCTCTCTTGCCTAATATAAAATATCCAGTGAAAATGCCTATACACTGCAACTCTGCTGCATTTGTGTGTGTTCTCCTTTCACTCTCTCATTTGTTTTCTTCTAGCCGTTCTTTCTTCCCTTACCCCTCCCGCAATGCAGTGTGTAGCAAATTGGAAGCTTTATTATAGTTAACCTCTTTGCCTTCCACATATCTAATCTCTCTTTCTCTAGTTGAGAGGCCAAAAGCATGATTTTTTTCACACATGCGAGGACATAATTACATCCGACCTGCAGATATGGGACAAAGTCATTTCTATTGGAGGTTACATGGTTGTTATCGACCACCTCAGAACGTTTCATCATTAGTGTTGCCTGTGAAATTGGAGAAGCCTATGACCTATAATTGACCTATTGACTATTGATCGACCTGTGACCTATTGCTAATGGCCCTTGCCAACTTGAGATATGGTATCTCGAAGTATCAGTATGCCGAATCTTTTTCTTGCCATGGTGTTGACTCCTTCTATCTTTCACGTCTTATCTCGAAAAGACTGCACCACTCTGCTGTTATGCCAAAACCTTTATGCCAGAAATGGTAAAAAAAAAGGTAAACAAAAAACTAACACCCCCTAAAACCTGGGAAGGTTTTGAGCATTTCATTTTGAAGACAGCCAACTGAATTGGGTGTGGTTTTCCGAAGAGTGGATGATTGTATGCACTGTGAACTTACTTTGGCATGATTCATTCTTTTTTTTTTTTTCGTGATTCTTGGTTTGTGTTGCCTTTTGGCTGTGTGTAACGTTTAAATGTTAACCCCGTCGCGGCCTTGTTGCTCTCGACAGCTGAAGAAGGGTCACCGGCACCCCTGGTACGACCGGGAGCTGACGCAGCAGATGAGGCGCAAGGACCGCGCCTACCACAAGTGGAAGCGCCACCCATGCTACGACAACTGGGAGGCCTTCAAGGCCATCAAGCGCGTGTACCTGCGCATGCTGAAGCGCAAGCGGGCAGCATACGCGCAGGCCAATGGCGGCGAAGAAGACTCGACCACCAAGGGCGCCGCAGAGAGCGCCGCCGCGGCTGCCGAGGCTTCCTCGCTTCCCGTTGACAGTGACGTCATGGCACCCATGCTACCTCTGGATGTGAGTCGTTCCTGTCACCACTCACGTAATGACTTGTTTATAGGGGCACTATAGTGGATTGCATTGGTTAACGATTCTTACAGAACTCTACTGCCGTTAAGTTCACTATTAAAAGAGAAAATCAAGGTCAAAGCTTCTTCTTCGATTTCCACACTGAATCACGGAGGAGCTGATGTCAGGGAGGGAGGGTGAACCCTTTGCATTGTGGTGGGGGTAGGGGGGGGGGACTGATGGTGCCTCTTTTTGCACCCCTGCGCTGCCCCCCTGCCCCATTTTGTCGATGCCCATGAATCTATCCGTACATTAGTGTTCTGGATTTCTTCACAAATTCTTCTGTCTGGGGGGTTTTCTACTTTCAGAGCATTCCACTTCCAAACGGGCAACTCAGCGTCGACAACTACGAACCGGTCGAGATGGAAGTGGACAGCGATGATGGGACGCAGGCGTGCACTCTAGGTACTGCAGCCGTCGTGTCGCTTTGCCTGTTCATCTGCAGGAGTTTGCAGTGCATGGTTGTGGAATTCTTAAAAAGCAGCGCATGTCTGAGGAACTACTTGTGTGGTCAAAAATGGCTGTATTTTACCTCTTTTTTTTTATGCCGTGCTGTGAGACCTTCCTTTACTTGAAAACACTTTCTGTGGCTCTTTCAACTAGATTACCTTATGCTTTACAAATGCGAAATGTCAAGGTTTGTAAATTAGCAACGTACACTTACATTTGGAAGCTCATTGTTTCAAATTGCAGTGGGATCAAAGATCTTCTTGAATAACATTGAGTTTGAAATACTGAGAGAACTCTGCTTGATGTCTCGTGTGGTACGTGCCGCACACTTTAGGGCAGTGTTTCTCAGACATGGATGTGTCAGGAACCCCTTGTGGACCAGTGGAAGTGATGGGGGTCCTCTTGCGGTGACAAAAGAGAGAGGGGGCGGGAGGTTTGAGGGGCTATAAGATGACGCGACATTCATTGGGAAATAGGTAGTGACTGAGACCGACCGAGGTAATGTGCAGATTGCTGCCACAATTCTGGAAGCACATCCCATGATTGGGAAATTATTAAAGGGTGCGCACATGTCAAATTTCTTAGCTTTGAAGAAAATTCGAATGCTGAAAGCCATGTTCGTATTGAATATTTTTCTAATTTTTCAAATATGAATATTACTTCTGGCTTTTGCAAAAATTTTCATCAACCAGAGGCAAAAGAGCAACTTGTACCGCATATAGTGCACAGGAAAATTGCACACGGTACACTTTTTTGCTCAATAGTACCACTCCTGCAGTTCTTCAATGTTGTCACAAAGCAAGGATGGCTAGACACGCTAGACACGCTAGTGCTGATGTGTTTTGGCTTGTTGCCGCTGGCACACTGTGGCCTTTGACAGCTTGTGGCTCTAGAGTCCCTGTTAGTGTAGGTTCCTGTACCCCGTTCCCGCTTTTAGTGCGCTTCACCGCATGACACTGATATACTGCAGCAAAGTTGTGGTAAATTAGTGTCATGCAGAAAGCAGTTGGCTTTCCTGCGACACAGTGGTGCCATGCGGTGAAGATGTTTAGGTTGTACTGATTAGAAGGTCTAGCTTAGCAGCTGTGGCAGCAACAAACTCTTGGACGATCAAGTGTCATATTTTTGTGGTCTTCCTGGACCCATATTTCTTGTATTGATTTCTGAATATTCTATGAAACTGTTTTGTTATCCACTTCAGCTTTGCAAAGTCCATGTTGGGCTGTAATGGTTGCTTCTCGTAAAGCAAGCGACATGTTCATTGAGAATGCCTGTTACTAGAGCTGTGCAAAAAGCAAATTTTTGGGTGTGAACTGAATGTGAACATTACTGTTCAAGTGCGAATCAAATCGAATAATGTTCTAATGCTTTTCTTAAGTGATTCCACATTAAATTTCAGAGAATATGTACTGCTTAATATGGGCGAGAAAACAAACTAGTGTGCAACTAGTGTATTCTCGCAATTTTTCGAGAAAGAACACTCCTGTCCTAAAGAACAGTCCAGCAGAGAACTTTGCAGATACACAAGTTAACTTCACTGCAGTACAGGAGTGTTAGCTTTGACGCAGAATACAAGAGTTAGGTTCGCTGCATTGTATAAGTGTTGACCTCACAGCAACGCACGAGTGTTATGTGGCAAAGCATACAACACGCGGGAATGGGCCACTTGTCACGGGACATGGCACATTTTTGTCCCTTAACTACAAACTTTGAATACAGTAAAACCTCGTTATAACGAAGTTGAAGGGGGAGCGGTAATTACTTTGTTATAACCATTAGTTCGTTATAACCAATATCAATTTCATCTATAGGAATTTTAAGGGGAATTGTGATTACTTCGTTTTATCTGATAGTTCGTTATATCTGGGTTCATTATAACGAGGTTCTGCTGTAGTTTGAACAGGAAAAGCTAGGTGCAAATGGAATCGGACAGCAGACTCTATTAGAAAACTATTTGAATATTCGCACTCCTCTCCTTATTGCATCTGATTGTGACATCGTTTCCTGCTGTGCCTGTCGTCTCGCAGAAGTGGCGGCTGGGAGCGACGACGAGGATGTAGAAGCGCTGCGTGCCCAGCTGCTGCAAGCTGTGTTGCAAAAGAGGCGGCGCAAGACGAGGACATCCGAGTGCTCGCCGCAGCAGCAGCAGGTCCAGCAGGTTCAGCCACAGCTGCCGCAGCAGTTGCCCCAACAACAGCAGCAGCAGCGCACCAACCACCGGACACCCTTGTCACCCCTGAATGGTGCCTCTGCTGTGGCTGTGGTTAGTCGCAGACCTGTACCTTTCTCAGTGTGTGGCACTTAGGTGCTCATCCTGTTAACGACCGTTGCCTCCTCCTGTCACGTGCTGACACTTTCTGCCGACACCCTCGCAGAGAGCGTGATTTCTCCTCCCATGGCACTTCTCCGGCGCCCAACGAGAATCGCTGGGTCGCCCATGCTATGTGCTTTCTGAGGTTTCACAGTAGTGGAGCTATTTAGCTGTCCTCTCTCGCACCAACGGCGGCGGCGGTCGCACCCTTGTACTGTGCTCATCTTGCACTGACTGCTCCTAGCTTGTGGTATAGCTTCTTTGGATAACTAACAGACCAATCTTTATTGATCTGACTGCAAAATTCGCAATTTACCGTAGGATTCTGAGCAAGCACGTCCTCGAGTTGGAAATAACAAGGTTGAATGTGAGAGTCACTCGGATTTCCTGCGAAATTCAAGATAAAGAATAATCAACTTTAGTAGAGTAATGCGCTCATTGCTCTGAAATGACAAAAAATAGGCTTTAGCCTCCAGGCCATCGCTGCAGGCTCCTGACTATATACACAGCCTCATCTGCAAGCAGCCTGTTACTAGCAGCCCACCCTGCAAAGCACTCATGTTAGGAAAAGCTTGGATCAGGGCATCATCTAGGTCCCTGCTGACCACTGGGGTACCGTTGCTTAGCTTCATTGGCTTTAGACTTTCTGGAATTTTTTGTTGCAGCAAGGTCTGAAACTTGTTCTCCCACTCGCACATCTGCTTACAGTCGACGTTGAAGTGCCAGGATGTCTTGGGCACGGCTTGGTGGTGCCGGTGGAGCACCCCAGCTTTCTTTGAAACGAAGTGCAATGCATTGCTAGGCAAGGAGGACATGCATAAGCGTTGTACACGGTAGAGGTGAGGTGGCAGATGGCTCACAGACTTTGCTGGCGCCTACGCATGCATGCATGTAGGTTATGAACTGGCAGTCAGACCTAGGTGTCTGTGGGCATTTCTGATGTTTTTTTGTAAACGTGGCACCAGATGACTGTGACCGCTTTCAGCGGTGCTATGTAGCAGTTGGCATAGACATTGCTCAAAGTTTTGAATGTAGCGACTGTGTGGAAGACATACAGTAAAACCTCGTTACAACGAAGTTGAGGGGGGAGCGGTAATTACTTCGTTATAACCATTAGTTCGTTATAGCCAATATCAATTTCATCTGTGAGAATTTCAAGGGGAATTGCGATTGCTTCATTGTATCTGATAGTTCGTTATATCCGGGTTCTACCGAGGTTCTACTGTAATATATCCGGGTTATAACGAGGTTCTACTGTAATAAATAGGAGCTAAGGCGTGTGACACCCTGGGAATTCGGTGCGACTGATGTTGTAAAGCATAAAAGTCCAGAAAGCATAAACATGAATGTGTCGGTGAAGCTTTTAGCGTTTTCATTGAGTAGCTTCACTTGACTCGAGATCACTACTGTGGCAAGGACCTAACGCCGCCTGCATTGGATTTCCTTGATTGTAGGTGCAGCCGGTGGTTGAGCCCAAAGAAATCAGCAGGACTGCGTCCCCCAATGGCCTGCCACCAAAGACCGTCACACCGCCGGCCACATGTGTCACACCAAGGGGAAGACAGGGGCCAGATGCGGCATTTGTTGAGACGAAAATGGTTGGTCTCCGTGATTTGCAAACTTGTTTCTTCAGTTTTTTTTTTTGCAGAGTTCTGTACGTTGGAGTTCATTTCAAAAATGGTTGCACCTTAACAGGAACTCCTACCCATCAAAAAGAAATTCTCCGTAGAATAAGGATGGGCTGGAGCGCATTCGGAAGGCATTACGAAATCATGACTGGAAACTTGCCGCTCTCACTAAAGCGAAAAGCATTCAATCACTGCATTATCCGAGTACTAATGTACGGTGCAGAAACGTGGAGGATAATGAAAAGATTGGAGATTAAACTAAGGAGCATGCAGCGGGCAATGGAAGGAAAAATGAAAGGTGTAACGCTAAGAGATAAAAAACGAGTGGAATGGATCAGAGAACAGACAGGAGTAGCCGACATTATTATATCAATTAAAAGAAAGAAGTGGACCTGGGCAGGACATGTCATGAGGAGGAAGGATAACAGATGGACAGTAAGAGCGACGGAATGGATACCACAAGAGGGAAAACGCAACAGAGGTAGGCAAAAGGTTAGATGGAGCGATGAAATTAAAAAGGTTGCGGGCATAAAGTGGAACCAACTCGCTCAGGATAGGGTGGATTGGAAATCGTTGGGAGAGGCCTTTGTCCTGCAGTGGACCTAAACAGGCTGATGATGATGATGTCTGGGCGTATTTCTATTGCACAGCAGTCTGCACGTCTTGCACACAGTATACCTTTCTGAAACAATGCCAGAGCGCACCGTGTTTGTGTGGGCACTGTGAAGAAAGTGTATATGCCGACTTGAGCAAGCTGGCTGTGCCGGTCCAGTAGCCTGCTTCTCGTTTGAATCATTCAAATGGGTGACTGAACCAACTATAGTAGATTCTCAAATCTTTGAGAATCTACTGCGTGGTATATAAGCATGTTTAGCCTTGTGCTGCCTTTGGATGGGTGATTTCCTTTCATGAAACGTCATCTACGTTATGGATTTATGCACAACTAATTTTGCCGTATTCTGTTTGCCTAGTTGTAATCTAACTACGAGGGGAAAAGGTGTAAGGAAGCTATGATGTTACTATGTGTGATGTTTCACCAGACCACTTGAGCTTGCGGGATATAGTAAGACCTCGTTTTAACGAAGCTGAAGGGGGAGCCATAATTACTTTGTTATAACCATTAGTTCGTTGTAGCCAATATGAGCATGTTTCATATGAGCATCCATTTCATATGAGCATCCATCCAATATTAGCATCCATTTCATCTAAGGGAATTTCAAGGGGAATTGCGATTGTTTCGTTATATCTGGGCTCATTATAACATGGTTCTACTGTAGCTCTTTTGGATAGCTTGTGGGATACCTCTGTAAGCCCAATGCTAGAGCACTGCACTTTGTTTTTCATTAGATCAACGCAAAGGGCCTTTGTGGGGTGGCTTGTGTACATGGGCTATATTAAAAAAAGAGATGCCGAAATGCTGGCATAATGACCCAGCATAATTACAAGCACAAAGATTTGTGCACCCTATTCCAAATCTCTCCGTTATGTTTTCAGCTATGTCTTGCTTCACACATCAGCCCTGGGTTTCTTTTCTGCACGTTTTACCTATGTAAAATGTGAGGTGAATCTATAATTCACGTGTTTATACAATACAGTCGGACCTCATTATGACGAAATCAACATGTCATGGGAATAGCTTTTATACCTGATAACTCGTTATAAATTTATATTCAGGATACTGTTTTAATGGTAATAATTTTTGTTCCATTCATTATAACCAATAATTTATCGTATTGGCATTTATCGTATCAAGGTTCGACTGGGGCACTTAATTGTGTACTCTCCTTTACATTGTTTAGTAATGCCGCTAGCTGTCTGGCCTTGGTTGTGTATAGCAGAACCTCGTTATAACAAACCCAGATATAACGAACTATCGGACATAACGAAGCAATCGCAATTCCCCTTGAAATTTCTATACATGAAATTGATATTGGTTATAACGAACTAATTGTTATAACGAAGTAATTACCACTCCCCCTTCAACTTCGTTATAACGAGGTTTACTGTATCTGTTTGTACTGCTTTTCATTTAAATTTACTTGTTATCTCGGGAGCAATAGTTTCATTGTACTACTTTTACCTAAAAAGGTAACACAATAACCACATGCAATCAATAGTGATATGGGAATAAGGAAATTCCAATGAACAGGCAGTGCACTGATACACTCAGCACAACAAGCAATGCAATCATCATGGCATGAGCGTAGTATTCAATGTACTGCACACAATTAGGGATAGTGAACACTGCACAGCGGCGAGCGCCCTGTTTAGCTGAATTGGCACCAGTTTTTGTTTAGCTGCAGATTGCTGTAGAAATGTGTGCATGTGCCTCGGAAAAAACTGGGCATGTCATGTTCCCTGTCAAAGTTGCTAAATGCTCCTTTCTGCGGCTGTATGGAAAATTCAGAATTTTCCTGCATTGTGAGATTTGTCTCTGCTGTCACAGCAGCTTTCCCACTATATTACTGTCCTCAGCCTTGGTAGCCATGCTTTGATATGCTTAATAATGAGACATATGACTGTTCTTGAAATTTGTGAAGTTGAAGAACTCAGCTTCAGGAAATTCGTGCTGCAAGAACTTTTTCTGCTGTAAGTGTGAGTTATACAGTTGAACCCTTTTATAGCAGACACTGTCGAGGCAATTGGGTCTAAGAGATGTCATTTCCGCACGTGGTTGTCTGCCCTGTCTCACCCGACAATTAAACTTCTTTTTGTAACAGACACGCTTCTGAGGACATTTCCTTGTAAAGGACAAAATGTCCTTGCATTTCAATCAGCAGTCTTTCTTGTAACAGATACTTTAAATCTAAATGCAGCACTGTTGGCTGCTAGCTACAGTTATTATGTTGTGAACTCAAAGTGAAATGATAACCAAGTTTAATGGGAGGAAGTTGTGGTGGAGGAAACATGAATTTTGCATTGAGCGACACAGACCATCAAGTATGTCATAGCAAATGTTTATTATATAAACCCTTTGTAATAGGCTGTACACTTCCTTTGCGGTCACTTTAATTGTAGTGTGCCCATATTGAAATAAGAGTCGATCAGAAGATGAAAACGTGGCACCCTGCTTATATGAGAGACCTGCCATATTAGGGACAGAAACTGCTATTTGGTGCACGTCTCTCATAAAGGGGCTCAGCTGTATTGAGGTTTGACTGTAGTGCCTTGTTCTCTTTCAGACGGAACCTGTGGTCATCAACCTCGCGGTGGACGACACAACATCCGAGGAGGAAGAGGAAGATGAAGAGAGTGAAGTCGAGGAAGAGCCCTTGCTGGCCGTCGAGAACAGCTTCTCGCTCGGCCTCGACAAGCTCCTCAAGGAGGCTCGTCAGAAGGCTCAGGTGCGTGGCATTTGAAAGTCGCACATTGTTCCCTATTAAGGCTAGTCATCTAAGGGTTTTAGGCCTAGTTATTTAATGATGTGCCAGCCTAGTTTTATTGCAGTAGCAGTCGTACAGATCCTCGAAGAGAAAATGTGCCGTTGGAGTGGGTGCGTCCTTGGTGGACTGTCCAAAGTTCACGTGCAGTAAGATTCTGTCATGCCGTGCGTATGGTGGTATGTAATTGAGGGAAAGTGCATGCGAGAATACACTATCATTTTTGTATGCATTGTAGAGGAGAATGTGTTTGTCTTGGCAAGCATTAGAGGACGTGTTGCATCTTCTGAACTTTAATGAACTAGGCCATTTTTTGGGGAGGCATCTTTTTTTCACACGACAGTCGCCTCTCTTGTGCACGTGCCTTGTGTTGTTGCCACGGGCCTAGTCCTTCATGGTTGTGGACGGTGTGTGCACCGTCAGTGTAACGTAGCATCCTGAAGGGAAAATTAGCGTCCACCAATTTGTAACACAGAGCTACAAGGAAATCTGTACGGATCTCTCAGAAATGAAAGCGTCTTAGTTGCCAAAAAATTCGTCCTGATCCAGGGTTGACAGACCAATGCCTGTCCAGAGCACCTTCTCTGTCACTTGAGAAATCCATAAGGATTTCCTTGTAGCTTTGTGCTACAAACTGAGTGGATGCCGATTTTCTCTTCATAAACGTTACGCCGCCTTACGGGTTTCCATAGAACTTACCGTATTTGCACGAATCTAACGCGCACCTTTTTTCCGATAAAACGGGTCCAAAAATCGTATGCGCGTTAGAATCGAGTGCGAACGAACAACACCGTTACCATATTGCCGTCGGCATCAAAATGGCCGCCTCCTAACGCGCTTCGGGCGCTGTCGAACGGTCACTGCCGAAAAAATGAGCTAGCGGCACGGCACTCTTTGGCGCACATAGTTTCTGTAGTTTCTATGTCGCCGCCGGTCCCCCGCGTAATGAAGCTACGACACACACGATGCGTAGGCCGATGATACTCGCCGCACCGGCTTAGCCATCTTGCGGCGAACCAAAGTCGCTACGTGGGCTACGTCGCCAATGAAATCTCAGAGACGCCCAGCCGCGCGAGCTTTCGATAGCGTTCTAGGGTTGCCGTAACGGGAAAATAGACGTTTGTTTCCCATCACCGCACGCAAAACGGCTCATCATCGCATCTCTCCCTCATATCCGTGCTGAGCCCGAGCCTCCCAGTCGTGCGCGCAGCTTGACGTCCGAGATTGCATCGTGGCAATCACGGAGACCACGCAACCACGCCCCAACCATGCTTAGGCTTAGCTGTGCCACCCAGCACAGCACGCGGCATCGGGCGTGAGGGAACTGCGATAGCACGGAGGAATGCAACACTGCGAGTAACTGATGTTACCGCCGCTTGCACGCGCCTACACCCAGGAACGTGCGGCAGTTTTATCGGGATGGACGACTTATGAATCGGCACGCCGAACGTCTTCGAAACACCGCGGATCAAGTGAAGCGGGACTGCAGGGGTACAAAGTTAGCGGCGTGTTTATTACGCGAGTGCGTTCATTACGCGAGTACGGCGTTTTGGTTTTATGAATCTGAAGAGGTTGATTACTAAGGACTTTTTTTTTCATGTCTTGAAAAATGGGTGCGCATTACAATCGATGTTTAACTTTTTCTTTTTCGTCATGGGAGACGGGTGCGCGTTACAATCAAGGGCGCGGTAGAATCGAGCAAATACGGTATTTGCAGCATAGCATCCTTTATAGAAAATTAGCAAGCCTGCAGTTTTAGAACAAGGAAACACGAGCAAGCCAGGTGCCGTTCATCACAGTTTTACGGAAGAAGATGCCAGAAATACTTCTATGTAGGAGTCTCAAGAGAATACTTATCCCATGGGTCCTAAAGCCACTTGTCCCCAGGGAACCATGCTGTTCTCCAAGGAGTTCCCAAGGAACCCAGCCAATGTCTCACTGAATGGTAACAAGTATTAACGGGGGGGACCCTGCTTGCGGAGACCAAAAAATCGCAAAAAAAAAATGCGTCTTTTTTATTGCTTTTTTGAAATCTACAGCTACTAATGCAGCTCTACTCTGAATTCCAAGCCGATAATGTTAGTATCCTAGCCGCGATGACTCCTTATACACCGCATACCAGCTAAAATTGAGCCGAAATCTACACTTAAATGACCTCGCACTGCAAGAGGATAAAGTGTATGGCTATATCCCAGTGGGAAAAGAGGACTGCGTTAACCATGCTTTAACCTTTTTTAACATAAAGCCCAATTTGTGTATTACAAAATGCTGAGAGCAGAATTTCGGTTTCCTGCACATATAAATTTCAAGGTTATCAAATTTCTTTGTGCGTGATAGCCACGCCATGGACACTGAACTTTTATCATCTGTGGAATCACTAATTATGATTTAATTTGAAAACTGCTTGCAGTGTTGCACTTATTAATTATTGCGTTACCTAGCTATGCAATAATATTCACTTTTCGCTGAACAGTCCTTTTCCTATTGTCTCCGAAAACAATAGAGTGGCAGCTTCGTGTATCTTCTGAACTAATTGACCTACAAAAAAAAATTTCTTCATATTTAAAATCAGCAGGAAAAACTACATAAGCCTCTACATTTTCATCAAGTTTGCTCAAAAGATGCAGAAAATATCTCCACACGCCATGTCCCCCCTTAAAGAACTGAACAGTGGGATAGTGCAAGTTATGACTGGCACGTGTGTTATGTTTTGAAATTTACCGTATTTAGCCCAGATAGCCTGCTGTATGTTGGGGTGTGAGAAATAGCCACACATTGCCGTGAAGTGTGGCTTTATAGCAGTACTGATTTTCCTTGAAAAGGTAGATTTATGGCATACTGACCGCATGCTGTTGTGAAGGCACCCTTTCAGGCGGGTCACATGCAGAAAAATATGCCTAACGAACATGGAACTGGGGAAAGTATACCGGTGGCTCACAGAACCCACTTTGAAAAATCTGTGCTGTGAACTGTTCTGGGTGCAGCAGAATGTTCAAAAAGAACATTGATGGAAGAGGAAAATATGATCCATTGATTAGCAGGAGTTGTGTTTGCTGTGAAAGGTATATGAGCATGTAACAGGCGTATAGCGTACGACACATATTAGAGGCAGTCAGCCTACACAAAAGACAATTTCGTTTCAGTGATTACACTTATGGATATATTTCTGTAAACAGTAATTTGACAGATAACCTGGGTTTGAGCATGCCATTTGGTAGCTGCGAAGTATTTGTATTATGAACCACTGTTACGGACCTGAAGCTTACTTTGGGAGCGAAGAACTAGTCAAGCTTATTCTAAAGGTAAGGAAGAAAAAGATCCAGCAGATCCCACACATCTGGGAATCGTTATGCAAAACTGTTGGTGAGGATATTGCCTGTGCCGAATTGTTTGCCATCGAGCCAAGTCCAAGTGTTGCACATCAATGTCTCTGTGCAAATTCAGTAGTTTTGTGTGAAATGCAGGCTTACGAGGCACGTCGACAGCACTGTGGCAACTAAAGGGTAGCTCATGGTACAATCTAACGTCGACGGTAACGTTAATGTATGCACATCTGTGCTATCGAGGAGTGCACAAACACCAGTTTTGTTGCCAAAGTGGGTGGACAGGTCAAAGTGGCTTCACTTCACACACAAAGAAGTGCTACTCATATTTCCTCATTATACGCTTTTGGTTAGCTCTCTCATTTATGAGCTTATTCTTTTTCTTGTCCTTGTATCCTTGTGTATGACATTGACGCAGCTGCCAGTTCTCATGAATTTTCCGGGAGCCCCCTGAATTTTTTGATCACATCTCCCAATTGCATGTATGCGACTTCAGATCTTTCCCGAACTGGCTTCCATGGCAGAGCGTTCAAGTTTTTTACATCCTATCACTATAATTCTCTTAAACCTTATAACCATGTGGGGAAGCAACACTGAAGCAGTGAGTCACTAGCACGCATCATGTATGAGGTTGCCTCAGGCTGGCACGCACGTTTTTGGCAGTCCAGCCATTACGGTATATTGTGATTAGGTTGGCTAATCCTCTTTTGGGTGCACTAGGCCAGGTCGTCAAATGAGGCGTGGAATGCTAAATATTCTTTGTAGACGTGTGCAAATAGTAAAATCTTGAGCGCAAAGCGATTTCGAATATTTGTGTTCATGTGCGAATCGAATCGAATATTTTTCGAATAATTTTCTAATATTTCTTAACTAATACCATGTCATATTATGGAGAAATGTTCTGCTAAACATGGGCAAAAAGATTTGTTGCGTGAGTAGTGTGCTGCCACAGTGTCATTACAAAGTCCTGAGGAACAGTCCAACAGAGAATTGTGCGACAGAAGGCCGAGCTAACTTCGCCACATTACTCGGGTGTTAGCTTCGCCGCAGTACAGGGTGGTAACTTCACCACAGTACACGAGCGTCAGCTTCGCCGCATTACAGAGGTGTTATGCGGTGAAGCGGACTACATGCGGGAATGGGCCACTTGACACGCGACATAGCGTATTTTTTTCCCCTTAATTACCAACTTCGAATAGACCAAATAGTAAAATTTAAGTGCGAATAGAATTGAAAAATTATTCTACATTTTGAATATTCGCACACCCCTAATTCTTTGTGTTTCTTCGAGTTTTGCTACAGCAATCCACCTAAATGCTGAGAAGTATACTGCATGGAAATATTTCTGAGATAATGCACAACCGAGTTTCCATGCTTTCTTACTTCTTGCAGAGGTTACAAGTATGGAATGTGTACCCTGTGTGCACTCTACTGTCATGAAAGCATTCTGTACCATGTGTTCACTCTACTGTAATACGATCTTAGCGAAGCTAGCGCTTGTGTGCTGAGGAAGCTAACAGTTGCGTTGTGCGGTGTCAGGCATAGCGAAGCTAACAGTTGCGTACTGCTTCCAACCTAACACTTGCACACTGCAGTGAAGCGAACATTTGCTCAATGGTGCAAAGTTAATACTTGTGTACTGTGGCAAAGTTCTCATGCATACGCACAGTCCTTTGTTGGACTGTTCTTTGGGACATCACTGTTCTTTTTCTAGGGACGGCATTGCTTGACTACACTAGCCGTGCAGTAAACATTTTTGGCCATGTTTAGCACTACATTTCTCTGTAATGTAATGTGGTATTATCAGAAAATATTCAAGCACTATTTGAAAGATATTCGCCCACCACAGCGGTCTAGTGGCTGTGGTACTCGGCTGCAGATCCGAGGGTCGCGGGATCGAATCCCAGGCCGCCGCGGCTGCATTTCGATGGAGGCGAAGTGTTGAGGCCCGCGTGCTGTGCGATGTCAGTGCACGTTAAAGAACCCCAGGTGGTCGAAATTTCTGGAGCCCTCCACTACGGCGTTTCTCATAATCAGAGCTGGTTTTGGGACGTTAAACCTACAAAACAACAATTTGAAAGATATTCCATTTGATTTGAACTCAAACATTAATCTTCAAATTCACTTCACGTTCAATGTTTTCTTCTTTGCACACCTTTTTGTCAGGACATTTTTAATAACTAAATTGATAAAATGACAAAAATGGCTTCCTTTCAGGCTCTTTTGAGTCTGCATTTCAACACAAGAACAAGTTGGTTTGCTTTACAGAAGGTAACCCGTTGGTGTCTCTTTTCAGGTTCCACCACCTCCAAGCGTTCCAGTGGCGCCATTGGCAGCCACACCTGTCTCTGTGATGAAGCTGTCCCAAGCACAGCAGTTGGAGTACCGTCGCCTCAAGGCCGAAATCGCCCGCCGAGAGTTGCACTCGGTCATGACCGGCGGAAAGCTTGACGCTGCCACACAGCAGCAGCTCAACCGGGCCCGACGTCTGAAACAGCAAGCGTCGGCCAAGCGATCGCTAGAGGCACTAGAGAACACGCTGCACACGGAACGGTGGGTCTTAAGTCAATGTTAAGGGTGGTGTGGAGACACTCTCTGTAATTTATGTCGAAACTTGGTGATAATAATTAGACCACAGCACTTTGTGGTATACAGGTTGGGGTTTGTGTTAAAAAAAAGAATACTAGCTCTATCTGGGCCAAGCTTCGCAACATTGCCGCCAGGGGAAGGTTGTACACACTGGTGCACCATGCAAAAGGTGGATCGACTGATTTGATGTCAGTGCTGGGTTGGATTTCGCTTTTGCACTTTTTTGGCTCATTATTTTCGCTATCACGAGTGTGATAGGAGGGCATCAAGAACATAGAATTGGCATTACCTTGACATGCTAAAGAAAATTGCTGGTGTTGCCTTGAATGCAGAGCACTTATACTGCTCAGCTAGTAATAAGAAGGACTTGAGCTACTTCCACAAAGCAGAAAGGAACTGCGTGGCAAAAAAACCAATGACCACATAAACGAGGTACAGACACGGGTGCAGTGGTCCTTGGTTTTTTCCCGCGCAGTTCCTTTCCGTTTGTTATGAGGCACCAACTCGCCCAATGACAAGTGCTTCTCAACTACATTTCAGGGTCTGCTCTAAAAAAAAAAAGCGAGAGGGAGTGAAAAAGAGCCCGAGAAGGACACTTATACCATTGCATATTCTTTGCTTCGTCTGCAGGAAAGCACTGCGCCTCGAGGGCAAGCGCATGGATGCCCTGAAGTCCGAGGTGCTGACCAAGAAGTCCGCCGTGCGTGGCACCCACGTCCGGATTCAGCGGCTGCGAGAGCAGCTGGCAACCCTGGAGCGACTGATGTCTGGGCATGCTGCGGGAATACGCAAGGCTAATCTCCAGGTATGGTGGGGGTCACTTCCTGGCCGTCGAATGTGCTGGCAGCAACTGGGACACTTGATGGCACATGAATCAAAGCCCAGATAAACTGAAATTTCATCATCATCATTGTTATACAGTAGAACCCCGCTGTTACGTTCCCGGCTGCTGCGTTTTCCCGGCTGTTACATCGTTCTTGGCCGGTCCCGACATAGCTCCCATAGGATTCAGTGCATTAGGAACCCCAATGTGGGAACTTTCCCGCATCTTACGTCTCGAATCGGCATTCCAAGCGGCCGCTGCCGACGGAAATATTGACTTTTCACGTAGCTTGACTTGGCTTGACTGTAGGATTAGCTGCACAGCGGGCGACGCCAATTACGTTTCCAGCTTCCGCCATCTAAATTATGGCACAGCGATGCAAACTGTCGGCGACGAAATCTCGTACAGCGATTACGTTTCCATCGATGACGCCATTGTCACCTCCGAGGTTTTCTCTGTCGACGAAATCGTAGCCGAGTGTGCCGATGCGTGCACTGAAAGCGCTAGCACTGAAATAAAATTGTGTGCCGATCACCACTTCTCTCATCTTTTCCATTTTTCCTATTTCTTGGCTCTTACATTTCCCGGCTCTTACGTTTATACTTTACGGTCCCGTGAAAAACGTATCAGCGGGGTTCTACTGTAATCAGCCTGTCTACCGTGGTGTCATTGGTTTCTCCATCTGTGGCTAATTTTTTTAAAACAGTCCAATGCAACTTGTCCATCTTCCAACCTTCCATCTGTTGTTCCTGTAGCTGCAGGCATTGCAGATGGCCATCGACAAACGGAAAGGCCACATTAAGAAGCTGGAGAGTCAGTGCAACCTGCATGGCAAGATAGTGTACGGCGACAAGTACCAGCTCCCCGAAACACCTGAAAACGTGTCCGGAGCCACGACCACGGGAAAGCGGAAAATCTCAATCTCGTCTCTGCAACAGGTACGCTGTGTCATTGCTGTACTTTGGCACCATGCTTTGATCTTTCTGTTGCTCTGATTATTGAAAAATTGGTCAGCCCCCATACATAGAATGCACCAAGAAGAATATCACAAGAATATGGCTGACTGACACCTCTTTTGATAGATGAAAAACTCGTTCAGCTTAGTTTTATGGTCATCCATCTGTGGCATCAACTGTAATCCCCAAATATTTTTTTATTGGTTCTCTTTATGTCATTATCTTTCCTACCTTCTCTTGTTCTATATGTTTACCACTAATATAGAGACTTGTATTGTAAACAGGTTCTCTTGGTCTATATGTTTGCCACTGATATAAAGACATGTATTGTAGCAGTGAAGCTGATTCCTCTGCATCTTGAATGGTGGGTTCGGGTGATGACAAACTTGGTTAGCGATCAAATTGTTGCTACCTTTGTTCATTATTGCATTTTATATTTGGGTTGCTTGTTTTCGGGTTTTATATTTCTTTAAAAATTGGGGCATCAGAAATCAGGTGCTGTTCTTCAAGGTGATCACTGGTAACAATCCGGGCTTTTATTTTTTGTTGAACCACTCTGTACTTTGTGTTTCTGGTTGAAATTAAGGATGTAAATCTTCAAGTGAGAGCTATGCAGCGTCCACTGTATGCCACTGGCATTCCCTTCAACCAGCAGGATGTCATTTTGCTTTTAACTGCCATCTGCATTCCATTCTCGAAGACAATGCAGCAATAAAACGCTGCATCACGATGTCAGCTGATACCGTGGCGATGGTGTTATGTAGTGTTTGACAGCTGTGTGTGTCTAGTTCTGCTGTGCATGTTGTGGTAGGTGCTGGCATCGATTCCTCACACGTGGGTGTCCCCTATATTCCTGGCAATTGCAGTCACCAAAACGAGCTCGAATCACGGGCCCCGACTCTGGAAGCAAACCGACGGCGCCCGCTCCGACAAAGCGGAACAGTGCGGCCATCCTCGCCGAGAAGATCCGCCTGCAAAAGCTCGAGGTGGAAATGCGGCTGCGTCTGCAGGAGCTGAAGCAGAGCTCGCTCGCCAAGTCTTCCTTGACGGTTCCGGTGACGGCGACACCGGTAGCCACGACGACCGCACCGTCCGCAACTTCCGAGGCTCCGTCAAAGACTGTAGCGGCGCTTGCCGCGTCCTCGCCGAGGCCGGAGTCGCCACTGTCGTCGCCATCGAGAGCAGCGGCATCGAGGACGGTCGTGGTCTCTAAGACGGCTGGAAAAGTTGCGACGGCAGCCTTGACAGGGTCTGCTGGCCAGGGCGAGGCTGCTGCCAGAGCAGAAGCAACGGTTCCAGTGGTCCCAACTGTGACAGTCACGATCACTGTGGGCAACGACGTAAGTTAATGCCCATACAGTAGGGGAGTGAAAATATTCAAGCATATTGTCTATCGAATTGAATACTGGCACATTCAGTTTCGTTGTCAAATTGAATAATCATTATCTGTAAATATGAATAGTTGGTAAATAGCTAATTTTCTATAATGATAGCTTTGGTTAACTAGGCACAAAATTGATACCAAAATGCGATAAAGTTCATCCCTGCTGGCATTTGATAGACATGTAATGGTGGTCAGCTACCTCAAGTGAGATTTTGCTGGCTATAGAATGATCATTAGTGCTTTCTGAACAGTTCTATCAATACGAAGTATCTGCTTGTTTACTCTAGAACCTGTATTTGTGCTTCTAATACTGAATTTAATTGCACAAGGGCATAAACATGAACTGAGAAAATGGCTCTTCAGTATTTGAAAATTATTCCAAAAGTATTCGATCTTCACTTCGGTCTTAAAAGCCACTATTCACATATCCCTGGTGTACAATGGTTGTCAGAATACTGTTTCTGTTTTTAAGTAAGATTTTCTTGTGATGAGATGCTTTCTTCCTGGTCACCTACTTTGAAGTTGGGTGTTGCAGTCCAGAAAACGTTGATGAAGAAACTAAAAGCAATTAAAGTGACATGTGAGCCTAAAAGAAAATGTTACAGAAATAATGAACGCTGTGATGAAGCAGCACGATTCTTTTTTGAATAAGTTCTACATTTGTGTACACATATTTGTGAAGTCAAAAGTTCGCAAAGTTATACAAATTGCTATAACAACTAAAATATGGTGCTAAGATGTGGTAAATCACTGGTGATATGCTGCAGCACTAAAGTAACCAAGAAGCATGTAAAAAAAAATTATTTTGCACTAGGTCTTCTCATCTTACGTTCACACAAAGGCAAGTGCAATATGCCATATTGGCTGGCATATTTGCTCGAGTCCAACCCTCAAGTTTTTTTCCATGAAATGAACCCAAAAATAAAATTGAAAGGGATGAAAACCAAAACCATACTCGTGGTGCTAGCTTAAAGGGGTCGTGAAACGTTTTCTGAACATTTTGTACTAAGTGCAAGTTCGAGGTCCTGACCCTCCAATGAACAACATGCATTGTTCCATTGCACCGTGTGTGTTGATTTAAAGCGATAAAAAATGCAGTTTCGGTTTTACTGCGTGCGTTCCCCTCAACTCTGCAGATGACGTCATCTTAGTAGCCGTCATACCTCCGAGATTGGCGCGCCCTCGGAGGCCATGGGAAAACAAACCGTGCTGCCGCTTTTCTTCCGAATGGTGGCGCCGCACGGTTTCCAAGTATTGTCTTCCTTTCTAGCTTTCAAGTAAATCGATTCCTTTAGAGCAAACGAGAGTTCACTGTGCCTTTGAACTTAAAGGTATCTTAACTCAACGTCACCAAATAGTACCACGCCGGCCAGTAGTGTCGCACAGTCGTTTCGGGAGCGCAAGAAAGCTGAGATTTAAAACGGGCGTTGTTAAATGTGCACTGAATATTTCGCCGAAATATTTCGGAATCGGCTTGTCGAATGCGTATTGAAGCAGTGAAAATTACGAACCGGCATCTCCAAATTCTTTTCACGACCCCTTTAAGACCCCTCACCAGACGAGCCAGCTGGAGCGTCATCGCCATTACAATGGCAACGACCATGGCAGTAGATCACATTTCATTGTGAGTTCATGTTGGTTGATCTTGTGCCCGAACGCGACCAATTCGCTTTGCATTTGTTCCGAATTAAGCACAGATTGTAGCATGCCACTTTTATCGTTAAGCTCGTGTCAAGGGAAAGTTGTTTTGCATGCCGAAGATGGCTGTGTCACTTCGTTGCTGCATTCCCAAGGCCTGTGACTGTAAGCAGTGCTGCTATCGCATTGTACTTTTCGTGACGATCAGTGCTCGTTTGGATCTGATTTCTTGATCACAATCAGTGGTTGTTGTTAGCTGCACTGTTCAAACTTATCCAGATCGAGTTTATTGCTGATGTCAGCAAAATTGTGATCTGGGAGATGGGTTGCGATGTGCTGAGGTGTGATTGAGTGCCCATGTGACATTGACATTATGTAAACAAAGGCAGCATTGTGACATCCAGCTGCGTGTCAATAGGGAAGACATTTTACTGGCCAAAAACAGGAAAGCAACTGGACCTTGAAAAGCAAGCTTGCAGACTTTCTTTAGCAACTCTCTTTAGGCTGAGCTTGCTAAGGTAACCAACGGCCGTCTTAATGGCGTGCACTTGAAGCATGCGCATAAGGGATCCTTAAGCCATAAAAGTGGGTCACAGGACAAAAGGAACTGCCGGAAGAGTAAATTTCTTATCCTGTAAAGACAAGTAGGTACTTGCCTTTTTCTTCTGATCGCCAACACAGCGATACACCACGCTTTATCTTAAAACAATGCATTCTGGTGCAATTTTATGAACGCGTAAAAATTGGGTGTGCATTAGATTCGAGTATATAAGTTGATTGCCTTTTGTATTAACTTTATCTTGATGGTTTATGGCTGGTTTGCTGGCAACAGTTTGCAGTTCACTGATATAACAGGCTGTATATATATATATATATATATATATATATATATATATATATATTAAAATTTTGGGCTGCAAAGTTAATGTACAGAGCTTACATGTGTCTGCAGTGTAGTTTTGTGGGCGGAAGATGCACTGAATTTCTATCCTATTGTTGAGTGTACATGTGTTTACAGGAATGACTAAGCAAGTCCGGTTTGAGTGAACTTCTCAGTTATGCCATGCATTAATTAGGCTGGCACTACTTGCTCTGTGCTGCTGTGTTTTTCTCCGTGTCTCATGGACTGCGTATCCTTGTCCTGCAGAGTGAGGCCAGCAGTGAGCCTCCATTTTGCAAACACCGAACTGCCATGGAGGCCCTGTTTCTAGAGCACTGTGAGAAGCAGCTGCGGACAAGCCATCCCTGCGTTGGACTCTCCTCGTCGGCGTTCTCGTTGCCGCAGACGGATGCACTGAAGGTTTGCCATTCTTGTCCTGCCTTCACGATGTACAGTCAAACCTCGTTAATACGTACCCGCTTAATGTGTAACTCCGGTTTAAACGTAGTCGTGAAGATTCCCCCACCCAGACCCCATTGAACCCCATGTATTGGCTGACCGCTTAAGCCATAGTCGCTTGTTGTGTTACATACGGTTAGTACGTACCATTTTCTTGTTTTTATATGTTCACAGGCAGAAAATCGGCAAAATTTCACTTACGAAGACGTTCGATTCACGAACGGTGACGACCGGACTAAAATTGTCAGCGATAGTGACGTCAAAACATGGCCACGTTGACGTATTTTCTGTTCGTACGGCTGTTGCCAATCGAAGCGCGCAAAAGTATGGCCTTTGAGATTGGTAAACTGCAGCGACAGTGACGTCAAAACATGGCCACGTTGACGTATTTTCTGTCCGTACGGCTGTTGCCGATCGAAGCGTGCAAAAGTATGGCCTTTGAGATTGGTAAACTGCAGCGACAGTGACGTCAAAACATGGCCACATTGACGTATTTTCTGTTCGTATGGCTGTTGCCGATCGAAGCGCGCAAAAATATGGCCTTCGAGATTGGTAAACTGCAGCGATAGTGACGTCAAAACATGGCCACGTTGACGTATTTTTTGTTTGTATGGCCTACGAGATTGGTTTTTGTTAGTCCGCAGCAGCTGACGGTAGGGGAATTCGCTGCCACTTTGGAATCCGCCACGTATCCTTCTTTTTTTTTTTTTTTCTTTCATTCTCCCGCGTCCGCCGGTGGTGTTTTGCGCAGTGGTGTGTTCTTTAACAACGGTCTTTTGCACGGCGTATTTTTCTTTATTGTTTGGTGCGCGTGTTGTGCGATTTAATTCGCACGTGAGGACTGCTATGCCGAAGTATCGCGTTTTGAGTGTTAAGGAAAAACTGGAAATCATTTGCACCATTGAAAATGGAGCGAAGAAATCTGCGGTAGCCCATGAAAAGGACTTGCCTCTGACGACTGTGTGCGGGATATGGAACGCTCGCGAAAAGTTGAGGGGCGGCACAGGCAGCAATCTGAAGAGGTGCCGCATCAGAGACTCTGCGTTTCACAAAGTGGAAAAGGCCCTGCTTCTTTGGTTAAAGAAGGCGTGGAGCATGAACCTGCCTGTCACTGCACCGCTTCTTACTGAGAAAGCGCTAACTTTCGCAGCTCAACTGAATTGCACAGGTTTTGATGCCGTCGCAAAACCTGTGCAATTCAGTTGAGTTGAGATGCCGTCGTCGCGGCGAGGCCACCACGGCGGCAAGTGAAAATAACAGATCTTTTTGCTGCCTGCCCTTGAATAAAGCTTGCGTGCCTGTGTGTGCGTGAGTGTGTTTATGGGGTTCGTGACGTTCATTTTTGGCTGGTTAGTAGCCGCTAAACCGGCACTGATGGTTAATTCGTACATCGCTTAGTGTGTACCCAAACGTCATTCCCGGCCAACTACATATTAACTCTTTCGTTACCGTGGGAAAATGGGCAACTTTTCGTAGGTTTTTGTTGGTATTTTTTTGTAATAAGTAATAAAATGGTTATACTGTAATGCAATACATCAAGCGAAAGCTAAGTAAATGTATTTTTGACCTGTGTAAGTTTAAAAAACTGAACTTGGAAACTAATATGCATAAAAAATCGTTAAATGTAACATTTCTTGCAATTTTGAAAGAACATTTGCAATTGTATGTTTACTACATAAAAGAACTAAATCTGGAAAATATTCTGAAATATACAAATTGTTTAGATAGGAGACATCTACCTAACAGAAAAGCTTCACTGACCTAGCTCAACAACTGCACGAGTTACACTTGTTTACTTGTTGCCCAGTAGAAAGTGTCTTGTTCAGCCAGGTTGCACAGTTTTTTCTTTTTATTGCACAAATTTCTCACGCACAGAAGCACAGTAAATATTAGTAAAAAGGGAAAGAAATGGGCTATTGAACCATGTATATATGGACATATTGCGCTCTATGGTTGCAAAAAGAAATGGCAACCCGTCTTGTGCCATAAAACAAAACATACCGACGGACAGCTGATGTATAGGTCCGGGCTGATTCTGCACGTCCTCGTCGTCAGAACTAAAATCCGATGATGCGGGATCATCATCTGAATCACTGCTGCTAGAAGCAGCCAAATGATCGCTTCCAGATGCAACAGAATCGCCAGAAAGGCGTCGTTCGCGCGAGGGACAAAAGCGTCTGCCATCTTCGTAAACAGACGGAGCGAACCGCACAATTGGAACCGCCGCTTAAATCGCTGCCGCACGGGAAAAATACAAACTACGCAAAAAATGAAAGATTGGTGCCTGGGGAATACGACTGATGGCGGTGCAAGTCCATAGGAGCGCTCATATTTTAAAAATAGCTTGTGGCGCGTATGGGTCACCGGTGACCCATGTCCTATGGACACGGTAACGAAAGAGTTAACGAGGTTTGACTGTACTGTGTGGAAAGCGCAAAAGACTTAGACGAGCGAGGAAATAGCGAGAATTTGTTGTCTCCTTCCTCCTCTGTGTTGTTTTGCACTGTTTCTTCATTAAGGGCATGTAAGCCCACTTTTATTGAAAAATAAAGGTGCAAGTTCAGAACTAGGATATATATATTTTTTCATAGTTGTGTCAAAACACTAAGCAGACAGGCAGCTAGCCTAACATGTCTTATGAGAATTGTTTTGATATTGTCAGTCCACTAGGCGGCACGTCTAGGCATGCTCATTTTTGGGAGAATTGGGATAATTGGAGAGCAGTTGTTTCTTGTGTTTTCTTGTGGGACTGCTCTGAAATTCAGGGGCATTTTTTTAGCTAAATTTACAAATGTAAATTTAGAAATGAGAGGCACGTAGCGTCCAGTGCTGCACGCAGCTAAATGAAGCATGCGTCATTGATGTTCACGTCAGGCATCAGAATGTAACTTCGTTGTCCCAAGGCAGGCAAGCTGGAGTGTGCGTACCTCAGACTCCGCACAGTATCGTAAATACAGTAAAACCTCGCTATAACGAAGTGGAAGGGGTAGCCGTAATTACTTCGTTATAACCATTAGTTCGTTGTAGCCAATATTCATTTCATCTAGGGGAATTTCAAGGGGAATTGCGACTGCTTCCTTATATCCAATAATTTGTTATATCTGGGTTCGTTATAACGAGGTTCGACTGTATAGCCTTCTAAGTAGTTTAGGAATAGAGGTACAGTAGAACTTCGTTATAACGAACCCAGATATAACGAGCTATCAGATATAACGAAGCAATCGCAATTCCCCTTGAAATTCCTATAGATGGAATTGATATTGGTTATAGCGAACTAATGGTTATAACAAAATAATTACCGCTCCCCCTTCAACTTCGTTATAATGAGGTTTTACTGTATAAGTAAAATGTAACCCTGTTTTCTTGAAATATGTTTGCATTGTAAGAATTGAATAAAATAAGGTTCTACCCGGAAACAAACAACCATATGTATTTGATTCTTTTTTCTTCTTTTTCTAATGCTCTTCCGCAGAAGTTGGAACTGTGCCTACTCAGGCCTCCGAAAGACACCGCCATGACGTCTGTGTCAACGCTCTACCCCGTGAACATTGCGGCGCCGTATACAAGCCCGCTCCTGTGCTTCCGCGGCTACCGACTCAACCCAAACTACCTGAAGCAGCCGGGCTGCACGCTCGACAGTACTTCCTATGCACACAAGATGCACAGCCGCACCCACCTTTGCCGTTACGAGCTCAACGGAGCGTGCTACGACGAACGATGTGGAGGGTACGGCCATTCACCGTCTTTACTGCGTTGTGCAATTGTTTTGAACTTGTAGACAGTGACCTTATGTCAGCCAAGGTTGAAGCCTCAGCAGTGTCAAAGCGACATTGTAGAAGTTTTTAAGTTTTCAAAATCATGCTATTTCTAAGGCAAAGAAACGCCTTAAAGGCCAACTCCGGCAATTTTCTGAGGTCAGTTGATTGAATAATGAATTTCGCTGGATATTTTCCTTGGCACACTTCTAGCATTTGTGCGAAATAACAGACTCGAGAGATGTGCATGTCGCTTGCAAATTAATTTTTTACTGATTCCTTTGAACTGCCCCCTGGCTTCCTACATTTGTTGGCCACATAGTGTATTGACGTTGTCCTAAGCAAAGTGACAAAAGTGACAAAAGTGCACCGTGACCTTTGAGACTTGTGCGCTTCGCGCCAACTTTCGGAGGTCATGGAAGTGACGTCATCGTTAGTTTGACATTAGTTTGTGACATTATCACTGGGGAAGGGTGCTTGGGCTATTGCACCGTGCAAAAGCTGGATTGACTCATTTGGCATCACTGCTCGATTGGATTTCAGTTTCACGATTTTCTGCTCATTAAAAATCATGTTAGAACTTTCTGTTCATTTCTACTAATCAGGCACTTGACAGGAGCGCTTGGAAGCGTGGAATCACTATTACCTTGACATAGTCCCAAAATTGACGGAGTTGGCCTTTAACTGGCTCATGAGGAGCTGAGTGTGGCCGTCCGCCCTGTCAAGCACGGTGCCTGTAACCAGTGCCTGTAACCTGCGCCTCGTTCACTTGGTAATACCACGCAAAGTTACAAATGTAAGACTAGCATAACTGAGGGTTAATGATATTCATAACTTTGAACATGTTGAATGTGTGTTGTGATCGCCCCGCTACGGTACTCGGCTGCTGATCCGTGGGTTGCGGGATCGAATCCCGGCCGTGGCGGCTGCATTTCGACGGGGGCGAAATGTTGGGGCCCATGTACTGTGCGATGTCAGTGCACGTTAAAGAACCCCAGATGGTCTAAATTTCCGGAGCCCTCCACTACGGCATCTCTCATAATCAAAGCTGGTTTTGGGACGTAAAACCCCAGAAATCAATCGTGTGTTGTGATCAATAATAGAATCGTGTAACGGAAGGGCAATGGATCAAGGGCTCATTTCTTTGTTAGGCACAACCTAGTGAATCCAACAGACAATCAAGCCAAGGGAGGCATGGGGACATTAATTGTAGTTTTTAAATGTAGTATAGTAATATGGCCTAAATGGAAAGGCAACAAAAACATGTGCCGTTGGTAGGGACCAATGCTTCGACCTTTGGATAACGTGTCCAATGCTCCACCAACTGAGCTACGGTGATGGCAGTTTTTCTGTCCACTTTGTTTGGTGTTTCTGTGCTTATAATCCTTGGAGTGTTAGCCACATATGGCTGAGAAACATGTGGAGCACACCTGTATTCCTCAGCCAGGGACACATGGGTATGAGCTGCGCTTGGTTGGGTATTGATTTTTACAGCCCACGTCATTTAAGTAGAGCTGTGCGAATAGCAATATTTTGAATGTGAAGCAAATTCAAATATTAATGTCTGAGAGTGAAGTGAATAGAATATTTTGCTAATAATGTTCGAACGTCTTTTTAATATGATATCAAATTACGATGAAGTGTACTGCTAAGCACAAGGAGAAAAATGTATCGCATGATTATTGTGCTCCCGCAGTGCTGCCCCTAGAAGAACAGTCGAGTCCTAAAGAACAGTCCAAGAGAGAACCGAGCTAACTTTGCCGCAGTACGCAAGTGTTAGCTTTGCCGCAGTACACAAGTGTTAGCTTCAGCCCAGCGCACAAGTGTTAGCTTCGCTGTAGTGCACGAGTGTTGTGCAGCGATGAAACTACATGTGGGATTGGGCCACTTGTCACGAGAGGTAGCATATTTTGCCCCTTAATTACCAACTTCGAATAGTTCAAATAGTACATCTAAGGGCAAATTGAATTGTATTGCACATGCTATAAAAATTACTCTAAATTTTGAATATTTACATCCCTACAATCATTGTACAGCAAAAAAATAGCTGCTGCAAATAGAATGTTGCAACAAGTGCCTAAGTACTAGTTATAAAAGAACGACAAAGGAAAGCACTGAAGAATCTTCGTGGCATTGAATGGCTTTCTCTATCAAGTCAGCTTAGCATCTGATAAGAAACAAGTGAGCTTTTGTCAGTGTTGTGTCTCAGCCTGCCACTTCTGTCAGCATAACATAACAGTTTCTCTGTAACAATGGTAACGGACCTTGCCATTTTGAAGTTGTTTAACATTGCTGGAATTAATTTCATAAACACACCGTGGTGTCTTTGCTGCATAAATGTTATGCAGCTAAGTGCAATGAGTGGTCATGGTGATCGCGATCATGGTGGCAGCATTTCAATGGGGTTGAAATGTAGAAATTCCAGTGTACCTGGATTTTCATTCAAGTTAAGGAAACCCCAGGCAGCCAAATTAACCTAGAACCTTGTTATATCATCTACTTCATAATCATGTCTGTTCTTGCACATAAAACCTCATTTGTCTGTCAGGTATTTAATAAATGTGAGCGAATATTCAAATCTTTGAATGATTTCAGAATGCCATTTGCTATTCGATTAAATTTGCACCTGACTTTCACTATTTGAACTAGCCGAAGCTTGTCATAAAACAATATGTACTATGTCTCGTGGCAAGTGGCCCATTCCTACATGTAGTATATTCTCGAGTGCAAATCAAATCAAGCATTCTTTTTAATAATGTTTACATAATTTTTAATAAATTATGTAAACATGTTAAATTACATAGAAAGTGCACTGCTAAGCATGGGCAAGAAAATTTGCTGTACAACTAGAAAAAAGGTCATGATGAAGCCGCCACTATAACAACATACACACAATGGTAGGAACACAGGAACAGGACACGCGGCACTTCTAACTAAATAGGTCTGGGTGTATCGCAGGAATAAATAGTCAAGATACATGCGCAGTCTCTTCACAAGCCTACGCTATCCAGCGGTCAAACAATCTCTTCTCCGAATCAGGCTTGTGAAGAGACTGCGCATGTATCTTGACTATTTATTCCTGGGATACACCCAGACCTATTCTGTTGGAAGTGCCGCGTGTCCTGTTCCTGTGTTCCTACCATTGTGTGTATGTTGTTATAGTGGCGGCTTCATCATGACCTTAAGTAAATACCAACTAGGCCAGCAAGCTGTGTTGTTAAAACTAGAAAAAAGAACAGCCCTAAGGAACAGTCCAGCAGAGAACAGCTGCATAAGTTATCTTCGCTTTGGCACAAATGTGTAGACATTACTGGAGCACACAGGTGGTAGTCTCATTGCGGTACATAGGTGTTAGCTTCACCACTGTACATAAGTGCTAGTTTCATCATAGTGCACTAATGTGAATCTCGCCACAGTATGCAAGTGTTAGGCAGCAAAGCGTGCTACATGCGGGAATGGACACTGCACAAGCGTTAGCTTCGCTGCAGCGTGGAAGTGTTAGTTTTGCCTCAATGCATCAGTGTTAGCTTCACCTGAGTGCGCTAGTGTGAACTTTGCCATGGTACAAAGGTGTCATGCAGCAAAGCATACATGCTGAAATGGGCAGTGCATAAATGTTAGCTTCACCGCAGTGTGCCAATGTGACCATTGCTGTAGTGCACAAGTGTTATGTGGCCAAGCATACCAGATATGGGAATGGGTCACTTGTCACAGAACGTAGCACATTTTATCTGTAGACTTTGACTAATTAGAATAGTAAGAAGTGCGAATAGAATTGAATTGTAAAAGCTATTTGAAAATTATTCGAATATTTGCACACCCCTAAAAAAGCTATCACAAAAGGTTTACAGCACCTTTGTATAACATAGGTTCCGAAGGTGATATCAACCGCTGGAAATATTTCTTAGCTGCCATATCTTGAGCGTGTTGGTGGTGCAGTAAATGCTGTGAACTGCAGTGTTTCTTATTACCCCCTACCTCTGTCGTTCCATCGCTTTGCCTACATCCTAAGGAAGAAGCAGCACTTATGACACACAGGTTACATTCGTCCAGTAATGCGGTCAAGCATGCTTCTGATGGTCTTGCCCTTTGGTGTGAACAGCATTCTCACTGGCAATAGCAAAGCTGACACATCATTCACAAGGTTCACTTGGTTGAGAAGCATCCACTTCAATGGAAGTCATTTGTACTTGGACTTTTCAACTACCATGTGACTGAAGTTGCAAACTTGCTGTACCAGTCACCGTCTCAGGAGCATGACATGATCATCATTTCACAATTTGATGGTTGTTCGAGTTGTTGTGTGAGCAGACATGAAGGTAATGCTAACAAGCAGGACATTTCTGTCTGGCAACAGGCAGTTCACGCTTTTCAATGTCAGTACAGCTTCATGGATTGCTCCTGATTCGTGAATCATGGTTGATAGCGTGACTTCAAATTGTTGTTGAAACATGTCGGTGAGAATAAACATGCTGATGTTTCTTCCAGTTGCGTGAACTGTGATCCATGGGTAAGTTCACGTACTGTACTTTGCCTTTGCAGGCCAGCACAAGAAAGACTACATGTGCACTGCTGACGAAGTCCTTATCGACTTGGCACTGTACTCTCCAACACTTCTGAACATCTTGCCAACGGACTCGCCCCAGCAGTGGAAGCAGAAGGCCGGTGGGTATCCCTAAATATTTGCTTGCTCTTTAATAGTGATTGCAATTCTTGCTTCATGCTGTTTGATGCCTTGACAGGACGAATTAAAATTTCCGAGCCTCAAATATGGGGCTCATAAAAGCTTATTGAAGTCTAGGTAACGTAAACATGTCCTTTTGTCGGCTTGCACATTTAATGCAGCCCTTGAAGAGGATATGCACTTTTTGGAAGTGATGGTGAAATCTTTTGAACCGTCGGGCTTGTCCCTAATTTCTTGGTCTTGCGTGATATATGAAAAAAAATTTTGGTATGTTCACAGTTTGGCTGTCATCACTTGACAGACTGACAAAGTTGATGCGGTTGATAAATGTCATGTTTGGCGTCATAAAAGAATCAGAAAAGAATTTGACTGGCAATTTTAACATGTTGCATGCAGAGAACTACGTGGCCAACATGAAGCAGAAACACAAGGGCCTCGACACCCAAGCTTTGTGCCAGCTGATTGTCACTGACGTGAACCGAAGTCTCAACAAAGGTGGGTGTCCAACACACCACTCTGTACTGTGGTCAGGTGACCTCTTCGTGAAAGAGTGCAGCTTCCTTTTTGAAAGTGTGGAGTCGATAGACAATACCAGTGACAGTATTCTGCTACATCTCCCAGGAAATGTTATGAAAATGCAAGCTTATTTTTTTAGGGATATCAAATATAATTAGTTTGAGAATGCAGGTTTCAGTGACAGGCTTTCCTGCAACAGTACCTCGCTCCAGTGACAGCTGGCAGGCATTTACACAGCACTGCCTTGTCATAGTACTTCCTTCTTTGAAGAGCACAGCGAACTCATGCCTGCTGCATCTCAAAAGTTGTCGGCATTCATACGCGCATGTCAAGCTGCTTTGAGGTTTATTTTTCTGCGGTAATAGTTGTTCCCTAATCTCCCGAGTTTGTGTGGTGGTGTAGACTTCTTGTGCAGTTAGCAAAGGTGGTTGCAGTCACAGGTGCATAGCTAACTACTTAGCTTTTAGCTTATTTGGATGTTCAGGTGTGTGAATGCCATTGAAACTGTGGTTAAGCACGCACTTGCCAATAACAAGCAGGCTGCACTGCTTTTCTTGCAACAAAAGCAGTAAATGCTTTGTTTGAAGCTTCATGTGTGTGTTCGCTACGCTATGTATGGTTCATTGATTGATTGGCACAAATGTTTCACATGTCTTTCATTATGTTATATATCAAATTCTGAATATATAAAACAGTGATAAGCAAGTTCAACTACAGTAGAACCTCGTTATAACGAACCCGGATATAACGAACTATCGGATATAATGAAGCAATCACTATTCCCCTTGAAATTCCTATAATGAAGTTGATATTGGTTATAATGAACTAATGGTTATAACGAAGTAATTACCTCTCCCTCTTCAACTTTGTTATAACGAGGTTTTACTGTATTGGCACACTTGCAGCTGTGGGTTAGACATGTTCTCTCGCCCTCATGTTTGCCAGTGCAGCATAGCAGAAAGGACATAAACATCCTGCAAACATTCTTAAATCATCTTTTTGGCTTTGTCTTCCTTGACACCTTAATGTTTATCTTTTAGGTCAAGCACATAAGGCTTTGACCTCACGTGTTAGGCTTACCTGAAAAATTAATGGAGCACATTCTTCATTCACATATTGCGAAGTTTCTTACCTTTGTTAATTTCTTTCATCCCAGTCAGCATGGCTTCCAGAAAGGCCTTTCCTGTAACACCCAGCTGGCTCTCTTTATCAACGACATTAGTTCTAGCCTTGATACTAACACCCCCGTTGACGCGCTATTTCTAGACTTCGAAAAAGCTTTCGATAAAGTACCCCATAACCGCCTATTCCTAAAACTGTCTCGCCTAAACCTTCATTATCTTGTTTTTCAATGGATACGTGATTTTCTGTGTCACCGTCAGCAGTTTGTCCATGTTAACGAACACTCCTCTTCTCTCGCACCCGTTACATCTGGGGTTCCTCAGGGCACAGTCCTCGGGCCCCTGCTCTTTCTCATATACATTAACGATCTTCCAACTAACATTTCTTCCGGGATTCGACTGTTTGCCGACGATTGCGTACTATACTGCCCCATTAACAATAGTAACGATGTTTTATCCCTACAATCCGACCTCAGTCAAATTGAAGCTTGGTGCCACAAGTGGCTCATGTCATTAAACGCATCAAAAACCTCCCTTCTCACTTTTCATCGATCGAAAGACGTCATACCCTGCTCACGATTATATAATATGTGGCTCTTCAATATCGGCTGTTAAGACCTACAAGTATTTAGGAATTAATCTCACTTCTGATCTATCATGGCACACCCACATAACCAGCATAACAAATTCTGCTAATCGCGTTCTTGGCTTCCTGCGACGTAATATCCGATTAGCACCCCCCTCAGTCAAACTTTTAACCTACTGCTCCTTAGTCAGGCCGAAACTCGAATATGCATTTGCGCTGTGGGACCCATACCAACATAATCACATTACCTTGCTTGAATCAGTACAGAGCCGTGCCGTACGTTTCATTTTTTCGGACTACTCGTACAACTCTAGCTCATCAAAACTCAAATCCCAAGCCAACCTTCCCAGCCTTGTATCACGCCGTCGAGTCGCCCGCCTTTCTCTCTTTCACAAGTTCTTTCACAAGTCACCCCAAGCCGACCTCATTGTTCCCGCACATTGCCACTCAAGCCGGACCAACCACAAAAAGACCGTATACCCCCCCCCAAGCTCACACGGTCTCCCACGCCTCCCCATTCTTCAACCAGACATCAAGGGACTGGAATGACTTTCCCACCAAGGCAGTGCTTCAATCCGACATAGCCATCTTCAAACAAATCATAGAAGAGTTGCTTGTGTAGATATACCAACCCCTCATGTAAAACCCCGTCCTATAGGGGCCTTTGAGGTATTATAAATAAATAAATAAATAAAACAGGGCACTTTAAAGTCTAAACATTAGGCATAAGTAATGATTTCAGGGTGTTTTGATAATGGTTGCAATTGAATTGATGCTGTACTTATTCATGGCTAATAAATTTCATGCAAGTCATTTGTAAGTGTTAGAGCTGTGCGAATAGCAAAATTTGGAGTGCAAAGCGAATTCGAATATTTATGTTTGAGTGGGAATCAAGTAGAATATTTTTCGAACGATGTTTGAATATTTTTAATAATACCGTGCTAAATTACAGAGAAATGTACTGCTAAACATGAGCAAAAAAAAAAAATTTATTGCGTGGCTAGTGTACTGCCACAATGTCGTCCCTATAAGAACAACAGTCAAGTCCTGAACAACAGCCTAACAAATAACTGTGTGAGCTGTGCGTGAGTCAACTTCACCGCAGGACACGGCTGTTAAATTTGCTGCAGTACGGGAGTGTTAGCTTTGCCACAGTACGCAAGTGCATAATAGCTTTGCCGCATTACATGAGTGTTACGCAGCAAAGCGTACTACATGCAGGAATGAGCGACTTGTTATCAGACAGCATATTTTACCCCTTAATTGCAAACTTTGAAGGGTTTGACCTTTGAATAGTAAAATTTCGATGCGAATGGAACAGCAAACACTATTCAAAACATATTCGAAAATTCGAATACATATTCATGCACCCGTAGCAAGGATAGCTGTCGTACAACTGCCACGGATGACCTGATAGAAACATTTGTTCATGCTTTTCAGTGGCACCTCATTACACAGCCTTCCAGAGACGAGGTTGGGTCTTCCAGCAATCACAAGAACCATCCCATGCACTGAAGTCGCTCGACGCGGCTGACAAGCCAGCTCAGTTGGTCACCGAGAAAGGTATAACTTTTTTTTTTTTTTTTCATTATTGGGGTCGAAGGTGCATGGTGTCATGCATGTAGTGTGTGAAAAATCTGGCGGCTTGCTTCAGGGTATTAGAAATTTGAGCTGTTGCCATACATCTGTAGGGTGCACGAAAGTGTGACGAAGGTGTCCATAACTGAGTATGTCAAAAAAAAAAATGGATTGGTGAACATTTTTCGAAGATTGTTTGTGGATTTTCTGCTCACTAGGAATCCAAGGCAAGGCGCACCTGGTACAAGACAAAAGGAGAGCACAGACCATGCACAAACACATGTACGAACAAATCACAAGTTGGGACTTGACTGCGATGCATATTAATCTCCCAGCCTGCTTGACATACACAACACGTCAAACCCATTCTTTAACTTCTAAAGCTAACACTTTTCACTTTTATTTTCTTTGTACGGCATTAAAGTGGAATCAACTAACTGATATTAGCCAATTTACTGTGAATTAGAGCTTTGATAATCAACACATTGTTTCATTGGTGTTGTGCTTCCTTTTTTACTTAATTTTTCATGCTAGCCTTGATAACTTACGTTTAATTAGTGCTATGTTTTCATTGTACATAATATTTGCACATGTTAACCTTTGTGTCAGTGCTTTTATGCTTTTATCTTACCTTTTATACCTGTCCTGCTTGGATCTGTTGTTGGTCTGTAGTATAAATGAAGTTAACGAACAGCGCTGCGCATACCCTGCTTTTGCGCAGGGTGTGCGCATACCCTACAAATTTTTCGCGTTAACCCTGCTCTCACGCCATCTGTTGGGACCTTTTATTACGGTTTTGGCTTAACACATAGCGTCTCGCCAGCACCATTTCTAACGCATTGATTTCTTATTTACTTACATAAAAACCAGCCCCTTGTGTATTCTTAATTAAATTAACGTTGCGGATCACAGTTATGTACATACATTTTGCCACTAGGCCTGAGGTTTCCTTTGCACTGTATAATGTTGATGTTTATGTACCCGTGCCACCAGTGTTAGTAGCTTGGCCGGTTTTGACCGCCCAGTTGAATCTGTTTTGGGCCGGGCAGTTGAATCGAGTGACAGACAGACAGACGGACTAAGTTTTTCTTTGCGTTTAGGTGGCCCAAGAAAGACTATCGTCTTTAATAAATGTCGCGGGTTGCGCAGAAGAGAAAAGAGAATACGCTCTTGACCTTGACCCACTACCCACGTCCTTGCCACAGCTACACTGTTTACTCAGATTTCACTTTTGGGGAAGTGGCTTTACTTTTTTCAAGCAATATAAATGAACCCACGTGAATATTTTTCAGTTTTTCTTTACATTTGGAGTTCGGCCCGCATTACCAAGGTTGGTGTCACCTGCCATTTGTTCATGACCTTAAGGTACAAGTTAAAAATATTATTCCTTTTTTTTTTTCTGGGGTGCATGCATGCTTGTTTCTGTCAGTGTAAGAAACAACCTTCTTATTTTTACCACGTCCGAAAGAAATTTTCCAAGCAGTGGACAGTTTTAAGCAAGGTATATCACATGGCTCTTGAATGGGACTACCTTAGTGCATTAGGGCTGTTTACACAGACGAAGTGTGCTAGAAGTGTGATGACCTGTGCCTGTGGTTGCATCCATGGGAAGATCTGTGTTATATGTTGTACTGCTGGTGCAGATTGGAAGTGCCTGCTGCAGCAGCAGATCGCCGAGGTTGACGACCCCGAGCTCGTAGACTTGGAACAAGATTTCCGGTACTTTGATTCTTCGCATCTCGGCACGGCCGCCTTGGAGCAGCTCGTCATTGACCAGCCCCACAACATCGAGCTCTGGTTGCGGCTCGCCTACCGACACTTGTATGGCAAGCACCACAGGTACGCACGATGCAGCCACTAGGAGTTCAACTTTGTTGTGTGGGGTCTCTTGAGCACTGGGGAAAAAGGGCACAGTATGCAGCAGCGCATACCTATTAAAGAGAGGGAATTGCACCTTGCGTACAGTAAGCCAACTAGCTGAATTACATGATTAGTTTGTTAATGAGCAAACAGACAATGAAGCGTAGGAAGGCATAGGGGAAGTTACTTGTGGTATTGTAATTGTGGGAAAAGTAGAAAGGAATTAAAGTGGACGAAAAGACAAACCTGCCTTCGGTGGGAACCGAACCCACGACCTTTGATGATACAAATCAAACCACGACCTTCGTAGCTCAGTTGGTAGAGCATTGGACGCGACATCCGAAGGTCGTGGGTTCGGTTCCCACCGAAGGCAGGTTTGTCTTTACGTCCACTTTAATTCCTTTCTACTTTCTCCACAATTACAATACCACAAGTAACTTCCCCTATGCTTTCCTATGCTTCATTGTCTGTTTGCTCATTAAGTTGTTTCTAACAAATAAAAGAACGAGCCCTTGACCCCTTCCCCTTCGTTATGATTAGTTTGTGTGCTATGTGCTACAGGATAGAAGTTCAACTTTCCACGTGAGCATGCCAAGCGAGTATTGTTTTCTCTTGCAAGAAATCAATGCCTCATTTGTTAGTGTGGGTGAAGTCCCACTAAAGGAGGCACATTCGATGGAACAGGAAGGCATCAGTGGAATGACCATATGGAGCCCCTCATTGTGTGTGCAAAAAAAAATGGGAAATCGTGCATGTGGCGCCACCTTGCAGCATTTCGGGTAAATGCAAGTTTTGCACTGCGCTAGGAGGCCACTTGGAGCAACATTAACTGTGTAGCTGGGCAGGAAGTGCTAGAGTGTGTGCTCGTTCATTAGGTATTTTTTAGGGGCGAAGCTCCTCTTAGTCTAACCTTGTCCCGCGTCAGTCGTCAGGCGTAACCCGCGTGCCAGGAGGCACGCACTCGCCCTCGGCACGCACTCGCCCTCGGCGCGTGCCTCTGCTGTCTTGTGAGAGAGAGAGAGAGCGAAAGGCGTGCGTTGGCTATGGAAACGTTCTTTCTTAGAGGAACGCTCTACCAGCTCGCAAAGAAGGAGAACGCGCCCTCACCCGCGAGAGACAACATTGGCGCAGGCAGCGTCTCCTAGCGAGTTTCTTGATTGAGAAGTACCGACTGCTCGCGTTGGAGAAGCGTTCACCGGCAACCCATATATATATATATATATATATATATATACACACACTGGATCTTGACTTGCAATGAAGTGCCGGTGGGAGATTTCACTTGTCCATAGTTGAACCATGAGGATTCGTAGCGTGCGCGTTAACTAAATTAGTCTGGAACTCGGCACGATCTACGATGAACCTCCTGAGCTTCGCCCACTCATCATCATTCACTCCGTGGATATGCTGTAATTTTTTTTTATTTAGCTGGAACCACCATGCTGCCGTGCTACCTACCCACGTGCTTTATGGTAAAACACTGCCGTTATGTTCTTCAGTGCTATGTTTCCCAGCTGTTACGTCGTTTTCAGCCGGTCCTAGCATAGCTTCCGTATGATCCAATGTATTAGGAACCCTGCCCTTCAGTCGAGACTGTGGGACCGTTTCCACATAATACTTGACGGAGTGCGTGGCTAGCCCGCCAAGCGGCCATGAAGAACCGTGGCCACGTTGACTTTTTACACCATTTAGCCTTGTTTGACCCGTGAAAATTTTCCTCTTCCCACAAGCAAAGGCATGACCTCCGAGATTTGTATCATCAAATATGGCATCTGCGGCATGTGCGCTGGCACCTGCAGTTATTGAAAATAAGGCTTCCGAGATTGGGGGCATTTCTTGCCATTTTTGCATGGGCACATTCACTGTCATCATTCTTCGTTGGAGGTGTCCATGCTTCACCACTGTGTTTTTGCGTTGTGAAAGCGTGCTTAGTCGTTTCATGCCTTCAGCTGCTGGTGCCAATGAAACTACTTACAATGATAGCTTTCCTTCTATGATGACGTTCTCACCTCCATGGTTTTATCAGTCGGCAAGATCGCGGCTGATTTTGCTGATGCAGGCATCAGCAGTGAAATTTGGGAGGAGGCGAATGGGCCCCATATTATCACGCGATCGTTTTTGCAAAGCATTTGGCCACCTATAAACAACATCGATTCGGCACTGTGCTGACTCGCGTTATCACTCGTAGACAACAACACATCTGGTGAAAATGCTGGGAAGGTATTGCTAAACGTTGTCGCTTGTCGTTGTGTGGGAGGCCAGTGCCTTTATCGGCCTTAGCGGTACCCATTTCAAAGATATCGCATTGTAGGTGCTCGAAAAGCTTTGTGCTTATTGGGCGCAAGCAAAAGCACCAGGCACTGCTGCCTGATGTATTCTGTGTAGCTGAAAGTTGCTTATTTTTTGTGTTCGCATTCATTGGTTCCTGTATTTGCCAGTTTTTATGCTTTCTGTGGCGGTCCCATGAAAAATGTATCAACGGGCTTCTACTGTATAGTGAAATTTGTCATGAAATCTGTGATGTTCGCAGCGCGCCTTTCTGCTTAGTTGTTTCTGCAGTGCTCTTGAGGTGCTTGTGGGTGTCATTGCCCCGCCACGGTGGCCTAGTGGCTAAGGTACTCGGCTGCTGATCCGAGGGTCGCGGGATTGAATCCGGGCTGCAGCGGCTGCATTTCGATGGAGGCGAAATGTTGAGGCCCGTGTGCTGTGTGATGTCTGTGCACGTTAAAGAACCCCAGGTGGTCAAAATCTCCGGAGTCCTCCACTACGGTGTATCTCATAATCAGAGCTGGTTTTGGGACGTTGAACCCCACATAACAACAACAACATTGTGGGTGTCATTACAGTGATGAAGGCGACCCCGAAATCAGGCTGGACCAAGCCCTCAACGTGTTCTCGCAAGCCCTCGAGAACAATCGGGCGAGCCCCGAGGTGTGGCGTCATTACCTGGGGTGGTACGCGGCGCACCCACAATGCTCGGACCTGGACTACCTGTGCCACAAGGCGCTGGACTACTGCAGCCACAACTCCGTGTGGTGGAAGGTGAGCACTGTGCATAGCAGGGGCTTGTTCAAGAAAGTTGTGCGCTTGAGGTGTCAAAGTGGCATGCAGCGTGAAAAATATAGCGAAATCCCGTTGAAACAGTCTTCACGGGAGCTTGAAAATAAAATGTATAATCCAAAAACCTTATCAATCTTATGACAATGCATTGCACCTATGGGGTGTTGCTTAGTATTTGTACTTGCTTAGTATTTGTACTTAGTATTTGTACTTGTAATATTGCTTAGTATTTTGTAATCATCACCAGCCTGTTTGCTTCCAGGGCAAGACAAAAGCATCACAAGTTATCTTCCTGTATGTACCTGAATCTAACACACCCACTTTTCATGGGCTCAGAACGGAAATGCAGCTGAATGCATCGTTTTACGGTAAAACTGTGGTGTGTTGCTGTTTGGCGATCAGAAGATAAGAAGCACTACTTGCAGAACAACAAATTTATTCTTCAGCGTTTCCATTTCTGTGGCTTTAAGATTGCTCGTGTGCATGCCTCGATTGTTGCACCAATAAGGGAGCCATTCGTTCCCATGACAAGCCGTGCTTACAGGGAGTTGCTAAAGAAAGCCTGCTAGCTTGTCTTTGAGGTCTGCTTATTTTTCCGTTTTGGCCCACACAATCTTATTTTGTAAACATGGAGCTGGACAGCGGAGTGCTCCTTTTGCTTACGTTATACCGGTGTCACACGGGCACTTTCAATTGGCATTGCCGCTACGTAGTCTGTCTCCCATATCACGATTTGGCTGATGTCAATGACAAACTCAATCTGGATTGGTTTGGACTGTGCAGTTACAGCCATTGTTGATTGCAACAAGAAATCGGATTCGGGTCGTTGTTGATTGCGATCAAAAGTGCCCGTGTGGAGCTGGCATTACTCGCAGTCACAGGCCTCGCGTGAAGCGACACAGCCATCTTCAGCATGCAAAATTACCTTCCTATTGGCAAGAGCTTTATGATTAAAAGGCCCCTAAACAACCCTGAGGTCCAGAATTTGTTTTAAAGATATAACTGCGCTCCTGTGCGATGTGAACATGCTCCCGCAAGAATTTTGCGAATAGGTGCAATAATAAAGCGGTTACACGTGTTTAAGTGGCCGCTTACGTCGCTTTCGTTTTCTCGGCCGGCCTCCCTACCCTTCTCTGCTGAGGAGAGGGTAGGCGCGGGGCGCCGTCAAGACTCCGCCCACTTTTTACACGTGACATGACGTGAGCAATTGCCATCATTGAAGGTTGCGCTTCAGTTCCGGTTGCTCCTGCGCTCACGCCGGTGGGATGGCCACAGGATCTGACATAGACCTGGTTTCAACCAATAAACGAGCTACAACTGTGCAAAGTTGTTCGTGGTAGAGTGTGATGACACCAAGGATGCAAGGGCGACTGGTCAATCGCAGGAAAGAGGCACGGGAATTGTTTTTTGAAATATGGTGTCTGCGAGGCGCGCAGCGCTGTCATATTTCAGAATGTGATCGCCGCAACCTTCTCTATGAGTTAGCTTGTTTGGGCGGCTTTAAAAAAATGTAGGAGCCTGTTTAGTGGCCCTTTAAGCTGGCACGCTACCATCGCACTTAATTTCAATATGCAGACCGGTCATGGTCGAGCATGTGTTAATCAATGTGAGCACGCAACAAAATGTGCTCTGCTGCCATAGACGTGACCATCTTGCAACGATGATGACACTGCAACTGACCCCTTCGATGGGGGGATTTTTCCAACACACATAGTTTTGATTCTGGACTTGGTTCTAGTGCGTAGGCAGTTTATAGGCTCATTTTATCGGGAAAGAGTGCTCGATAGATTAGAGTAATTATGGTATGCTTCTGCTGTGGCAGACGTCATGTCATGCCTGTGAATTTCATTGGACCAGCCAGCTCTTTGCTGTTTTGGGCATAACTTCCTCTACAAGCTGTTCTACTAACTGTTCACACCACTGTTTTTAACCTACACGTAGTACTGTGCTGTACATGCCACACATGACTGTCTCTTCCCGGCTCCGGTTTTTTTTTTTTTTTTCCTTCCTAATTTCAACTGTAACATTGGCTACCTTGACCCACTATCTGACGCAAGCCACTGCATTTCCTTTCTTAGATGTCAGACTTACCATCTTTTGTTTCATCACTTCATGTAATGTCTTGGTTCTCAAGCTTCGAAACTTCTCTCCCTCCACACTGGGGTTTTCTTTTTGCTCTGCCACCCTGTGACGCAGTGCGTGACGCTGGTGGACGCCCTGCCTTCCAAGTGCCAGCTGTGCCAGCAGCAGCTGTACAACCTGACCCAAGGCGTGTCGGACGGCAAGCAGCCGGACTCGCAGTGCGTCCTCGAGGTGCTACTCTACTGGGCACAGCTGTGCGCCGTCGCCGGCAACATGCCGCTCGCCTACCTCATTCTCAAGGTGAGTAGCTGTGCACACTGCTGGATGATTTTGCACAACATCTGGGCGTTGCTGTTGTGGTCTGCAGCAGAATCTTGTAAATTGAATTTTTATTTATTTTCAACACACTGCAGACTCAAAGGGCTGAACAGCACTAAACATGAATATCAGTGGTTACCTGTATACAGGAGGAATTCAACAAGTGGTAAAGATCTTGGGTGACCATGTAAAGCATTCCACACTTCTTTAGAATGGACAGAAAATAACTAGCATTTAAGTGTGTCAGTGTGGTGATAGAAAGTGGATGTATTCAACTTGTGATGATGTCTGGTGATTGTAGGTCTCGCGGGTGTGATGTACTTGCCGAGTAGAGGAAATCTTGGAGAGTTAGAGCGTAAAGAAACTTCAGGGATTCCACATGACAATGGGAAGAGACACTGGTAATCTGAAGACTACGAAGGTGGGAACTGTATGAGAAATTACTATTAAAAGCGCCAAAAGATGAAGTGTACAGCGTTTTTTTTTTTTTTTTTTTTGCACAGAATCAATTTTGTCAATGTCAGGTAATTTGTGTGGCTTCCAACGTCTTAGTTCAAATTGATGGATCATTCGTTTTTTATGCAGTTGATGCTCAATATAGTGAACTTGGTAAAATCGCGAATTAGCTTTTTGTTGCATTGAAACTTTGTTAGCGTGAAATTAAGTGTAATGATCAAAGTATTTTTTTTTTACATAAAAATGAGCGCAGGAGAATGGTCAAATAATAGGACAGTACAAAAGGAAATGGACTTCAATAACATTTTCAAAATGTTGTTGAACCGGACAGCCGGCAACACACTACATGGTTGCCACCCTGGAGAAATCAGCTCCACAGCATGCATACTCTACACATAAAGGCAAAAGAAACAGGTCCAACGCACTGTGGTGATAAGGTACCAACAATGGTTTGCAGACGTCCGTGAAGTCTGTCGTCAAGTTCGAGCACTTTGTGGATCCGTCTGACTCCGGAGAGCTGCTGGACGTGACGACGCGGGACATCCTCCAATGTGCCAACATGCTCCTGTCGCCCAGTGACGTGTGCTTCCTGTGGCTCTGCTATCTGCACTTTGTCGAGTTCCGATCCCTGCCGGCCGCACTGTTCTGCATCGAACGTGGATCTGTTGGTCGACTCTGCTCCACGGTAATGTTTAAATGTTCTTTTTTTTTTCTGCTGCATAAGGGCCACTAGTAATACAGTAAAGCCTCGTTATAACAAAGTTGAAGGGGGAGTGGTAATTACTTCGTTATACCCAATATCAATTTCATCTATAGGAATTTCAAGGGGAATTGCAACTGCTTCGTTATATCCGATATTTTGTTATATCCGGGTTCATTATAATGAGGTTCCACTAACGAGGGGCCCTGGAAATTTTTTTTTATAGGGACGTAGTTTGTGAGGAGATTTTCCTGTATGTTATGGCCAGAGTCGGTGAAATAAGGAAGCGTGTAAAGTCTTTGATGCTCTTTTCAAATATGCTATAATTTTTCTTGTGGGCCAGCTAGTTCAGGAGATATACAGAGTTGCCATTCTATTGTTTTTTGGAGACAATGGAAAAAATATTCACTGCAGTGATATTCAGCTTCTTCTTAGCAGAAGGAAAATGAAAAACAAAATCTGATTCTAAAGCTAAGTTTGCAGAAAACTGAAACCCTGCTCAGCACTTTGTGGTATACAGGTAGGGCTTTATGTTAAGGGGGGACGTGGGTCTTAAAGGTGTCCTTACTTATTTATGAACCAAATTTGATTAATGTTTGCATGCTTGTTCACTCTCTTTTCCTGATTCTAAAAATGCTGTTAGTTTCCCCCTGAGTTCATTATTTAATGACGTAATTAACAAGACAACCTCTATTGTTCTTACTACAATAGACAGACTACCACCACACCGAAATATACAACTAGCATATTAATTGTTAGCAGAAGGCATAAGGATCACAACAATGGAAGCACTTTCATGATTAGGTCATAATTTTTTGCTTTATAGTACAATGAACTGTATCATTTCAAAAATGGCCATGCAAATGTCTCACAAAAAAACAAATTTGATAAACTTAAGCAAGTAATATTAAAAATGTCTTTCCTATGTTGTGTGCTCCAAACATCTAGCTTCATGTTGCAAAAAGAATTATTATTCTATCTGTGATGGCCACTTAAATATCGGAGTAAATGTCCTGCTGGGTGTGCCAAGCTAGCATTTTGAGAAAACCAGGAAAACAAATAAATGCCATGTTTAGGTGTGAGCAGTTGCAAATGTTTGTACACATACACACTTACAAAAATTTAGTAGGCTACCATTAGTATATGCTCAAGGTACTAGAATGTGAGCGTAGCGTCATTGGGTATGTCTCATTTTAGCGTTGACACAGCAAAAAATCGGGTGCTTTATATGCCTTTGAATTGGTGATTTGGCTGAAATATGGCCTTAACAGGTAGGAAACTTGGCATATATGGAGAGTGATTGATGTAGATTGCAAAAATGCTTTTTTCCAAAAATTGATTTTTTGACAATATTTTTGGTCCTAAGACCCATGTCCCCCCTTAAAAAAGAATGATAGCTCTAGCTGTTCTATCTTATAAGATATCGCTCTGATAAACTAAAATAAATGATCAAAGAACATGCCATATTGATCTCGTACAAATAGCATAAGGGCAGTAATAATCATATGTGAGAGCTAAGCTAGGTTTTACATAAGAAATAATGCCTGTATATATTAAGTATCTAATAAAAAAGCTTTCTCTTTTTTTTTTTTGAAATCTTTTGGCCTCCACTACCCACGTCCCCTACATAGAAGATGAGGATCCATATTTTCATGCTTTTAATGCTAAAGTTGTGAACGCGAGAACATGAACATCGATTTGCATTAATTGTTAGCATGGCTATTCAGATTCGAGAATTAGAAAATTATTTGTTTTTATTTGATTAGACTTACTTCTGTCACTATTACGTTCATACTGGACTTGTTTTTTAAAAAAATCACAACTTGTACACTTTTATGTGATACATGTGCTCGCTGGGACCAGAGAATAAGGCCTGTCTGATTTTTCTTTTTTTTTTCTAAATGAGTGCTTTTACTTCAAATTCAGTCTACCTACCAGCTTGTCATGACATCATAGATCTTAATGCCATCTGCTTGAGCCTGTAATACCTTATGGATTAAATAATGTACTGTTATAAGGCAGCCACAGATATAAAACATAGCAAGTTTTGGGGAATTCTACCGAGCCACTGGACAAATTAAACTGGAAAGACTGAAATTTCCTGCAGACAATTCAGAAATGAAACCTCGACCTCCATGTTCTCCTCCAGTGAAACTTATGACCACTTCATTTGTGACAGTAGAGCTCTCAAAGGAATAATTTATTAGTTAAAGCTTGATTCAGTGTCACTCTTGTGGGCATTTAATGGTACGTTGACCAAATGCATTACCTGATGGAATTGCACTTTCAGGACCCTTTTGAGATCCCTTGGGACCAGCATGAAGGCCTGACCCAGTCGCCAGACACTCTACTGCATGCTTTCCACGAAGCAGAAGACGAACTTGGTGGACCTGACAAGTGTGTTGCCCTGTTCGCCAGCCACTTGAACCTGCTTGTTAGCCAGTCAATGTGAGTATGTTTTCACTTCAGAACAGCTGTCATTACAGTCAAGCTGTGTTATAAGAAATTGAGGGAGACTTGGAAATAGCTTCGCTGTATCCAGTAATATCTTACAAATGTATACAGTAAAACCTCGTTATAACGAAGTTGAAGGGGAGTGGTAATTACTTTGTTATAACCAATATCAATTTCATCTATAGGAATTTCAAGGGGAATTGTGATTACTTCGTTATATCCGATAGTTTGTTCTACAGTAAAACCTCGTTATAACGAAGTTGAAGGGGGAGTGGTAATTACTTTGTTATAACCATTAGTTCGTAATAACCAATATCAATCTCATCTATAGGAATTTCAAGGGGAATTGCGATTACCTCGTTATATCCGATAGTTCGTTATATCCAGGTTCGTTATAACAAGGTTCTACTGTATCCGGATTCGGTATAACGAGGTTCTACTGTATTTGTAAAGTTGGAAATAGCTTCGTTATATCCAATAACCCCTTACAGATGTATATTCGTAAAGCTGGAAGTAGCTTTGCTATATCCAATACTCTCTTTTAAATCTATATTGGTAACGCTAGAAATAGCTTTGCTATATCCAATAATCTCTTTTAAATCTATATTCGTAATGCTGGAAATAGCTTCAATATGTCCAGTAACCTCTTATAAATGTATATTCGTAACATTGGAAATACCTTTGCTATATCCAATTATCTCTCACAAATGTATATTTGTAATGCTCTGGCAGTACTGTTCTTCATTAGATTTGTTATGTTGTACTTATATGATTGTAAGTCAACTTTATTGTAGGTCGACCCTCCCAAAAAATTGGCAAGTGAAAAGAAAAAAAAAGCATGATTGGCAGTGTAGCCCCGGTTTCGATTGTAAGTCGACCCCCAACTTTAAATTTCAAATTTCAACAAAAATGGGTCCACTTACAACCGTGTAAACATGGTACCTACACTTGTTATCACCGAGGTTCAGCTGCTCTGGGGGAATAGGCCAATCCTGTTGGGAGAGTGCTGCATGTTGGCACGCAAACTTGTTTTGAGTTCGCTGTTGCGCTTGTTATTGCTTGGTGCAGGCTGCGCTTGGAACTCGTGCGAGCTTCGCGAAAGTTGTTGAAAGTCATTTTGCATGCCCAGTGTGCACATTCGAGTGCATTTCAGATATTGCGCGAGCATCAGTGATAATGCTGGAATCTACTATGGCGTGTGTGTAAATGCTGATGCGTTCCGCCACTTTTTACTGGTTTTTATTGATGGCCAGCAAATGTACTCACCGCCATCACTGTGTAGTGACAGTTGTTTTCTTTGCTAGGCACAGATTCGCTCAGTAAAGAGTTTTGACAATTTGATGTTTTGGCCTAGTGCCTTGTGTCATTCATCATCACGGCATTGCAAGAGTATTGAGCCTGGTCACTGAGTTCCGCGGGTAACCGAGCATGGTCTGCGCACTTTGATATTGGGGAATGACATTTTTTGGGTACAAAACTTCAGTAGTTTATAACAACACTCCGTGTGAAAGAAACAAACAACTTGGCAGAAACACCATAAAATCTGTATCCCAGCCCTTAACATCACCGTAAAAAAAAAATAATAATAAAACCTTGTAAGAAAAGCTGAACGTGCCAAGGAGAGTTCCAATGAATTCAGCTGTACTTTAAATAACTACATTTTTCAGAGTAATGTATAAACTTTTCGTCGAGTGCCAAAATTTCAAAGACTGCTCACCACATGATCTTGTTGCTCTTGGCAATGCAGGGGATCATCAGCGGTGCAACTGTGCAACGCAGCCGTGGAAGACAATTCGGGTTGGTCCGATGGCTGGCTGCAGCTTGTAGAGCTCTATGTCAAGGCTGGGGACATGGAAGAAGCCACCAATGTAAGCAACGTCTCACAGAGAGCACTCAACCGTACCATCATGTGTCTGTTGCTGGCGAAGAGCACGAATGAAGTTTTGTGGGTAAAAAGAACTCTGAGATCAAGTAAACTGTACCGTGGCCTTCTGAAGAGGGAAATGCTCAGACTGCATACATTTTTGTTCATTCCTATTGCACACCTCGTCACTTCTACTGAAGCAAAAGACTCGAGAACAACAGACGCACGTACTGAAGGTATCAGGCACAAGGTCATCTTCAGAAGGTCCCATGACGTGTTTTGTTTGCCTCAGTGACGGGCTAGTGGTTTAGCGTCTACCCTCGCACTTTGTCTGCTCTTGTGCTGCTGTTCTTTTAAATTTGGGGTATTTCTTGGTGAACTTCATTCGCTCTATCTAGCCGCCTATGTCTTGCTGCTGTCTTGGTTGACTAGTTTGCTTGGTATGCACCAGAATTTTGATGGTAGCGTGAATGTACAGCAAAACCAAATGATTGATTTTGATATCACTAACACAATCTACCTGCCATGTACGCCACGATTACTGATTGAACGATCACTTGTGGCACGTACCTGCAATGCTCAGCCAGCGCAATGCACCACAGACAGCGGGAGACCCCCGCTGTCTGTGATTAGTGATTAATTAAAAAAATTAGTGATATGGGGTACTTAAAAACTGAGTTCATATTTGATATATACCCATGTAAATACATGATCACTGAAGTTTTCATCAAGGGCCAACCGAAATGGACATTCCATATTCCATGAGAACATGCTTTGCATGCGTTAAACAAGAGGAAGGGATGCCCTTTGTACAGAATATGATTGTAATGTAGACATAACAGGCAGACAGGCACAGACATTCTATAACGGTTAAAGTGAATCCACCACGCAGTACGAATCAGACTCTGGCCGCCGAGCTGCAAAGCAAGCACACTACCACTTGTCCATGGCCACTTTTCCCACGCAGTACATATCTGTTGCATCAGCAGCTGTGATGATGCTTGTCTAGCGTCAGTTGCAATTCTAACGCATTGACCACTTTAGCGATGTACGAAGAAAAAGAAACATATCCACAATATTCGCAGGTAAATAACATGACAGATATAGCATGGAGGGGGTACTTTTGTCTTTATAAAAAAAAAATAGTAAGGCATGTGAAAACAGAAATCAAAAGATGGTTGGCCGCATGGCTTTAATTATCACTGCAGATAGGAAAAGGAATAAGGAATAAATAGGAAAGTGAAAGGAAATGAGCGCATGCCCAATCATTCATCATCACTGCTCGTGTCTTTGTCGCTGTTGGCAAGAACCATGTCATCTGTGCCGTCCATTTTGTTGGACAAGCAGCATTTCAGGAATGTCGGTGACACTATTCCATATAGGCGTCCCAAGCATTGCTTATTGATTGTGCAACCTCGCTGACTTACGCTCGCTTGATGCGACCTGGTGTTGTCAGTTAACAGTTGTTAATTGATGGTTCTGGGTGGCTTTGGCGTGTTAACCTCAGCAATTATTAGTAGTAGCAGTAGTAGTAGCAGTAGTAGTAGTAGTAGTAGTAGTAGTAGTAGTAGTATACTTTATTCTATGCTCCGTTTGATTTGGAGAAATGTATTGTCCTCCTGAAATTCACACTGACCAAAGATCTACTGTGCATGCTTAAATTATGTGCCACGTGAGTGTAACAGGTTTCTGTTTCTCATTTGCTGCTTGCTTTTTTTTTTTATTTTCCAGGCTCTGCAGAGAGGTCTGTCTCGGCTGCCAACAGATCCGCGCCTGTTGTTCAAAGCGACATCAGGAAAGTTTGACTTGCCAAGCGATGTCATCCACGAGCTGCTGGACAACTTCGTGTCCCACTACTTCCAGATCAACGACAGCTTAGTTGGTCGTCAGAAAAATGCTGAAGAGTGAGTTCTAATGTGGCTTTTCCTGGCCGATGGACAGGGATACTCACTGCCTTATTCTAAAACGTGCCTTAGCCTAAAAGTTAACTAGAGTTAAACTCCAGTATAACAGATGGTAAATTTAACACTTTGGTAAATCGAAATTTGGCTTTTTATGCCACGTATTGCTGCCGAACTATTCTTATTTACATGAAAATGCTACAAGAAAGTTCTAAAACAGCAGTAAGAAAAATGATTTCAATAATGTTTACCAAAAAAATTTGTTCTGGGGATCCGGCAGCCACGAGTTGATAACGTGCTGTCGAACCCATCATTGCAGTGACCATACGTCACGCATAAGGTCTGAAGAAATGCAGATACAGCACACACCAACAAGATGTGATAAGCAAAGTTGTTTCATCCATTCTGCCACTGTGGACTGTTGCTTGTTATCAGAACCTCGGATTGTTTTCAGCATCATTATACATTTTACAGGTCATTCTGCAGTAACGCTGTATATAAAACTATGGTTTCGATAGCAGCAAATGAAACCGTAACAGCCTGCCGTCACTGACAACTCTGACAGGCAAGCCTAGCTAGGTGGGCACCATTACCAACGATGCGTTCGAAGCAATCGCAAGCTCATTGCACGCTGCTTTTTGTTCCGAACACGATCATTTGTACCCATAAACCTTCCGGTAACACGTGCGATTCACTTTTTCATACACCTGTATGTGAAAAGCAACACTGGTAAAGAAGCGAGCCAATTCCGTGAAGCGGCTGGCACCACTGTGAAGGCGCTTGCATTGTGGTTCTCGATCACGCAAGTGTTTTGTAAGCAGGCACTGCTTTGCAGAAAGACACAGCCCATTTCACAAATAACTTTGCACAATTGTGATTTATCTGGTATCAGAAACAAAATGGGGTCAATATTTGTCATGCTGTAGTGAGCAGAGGTGGTGGCTGCTAATGATGCAATTATGGATAGCTTCCACGCAGCTCTGAAGGCATGCATGTCCTAAGCATGCTAAGTCAAAACTACTACATGCTTGCAGCAGCCGCTGCTAGCTGCCTGTTGCGCAATCATGGATGGTGAGTATTCTATTTTTGAGGCACCCGGCAAGCACGAAAGTGTTGTTCGCAGCAGGTGCTGCAGAACAATCTGTTAGCCACTATAGGCAGCTTGTTAAATCAATAATTAAGGTAGTTTGATAATAATTGAATAATTAGGATAACTTCAAAATTTTCATAGCGCGGATTTGTTCTCTGGTTGCGGCAAAAATATGCATTATTCAGGAAAATCAGGTCGACGCGACGACATAGCGTCCACGCAGTTCACGTGCACCATGTGACAACGAAAAGAGTTGGCCACAGCCGCCACGGGTAAACCCTGTGTTGCTGACGATGCGATCACGTACAGCGACCATGTTTTCCTAAATGCACATGACCAACTCTGTATCCCAGGTGGTGGCAAACACAAATTTCACAAAGCTCACGGTCGTTTCCGCATGGTTTGCGCTGATGACGATGGCGATACAGGCTACGCCGCTTCATTTCATTCAGATGTTCAGGCTGTTCTAGTTTTTTTCGCATCACACATTTGCAGTGATTTTGGCTCCACTTGCATTTATGATTGAATTAACCGAGGTGTACCTAAGTACGGCCGGATTATGTAGCATCTGGTGCCATTGAATAATGCATATTTTTGCCGCAACCAGAGAACAAATCTGCGCTATGAAAATTTTGAAGTTATCCTAATTATTCAATTATTCAAACTACCTTAATTATTTACTTAACGAGTTTTTACTGTATTTATGTTCTTATTCTTATAAAAAAGAAAATTCCCAGATAATGAACAAGCATAAGGTTGCTACTGTTGCACTGGATTACATGTGCGAGTAGAGGCTCACATTCCACAGGTTAAAAAATTCACAAATATGAATTTTTTTTTTTTTAATTGTACGTGTTGGAGCATTCGGATTAGTACACTTGTACTATGCATATTTGACAGTGAAGTATAGCACTGTGTATTAGAATTGAAGAGACGGAAATGCTTGCTTGTGTACATGCTTGCCAAGCTTTGTGTAGTCTTAATAAATTGAGCTAAAATGATGTACATTTTTTTTCCCTTTAGATCCTGCATATCATTTCCAAAGCTTGTGGATGAATGTGACGGTCATGCTGTGTACATGCGGCTCAACTTTATGTGAGTACTGCTGACCACCCTCTCTGTACCCTACGCATCGTCGCTATACTTTTATTTTTATGATTCTGCTTAATTAACAGAAAATATGAAAAGATGCTACGTTGCAACCTTGCAATGTAAGGGACGGAAGCTTGGACTGCAAGGTCATTTTTGGAACTGTTTCTAGAAGAGAAACATCCCAGACACGACCGAATACTTTGACGTTCGTACAGAGCTATGCAAATGTGGTGAATTTTGAATTCGCATCGTGTAGTACCTTCTTGAATAATTGGATTCGACTTCCAATACGTGCTATTCGTACTTATGAATAATTCACCACGACAAATATCGAGGATGCGGTCAGTGACGTAGCAGGGCCAGGTTTGGCTTAAGCACAACCTAATGCCCGTCAAAGAAAAATTCACAGTGCATTCCTTAGCAAACATTTAATAACCCAGTTCAGATACTGCTAGCTTTGAAATGCATCTTTGGAATGCATCCTCAGTGTTCCCGCTTGTACACATGCTTGCGTAACCATTCCACATGCGACCTGCCAGTGCCAATCGTCACGTACACCAGAAGTTTTGGCAAGCACTCCGACTTTGGCCCATGAAAGTGCCCACACGCCTTCAGGTCTGGCGTCGCATGTGAAAATTTGGTCATGTTGCAGTCGTGAAGCCACCCCGACACTCTGCCCGATCAGAAGCTTGCGTCATGCAGCACATTTGTTGGCTTTTCTTTTTTGGCGAATAAATAGCAGCCCTCTTGCACGCTGCTGTGAACAAGCGCGAATACTTATAACAGCAACAGTCAAGCACAACGAGCAACATGTAGATGTAGAAAAAAAGGAAACATGTCAACATGTTTATTTAGTGTTCATGCTTGAAGTTTTGAGACTAGAGCTGTGTGATTAGCAAAGCTTTACTGCAGAGTAAAATAAAATATTTTTCTAATAGTGTTCAAATATGTTAATAACATGTTAAGTTACAGAGTAATGTACTACTGCAATGTTGCCACTAGAAAAAGAACAGTCAAGTCCTAAGCTTTTTTTCTCTGGTACCCTATTTTCGCAGTCACAGAACAATGTATTGACTGAAGCGAAAATAAAACTTGATTGATTGATTGATTGATCGAAACAGCAGTTCAACAGAGAGGTGTACATATGCGTGAGTTCTTGTGTCCGTGTCCTGCACGCCTCTTCTTTTGATTATGGAATGTTACCAACTCGCTCAACTTTCTGTCCTTTTGAACTTCTTTTGATTATGCGTGAGTTAACTTCACTGCAGTACACAAGGGTTAGCTTCAGCACAGTACGCGAGTGCTAGCTTTGCCACAATACACTAGTGTTATGCAGCGAAGTGTACTGCATGTGGGAATGGGCCACTGGTCACGAGACAGCGTATTTTTCCCCATAATTTACAAATGTTGGATTGTTCAAATATTAAATTTAGCTGCAAATCGAATCAAATAGCAAGTGCTGTTGAAAACTATTCGAAACTTCGAATTTCGCACGCCCCTATTTAAGACCTTTCTGAGAAGTAATGTGACAAATTTTGACTTAATTTACAACATTAGGTGATGGTCTATGTTTTGCTTCCCAAGAAGTGGCTGCTTCATGGCATAAGGACATAGAAGGTGGTCACATGACAGCGTGGTAGTACAACGTTTCAACGCCCATGCAGGCTTACTGAGTTGCTTCCTATGCTGCTGCTGCTCGTTGTGAGATTTGATGTAGCAGCGTATCAGGCGCGCGGACTGAGCCGTAGTAACAGCTAAAATTTTTGCAATGTTCTGGTGCCGCCTGGCCACCTTAGGAGTCATGACAGGGTCACCTCTTTGGAAACAAAGCTGCAGAAAAAATAATGTGGTCAAGTCTCATTACAGTGAAGTCACATCTAACATGAGAATAGCTTTGGTATTTCAGAAAGTTCATTATAAATGTATACAGTAGAACCGTTTTAACGAACCCGGATATAATGAAGTAATCGCAATTCCCCTTGAAATTTCCATAGATGAAATTGTTATTGGTTATAGCAAACTAATGGTTATAACGAACCAATTACCACTCCCCCTTCAACTTTGTTATAACAAGGTTTTACTGTATTCCTAATGCTTTAGGTAGTACTATTCTTGGTTTGATTCATTATAACCAGTGATTTGTGATATCTGTGTTATATCTGTGTTCATCATAAGGGGCAACTGTTCATTGAATCCTTTAAGCCTTGATGGTTGTTTCACGTAAGGTTTGAAATTTGAGGACGTGGCCCTTATTTAACGTTAAAACAATAGTAAGAGCCATGATATTCTTTATACAGTCGAGCCCGACCGTTTCGAACCCGTTTATATCGAATTATCCCGTATATCGAACAATTTATAAACATGGTAACATTACATTGAGAATATGTAGCAAAAGTTACGTTTACATCGAACGAAAATAGCAACGACAACCGATATATCAAACTCCATGTGCCTCAGAACTGCCCCCGCAAGTTTGCTTTCCCTCGCGATAGTGGAGAAAAGTGCCAGTACCACCCTGGAAAAAGTAGTTCAGACAGAAGTAAGGCTGAAACCGAAGAACATGCAGGATTATTTCGTGCGAAAATATGGCATGCAACTCAGCCATTATATTAATAAAGTGCTTTTAGTAATATGGCGCCATTATGTCATCAAATTCTATAGCGAGCCTATATCAAATTATGCCATATATCGAACGTGTAAACGATTTCTGGCGAGTTCGATATATCCGGGTTCGACTGTACACTCCTTCATCTGCACCAGAGAGTTCATAGTAGTCCGTTGTGGCCATTCTGTGGCACCCTCTAAAAACGTTTTGCATAGGTTTCTGGCTCAGCGATAACAACATGCCTGGTGGGTTGGGGGCTTGGGTGCACATGCTGCCCGGGTTGCCTTTCCTTTTCCACTGCAGTGAGCTGTTCAAGATGTCCGGTGGATCTCCCAGGGATGTGTGCGAACTTTACGAGACCCTCCTGACCGTCTCGGAGACGACATCTGATGTCCAGATCGCCTGGTGGTGGTATGTGGTGTCCTTCATCGCTGCTCGTGTAATGCTGGTGTCTGTGGCCATGATTTATCTTTTCTCATTTGTGGGCTTCTTTGTGATCTCACAATTAGTTAGGTTAGGCGTTCCAGTATTCCGTAATCAGCTTACATAGTGTTTTGAACCAAGAACACCTGATGCGTAGATGGCAGCTGCAGCACTTGTACTCGCATCCTTTGCCACTTTGTTCAACTAATAATTGTTTGAAATCTCTTCGCCATTTACATGGTGTCTTCTCTATCCTATAAATGGCAATACACCTACTTCATTGACAAGCTAAAGCTTTCTTGTAGTTACCCTGTGCTTAATTACTGAAAATAACACTCCACTCTTACTTGTGAAAGCTTTGTTTAGCTTTCAGGCAGATTTTCAAGCAAAGCTTTAGCTCCTCAGACCACCCTGCCGTGGGCTGCTGCGGTCTGGGATGTGTTCACCGGTGTAGCTCTCCTCTGCTCAAACCACTGTTACGTGACACAGGTTGTGTGGTGGAAAGCAAAAAGAAAAAAGTTGCTTTACGAAACGGAAGGAAAAGAAACCCGATACACTCACCAACTTATGCTGGTACACACAACACTGTATTTCGTGGCAGTGGCGGTACCTATCGGGAGGGGCAAAAAAATGTTGGCCCTATGCCTCACTCCCTCCAAGGAGGGCTGTGAAATCACAGTGAAGCTCTGCCCCCTGTTCCATAATGTGTTCCGGTAACAAGCCTCTAATCAAACCACTGCCTAGGAACATTGATCGTGTTGTGAAAAGCAAAAAAAGAAAAGAAAAAGAGGCTGGGGAAAATGGAAAGAATCTTCTTACTTTGGCCATGCAATGCCATCTGTGGCCCCCAACCTCCTTCCCCAATGGTTTTGAGCCGTGCTCCCATAACACTTACAGAAAAAAGTAGCGCCGCTTCCTTTTTCAACACTTGCTCTAAGTGCAATATTCAGAAGGAGCACGTTAAGATGCGACACCAAAATGACTCAAAAGCGAGCGCTCAGCATCTCTCGGAATATTAGTGTGATGTTCTTGGCTGCAGTCTCGTTATATTTTCCGAGTGTTATGTTCAGAGTGCAGATGTGTCATGTCATCTGTAATCTTAATCGTATTGCCGATCTTGATATGTTAACTCTTGATGTTGTATACCACCTGTAATGAGTTCTTCTTTTTGCTGTTGTTTCCCCCCTACAATAATGCCCATTGGGCGCTGTAGGTATCTGAATAAATAAATAAATTACTAAGCAGTAATATGCGGGAGACTGCGCATGTACATTGTTGCGAAGACCCGAGGCAACAGTGCGTGGCAATCATGAAAGACGACGAGCATTGTGAGCAGCAGGAAGCAAAACACGCAACAATGTATGACACCCATTGAAGAACAGTGTGATGAGCGGTGCCACAAGAAGTGACAAGCAGAACCTCTTGCCGTCATTCAAAACTATACGGACGTAACAACCAAAAGCGAGAGGCAAACGGTCAAACATTGCTTTCATAAAGCAGCAGCATTGTGAGGGCAATGCGTCTTGTTTGTTTTCACAGACAAACACTTCAAAACTACTTGGCGAAGGAGAAATTTGCAACGGCATGTAGCGTCTGTGACAGACGTTAGTTCTTTCTCTACAGATGCGTTGTCGATTGCCAAGCACCACAAAACTCCATGTGCTAGGCATTCACATACATGGAAGTATGCTTTACTTGATGTCTATTATCAGCTGTGCGTGCAATCTGCCCATTTTGTTTGTTTAACTGGTGTTGCAGGAACTCTCTACAGGCACCTAGAACTTTGCTACTCCAAATGTTTTTCGTTGTTCGTTCCAGGTACTTGAACTATCAGCTTGAGGCCGTCGTCCGCCGAGAGGCCGGCGCTGCAGACGTCGTGAGTGGCCTCGTGCAGCGCTGCCTCGGAAGCGTGCCCACCCGGCGGTCCCTGCCCACCGAGCCGAGAAAGTTGTGGAGCGACTACAACTTCACAAACCACATGCTCAACTTGCTCGCCGCGCACATGACTTCGCCTCGTGATGCGGCAGACCTGCTGTGGTCTTACCTCCAGGATCGGATCAAGCCGAACCCATCGCTGGTCCAACGGTGTGTTCTATGAGTAGAAGCAATTTACTAAACGCTCTTTAAAAGGGTTGTGCTACATTAAGGATTAAGGAGCTTACTGCTTCACGAATCGCCTGCCACAAAAATGTTTCAAATCCATTAGCTGTAAATGGAGTCACAGCACCAAGTCTGAGTGGAATCAGGCTGGCTGCCAGACTCGCAGAGGAAAAATTGTCCTTGCCTGCCAAGCTTGGCACAAGTCTGGTGTTCTTAAGATGCCACCAGTGTTGTCAACCAAAGGTGCCAACAGTCCAGCCGCCTGAAGGGCACGTTTTGTTGGTCGCAACTGCATTTTCATTGTCACACTGGTCACTGCTTGCCACACCGCGGTCGAGCAGGATGCCAGGCTCGTGGAGGAAGACTTGTTTTCGCCTGCCGAGCTTGGCATTAGTCCCATGTTCTTGAGGAAATGCGGTGTCCCTGTCTTCTCTTTTTCTTGCCTCCGACAGAGTGGTGGAGCTGTACCTGCAGTCCAACGACCGGGACCGGGCAGAGACCGTGCTGCGGGCAGCCCTCGTGCCGGGCCTACAGTCCCTGCGGCTCTGGCAACTGTGAGGCCTCGCACTTTCACTCTCTCTCGCGTAGTTTCGTAGCGTCTAGTCATGCGTCTATCGCGATCATAAGAGCAATTTTCGCGCTTGTAAGCTGTTCTTGCGCCATTTCTTAGGCTACGCTTCACGCCAAGTTCTGCAGCACTTTTACAATTTACAACACTTTTTGTCTGTTCGTTCTACAGTCAAGAACGTCAGTATAATGAATGTGGATATAAGGAATTTTCAGTTTTAATGATAAAGAATTATGTGTTTTAATGTAGTAAGTAAAGGAAGGTATTGCCATTGCAACAGTGTTACATGTGTATGTAATGAATTGTTGGGCATAACATGGCTATTTCCATGTCACATTGAATTTGTTATGAAGAGGTTTGATTGTATTGTTCCCAATGTGTGTTTGATCTGCAGCTTGCCACGTGGCCCCCGATCATTTAGTTTAGGCGTTAATTTCGTGGCTGAACTCAACATTGAAGTCGCTATGAAAGGGAAAATTAGCATCCACCCATTTCGTAGCACAAGGCTATTTCAGTGCTAGAATTCGCTACTTCAGTCGCTACTTCAGTGCTAGAATTCATTTACATCGGCGACCGACAGAGGTTGTGACATCATTTGCATATGGTGACCAAAATGTTGCCTACGGCGACTGACGTTTACGCCAGCTAGCGTCACCTGCGCTTTGGTAAAGTGAAGACACCTTGTTCACGTTGTTGTCTCCACTGCCATTGGCTGATAAATTAACAGGCAAATGTGTGGTTTTGGAGTTCAGAGGGCTTGCAACTGCACTCGCATGACTGAAACCACGAGCAGCTGACTACTGGACCAAAACGGTCACTTTTTTCAATGGGTTGCAGGCACCCCACTGCTTCATTCAAGGTTTTGGCTGAAGCGGTTGCTTTGCGACCAAGTTCATCACACGACCTTTGCATGTTGCCGATGTGAATGAGGCCTTACAATTTAACCTCGTATAGTAAATGCTGGTTCTGCAATAAACTAAAAATATAATAAAGTAAATTAAGGACATTGTACAATCTTACAGCATAATAGATTCAATTTTATAACAAATATGAAATGCATAACAGCTATTTTCTTGTCATATGTGACTTTGCTGTAATGAGGTTTGAGTTTGCGAAAGTGTGGTATGGCAGTCGTTAAAAACATTGGAATCTTTGTGATACGATCTTCTCAGGAACAGGATACTAAAACATACCACCTGAAAATCTTATCAACCACATGAAAACACATAGTGCCTATAAGGTGTTGTTTGGGAAAAAAAATTGCTCGTCCTGAAAAAGCTTTGAGCAGAATTTTATCGAGATTTCACTGTAGGCAACGTTAAACTCACAGTGATTGAACTTTCAATGAAATCGTTATTTTGACCCGCAGTCATGGTACCAATTGGTGTCCATACATATCTGCATGCCCGGGCACAGGTTATTTCAAACCTAAAAAAGTATGCTTTGCCAGAACTTGACTGCCGATTGCACATACACATGATCGTAGTGGTGATGCCGTTTGTGACCCTGATGGCTTCAATGCCAGTCTCTGCAAGGGTAGGTGAAGATAGTTTGGGTCCAGGCTTGCATTTGCTATTAAGTCAAATTCATATTGTTTGAAGAAGCACACTTAAGCAGTATAAGAGGAGTTACGATGAGTCATTGCACCCCAAAAATGATTTAAAAAACGCTGTCTAGCACTGTTGGTTGGGATCGAGCTAACCCAAAAATTGAATTAAATGCACCAGTATTACTCAAGGTATACTATACTAGTTAATTGTAAACAAGTGTTGCTATTGAAATGACTGGAATTTAGGTGAGATTTGTTGTGTACTTGTTCTCACCGACAAAAATTAGCAAATGATTTCGGGCTTCTTCTTCTTTTTTTTTTTTGCATGCAAGGACATTGCATTGCTGGCATGTTGTGCCTTGGAGAGCTTGGAGTGCAGTTACAGCAATGAAGCTAGAATAAATGTATCATAAAGTCATGGCACTAAGTTGTCTAATTTTGCACATGTGAGTGAGAAATGAGATGTGTCTGGATATCAAAGTCTTGCTTACACTTATAGATGGAAGTTTGACATTGTTTGAGGTGCGAGAGCAGAACTGGCTGCAGTGAATGCTGTACCTACGATATGGCGGCACTGTGTTTCTAAGGGAGAGGGCATGGGTCTGATTTCTGGCTCTGGGAGCTGCTGTGCTGCATACAGTTAGTGTTGTAAGCCTTCGCGTGAATACCAATTGCTTATTTGGTGTCCCCAGGCTACAGCATTCCCGGTACCATGTATGCAAAGATGAAATCCTTGAAGCAATGTCAAGAACGCCGTCTGTGCGTGTCGATGCATCTGGTGCAAGTCATTCGGAAAACCTTGCAGATGCGACTGTACCTGAAAAGCGATTGGTTGAGAACACAGCACTCGGGACATTGAGGCTCCATATCAGTCTAAGGAGTCTATAGTTTAGCAAACCTCTTTTGTCTAGAGTACTAGTGAATAGTTAGGAGTGCCCGTTTTTGCTTCCTTGTCTCTTCTGCATTCTTCTAGTAACGTCTGGTGAGCACAGTGGCAAGGATTGTAGGGGTTCCTCTACTAATTACTACTACTGCTAGCAGTGGCATCGCCGCTAGCAACCCCCTGCAGTGGGTTCGAGCACTCAACGAGCAGAGAATGAGGTCGTCGCGTCCGCGCGCTCGCTATCTCAGCCATGCATCGCCTCGTTGCCGCGCACGTCAGCCCGTGGCCTGTCTCGAAGCAGGGCAGCGCGAACCGTCGCACGCGGCGAAAGAGGAGAACATTAGGCGCAACTCTCCGAGCATCGCTAAAACCAGAAACGCCAGAACGCGCAAACGTTCGAGGAATTTCTCGCTGCCCAATGGCAGCCTATGTTAAAACCACATGGGGCAAACGGGTGGGCTGCCGCCCCGTCAAGCTGGGGAGAGGGGGATGCGGAGACATTCCACGCTAAACATGGCGTCGAGCGAGACCCGGCCCCACAGGATGCTTTCATTGCCTTTAATGTTGCTGCATTTTGTGTACCCAGGCACAAACGTCAACACGTCTGTGTAATCCTCATTGGGACAGAAGTTGAGGACTTAAGCAGCAAACTGCAGTTTTAGAGAAAAAAGAAAATAACGTTTGTGGTAGCCTTTGTTATAAATTTTCATTGTGCGAGTTGGAGAATGCTCGATTGAATGGCACCTCTTAATGCATTTTGTTTTCTTAGTGGGTCTTTGCTGTTAAGTCCTGCTATTTTTCTTTTCTTTATTTTTTTTTATAAGATTAAGTTGTAATATAGTTCATGACCCTAGTGCTCCACTAATTTCAGATTAAATACCACAATGGCTGCAGAACACAGGGCTAGGGAAAGCACAAAGCATGCTATCACTTTCAGTATGAGCTGCAAGATGCGAGTGATAGTTCGGGTGACATTCCTGGGGGAAAAAGGGCAGAGGGTTAAGCCATTCCAGCATACTGCATTCCCCATGCTTTTCATTGTGTGTCCTTCGCACTGGCCTCCTTTACTTTGGAGATTATTACACAAAATATAATAGTAACAAAATATATTAAGAAGTTAACGCAACAGTGTGCCATGAAGAAATGCTCTTTGCTAACGGCCACATTGTAAATATATGTACACTCTCTAGGTGAGGACACTCGTGCGACAGTCGACCAGGTAAAGTAGCAACGTTCAACACCCGTTCGCCCACTGGTGGCAGCACCTGCCTATCGGAGGCAGGACGAAACTTTGGGCACTTCTATACAGTAGAACCTCATTATAATGAACCCAGATATAACGAACTATTGGATATAACGAAGCAATCGCAATTCCCCTTGAAGTTCCTATAGATGAAATTGATATTGGTTATAACAAAATAATGGTTATAACGAAGTAATTACCACTCCCCCTTCAACTCCGTTATAACGAGGTTTTACTGTAGTAACCAGTATTTCGCGGAAATTCTGAACTTGGTGTCAGACGCTTGCGTCTGTCACTGAGTTCCCGAACTCAGTGGCAGGCGCAAGCGTCTGACACAAGAGTTTTCAGGTTTCCCATGATATACTGGTTACTGGCTCGAGTTCACTGTGACAGACGCTTACGTGCATGAATACTCTGCACCTCGCCGCGTATTCATGCATGCAAGCATCTGTCACTGATTTCACCTCTGGTTGCTATAGCAACTAGAAGGAAAGCCGTGTCTTGCAAGTAAGCCAAGAAGTATCCCCACGCAGAAGAGTATATATATCTTACACTGTACTAGGGGCTACGACCATCCGCACTCTTAGGTTGGCCAGTGTGTTATCGCTGCAGTAAGAAAGCATAGGGGGTATGCACATTCCTGGAGTGGCAGATCTCTTTCCACATTTTTCGCAAGGGTGGTGATACGGCCACGGCTCATGCGCTGAACCTCATACTGCTTCATACTTTTCAGTCCGGAAAGAAGTAAATGTGACGGCTGTGGCCGTAATTGATGTGTCATGTGCTGCCTGTGCTAAGTAGTGCAGCCTTCCTGGAGTGTGTTTTTTAATGTAGTGTTGCCTAACATTGGTGGTCCATGTTTTGCTCATTAATGACCGTTTGTGTGAAACCTGTTACACATATATGTTCTACTGTTAAAGAGAACAATGCCGTTACTTCCTGACCAGATCAGATTTCATGCAATTCTTGATTTCAAGAGAACAGTCACATGAAGGTACTCGTTTTATTAGCGCTGGTTGTCACAGCTGGCGATGTAATTGCACTTGGCAAGGCTGTGTTGAAAATATGTTAAGGTATTTTTCATACTAGGGACTTCTGCTTTAAGGTGAGCAGTCATTAGGTAGTTATTTTTCCCAGTCTTTACCATGTCATATTGAGGCTCGACTGTTCTCTACATATTTTTTTTGTTTCTTTGCGGTTTCATTGGGGATGCAGAGGTATCCAGCTGGCCGCTACTGAGGGAGACAGCTACGAGGTGCGTTTCTTTTTACTTAAGGGAAAAGAAAGCTAATGACGCAAACACGTGTTTATCTCTATGTATAACTTGCGTGTCTTTCAACTCTCTTAAGGCGTGGAGCATAGGTCACTCGATTGCTCACGAGTAGTTGATTACTGCACTTGCTGCCATTACAAGCCCGCTTTTTTTTTTCCCTAAACACTCCGGACATGTCAGCTTTCGGAGGGAAAGCTTCTGTCGCTGTAAAAAAAAGAGATTAGAACGAATTCTGACGCTTTATGTGACTAATGCGCCAAATGTCCACCTGCAAGTGCATTTGCATATTCACACCAGGAATGGGCAGTCGTGCAGGGGTTCCCCATTTTAATGTGTTCAATGGTTTTCAGACTATTTTCTAATCTGACATTGAAGCAGCAGTGTTTGTGCCAATGCACGGACCTGTGACATCAGGTCACGTGATATTTGAAGCACTCTTTTAATTCATAAAATGAGAAAGTTCCTTCTAAAGTATGGAAATACCGAGTGGAAATAAAAGGGGGGGAGGAGAGGCATAGATCTATTACACGTGTAGGTGGGATTTATCTTCCAGTACTCCATTTGTGCACCAGGGCTGCCGATTACATCTAGGAAGTTTAGACACCGTGGGTGCCCCACATATCTGCATATCAGTCAAACAGGTGTAACAGCTGAAGACCATACAGTACTGTTTTTTTGTGCGTGTGTTATATAACTTTTCTCAATTCTACACTTCTCGGAATTTTACGTGACTTGATTAATGTTGTCTGCTGCGGCTGCTGTTTGTATCGGTGCATGTGGCATGCTCACATTCATTTCTCCCATTTTTTTGTGTCTATCCTGTTGAATGTTTGCAGTGCATGACTTTTGTTGGCACAGCCACTGAATAATGGTCTGCAGCCAATAGACCAGCATATGTACCGTGATATCTGGCACCACATGACCGCCATTTCTGATATGTGAAACTTGAGGCTTACTTCATGTTCAAAGCTCTTTTTGCCACTGTCATGTGTTTTCATTGAGTGCATTACAAGATTGTATAACATATTGCGCGACACATGAGGAAGTGAGGCTGCCTAATGTAATTACTGGCTTTGCTACAGTCTCGAGAGCTTAAGTGTTGGTGCCTGCAAGTGGGGGGGTGTCGTGTTCTTACATTTTTTTTTTTTTATCCATGGCCAGCGGGGAGGGTACAAAAGAACGCATGAACATGTGCAAGCGAAGCCACTTGTGTACCCAGCACTAAAACCTATACCAATAACGTAAGTGATAGATGAACAGATCGCTAAAAAGTCGCTGTCCTGACGAAGACAAGTCTACTTGTCGAAATGTTTCGCTCCTGCCACATTCCCTGTTCTCAATCGTCTTTAGCGATCTGTTCATCGATTCAAGCCTCCATCTTCCCCTGAGCTTCTCTTCTATTTTGGATAGATGATAGAGCGACATATGCTTTTTTTTTTGCCCCAGTGATTCTGTAAAGCGCCGCTTCTAAAGTTACAGCCGCAAACGTTGGGTGTTTGGTGGGGGTTTGTGTTGTTCTCCTACCCTCAGGTGCACCGGTTGTTTGAGGCTGCTGTGCTAAGCATGCCATACCACGCCGACCTCTGGTGCCACGTGAGTACAGACATTTGCCGCACGGTTCCTCTTTTCTCTCCTCTTCGAGTGTCAAGTGTCTCTATCAGATATTCGCTATAGGAAACTGTATTTCCCGTCAGTCATTCTGAAATTATATTAGAAGGGTTAGTTTACGTTGAAGAGCTTGGCAACGTTTCCTGGACATAGTCAGAAGATGGTGGTGTGGATCGTTGAGGCACCTGCGAACACGTGAACCAAATATTATTGTACTGCATGCATCGGGGAATTTGTAGTTTTCTTTCAGGTGTAGCTGGAACTTGCCTGCTTTTCTCTTAACGAATATGTCACAAGGAGCACAAGCCACGAAACGGGAGGCAGAACTAGCGTTGGCCAATTTCTTGATTGTGGAAACAGGCTTAGTAACACTTGAATTTGTTGAGAACGCTGAAATAAGTCGGGCGAGGTAGGTTGGCACTCCTGGTGACGTAAACTGTTGAAAGAATAGCAGGCAAATTCCAGATGTATTTGAAAGCAAACTGCAAATTTTCTGGTGCATGGAGTAAAATAATTGGCTCATGATCGTAGAAGCCAAGCATCTGGTTAGCATCCGGTGAGCAAATATCAAACGCGAAATATTCAGCTAGTATTAAACAATCTGAATATTGGGATAATATAAACCAACTAACCAGTCACTGCAGTTATTCACTAAACCAGATAACCAGAGAGACTTGTTATTTGGTTTTCCTTTTTGAATAACCGGTGAACCGAATGATAGGATCATTGGTGTTGCCCTAAACTCGGTGCAATGTTGCTGCACTATTCAGTGCTCCCATGTTGCTGCACTAGTCGGCGCTCCCAATGCCGTCATTTATCGAAAGAAGCGGAGGTGCCTCCCATCTGCGTTTTAAACTGAATACAGCTGGGAAGTTGCAAATTACTATTTGGCTCACATTTTCATAAGAACCTCCATCACTAATTAGCATTGTTTTCTGACGAGGTCCAAAAAAGTGTGGTAGGGTCCCTTTAACCCTTTCACTGTCGGTTGTTTCTGGCCGTGACGCACCCACACTGCCAGCTTGGTTTCGGGAACATCTGGGAATGAGCATAGCTGTTTATGTGATTATGATTGCATTACGTATAACATAGCAGGATAGTCCGGAACATAATGCTGCGAGGCATCACATTCCGGGTCATCCACGTCACCCAAGCAAAAGCAGTGATCGAGTCATGAACGCGAAAACGTACCTGTACTTTGGTGACAGTGATAGGGTTAATGTAGACATACCAGTACACATTTGTGCTGCTGACTCTAGGTTGCAAAATTGAACGTCTAGTCTAATTTCTTCGAGTTTTGTGATGTTGCTGCTTAGGCAGTCACATTATTTGTGCAGGAGTGACAAACTTTTTAATTCCCAATATGCATAGTGTCTACATTTGGAGGGAAAACATATTCATGTTTTCATTGGAAACCAGCTGTCATGGCTGTCTGTGAATGGTAGGCACGCCGTGGTTTTGTGCTTTGAGCTTATATTTATTCTTAGCATGTAACCAATAAGGGAATCCAGTTTTTCATAGTGAAGAACAGCGCTAGCAACCAGCCATGAAGAGGAGACATTTGTTAAAGCCAGTTAAAGTAAACTTCTAACTGGAGTGGCACTGATGCCCTTCTTTGGCAAGCCGTCGTGGCCGTTACTCTCAGGCACTCGTGTACTTCTCTCTGTTCCCTCAACATAATGTGCAGTTCCTCATCTACGAGCTGACCCAGGGTCACGTGGAGCACGCTCAAAAGGTTGTCGAGTCGGCATCCAAGTACCAAGTACCAGGTTCCCGAGAAATCCTGGACAACTTCCTTTCCAAAGGTGTGCGCTAGTGTATGGTGACGGGGCCAGAGTTTGGGTGTGCCTGACATCTACTGAGCAGTGGGAAAGCCGGGATTGTCTTTAGTTAGCGTTGTTGACGAAGTGCAGTACTTTGGCAGTAGTGTGCTGCCACTACTTTCTTGTTCGCACCCGTATTTTCCACATATTTGGGTGTGATCAGTTTGGTTATACAGCAAAACCTCGTTATAATGAAGTCGAAGGGGGAGCCGTAATTACTTCGTTATAACCATTAGTTTGTTATAGCCAATATCCATGTCAACTATGGGAATTTCAGGGGGAATTGCGATTGCTTCGTTATATCCAAAAGTTCGTTATACCTGGGTTCGTTATAACGAGGTTATACTGTATATTTTTATAATCCATGGTCTTGGGATAGGCACTTTGGTGCCAATGATCTGCTGAGGCTCTTGGCTGAGCCAGGGTGCTGGCAGTGTTGTAAATGGATATCCATAACACTGTCCTAATGAAAATACTGTACTTTATTTTACTTTATTATAATTGATAACTTATTATATTCATGTTAATTATATTAAGGTTCGACGGTACTGAAAGAGAAAGTGGCCTACTGGAACAAAGATGACTTTAATTGTAACTAGAACAATGCTGCTTACTGGGTCAAGGTTACAGTAAAGCTGTAGAGAGATAAAGTAGGTTATCAAAGAGCAAAATTGTTTTTGAGGTGGTACAGCCTTTACCATGCGGACCATGCATTGTATAGCTGGCTTAAAGATTCATTAATAGCGTACTAGTACGAAGCTGCTTCTACTGGGACCAAGTTGTGTGTTTTCTGGTATGACGTGACTTTCACTTGTGACAAAGTGCCTCATCCAGAGTTGCGCTCAGAGTTGCATTTGTAATGTTGCTGGTGCAGAGTTGCTTCTACTGGGACAACATTGCTTCAGTAGCAGCTTTGCCTAGTAAAAGCAGCTTTGGCCCAGCGTCAAGTATTGCATACATAAAGCAGTGATGAGTCCAGTAACGTGTTTCAAGTACAGTCATGAACAATATGACATGGAACAGTGAAGTTACCTTCAAGGTACCAGAGTGTTTACTTGGAGCTTCCCGGCACAGAAGTGTTCACAACACTAAACAGTCGAGCAGTAAGGCATCTCTTCCGAGTTCGTATGTGTGCAAATCGCAAGTAATCATTCCTTAAGCACATACTTGGTGTTCCCTTTCATATCGTTTACGACTGCAGTAAAACCTCGTTATAACGAAGTTGAAGGGGGTGCTGTAATTACTTCATTATAACCATTAGTTTGTTATAGCCAATATCAATTTCATCTATGGGAATTTCAAGGGGAAATGTGATTGCTTCGTTATATCCAATATTTCGTTGTATCTGGGTTCATTATAACGAGGTTCTACTGTATTTCATTAGCCCCAAAGGGGATGCACTACCCGATTGAGGCCTTTGTAAGTTGCCTTACTGCTTTCAGAACTGACTGAAGAGGAGGCACTTAAACGACTCGGCGTCTTCCTGCTGCCGCCATGAAGGTTGCGAGAAGCGGGCATCGAGAACGGGGGGGGTCGTCTGGGGTGTGCATTGACACCCCCCGTAGGCGGCCTCTTGTAAGTACGTTTGCACCAACAGGGTGTAGTTGAACAGACTCCCCACCTGCCTCTTCCCCCTTCTTCCTCCCTCTTCCCCCTTTTTCCTCCCTCCCACCCTCTCCCCTTTTATCTCTTGTACGTACACCTCTGTTGCCACAGTTGGGTCTTCCTCGGTGCCTCTGCTTTCATACCAGTTGGCTCTGGTATTAGGTGCTGGTACCCTTCCTTCCTTTCTGATTTATTTTCTTCATTGCCCTCGTTTTTCCGTGCCGTACCACGGTGCTCCGAAATTCGGGCAGCTGGTATGGCAGCGAAACCCGCCGTTGAAGGACTCTAGTTTTAACTCTGGTCATTCGTCGAGGGCCGACGGAAGGTTGAGAGGCCAGTTGTTGACCGTTATCGGCTTTTATCAGCTGCATTTGTCTGCATGTGCAGTAGAGTTTAGAGACTTCTCTAGGTGATTGTATACCTCCATGCATTCCTCGTTTTTCTTTTTTTTTTCTTTCTGCAAAATTTTTCTGTTACCGGTTCACTTCTTTCCTGGTGCAAAGCTGGAGCTCCGCACGTGCGACGACTTGCTAGTTGCGATGTTTCAACGAAGTGTTATTCCGCGGTCTTCCTGTGCATCTTGCGTGCACCGTTGCGCTGCAAAGGTGCGGAGGAAAAGATGGCTCAAGGGGGAAAAAAAAAAGATCTTCGTCATCAGTCCATCAGGGTATTGTGGGTTACGAGGAGGCAAAAAAGAAATGGGGTTTGCACATGGTGGAACACTAAAGACGTTCTTATCAACGGAAGAGACAGCAAAGCATTACAGTGGACACGGAATGGACGCAAAGTGGACAACATGTCGTCGTCACCCTTTTTTTTTCTTTTTTTTTTTCTATTTGCCAATTGACGAATCGGACCGGCTTTGAGGACGGCGAAGCCCCGTACTGCCTCATCGACATCGTGCATCTGTGATATAGTGACTGTCTTCTTCTCGCGAAGTGGACGCCTTAGCCGTGCCAAAGGGGGACGGGGGGTATTGGTGCGCGATTTCTCGTGTGATTGCATGGCTGGGGACGGTTTGGGCCCGTTTTTAGCATGGCATTTGACTCTCTGTTAATATCGCTTCTCCGTTGAAGCCACTTATTTATTTTATTTCCAGTTGAGGCTGTAAATAAAGCGCAGCGGTAGTCTTTGTTTTCTTAAGCTAGTGCGTAACGCTGTACCTGTGAATTTTTTTTTTTTTCGACTAGTCCTTAAGTTAATTGCCATTTCGTTGCCAGTTTTCAGTGTTGTCTTCCAGGTGTTCTATGACTTAAGTAATTTTCTTTTATTTTTGCCTGGGCTTTTCCATAACCTAGAACGTTACGAATAAATTGAATTCTTGCCATTTAAAGAAAAGTGCCATGCAAACACACCGTGTAAAGTGTCAAATGCCACTTAATACCCCGGGCACTTTAGTTGTTCTTACATATTGTGAAAAAAAAAAAAAGAAAAATGGAATTTTCACAAGCCTGTCTTGTGGCATTTGTACATATTTTTGGGTCACTGCCTTGTGTATATAATAAAGAGTTGTTTTCTAAACTTTCTGTGACATGTTTTATTGGTGTGTCACGAAATTGCTGTGCGCCTCATTGCGACAAATTTTTGTGGCACACTGGTTTTTACTTGCACGAATCAAAGCGAAACATATCTGCAGTTTTGCGTGAATTAGACGCTAGCAACATTCTTCAGTCAAACCTCAGTATAACGAATTCAATATGACATGAAAATAGCCTCGCCATAGCCTATAATTTGTTATATCTACATATTTGTAACACTGTTGTAATGGCAATGTTATATTCTAATTAAATTCGTTATAACCGGCATTTCGTTATATCCGCATTCGCTATATCGAGGTTCGATTGTGGACGTGCTATTCTGGCCTGTTCAACGATCTAAACTTGCTCACAAATGTTACGCTACTATAATTAAAGGCCTAGTAAAGCTCAGTCTATCTCTCTACTATGGTTCAGCTGAGATACATCTATCGGTCACCATTAATGGTGCTCTTATACAGCAGCAAGTCTGTGTACACCGCGGTGCTAGTGATTATGTTGTTCGGCTGCTGACCCCAAAGGCGAGAGTCCAGTCCAGGCTGCAGTGGTTGAATTTTCAATCTAGGCAAAAATGCCAGACACTTGTTGTAGTTGAGACTGCAACACTGGGTTCCAGACAGTGTTCAATTTGGGCAAAAAAAGCCTGACCATTCAGAATAAGAGACAAATTCACAAACTGCCCTTTTCTGGTGTCTGTGCAGAAGCGTTGGCTGCTAAGACATCCGTGTAAGGATGTGTAAGGACGCACTTCTCTAGGGATACACTGTCAGAATACACTGTCTCCACCTCCAAGGTGGCTTCACCACATTTGATGTTTTTGCATCTTGAAGCTCCAACGGTAAAAGCAATGGACTTGCTCTATCAGAAGCATCCCTTAATGGGGTATAAGTGTCGTAGGCTATTAATATCCGTCTGCTGTTTTAGGTCTTCCATTTAGGCATGCAGAAGTTTTAGCGCTTGAGTTGTCCACTTTAATGCGCGAGTGAGAAATCATTGAAATAATCAGCATGAGCGCATTAATTTGGACTCTGGCAAAGGTGCTGCAGTATATGCTAGTTACCCAGATGTGAATGATGAGTGAAGAAAGGCAACAATGAACACCTTGACAGGTTTGTCTTGCAGACACGTTATAGTTTATGCAATCTTGCTCCTGAGCCACAGATTTGAGTACGGAAGGGAGCAATGGATATGCCAACCCAATTAGCAAAGGTAGTAATATATGACTAGAAAAAAAAATGAAAGTACTTGTATTCCGGCTGCAAGTGCTGCATTATTGGCATGAAAGTATTGCCTAGTGGAAGCTTTCACTCTCGTGAATTTATTTCGCGGTTGTTTGAATAAATATTTATTCAGTCCTTTGCAAGTTATCACGCTCCACACTGCATCTTGGATTCTTCGTGCAAGTTCACATTGCGGTCATGCTAAATAAGGACGTTTTAGTGTGAATTGGAAGATCCCAAGTCAAAGCCAGATTTCCGTGGCACAAAAGCACAATTCTGCCTGAAAGTGTATACTGTTTTGTGGTTGTCTCTTTTTCTAACAAATTTAAATTCTATTTGGGTGCTTACTGCTCACCAGCTAGTTGGGCTGCATGTTATTTCAATGTAGTACATGTCTTTAACAGTGCAATCCCTAAATTAATTCCATTTATTGTCTTAATTTACTGATTAGTACAAAAGGAAATAATTGAGTTAAGATTAAGATGCCTTGGGGACTTCATGTGAGCAATTTAAATGTGTGATGAAACCCCATTTACAAGAAAATTGCATTGCAGCAATCATTACTCCTCTCATTGTGCTGTGAAGTACAAAAATGGGAAAATCAGTACCATAGTACCAAAAAAAAAAGTTAAAATACCACGGGAACTTCACATGAGCAATTAAGATGTGCGGAACTCACTGTTACAAGAACATTGCATTGCAGCAACTGTTACTCCTCTCACTGCACTGTGAAGTACAAGAATGGGGAAAGCAGTACCATAGTACCAAATATATATATATATATATATATAGAGATAGAGAGAGAGAGAGTAGTGCAGAATAAGGGACCACAGGAAGTGTAGTACATCAACATATAATTGAACAAAGGATGTTGCTGAAGACATTTTGCTTGAAGGACGGCACCTTGTTGAGGTAAGAACCATGGGTCAAAGCAGTTACTGTAAATGTTTTCCTTGGAAGCATTTACACTAGCTCTGGCACAACCATAATATCCCCATGCCAGTGTAGCCAAGAAAACGTTCTCAACCAATGCATTGTCTTCAAAGTGTCACGTTGGGACAATGCTGCTAAGTAAAGGCAGGCTGTGCAGGCAGTTTCTTTGAAAATTCGGATAGTGGCTTGGAAGGACTCTTATTACTACAACCCATTAAGGATCGACAGACTGAGATATTCTTGTAATCGGGAAAGAGTGGGGAAGAGAAAATTGCAGTTTACTCTCCCTCGTCCAGGAGGACACCTCAAATGCACTATTCGGACTTGGAGAATTAAAAGGACTGTCTACCGTCCTTCATCGCTCTCCCATTTTTTTTTTTTTTTTTTTCTGGCTCAGTAGAAAGCGTACCTTTCGAAGTGTCCCAGCGTGCAGTTGTTTCTCTGGAAAGTGAGGAGAAATTATTAAGACAGAATTACTTCATCTACACGGTAGCCCCTTTCCACGTGTAAAGACGCCGACAACAGTTACTGGGGGGGGCGGGGGTGAAAGACAAGAGAGCAGGAAGGAAACCCCAGGTGATCAAAATTTCCGGTGTCCTCCACCTCCACTATGGTTTTTCTCTCCTTTTCATTCCCTGTCCCCTACCGCCATGGACGCTTAGCCGTACTGTCGACACGGGCTGCGGAATTTAGCGTCCTTTCCGTGACAGAACCACAATCATCAGTCGCGCCGGGCGAAGGTACGGCGCGACTGATGATTGTGGTTCGGTCGCGACAGAGAACATGTTCACATCCGCGATACTTCGTAAGCTTCGCGCTTGCAAACCAACATCAACCTCTGGCGCACCCACATATCCAAGTTTGACCTCTTTCGGCTCTACTAGAAATTCGAGGAGTACCACTCTGGCACATCTCTTTTCTTTTTCACTGTCTCTTGCACTTATTTCTACTCGTCTTTCTCTCCCCAAACTCCCCGCCCACGCAGAGTAGCACGTCACCGATATTTCAACCCCGGATAAATTCTCTGCCTTTCAATAAAGAGCTCACTCTCTCTCTCTCTCTCTGAACCTACCGGTTCACCGATTTTTTTCTAATAGAAATAGAGAGGTGCACCGACCTGCCGCTTTGTGCGTGGGCAAGGGTAGCCTTTTTACCTCGAACCACATATATATTTTTTTTCTCTTGAAATACGAGTGCCAGCACCGCTCAACGTCGGAGTAACCTCTCTCGGCGTTAGGAAACCGGTGGGTGCCCTGCAGCACCCCAGAGATTGATTTTATGTACATCCTCCCAACAGCCACCCCTAAACCCACCCCGCCTAGGAGGATCTCCCCAATAACACACATTATTCCAGCTAGACCAACGCCCACCTCTTCCCGTGACTTTCTGGTAACAACCCTCTAAAATCGGAACGCTGTGGCACTGCATGCGAGTCTAACACCGAGAAGAATGCTCTAAGCACTCGCTACACCAGTGCGGCCAGTGCACCACACCAACGGTGTGAATGTTACTATAACGATAAAGTGTACTAGAATACAATCTACTACCGCAATGTTCTCTCCTAATTTATTTATTTCTGCATGCGGTAACCTTAAGATAAGGTACACGAATCAAAGCACTTAAATTTCCCGCTACATTCCTTCGCCACAAAGTACTACTAGAGCGCACCTACATGGTACTACCGTTCTAAGGTGTATCACACTCCCAGAAAAAATTTAGCACGCTATAACACCCACATCAACCGCGAAAGTGAAATAAAACGTCTATATAACGACCAAAAGCGGCCAATACAATCTCTGAGGCCTCCGAATGACCAGTTAACAAATAGCCTCCAAGATGTCCACACCCAAGTGCACGCATCATGGCAACGAGAAATTTACTTTGAGCCAGCGTTTCGCTGTAAAGAAAGCTGAGTGTCGTGACATCTCTTCGTCGAAATACATTGATCACGTAAAGCCTTCAACGTCCCGTGAACGTCTATCATGTTCGTCAACAGTTCCGTTTTTGTCGCACATCTCAGAGGCCGCAATTGTGACGCAGCCGCTGGCCCGCAGATGGCAGCACCACTTCAACTACTCCCGCAAAAAAAGAGAGACTCGCGGCAGGCGTCCGTTCGTCGCCAAGCAAGTGTAGTGTCCGCACCCCGTGCGAACAGCACCGTACTCCTGCGCTTCTTCTAACAGTGCCGTGCTTCACCTCGTGTCATGGACCGCTCAGCCGTCGTCACTCGACTCCCGTTGCTGTCGACAGTATGACGCGAGTGCTCGCTGACACCGTGTGCGCTAACGGTTGCAACGGCAGCCGAGGTTTGTTGCAAAGCCCGGGTTACGACCGCACCGGCCCGTCGTAACAGCTGAGCTGCTGCACTTGATCCCGCCAAGCATCTCGGAGGGAGCAGAGAGAGACCTGCACTTAACGGTACGGCGACAGCATGGCTGCACGCTTTTAATTCCCCAGCTTACCGCGCCTCACATTATCCTCTGCACGGGCCGTTAACTGCAGTTAACTACGAGCGGATGCCGATTTGAGACCCGGCCCGGCATTTGCTTCTCTTTTTTATCACCACTCCCCATCCTCCGCACGGGTGATAAGAGATCGATGCCTTGACAAGCGCGCCTTGAAGTAAAAAGCGCATTTGCAGTGATCGCGTTTTGCTAATCTCGTATTGCCGAAAGTAGATTTGCGCGCGCCTCGCGGGCGTGACATCATCAAATTTTGGTGCGTGAGAAGCAGCGCGCGCGGTAAATCGCCAAATTGGCCGTATCGCGCAGGTGTCAACTGGAGTCACACTGTCACCGCGCGCTCTTTGTACGTGCGGCGTGTTTGACAGCTTTTGCTGTCGCGTTCGGTTTTCTCGCATTGTAAAGGATACCGGTTGTGCACGATCTGATCTTGTTTGTATAGCCTGCTTGTCACTGCGTTTTGCTACTAACAGATGCATGTATTGCGCGTGCGTGTACAGTAATTTGTTCGCGTGCAAGAATTTCAACGCGCACTCACACTCTAAACACTGCTCATACGCTGTGCGCTATCGTGGGAAACAAAGCTGCTATATCTTTTTTTTCTTTTTGCATACTACGAACTATGACAGCGCGAGCAGTCGGATAGGGAATTACACGGTCATGCTAAAGTCATGTTGTGCATTGCAGTTAGCGAACATCAATCTACACATTGTTCGCAGTGAAAGTGCATGAATCATCCCAGTGTCACCGTGTGCGACGCATCAAGAAAACTAACTTCGCCAGACATGTTCTGTGCTTATGTTCATTATCAAAGGCAAGTGTACCCCTGCGCAAATCTTTGCAGTCCACGCACAAACACGACGAAGTGAAAGTTACGAGTGCACTGGAAAAGTTTACAATGACATCTTTAAAGCTCAATGAAAAAAAAAAAAATCAAGTTACAACTCCAGGCGGATGTACTCTGCCGCGTTGGTCTAGCGTAAGGTCCCTGTATATTACTGGTCTAGCGTTTATGGCGCTTTACTGCTGACTGCAAAGACGTGGTCGTCGCATTTTCTATAGAGGCAGAAATGGTAGAGGCCAGTGTACTGTGCGTTGTCAGTGCAAGTTAAAGAACCCGAGGTGGTCAACGTTTCCGGAACCCGCAACTACGGCGTACCGCATAATCATATTATGATTGTGGCACATAATATCCCAGCAGTTATCGCAGGCGGATGTAGGTTCATAATTTGCCTTGCTGATCCCCCTTGCGCCTGTTTTTTTTTTTTTTTTACTTTCTTTTTTTTTTTCTCATTCCCACGGGAGTACGTCACGACGTTATGAAATGTGCCTGCATAAGTCTGATAAATATAGCATCCGCATTTTCCCGTCGTTTCAAATATCATATAGTGTCAATTTCAGCTCGAAGCTAGATGCTCCGATAATACGTCATCCAGTATATGTAACGGTACATGTATGCAAGATTTGTCAGTAATATGTTATGTAACTCTTACATCCATGTCATCGTGTATAAACAGAGCTCATTTGTTTTGTAACGTTTACCTCTCCGAAGCATCTTGGAGGTGCGCAGAATATGCAAAGTGAGTTCTGCGCATACAGACTACGTGTCTGGCGTCAATGTCCTAAAAGGTGTGTACGCGCGTACATTAAATTTCCTCGCACTCTTAAAATGCACGTACGTCAATTTTATGCAGTGCGTGTGTTTCGACCGCAAAAAAAGAGAAAAGAATACGAAAAAAATAATTTGTCGCTTGATTCCGAATGCGTAATTACTCCGTAAAAGCAAATGTTAAAGTAATCGTTCGATCCACACACACACACACACACACACACACACACACACACACACACACACACACACACACACACACACACACACACACACACACACACTCTGTCTCTCACGAGCATTTAGGTGCGCGTTAGATAACCCAAAAGGTCGGTGTAATAGGCCAGAGTGACGCTGTTTGCACCCTCTATTGACACGTACATGTAGTTTGCGGGCATAAAGTGGATTCAACTCGCTCAGGATAGGGTGGATTGGAAATCGTTGGGAGAGGCCTTCGTCCTGCAGTTAACCTAAAATAGGCTAATGATGATGGTGATGATGTAGTCAATTCCCCCTTCCCTCTCCTCTTTTTCCCTGCCATTGTTTGCGTTGTTAACAATTAAGGATCACAAGAGCTGAAACATATTGTTTAACTTTATTTTTTAAAGTGTGGAGCATTTTAGGAGCCCGACTTGTCGTCTCGTGTCAGTGGTCGTCACGCAGGAAGTCTCTCGCCCTTCACCCGCTACACGCACTGTACATGATAGCGATTATTCAAGGATAATATAGAATGGAAGATACAGAAGAAGGAAGGATGGAAATGAGATGTAAATACAAGTGTCGGGTTGCGCAGAAGGGAAAAGCGGACCCCTACTTGCCCTCAGTTCACTACCCTTGTCCTCAGTCAGTGATACTGACAGGATAGCATCTCTCTCGTTCTCCAATGTCGGCAAGGAAAGAGCAGATAAGAACAAAAGATAAACACAAGGCAAACACTGGGTAATCACTGCTCCGCACTTTCCGCAGCCTTCACATTGAGTGGAACGGCATGCGATTTTTTTTTCTGGGGGGGGTTAGAAGCGGGAGCCAGACCCGTGGTACCGTTTCGAAAAATAAACATTCATTCATTCATTCATTCATTCATTCATTCATTCATTCATTCATTCATTCATTCATTCAGTGCGTATTCCGGTACGTCGTGTTCTTTAGTGACATAGTGGTGTTAGTGCGTGAGACTCAGCGCACTCAATATCTAAGGCGAGTATCTAAGGCAAGTGTTTTGTTCGTGGAGATTTCAATACAGCGTCTAGAGATCTGAAAGAAACGCTTTATATTTCGCATGTTGGACCTGTCCTCGATATCCTCTGTGATCCGCGGGGCCCAGTTCAGAACTACTTGACGTTAAACATTCGAAACATCCGGGAGCGGGAGGAGGAGGAGGAATAAGATAATTTTGTATTTTCTCGAAAATAATCCCCGTATGTGTCGACTGAGCAAAAATTAAGGAAGAAATAAAAAAGAAAACTCTCAGGCCTGCCCCCGAGGACGCAGCACAGGGACAGCGTATGTTTGACTTTGCTGCGTGCTCTCTTCACGTCTATTTCCGTTCCTGATTCGCCCTCCCTTCCCCATTCCTCTTTCATCGACTTCTCTTTCCCCTCTCTTCTTCCTCCTCTTCTACTTCTTCGCCGTCCTCCTGCTCCTCTTTGTCGTCATTAGGGAGTTTGAGAATTGGGGCCCCAAGGAGCTTGGGGACCCAAGCTCCTTGGGGCCCAAATTCTCAAACTCCCTATTGTCTCTTTCCTTCTCATTTCGTCTTCCCCCTCCCTCCTCCCCCCTCCTTCCAAAGCAATAGACCCCTTTCATAAACTGTAAAGCTAGCTTCCCTGCAATGCAGCTTGCCCTACTAATGGCGGCATTGGCAATCCGGCAAACAGCGTGTGCAAGCGCAATTTGCTTGCGGTATAGGGCATGTAAAATGTTGACGCAGCCCTTCTGATAAGAACATTCCCCAAAAACGGGCCGCATCGTGTGCAACTTGAATTTTGACAGCATTTAAATAAAGACAGCTGTCGCCATTAGTAGGGCAAATGTGCAGTGCAGAGAAGCGCACTTGCAAATTATGAAAAGGGCCTATAACCTAAAAGCTTCAAAAGTTCACATACTTACAGTGAATGCTTTGAGCGCGTTGCTGTGCCCGAAAAAAAAAAAAAAGAAACCCTTCGCGTGACAGTTAAGCCGACCATCGCGATATCTGTACGCACCACCGGTTCCCAGAAACACCGGCAGCGTCCGTAGCACAAGACAGCGGGATGCGCTGCGCTACGCGTTTTGTTTGAAATGTTCAGCACTTGCCTCGGGACTCCATGTTTTTCGCTTTGCAATCCCCCTGTTCTTTCGCTTTTCTTCTTCTTTTGTGATTCATCCAGTGCGTCGAAATGCGAGTTTGTAGCTTTGAGAACGTTAAACACACATAACATTATATAACATAGTGTGCGAGTGAGCATGCGTGAGTAGTATGGGGGAAGAACGGGGGAGGAGGAGCGCGCACTGACAGCTCCCAAAGAGTCCCTCGACAGCAAGCCGTTAATTATCAAATTCTCGTTTAGCCCAGGCGTCGCGAGGCGTTTATCCCATATAATTCCTGTTTAATATTCGAAGAACGCTCTTTGGGGGAACTTGGCAGCACCGTGGCGGTCTCGCATTATTAATGTATCAGAGCTTATCCGCGAAACGAAGCATTGCGCGAGGTTGCGTCCCTCATTAGCTGAAGCGGCTTGCAGCGCTGGAACTTCGCCTGCTATCTGTAAACAGGCTATGGTGCGACGATCGACCGAAATGCGTACTTTATTTTCGCAATCGCGAATGGATGCGTTGCAGTTAGTTCTGGCAAGGGCTGAAGGATCGTAGAAGGCGTACTAGATTAAAATTTTCCACGATATTTACTATTCTAAAACAGGCATAAACCGCGAACAATATATCCAGACACCACACTACATATCTAAGCGACTGGACCACTGTTTGAAGGTCAGGGAATTTTCTTGTAAGGGTGACGTTTTCCGTTATTCTGTTTTTTTTTTTTGTTAGAACTGTTCGAGATTGGAACAGTTTGCCATCGCGCATTGTATACATTACAGAAAGTAATGCTTCTTTCCACGCATTGCAATAATCTGTTCATATATTTTGTAAAGTCTGTAAGCTCCCTGCTGTAATGCCCTATGGAGCGATGCAGGTAACTAATAAATAATAAATAAATAAATGAAACTGACGAGCACTGTTACAAAAGAAATACGCGTATACAAAGCTCTGATAACATTTTTTTTTCTAATTTCTAAAGCGTGTCTTTAGACATATTGGAAGCAGTCATGGGCACGTTACCCGCAAAAAGTGTCAGTGTTAATATCTGAGTCAAATAAGTGACCCTGTTAGAGTTAGAGTTTCCAAAAGTAACAACTTAACCTCCAATAATTTTCTGATACCAGTTTCGATACCATCTGGTATCAAAATCATAACTGCATTGTTTCTTCAAAACACAACGCATGTTGTTTTGTTTTCACCTGTGGAAGTAGCACTTGATTCCGTAGTTACGAGCGTTTTACTTTTTTTTTTATTAGTAATCTTAGCTGTTGCAATGTGTTCTTATTATTTCCAACGTAAATGCGGTGCACTGTTGCTGGTATAATGCTGTTTGTCTTTTTTTGCTGTTTATTTGCCCTGTTTATAAGGCTGTTATTCTCATCGCTGTACAAATGTCTTTTTTTTTTCTGTTATGTGCTCAACCATGGCTTACTGTATACACGCCAAAAGTGTACTTTTGGGGGTCGGGAGCTGGTCAAGCTGCTTAGCAGCGTTTTTTGCCAGCCTACCTGAAAAATAAGGGACTATTATTATAACTTGTCACAGTTACAGAGAAAAAAATAGTAACGTCGTTACTTTTCTGTTACGGTCATCATCATCATCAGTCCATCTTATGTCCACTGTAGGACGAAGTCCTCTCCCAATGCTCTACAACCTTTCCTGTCCTGCGCGACCTGGTTCCATTTGATGCCTGCGAATTTCTTAATTTCGTCACTCCATCTTACTCTGTGTCGTCCACGGCTGCGCTTACCCTCTCTTCGTATCCATTCCGTCGTCCTAACTGTCCATCGGTTGTCTCGCCTTCTCATCACGTGACCTGCCTATGTCCATTTTTTTCTGCTTTACTTCGACTATTATGTCGGCTACCCCTGTCTGTTCCCTAACCCACTCGGCTCTCTTCCTATCTATTAGAGTAACGCCTATAATTTTTTTGTTCCATAGCCCGCTGCGTGGTTCTCAACTTCCTTTCTAGCTTCTTTGTAGTTCTCCAAGTTTCTGCACCGTATGTCAGTACTGCCCCGTATGTCAGTACGGTGTAAAACTACGAGTAATAGATCGCAAACCGGATGACAAGAGTGTTTTATATAAACGTAGGGGACATGCGGGTAGTCAAAAGTGCCCGAGGTAAAAATCCTATAGACGAAGGGAACCTACAATGGACACAGTGTTGTTGCACTTCATCGCATCAAACTTTTTAACAGCGAAGCTCTTCTATAAGTAGAGCCTGCGCGGCCCCGCCACAGTGGTCTAGTGGCTATGGCACTCGGCTGCATGATCTGAAGGTCGCGGGGATCGAATCCCGGCAGCGGCGGCCGCATTTCGACGGAGGTGGAGTGTTGAGGCCCGTGTACTGTGCGATTTCAGTGTACGTTAAAAGAACGCCAGGGTGGTCGAAATTTCCGGATCCTTCCACGACGGCGTCTCTCGTAATTACATCGCGGTGTTGGGACGTAGAATGCCAGAAATCAGGGAGAGCCTGCGACGGTCCAATGTCGAGCCTGATCATCTCTTACCGTCGCCCCACTACTGCCCACGACCTACACGGTGACACTCTTGCACCACAACGTGCTCGCGTGTTTCCATGTGTGCCCATGTGGGTGATTGTGAACATGTGCGTGCGCATGTTCCCATGTGTGCACATTTGCCCATGTGTGTGATTGGAACATGTGCGTGCGCATGTTCCCATCTGTGCACAATTGCCCATGTGTGTGATTGTGAACATGTGCGTGCGCATGTTCCCATGTGTGCACATTTGCCCATGTGTGTGATTGTGAACATGTGCGTGCGCATGTTCCCATGTGTGCACATTTGCCCATGTGTGTGATGTGAACATGAGTGAACATGTGCGTGCGCATGTTACCATGTGTTCACAATCTCCATGTGTGCACAATTGCCCATCTGTGTGATTGTGAACATGTGCGTGCGCATGTTCCCATGTGTGCACAAGCCCCATGTGTGCACATTTGCCCATGTGTGTGATGTGAACATGTGCGTGCGCATGTTCCCATGTGTGCACAATTGCCCATGTGTGTGATTGTGAACATGTGCGTGCGCATGTTCCCATGTGTGCACATTTGGCCATGGTGTGATTGTGAACATGTGCGTGCGCATGTTCCCATGTGTGCACAAGCCCCATGTGTGCACATTTGCCCATATATGTGTGATGTGAACATGTGCGTGTTCCCATGTGTGTACAATTGCCCATGTGTGTGATTGTGAACATGTGCGTGCGCATGTTCCCATGTGTGCACATTTGCCCATGTGTGTGATGAGAACATGAGTGAACATGTGCGTGCACATGTTACCATGTGTGCACAATCTCCATGTGTGCACAATTGCCCATCTGTGTGATTGTGAACATGTGCGTGCGCATGTTCCCATGTGTGCACAAGCCCCATGTGTGCACATTTGCCCATGTGTGTGATGTGAACATGTGCGTGCGAATGTTCCCATGTGTGCACATTTGCCCATGTGTACACATTTGGCCATGTGTGTGATTGTGAACATGTGCGTGCGCATGTTCACATGTGTGCACAAGCCCCATGTGTGCACATTTTGCCCATATGTGTTGTGTTATGTGGGGTTTAACGTCCCAAAACCAGCTCTGATTATGAGAGACGCCGTAGTGGAGGGCTCCGGAAATTTTTGACCACCTGGGGTTCTTTAACGTGCACTGACATCGCACAGCACACGGGCCTCAACATTTCGCCTCCATCGAAATGCAGCCGCCGCGGCCGGGATTCGATCCCGCGACCCTCGGATCAGCAGCCGAGTACCTTAGCCACTAGACCACCGTGGCGGGGCTTGCCCATATGTGTGATGTGAACATGTGCGTGTTCCCATGTGTGCACAATTGTCCATGTGTGTGATTGTGAACATGTGCGTGCGCATGTTATCATGTGTGCACGAGTGCGCACATTTGCGCGCGCACTTCTCTAATCTCTCGCGCTCGACGACATACTTTTGCCCTCAGCCCACCGCTGCACGTGGGCAAAACCCGAAGTCAGCGCACCGGTGAGGTGCAGGAAACTTGAGGCACTGTGGGGAGCGAGTGTGCGTGCGTGTGTTTGTGTGTGTGCAGCTCGGAGTTGCGGGTTCGATTCCCGCAGCCGCGGCTACAGTTCCGTAGTGCGAAATTCAAAGAAGGAAAGAAAGAAAGAAGCGCACGTTAATAAACCGCAACTCAACACTCAATCCTAAGTGCTTCATTAGGGTGGTATAAGTCAGGTACTTTAGAAAGAAAAGGAGGAAGAATGTCAACGTAGATTCCTCTTTCGTGCAGGAATCAGTGGTAGCACTACAAGTTGAACTGCGCGTTCATAGAAGCACTTACAGCTTTTGTTGCACCCAACGAAATGTAAAGATTCCTTGTTTGCACCTTAGCGGAACACTTGAGAGCAAGACGATTTTTCTCGTATCAGCATGCCACCGTTTCACAACACCGCAAGCGCTCGCGGTAAACGAGAAAACGCGTGAAAAGATAATACAGGTGGCGACACCACCTTAAAGTTTCCGCGCGCCAACTCCCTGTGACGTCGCATATTTTCAAAGCGCATGCTAGGACCGGCCTAATAACTAACCGGTAAAAATGGATTGCACTGTGTTCAGGGGGCCAGAGAATCAGCGTAGCGAGTTCGAGCGAGTTTCACTAAATTCCATTGAGCCTGTATGCCCAAAATACGAAAAATGAGTTTGAAACCAGCGATGTCATGCTTGTGTTGAGGTGCTGAGGTTTCGGCGCGGAATTAAAAAAAAAGGAAAGAAAGTCTGACTGACCTTTATCTACTAATATTCAACCCGTAATAGCCAGATAATGACAGTATAATTCTAAAGTAACGTAGTATCAGTGTAAATTGATTTACTGTTCCACTTTGGTATCCCTTTAACAAAATACCGCAGCACGAACTTGTATTCTTGTATAGCGCGTAATGTGGAAGCTCCACAGCTATATTTTTTTAATTGATAGGGCATCCCCAAATCGCTGGTTTAAACCTTCTTGCGCTAAAAACGCCTCCACGACGCTGTGCGTAGCCCTCGTATCTTGAAGCCCTCTCAGCGTGGAGCTCGCGGAAGTTCATAAGCCAATGATACAGCAAGTTCCTTTTGCATCTGAAATATGTATTTGCTGTCTCAGATAAAAGGCTTAAGCACTTCGTAAAGTGCCACTCAGATACCTCAGTAACGACAAATCGGATAAAACCTGGGCACAAAATGTTTACAAAATCAACAAGCGTGGCTGTCGCATTTTCGACGGTTATGTAGACTGACATCTGGAAACTGCCACAGGATATTTCGGCTCCAACAGGGGAACGGTGGAACCCCCGCGATAGCTATTGTTCTAAATCGTACACACTTGATTAAACCAAAAAAATTACAACGATGGGAAGCAGCACGGGGGGTGCACACCGCGTTTGCATCGGCTTGACGCTAGCAGACGCTGCCTGCGTCAGCGTTGTCTCTCGCGGGCAAGGGCGCGTTCTCGTTCCTTGCGAGGTGGTAAAGCGTTCATAGAAAAAAGAGCGTTTCCATAGTCAACGCGCGCCGTTCGGAGAGCAGAGGAAGAAAGCCGAGAGGAGAGGAGACAAGGAGAGGAGGGGGAGTAGGATGCGCAGTGCGGGTGTGTAGTGGTTACGGTACTCGGCTGCCACCCAAAATACGCGGGTTCGATCCCGGCCGGGGCGGTCGCATTTTCGATGGAGGTGAAAATGCCAGAGGCCCGTGTACTGTGCGTTGTCAGTGCACGTTAAAGAACCCCAGGTGGTCTAAATTTCCGGAGCCCTCCACTACGGCCTTTCTCTCCTCTCTATCTCTTTCACTCCCTTATCCCCCACCCCCACGGACGCTTAGCCGTGCTCCCTACATGGGCTGCAGAAATTAGCGTCCTTTCCTCACCGAACCACAATCATCATCATCATCACGGCGGATGGATGGATGGATGGAGGGAGGAAGGGAGGGAGAGAGAGAGTGACAGCCCCGACCATAAGCTGCTTCTCATCTAAAAAATATAGCCGCCGTATGAAGCGGAGGACGAAGAGATCCATGACTAGCGATTCAAGGTTGGGTGGTCTGTCAGGCCCGATGCACGTTGCACGTTGTGGTGGCGAACAAAAGCGGTAGTGGCGAAGACATGTTTAGCTGTTCTGCTACTGTCCGCCTAGCGGACCGTCAATTTCGGCTGCCGCTGGTTGGCTAGTACTATCCCGGCCGCGGCGGCTGCATTTCGATGGAGGCGAAATGTTGAGGCCCGTGTACTGTGCGGTGTCAGTACGTACGTTAAAGAACCCCAGGTGGTCGAAATTTCAGAAGCCCTCCACTACGGCGTCTCTCATAATCGTATCGTGGTTTTGGGACGTAGAATCCCATAAATCAGTCACTTGGCTAGTACGCGAGAAAATACGGGCATGAAAGGATCTCGTGGCTTCCGGTTTGTCCACTTACGTCATTTCGACGTCACTGAGCTACCAGACAATTGATTACACAAATGCGAGGAACGGAATATGTACTCCAACGCGGCGACATCGCAGCCTCCCCGAGGTTCGCTACTCGTCACTCGAATCTCGGAGGCCATGCGTTTGGCCTGGTTAGGTGATGTCGTCGGGCAGAAGTGGCCTCGTCCACTAGGTGGAGAGTTTCAGAATAGCTTCCCAGCTCTAGGGATTTGTGAATTTGCAGGGATAAATGAACAAATCTGTTCGTGGTTTCCCACCGACGGCTCCGTTCACTTATCTGTAAAAATTTACAAATGACCGTAGATCCACAAGTTATACGAAAGCATAATTTAGAGCAGGAAAGTAATGCATAACCTTATTGTTTTTGTTCCTAATTTCTCCTATAAGGAATCAATCAATGAATCAATCAACTTTTATTTTATTTTCTCAGTGAAAAAGAGGAGACAGGACTAAAAGCTAAAGAAGCTTGACAGGGGGCCTGCCCCCTTTTACAAATTACAGCACATTGCAAAAATGTATTGAATAAATACAACACTTGAAACAAAATAATACGCGAGACAGAGATACAATTCAATCAGAAAAAGAAAGTATGTGTACATACATGTTTACGCATACACAAATAAAACCTTTACCTACAAAAGAAAGTGTACACTATAGATACACACATTTTCCCTACCCCATACACAAGTATGCTATGTACACAGGTCCATATACACACAAAAAAATACATTGAACATCAGTCATCTCTCTGGTACGACTGACAGAATATTCTTATTGCATGATTAGAATTTTGCAGTGGATCAAACTCTTCCTTTGTGAGTTTATTAAGTAAGATGGGCACAGTGCGTGTTAATGACTGTTTGTCATATTTACTTCGAGATGTAGGGACATGCCATTTTTCTTTATGCCTAGTGCGACGGATGCTACGGTTTACATTCAGATCAGCCAGCGAAAATACAATAGAATTGTGGGACTTTAAGTATGACTTGTAGGTTAAAATTAAGCGATAATCCTATAAAAAATATACAGGTAAAATATCAAACTTTACGAACAGATCTTTCGTAGAAACTGAGCTAGGAACATTGGCAATACATCGTATAGCTCTTTTTTGGAGCAAATGCAATTTCGTAAGATTTGTCTTGGTAGTGGTTCCCCAAACAAGATTGCAGTACTGCAGAGTTGAAAACACCAGAGCATTGTAAAGCAAAGCTTTAACTTTAATTGGAAGGAAATATTTTAAGCGAGCTATGGTTCCCACAGCGGAAGATATCTTTTTACTGAGCTGTTCGACGTGATCGTTCCAGCTTAGGTCTTTAGAAAATGTTACTCCTAATGTGGAGACTGCTTACAATTTCTAAAACATCCGTATCCATTTTTATTTTTACTTAGCTTCGAAGTTGTTTACCTTTTTGCATATAGACCATAACTTTTGTTTTGCTGGCATTTATTCGCAAACAGTTCGCATCGGCCCACTGCTTAAATTCTCTTAACGTTCTGTTCCCTTGTAGCTCAAGTTCCATTTCTGATGTTCCAATCCCTGCTGGCTATCGCTCAACTTGGTTCTGCTTGCCACTGTTGAGGGATGCATGTTTGCTTCCCTTTGTATTTTGTTGCTCTTTTGACAGCCCACGTGCTTGAGCCACTAAGAGGAAGGGGGGGGGGGGGGCAAAAGAATAGCGCAGCCACTACGGCCTTTCTCTCCTCTCCATCTCTTTCACTCTCTTTCCCCCACCCCCACGGACGCTTAGCCGTGCTCCGTACATCGGCTGCAGAAATTAGCGTCCGTTCCTCAACCAAACCACAATCATCATCATCATCATCGTGGAACGGTGAGCGTAACGGGTCAGATCAGCAGACGGACTCGGGGAGCGGACGAGTAAAGACGAAAACGACGACGGCCGCTCCTACGAGAAGTGTTTCAGATGTTGTTGAGTCAAAGTTTTGTACAGTTTTGTAAGTAAGTGTAAATAAACTTGTACCTTAATCGAACTTTGACTTCCAATATCGAAGAAGCATCCACCATCGATCACGAAGAAAGGAGGCTTATATATCGAACAGCCACTGTGTTGTTGGTACGTGGAGGCCTTGCTTTAGCTACGGTCGTAGCACCAATATCATATTGGCGCAGCGGGAAAAAGGGGTCGGGTTTAGGGGCATATACGCCTCTGAGCTCTCCCCGAAGCCTTTACAGTTTGGGCGTTGCATAAAAACGTACTAACACACATAGAGGGGGGCACCCACTTCGCTTCCCTGTTCCCCACTGTGCGCACGCAAATCAACACTCCGACGCATCAACTCGGATTCATCGCCTGAAATCCCGTTTTTTAATATCGCGCAGGGGAAGCTCGCCGCCGAAATGTTTGCGCAAGTGCACGAAGCACGCCCCCCACTCGATATTCGAGGCCGTCGTGGTATTCACTCTGCGCGCGTTCGATTCTGGCGTGAACAGATTTAGGGTGTTTCCGCGGTACGCATCGCGAGTTTCGATGTTTCGCCGCCCTGACACCGTCGTGTTTGATTTTTTTTTTCTCTTTTCTTTTCTCTCTTTTTTTTTTGTTATGGCCATAAGTGCGTCGTGCGAAAAAGGTTATATGGTGTCTTGATACAGTAGCGCGAAAGAAAAGTCCAGGAGTAAATGCAATCCTTCTGAGTAGGGGAGTGTCTTTGTTTTATTTATTTATTTATTTATTTATTTATTTATTTATTTATTTATTTATTTATTTATTTATTTGCAAATACTGCTGTCTTGATAGAAGAGACATAGCATAGTGGGTACATCGGTTAGTAGGTCAAACAACATACAATGCATTTTAAAAGTGTCACGAAATGTGGTTAGGCAGTTTTTCCACGAACTGATCAGTTTAACCACCCACCATTCCAAATGTCGACAGCGGTTGAAAAAAAAAAAGAAAGAATACTTAAAACAGTTTTCAAATGGCTCAAAAGGAAGGATATAAAGTGGGTGGGAACGGCGCGGTGGCACGCCCTGTGGAATGACTGAAGGAAATCTTTTTGTTTTACTTATTGATACTTGAAAGGTCCTGGTGGGACATTACATGAGGGGTGGGCAGAAAAATAAGCGGGGATGACTATACATTGGTTGTATTGATGACTAGGAGAACATGGCGGATTTGAAACCTGCTGCATCGCGAATAAGCACGGTGTGTCCGGGAAGGTCATTTCAGTCTCTGGCCAGCGCCTTCTCTATTTTTTAAAGGAGGCGCTGCTCTGGTGGTGCGGATGATGATGATGATGATGATGATGATGATGATTGTGGTTCGTTTAAGGGAAGGGCGTTAATTTCTGCAGGTTATGTCAGGAGCACGGCTAAACGTCCGTGGGGGGTAGGGGAAAGGGACTGAAAGAGATAGGAAGGAGAAAAGAACCCGTAGTGGAGGGCTCCGGAAATTTTCACCACCTGGGGTTCTTTAACGTGCACTGACATCGCACAGTACACGGCCCGGGCCTCGGGCATTCTCGCTTCCATCGAAAAATGAGACCTCAGGAACGCAGTAGAGCGAACCTGGGGTACGATATTACCCAGTTCGTCGCAAATCTCATTTTGACACATTAGAGCCTTCCTAATAGAAAACACCCCAGTGTGCTGCAGAGCTGGCGCGGGATTTCCTGTCGGCGCTCTACATACTGAAGATCTCGGCTGCTGACACCAAGGTCGCGGGATCGAATCCCGGCTGCGGCGATGGCATTTTAAATGGAAGCGAAACCCGTGTACTGTGCTTTATTAGAGCACGTAAAACCACGCCGTGGTTTAGGTACGTAAAACCTCGTCGATTATTCTTTACGAAGCGGTATTGCAATTTGAGGTGCACGAAGACATGCACAAAATGTCTGGACAGCGCCGTCCTGTCAACTTTTTCTTTTTTGTCCGTCTCTTCGTGCACATTAAATTGCTATACTGCTTCACAATGAATGCGTACCAAATAGCCCGACTGGCCTATCTTGTCTGAGCAATTATCCTTCAAAGAAAAAAATCACAGCATATCCACGGAGTGAATGATGGTGAGTGGGCGAAGCTCGGGAGGTTCATCGTAGATCGTGCCGAGTTCTGGATCAATTTAGTTAACGCGCACGCTACGAATCCTCATGGTTCAACTATGCACAAGTGAAATCTCCCACCGGCATTTCATTGCAAGTCAAGATCCAGTGCCTATATATATACATATATATGGGTTGCCGGTGAACGCTTCTCCAACGCGAGCAGTCGGTATTTCTCAATCAAGAAACTCGCTAGGAGACGCTGCCTGCGCCAACGTTGTCTCTCGCGGGTGAAGGCGCGTTCTCCTTTGCGAGCTGGTACAGCGTTCCTCTAAGAAAGAGCGTTTCCATAGCCAACGCGCGCCTTTCGCTCTCTCTCTGTTTCTCTCTCTCTCACACAAGACAGCAGAGGCACGCGCCGGGAGAGAGAGATAGGCACGCGCCGGGAGGCACGCGCCGAGGCGAATGCGGAGGGCGAGTGCGTGCCGGGAGGCATGCGGGTTACGCCTGACGACTGACGCGTGACAAGGTTAGACTAAGAGGAGCTTCGCCCCTAAAAGCGAACAGCTCCACTAACGCGAAATCTGGGAAGGTGCTAAGCATGCGTCGTTGCGCCAGTGTTTCGCACAGGAAACGCCAGTGGCTCTGCTAACGGGCTTGCTTTCACCGTGGCCACGACGACGACGACGACGTTAGACGCCGACAGCCCTGGCGCATTAGCAGAAAGCTCGTTAGCATCGTTTCTGATGTTCTGGCACGACAGCCCCACCTATACTTTTCGTAATTCAATGTACCAGCGCACAACAAAACAAGCAGACTGATAGAAGAAGGAACGACGCACACAACAAACGCTGCTTGTTTTGTTGCGCGCTGGTACATTGAATTATGAACCGATACCAACTCGCCCAAGCTGCCGTCCTCCTACATATACACCGTCTGACAGCACCGCCTTCCAGGATCGGCCCACACAATTTCCGCAACCGAATTTAACAAATTTCTGTTATTAATGAAATTGAATCCTTACTATTAGTTCATTTTAAGTTTAGATTATGTTGCGTTTCTTTTTCACCATACGATTTTTATTCACTTAACCACTTGTTCTTGACCATAGTATGGCAAGTTGCTTTACCGTGACGACTGAAGAGATACGTCGACAAGCCCAGCCCCTAAGGTGCTCCGCACCTAAAGCAATCCCATTTTCTGAGTGCATATAAAGATTGCAGTTCGGAACACGCGATGTCTACAGAGGAGAGATTCGGGGAACGGGGTGAGAGCAGAATTAATTGATGTCGAGGCCGATAAGTGTAATTAGCAGCGATGCACAGACGGGGGGAAACGCGAGACCCTCGGTGAGCGAGGCGACACCGGCGGGCGCGGACGTCTCGCCTTCCGGCTCATTTTATGCGGCAGCGTTAATTGAGCTCGATAATTTGCGTACGTATATCCAGTAAAAAGAAAAAAAAAGAGGTTCCTCGTAAAGCTGAGAAAATTCGGTTCAGATCTAGCGCACGGCAACCGTCTCGTGTTTTGGTAGAGGCGAAATGCTGTAGAGGCCCGTGTAGATATAGGCGCACTCAAAAAAGAAAAAAGAAGAAAAGAAAGAAAAAAAAGAGGAGAGAGAGAGAGAGAGAGAGAGAGAGAGAGAGAGAGAGAGAGAGAGACTAGAACGTCAAAATTTCTCGATCCCTCCACTGCGGCTTTCCTATCCTTTCCACTCTGTCGTGTCATTTATAGTGTCACCTGTCAGGCATGTCAATCCTACGTTCAACCACTTCCTTCGCAATGTTGATATATGGGGAGTGAACGAGGGGGGAGTGTTTGACATCCCCCCCCCCCCCCCCCAACTTTTCCTATTTCCGGGCGGCTTCTTTCCGGTGTCACGAGGTGCGAACTTTCCAACGATGCACTCATTTCCACCGCCATAAAGATTGGCTGGGAGGACGAAATTAAGAAGTTCGCAGGCACAAAATGGAAACCAACTCGCTCAGGAAAGGGTAAATTGGAGATCTGTGGGACTGTCGCCTGAGTAGACGAACTTACCCCCCTCCTCGTCTTACGCGCGAGCAGGCTACTGTCTGGCGTCAGCTACACAAACTATAGCTCTTTCTGCAACTACACAAAACTATAGCTCTTTATGCAATCCTTACCTGCCGGCCCGTATGTAACTGGATGACTGCTAACCAAGGTGTCCCTGCTGCATTGTTGTAGCAGCAGCGCTCGCCCACTTTCTATGGGTAAATTGTGAGATGCAGGGCATTCCCTCCTCCCTCCCAACTTTAGCCAGGGACCCCGTCCTGCGATCGACAACAGCCTTGCCGAAACCATTCAGCATGATAAGTACGCCGCACGCCCGTTGTTTTCTGCAGCTCTTGGGAGCACGGCTCAGCATACGGGACTCGGGAGGGAGTGGAGGGGGGGTAGGAGGAAAGGGGAAAGGAAGGAATGGAAAGGAAACAAACGGTGTATTGAATGGTCCGGACATATTGTTAACGGGGGTTCCTTAACGTGCAGTGACATCGCACAGTACACGGGTCTGTAGTATTTTCGCTTGCGTCAAAAGTGCGAACGCCGCGGCTGGGATCGAACCCGCGCCCTTTGGATACGCAGTCGAGCTCCGCAATCACTAGACCACCGCGGCTGACATGGGCAACATGGCCCGTCCTGCTTTAACCAATTTATTTATTTATTTATTTATTTATTTATTTATTTATTTATTTATTTATTTATTCATTCATTCAAAATACCTTACAGGTCCAATTCTGGGCATTGTGTGAGGGGAACATCAAAGGTTTTGGAGCGCTATCCTGGACACTGTCACATTCCGCCATCTTATACAATTCTGTAATGGCTGCAATTTTGAGCCAATCAGAGAGCCCGTAGCTACCTGCTTCGCCAATCAGAGCTGCCAATATGGCGGAATTTTGACAGTGTCCAGGATAGCACCCATGCAGTAGACGTGTTGTCGCGTGGTCGTGACCCTGAAGTATACGCGTAGACATGTGCCCAGCAAAGCAAGTAAGGTGGCACTGTACAACGAAAGCGGCGCGCACGATTGTCGATCGTCGATAACGACTGATCGGTGCCGTAACGCGTCGGTTTTTGTACGTGCGTCATAGAACGGCCTTTAGCGCTTACGCTAAGAAACGTACTCGCACGTGCGCGCCGTGTGTGGAAATGTAACATTCGCTAAACTCACGTAAGTTCAAGCTTTACCTGCGATGAATGACAACAGGCGTGTCATACGGTGGAAAATACGGTCACTGTATGAAAGAAAACGAAGCAACGGTATTACTAACGGTATAGAACAAGCTGATGGCGATGATTACGATGATGACCTTGTTTTGTATTTCAATTGGTGATTGATTGATTTCTGGGGTTTTACGTCCCAAAACCACCATCTCATTATGAGAGGCGCCGTAGTCGAGGTGTTCGGAAATTTCCTCCGCCTGGGGTTCCTTAACGTGCACTGACAACGCACAGTACGCGGGCCTCAACATTTCGCCTTCATCGAAATGCATATTTCAATTGTCGATGATTGTGCCGTAAATGTATATCAAGGAGGTTTAAAAAAATTCACAGCATATCCACGGGGTGAATGATGATGAGTGGGCGAAGCTCCGGAGTGAATCACCGGTAAACCGTTAATCTTCCGTGTAATTCGCCCAGTCGATCATCATGTAAAGACGTGAGAAACACTGTATTCGATCGCTGGGATCTCGCGTTTAAGGGGACGCTAGCACAAACGCGTTAGAAACATGCAGTACACTCTAGTAAGGGGGGAGAGGCCACAGCGTCTTACGCAGCCCCTTACACAGGCCGGAACGCGCACCGCGTTTGCCGACGCCATCACATGACTGCTGAAAGAGTATAAGGCGGAGAGGCCACAGCGTCTTACACCAGCTTCTTACACGCGCCGTAACGCGCTAGCACAAACCCATCATCATCGTTAGAAACGGACAGTCTTTCGCTCTCTCTCTCTCTCTTTCTGTCTCTCTCACACAAGACAGCAGATGGAAGAGTGAGAGAGCTCGCGCGCCGGGAGGAACGCGCCGAGGGCGAGCGCGAGCCTCCCGGCGCGCGAGCTATCGAGCGCAATCCTAGAACGAGGTGGTTACGACTACAAGGGACGAACGACCCACGCCTTAAGGAGCTTCGCCCCTAAAAATGCTGGAGTGGCAACGCCCGCTGAACCTTACCGCAGCGGGTGAAGCCGGCGTTTGCCTGTGGTTCAGCCCTAAACGCTTGCCAGAGTGTCCAGAAACCAGTATCATTTCAAGCGTTCTTGATCTGCTAAAGTAAATTCTAGACTAATTGTTATGTAAAAGCGCGTTGTTTTGGATCAATAAAGTACCATTGACCGAGTATCAATGCCACGATATTGCACACAAAGTTTCGCGATGGTCAAGTTTCACCCCACGCCCGTAGCACAAAGAGGCACATCAAGCAGTGTCTGTCTAGCAAAGCTGACCGCATTAAAGGGGTTAAGAAGCGTGAGGAAAACGCTTTTTATTTTGTGCTGTTTGGATTGCTGTTATTCGATGCCCTGAGTAAGATGGCGGCCGCCGGCTTCACCTTTAGCACAAAATCTCCGTACACACAGCGAGTTTCGAAGCAAAGTCGGGGCTTCAACACAACTCTACGCGGTGGTGCAGTTTACATTTAAGGTCGAGAATTCAGTGTCGTACGCCTACCTTTACTGATACCATGGCGAGTTTAGCTTTAACGCACAGTTTCCTGCGCCCCTTTGCATTTATAGAGCCGTGCATGTGACAGGAAGGCGTAGTCGACGGCGCTTTTCGCGCTTTGTCGGTGGCTGGTGTATATGGAGCTGCCATAAGCACAGGCTGCGCTGCTTATAGTGAGTGTGTACGAATTCGCTCTATTGGCAAGCACCATGTTTCTGCCCCCCCCCTTCTTTTTCTTCCCTGCGGCGTTTTATCGTGTCACTTTCATATGCAGCACTGTTGAGATGATTTGACCTCTTTTTCTCATCCTCTCTATACAGCGGTCTCCGTGTTATTTCCGTGCCCTGCGTTTCCAACAACTTGCGGGTACAATGCATGCCGTGCACGCGTTCAAACTCGAAACTATGTATACGCAGCGCTTCAGCCAGTCATCATTAGAGAAACGGAGGAAATGGTTGCTGCTTTTGTTGGGCGCTCCGGCACTTTGAAATTGGTAGTATTTATTTATTTATTTATTACAAATACTTTCAAAGCCCGAGGGCATTACAGAAAGGAGTGGTTAGTATGCATATGCAAATGGTGCAGAAATACGTTTCTAAGAATACAAGTTAAGAAAATACCATGTCTTGAATGACGCTTTTGAAGCTCATATCAGTAACTGCTGCAGTGGAGGCGGGAAGGTGGCTCCATTCTCTGCTGGTCTGGGGGATAAAAGAATCATTGTATAGGTTTGTTCGGCAAAGTGGGATGGCAACCTTAAAGGTGTGGTCTACGCGTGATGAAATGTACTCAGGTTGAAGAAAAAGGTAGCTTTTTAACTCTTCATTTTGATGATAAATTTTGCGGAAAGAGACAAAGGACGAAGACATTTACGACGTAATGATAGATCAGGCAGTTGTAGTGTGTTCTTCATTGTAGATACAGAAGCGTAGCGGGAGTAATTGGACGAAATAAATAATTGGAAAAAGTAAATACCCTGAAGTAGCTTCCAGCTAGGTAAAAGTAAATACGCTGAAGTAGCTTCCAGGTATAACGCGGCTGCGTTCATCAAACCATCGGGTTCATTCGGAGAATTATATGAGAGAAGCCTTCGTGTTTACACTGCAGCGGGTGTAAACATGATGATGATGATGATGTACACAAGGAAGCCGTACATTCCGTTTTCGACATCTTTCTCATCGTCCGCAGGCGCTGAACATGTCACACGACTCAGGTGGAGCGGCCTCTAGCTGCGATTTTCGACTTTGTCTGGGCGCCGCCGATTGATTTATGCTATTATTGCATTTTATTATGGCTTGGGTTTTACGCGTCTCACGGGGAGGCCACCTTGAAAGAGTTAGGAGCGACCTTGTCGAAAACCCCGCGTCACCTCGCGTAGGCACACACACACAAAAAGAAAAACACGTGACCTTAGGAAAGCTATAAGCGCGCCATGGCGTGGCCAGACATATACGTAATCAGTGGTTGACAGAGGGATTACCACATTGGTAATTACTACTTGAGCATGAATTAAGCTTCTCAAGCCTACCGCTTGCGGGCATGCGTCACACGTAATCGGAACTTCGAAAGCGGATTCGCGAAAGCGTGCTTAATAGGCTACGTCACGGGCTTTGCATCTTCTTAGGCAGGAAGCATAAGGGACTCCTAGGAAATTTATGCGCTTTAACTTAAATCAAAACGCGTAGCGGGTTTCATCGGATACGCAAAAAGGGGAGAACTTCTGAGGGACGCTGACTATTTCGGGTTCTGTTTATTATTATTATTATTATTATTATTATTATTATTATTATTATTATTATTATTATTGCATTACACATGCATTAGAGCGCAGCCGCCGCGACCTGGATCGATCCGGTGCTCACGAGAACACACTGCACCCTGTACTGCTCCACGGCGCTCTACAACGGGGTATATCTTTCGCACGACAAAAGGTTCAATACGCGCTTGCTCAGGTTTCACAATAGTGGATCGTGATGATGATGATGATGATTTGTGGTGTTCAACGTCCCAAAACCAGCTCTGATTATGAGAGAAAGCTGTAGTGGAGGTCTCCGGAAATTCCGACCACCTGGGGTTCTTTAAACGTGCACTGACATCGCACAGCACGCGGGCCTCGACATTTCGCCTCCATCGAAATGCAGCCGCCGCGGCCGGGATTTGATCCCGCGACCTTCGGATCTTTCACAATAGTGGATCTGTTTAGCTCCACTATTGCAGCTCTCGGTGCCTGAGACTTTCCAATTGTGGAGCTGTTTAGCTCCACTATTGGAAAGTCTCTCTCAGGCAACGGCGACGCCGCCGGTGGCTCGCTTGCGCTATGCTCCTCTCGCGTTGACTGCTCCCGGCTTGAGGGGTGAAAGTTCTGAGTGGCTGCCAGCCCAGAAGAAATGGGGTGCACTGCCTTGACGCCGACGAAGAGGAAGAGACGGCGAAGGGAGAATTTATTTTTTGCTTCTTTTTTTTTTCGTGCACTTCGTTTAATGACATCCCAAGGGAGTGTCGCGTCGTGTCGGCTGTGCGCGTCTTTGAATTAAAAAAATAATTGCTTAGGCTCGCGCTTTTGTCGGCGGTAACATTGTGCGCGCGTGCGTGCTGTTTTCCAGCTGCTTGAATCTGAAATGAGATCGGAATCCGTGCGAGCGTGTGTGTTCGTCTTTGCTGAGCGGTGTCACGGAACGGCACAAGTAGCGAGGGTGCCGTGGTTTGTGACTGTGTTCTCCTGATTTCGCGAGAAAAACAGTGTGCGATAACCTGTATTGCACTGGGAAACAAGCGGCGTCAGATAAGGAACTCTAGTCAGTTGCAAAAAAAAATAAAAGGAAAGAGAAAGGTAACTTTAGGTAACCTTATGTTCCATTTAAGTATCCTCAATGGCGCCAGCCTCGAGATTTGGGTAAACATTTTGTCGGCTTGGATAAACGTTAAGAGATAATTCAAGCGTGCCGCTTTAGCCGCCTATACAAAGCTGGTATGAGCCACAGGTGATTGTTTGTTTGTTTGTTTGTTTCTTTCTTTCTTTCTTTCTTACTTCCTTTCTTTCTTTCTTTCCTTTTCTTCCTGGGGCGTAAAATTACGCGATGGCGTCTCTCATTTAAAGTGGTGGGACACATTATTATTATTATTATTATTATTATTATTATTATTATTATTATTATTATTATTATTATTATTATTATTATTATTATTATTATTGTCGTTGTTGTTGTTCGTTGTTGTTGTGTATGGTGGTGGTGGTGGCGGCGGAATAATTGAATATTTGTGCATCTCACACGCTAGTTTTTATTTGCGGGACCGGCCCCTGTGCTTTGCTTATGTACGACAACAATGCGCGGAAGCCTAGGTTTGCCGCTTCGCTGTAAGGTCGACGAATTGCCATGTACTAGCAAAACAAACAAACAAACAAACAAACAAACAAACAAACAAACAAACAAAAGCACGGCTCCCGTCGCGGCGTAGCGTACCCCGTTTTCTGTACGTGTAATCACTCGCGCTCTATTTCTGCCACGCGAAACCCTTGCGGAAACTTGCCGCTTTTCTCCGCTCTTTAAGTCGCAGCTCTGAAAATATGTACCCGAAACTCGTTTGCTTTCTCTCAGTAAGTTCACACCGAGGAGATGGGGGAGCAAACAGGAGTGCTTGACATGGTTCCCAGTCCCTTCGCCTTCGCAATTTGGGACAGTAGCTACTCATCGGAATATCGTGCGCGTGGGCTAGTCGGTTGCCTTGCATATTTAGTGGTTTGCAGCTACTCAGCATGCAAACAGACTGTTCGACTCGACAAGCGAATCCAATGACGAATCGTTCGCTTCCGTAGTCGAAGAAGAGTTTCAAAGTATCGTCCCTAGTGTTCGTGTAGGCGGCTTCCCCGCTGCAAGAGTCTTCGTGCAGGCAAGCCCGCTTCTGGTATTCTTTGCGCCTTTTTGCGGTTCGCTGGGTCGTGCTGCAAACGTGCGCACGAAGTTGGAACGCTGCCATGGAAGCGACCAGCACTGGCGCAAACAAGCCCGGTGCTACACGGTGTCTCCCCACTTTGTTCAGAAACAAACAAACAAAATTCGTAGGAATTCGTTTGAAGGTACTGCTTGACGTACTGTCTACAGTACCACCTGAAGGTACTGTCTGCTGTCCTTTATCGATTTCATGTTCTTGATCGCTATGGAAAGCTGACCATTGGAAGTGTACAAGCCTGCAGTGGTCTGGCTGGAAAGTCAGGAGTAAGTTTTCAAACGGAATTTTTTTCGTTCTTCATGGTCACACCCTCTGTACGTGTAGGGACGCCTGTTTGGTTATTGGGTTTTATGTATTATGCATTTAAAAATGAACGTTAGTTTCCGTTGCTAGGGAACGCTAGCAGATGTGTGTCACATACATTGTAAGTAATAAATTTTCGATTTTAAGCAGGATAATTGAAGCTGCATGGGTATTATTATTATTATTTTTCGTTACACCTGAGGATTGACAGACATCACCGAGGATGGCGCGAAGGGTCATTTTTTTTCACAACTTTCAGGGTACTGAGTTAGAAATATTATTCCTTTCTCGCGGGGTAAAAGCATACTCGTTTCCGTCAATGTAAGGAACGATCTTCTAATTTGCACCGCAGTCGGAAGAAGAAAAGGAAAAGATCCGAGAGGTAGACATTCCTTTGAGAGGCGCATAGGAAAAAGGCGGGACATTTGGTAGCTCACCCGGGAGCTAAGGGTTCGAACCGGAAACCTTTTGGCAGTGGAACGTCACGTGAACGTAATATGGCATATATTGTAACATCAGTCACGTTTGGCGGATACCTGCGTATTCGATGCGCATATTAGCAGCCGGCTATGCCGCATAGCGCGCACACACACACACAAAAGTTAATATACGGGGTGAGTATGCGTAATAACTCTTACACGAAAGTCGACTCACAAGGTCACGCTGCTGCGTTGAGGTCCTACGTTTAACATAAAAGAACGTGCGTTTTACGTTCATCGGACAGTAGAAGGAAATGCCTAGCTTGGACGGCAAAAATACTTGGTAGACCACAACTGTATCACCATACATACTTGTGTCCTGGAACTACGATTCAACCTATAGAGAATTCACTCGATTCACTCTGGGGTTAAATTCGAAGGAACCGGAGGTTAACCCAACTCGCCGTAGCACGATGTAGATGCGACATCTTCAGATATTGCGCTAAAAGAGCGGGAAGAAAAAAAGTATCACAGTTTCGCCATAAGGGCGAAGCAATGAATACGATAGCAATGCATGATATAACATACGAAGAAGTAGCATCTTTAGGGGCAATCTGAATTGGAGTGAATGAGGGCTTATTAAGTAAGCGTGCAGGTGCTTAAAGTACTGTGTGAGGGTCGAGCGGCAGAGACAACGGCCCAGCAGAGCTGCGAGCTAAGTCACGTTTTGATGTCTTCTGGCACGTGCTTCATACCGTGTGACCGCGCTAAGCGGCGTGCACTTTGCATATTCGTAAAAAATGTACAGCGCAAAGAGACAACACACAAAGAAAGAGACGGTAATATTCTCTGTTTCAGTATTTCTTTATCTGTTGCTTTCCGCGGCACCGCTTGATAACCGGGAAAAAGTGGCCGTGTCAGTCACCGACGTCTCTTCGAATGCCCAGTACATGCCTACCATCGACTGCCATTTTAGATGCAAAGCAGCTTATGGCGGCCGCTTTGTCCGTCTCTCCTTCCCGCGTCCCAAACCCCCACAGCGCATGCGCGTCCCCCCTCTCTCTCCTCTCCTATGCTCCCCCCTTTCTCTCCTCTAGGAATCCTCTACTCTACGGAGCGGCACCCGCGTCCCACACCCCCACAGCGCGTCCCCTCCCCCTCCCTCTCCTCTTCTACGCTTCCCCTTCCTCTCCTCTAGGAATCCTCTCTACGGAGCGGCGCGCACCTGCCGTGCGCGCCGCTCCGTAGAGAGGATTCCTGTGTAGAGTAGAGAGGATACCGTAGAGTAGAGAAAGTGGCGCGGCCGGCGCGCACCGCGCCACGGTAGTTCCGCGGTATGAAAATGACGGAGCACGCGCGCCTCATTCTCTCTCCTGTGCAGCGCCGCGATGAGCGCTCGGGCCGCTGCCGCGAAAAATTACGCCATCTCCCCGCTGCTTCGCATCCACACATGGTTCCCTTTAGCGGGAGATGGTTTAATTTTTCTTCATCGGCTTTTGTCGTAGAACTGGCGGATAATATACCTTACTGATATCAATTTTCAAGGTCTGACTTTCTCTTAAGACTGTTTTGCTTCCATTCCACCGTTATCTGCAGCGCAAGGAAGCACGGTTTGGGCTTTTGCTGTTGACGGAAGTGGACGGTGTGTGTCCGCTTCCGCGTTCAAATTCAAAACAAAAGCGCGGAAGGAAGACCTATCCTCATCTGCTTTCGCCGATCGCTGTTGTCCAGTAGAGGAACTTGATTTATTGCTTCACACCGCATTGCAGCATCCGTACGGCTTCCTCTTCCTGTACTGCGTTCGAAGTCGAAGCCACGTGGGTCTTCGGATTGATTACCGGAAAACGGAAAGTTTCGTAAGAAGCAGACGACAGTGTGACGACTCTTGCAGAAGTAGATCTGACGTCTGCTACCCTGTACCTGGTTTAACAGTTCCTTTGTGCGTGTGTGTTTGTTTCTCCTTTCCTCTCGACAGTCAACTTGGAAACCCGAAACACAATGAAGGCACTGTTCGACCTCTTCAGAGTTATGTGCTGCCTCAGTAAATCGGTGCAGCGCAGAGAAACGTGCGGACAGCGCTACAGCCAGTCAGACAAGACAGCCAAGGGAAAGGAAGATCAAAGGAGACTGCCTTCTGTGCATGCGCTAGCCGACTGTCAGATTCACAGCGTATTACCGCGTAGGGGATTAGTACAGCCTGGTGATCTAGCCTAGGATTAGTACGTCGTACCACGGCTTCGCTATGGGATTAGCGTAGTGCCTCTGTTGTGTCAAACGCTCGCACGGCTCTCGTTTGATTGGCTGACACGAGCCGTGCCATTTGCAGCAATGCACAGAACTTCACTAGGTTAAGCGCATAAAGCTTAATGTTGGCTAATTTGTTGTTTTCTTCTGTCGGTATTGGTTTATCGCCAGCAAACTTTGTCCGGAAGATCAATGTGCTGCGTGATTGTTAGCGCACCTGCTGTGAACTTCAGCTATTTCATTTTGTCTTTCTCGAGATATGCAGGCTGTCCCAAGTTCACGTGTGTTTTCCGTTTGCCTGTTGCAGTGACACGTGTAATTCTTGGTGTAGGTTGGTTGTTGCTAAGCGATTTCTTTAAGAGGCGCCCGTTTGATATATATATATATATATATATATATATATATATATATATATATATATATATATATATATATATATATGTATTTGATGGACAGACTTGACATGTTATGCTGGCGCGTCCGCTGGACTGCTACTGTAGGTGCGTCGTGGTAACTGTGACACACACGCGCACGCATGCGCACACACACACACACACACACACACACACACACACACACACACACACACACACACACACACACACACACACACACACACACACACACACACACACACACACACACACACAGAGAGAGAGAGAGTTCTGGAACTGTTTTCAGGCTCCTAAAAACGTTAACACTGTTATAAAGATAAGTGTTATCACTGTTCCTTGATAACTGATAAAACTGTTTTAAAGAAATGTGTACTAACCATCACAGCTCCGTCTCCCTACATAGACGTGGCGGTCGCCTTTCGATGGAGGTGAGATACTATAGATGCCCGTGTGCGTTATCAGTGCACATTAAAACAGAGGCGAACGAAATTTCCGGTTCCCTCCATGGCAGGGTTCCTTATAATCGTATCACCGTTGTGCCGCTTGCGAATACCCAACAATTATTTATGAACTTTACCGCCAGTTCTGAATTAAATGCTAGCTCCGAGGGACAGGGGCGCTTTATATCTGAGCACATGAAGTCCTCTTTTTTTATATATATTTCGAAAATACCTCTCCTAACGTCGCCACTTTCCGGGAGTGCTTTGTACGAATTCCTAGCTTTCGTTTTCAGAAGCACGTTTGCATTATTCGTGTTTGACTTCCGTAATTTCTTCCTGCTTCTTAATTGGAAGGCCGCCTTGTGCTCTTTCGGAAGCTTCTAGCATGTTCATAGCGGATTTATTCCGATCCTACTTTTAGATATCCTTTAAATAGAAGCTCTTTCAAAACTTCCGGGTGTAGTGAATGGTGTTGACGATCACCGTGGGCAGCGGCGTGATTTTGTGCTACTGTTCCGCGATGTGTAGTACAATACGCGATCGATCCGCCTTGCATAATTGCCACCGAAGTTGAATCATGTGGTACGTGTCGTTTTCCTTGGAAGCCTGAGAATTAATGAAACCTGCGAAAAAGACACCCGAATACGTGAAATGACCGCATGAAATTCGAAGTTAGAAAGTATTGATTGATTTGTGGGGTTTAACGTCCCAAAACCAGCTCTGATTATGAGGGACGCCGTAGTGGAGGTCTCCGGAAATTTCGACCACCTGGGGTTCTTTAACGTGCACTGACATCGCACAGCACACGGGCCTCAACATTTCGCCGCCATCGAAATGCAGCCGCCGCGGCCGGGATTCGATCCCGCGACCCTCGAATCAGCAGCCGAGTACCATAGCCACTAGACCACCGTGGCGGGGCGTTCACCAACCCTGACACACCAGGTAATAATGGCAATGTTTGCTGCCTCTCATATGTTGATATATAGTGGTAAAAGGGAAATGGTAGTGATATTGAAAAGGCGGCAGTGAATGCGGAAGTTACTGCCTTTCTGTGAGGCTAGCGCCAACTGTGACATTACGTTTCTTTGCTGGGCACGTCCAATTCACCACCGGAAGCGGCCTGTTACGAAAGAGAGAGAGAAAAAAAAAGCATAATGAAAACATCAAATTTAGGGTCGTATGTTCCAGAAGTAATGTCAGGGCATAAGTTTAGTACAGAGAGATCATTAAGGCATCAACATAATAAGGAGCAATAATTAAACTCGGGTATAGTTGCGCGCCCCATATGATATACGGTTATGCGCCACACGTAAGAAAAAGAAAAGAAAGAAATAGAAAGGAAGAAAGAAGGAAATAAAAAATTTCCGTTTGGTTCGTACACGTATACTGTATTCTTTTATTGTTTAAATGTGAAAACATGGGGAGGTAGGCTACTTTGGAGCCAGCTATTCCATCACCATGATATTTACACTGAAAACAATAAACACACATACAGAAAAAGAAACCATAGGAAAGAGTATATTTGTATAAGGCAGTGCACCTCAAGTCATCTCAAAGTAAACACCAGTCAGCCAAGAGCGCACACCAGTCGACCAAGACTGAAAAAAAGCGCTGTGGGCAAGCACCATAGAAAACACTCATGTGGACATTGAGGTCGTCTTTGCCAACTTCTTGCAACCTTTCCTAAGGGTGGAACATAAGCCTAAATGTAAACAAATTTAGAAGCGGTACTTATCCCCTCGGAGTAGGGTAGCCTTCCGGACACCTTTATGATGATGATGATGGTGTGTGATGATGATGATGATGATCCTTAACATTTGGCATCATCCCACTTGGGGGATTAGCCAAGACCCGGGCGGATTTGACTTTACAAAATTACATTACCTGAAAGGTTTATTAGTCCTTTCGGGTTTATTTTCGTTTCTGGTTAACCTCCCTACCTTTCTGTTTCCTTCTTTCTTCGTCCTCATCCTCTTTTTCCTGGAAGCGGTACCGAGATACATGAAGTGGTAACAATAGCTCCCTTAAATTAGCGTCTTGTGAAAGAAGAAAAGGCTTCGCGCATGGCTAACCTTTCTTCAACGAGGTTATTATTCACGTTCTGAATGTGAAACTTACATATTTCTTGCAGGTGTGCGTTTTCCCTCGTTTCTTCATGTGGTACGATATGCCTCTAGAAGCACTTCATTCATTCATTCATTCATTCATTCATTCATTCATTCATTCATTCATTCATTCATTCATTCATTCACGTAACGTTGCTGCAGTTCGGCGCCCGTCCCTCATTATCTGTATCGTTTCCAAAGCCTCCAGCCATGAGCCCACACAGCGTTGCTGAGTATTTCGGTTCAATTTAATGCAATTTTATTTTTCCATGTTGCAGCACAGGTGGAGGCGTTGTAGGTGAAAACTGTTCAAGGGCTGCTTGGCGAGCCTACATACCTAAAGTTCAGCAGGCAGGCATTACTAGTAGAAATTATACACTTGAAGGCGCATGATTACACAACTATCAGCAAGGAATACACGAATCAACAATATTAACACACAAGGTTAAGTCGTGTTATTTAAATACTTAGTGTGCAGTTATTCACTGGAACAGGAGAACAAATCGAAATTATCAAGAGCATAATTATTAAGGAGAGACGGAAGAGTGTAATGAAGGCGTTCTTTCGTTCTTGCGTATCTTTATTTTACTAGTACTGCTGTTGGAAGTGCTTGTAGTCCTTGCCTTTTGAATGCGTGATGTCATTATCGTCATCATTATAATCATCGTCATTCTTTATTTTTTATTTAAATGTGGGAACATGGGAATGTTCTTTATTTGACCCTCAAGGGCTTCTTTCGCGGCGATTTCGATGTTGCCGTAATAAACACAATAAAAAGAAATCCGGCTTTTATAATAAGGCTTTCGAGATTACATCGTTTCGGTGACCGTGTCGCGTGTACGGATCCTTTTGATTCGATCCCATGTATTGCCTTTTCACACGTCCCAGCTACAGTGAATGATAGTGGCGATAAAAAAGAAAAGGGTAGGGGAAGACTTGACGCCATTGCAAATAACACAAAATACAGAATAACGAATATGAAGAAGGAACAGATTCGAAGCTTCGTGGAAGGAGACCTCGGATTTGACGTAACGCCTACCAAATACGAGTAAGAGATACCACGATGTGATCATGAAAACCACGATTTGATAATGAGAGGCGCCGTGGTGAAAGGCTCCGAAAATTTCGACTACCTGTGGTTCTTTTAACGAGCGTTTACGTCTCGCACAGTACATCGCGGTCTCAACATTTCATTTTTGATGATGACAGTGCGAAATTTCTTATACAACAGGTACAAAGGCGAACACAAGCGCTGACTTCCAAGTGAAGGTTTATTGCACAGAACAAGCATACTTTGCAAGGTGACTGCATAATCTTGCAGTCACCTTACAAATAAGCTTATTGGAAGTCAGAGCTTGTGTTCGTCTTTGTATCTGTTGCGTAAGAAAGTTCTGTAATCATCAAAAAATTGAATACGGTTGTCGCATTTTAGTGTATGTCATTTTCTGTTGTGCTTACCTGTACATTTTGCACAACTTATGTTTGTTGTTTCGTGCATATATGCAAATTTTGTATAATTAATTTCTATCTTCATCACTGTATACCATAGGGTTGTTGCTATGACGCTTGATTTTATAGGAGGTCTTACTCACAGTCTCGCGACTTTGAGACGTCCTTCTGTATCTTTTTTTTTTACATGCAATGTACCGTGTATTTCTGATAATAAATCAAATCAAATCAAACTAGCCCGCACCCGGACCGTGCTGAGCATTTCGCCTCCATCGAAATGCATCCGCCGAGGCCGGAATTCGGTCCCGCGACCTTCGGATCAGCAGCCGAGTGCCATAGTCACTAGACAACCGTGGCGGGGCGAAACCTAACCTGACGTGAGAGACTTTTATGGCGTCTGCTAAAGCCTGCATAATAGTTTATCGTTAAAGAAAAAAAGACGTACTCGTTATGGTTGTAAGGAAGCCAGGGACTCAGCAGTGCGTGTTTAAGGCAACTCACTAACACGAACAAAAAGAGAAATTACACCATCTCCCGCTAAAGGGGACCATGAGGCGATGCGAAGCAGCACGGGGGGTGCACACCGCGTTTGCATCGGCTTGACGCTAGCAGACGCTGCCTGCGTCAGCGTTGTCTCTCGCGGGCGAGGGCGCGTTCTCGTTCCTTGCGGGCTGGTAAAGCGTTCGTCGTAGAAAGAGCATTTCCATAGTCAACGCGCGCCGCTCGGAGAGGATAGGAGGAATGCCGGGAGGAGAGGAGATGAGACAAGGAGAGGAGGGGGAGGAGGATGCGCATGCGCAGTGCGGGTGTGGACGCCGCACGGCGGATGGACGGAGGGAGGGAGGGAGTGACATAGCCCCGACCATAAGCTGCTTGGCATCTAAAAAAAAAAATCTTGTTTCGCTTGACTGTCCCCTTTGTGTCGCTGTTATTCAGAACGTACTATACTCCGCTTTATACATCAGGTGGAACGCTGTCCATGCTAGTGCTCGTGTTTACGCTGTGTACTTCCGCGACCAAAAAGTAGTGCGTTGCTCGCGGTGAGCAAAAAAAAAAAAAAGCAAGTGCCTCGCTGGCAGCCCTAAATCATAATACATTTCTCATCAGCTTGACAAAAACACGTTCCTATTTCTGAGGAAGGAGTCGCAACATGCGAGCTTGTACGTTATGTTTGTCGGAGCGGTACACCCCTCGTTTTCTTCTAAATGCGAAGCATTTCTTAGCGAACTTCGGCGACTTCGAGCGTATCTGTCTTATCTAGCCGCCTACGCCATTGGGCTCTCCTGGCCGTTTCGTTAATGGGATGTATACGAAAGCTGGTATGCGACAACACGACTGCATGACGAACGTAAATGACAAGTCATAACATTACAATCGTGGCATGCGTGTCATGAGCGGCATGGTTTTACACGCCAGTCTTGCTGCTCTTGTGGCCGTTTCGTTAACTTCGTATGTACGAAAATCGGTATAGCGAGACAACAATGCAGATCCATTTGACGTTCCTGATGCGTGCTTCGCATTTGCTTGATTCCCACTGCACGTGGGATCTGCCTTTTTTTTTCTTTACGGACTACTTGCGTAGATTTCAGAGCGTTGCACCTGATGTATGAAAGCATAGTATAGTTCTTGCTAAAGGAGCAGGTACGCCTGACGCTGTCGTCATTGGCTTCATCTGTCTATATGGTGGCTCTTGCTTATTCCCGTCCATAGAGTCGTGTTTCGCAGACGACCAATTTCCGCTTCTCTTATGCAGCGGTGTCGTCTGCTTTTCCGTTGACGTCATCCGCTCGGTCTTATAGTGCCCTGCTGGCGCGACTTTCTCAGCTCTCCATCGCGCGCGCGGAAGCTCGCTACCCTAAGTTATTAAATTCCTTTTTAATTTCGTTTCCCGGTTAAGAAGTACGCCCATTTAGCGCCGGGCAATTAGCCGCTACATTGCTGCGTCCTCTGCGTCTGCGCCTTTAAATAACTCTTCGAGTTTCTATTCCTGCGACTCCTGTTTGGAGGTAAATTTCATTAACCGACGCGCCGTAAAAGGCATATACTTGATCCTTGTTAAAAAGTGGCAAATTGTTCGTTCTTTCTTTTTTTTTTCCGCTTTTTTCCCCCTAATTTCCTTTCTCCTGTTCCTGCCGGTCTAGACCGAATAGCATGTACGTTTAAGCCGCAGACGTACTGGCCTTTGAAGAAGCTTACTATATTAAGGCAGGTGAGCGTGGTCAAATTAGGGATTATTCGATAGTGCGCCTTTTAAAATGATTGAAGAAAGCAAAAAAAAGTAATGGGGACCTTTTCCGGTTTAGGAAACCAGAAAATGAGGTTCCCCCTCCCCCTTTTCCTTCCTTCGGTATGTGCTTTAATTTAAACACTTTTTTTAACGTAATCGAACACGGTGGCACTCAAGTCGTTTACAGGATCCTGTGAACATGTCCGCCAAATGTTGTAATGCACTACATGAACTGGGGAATTTGCAATTTAGTTTCAAATGCAGCTGGAAATCGCCCGCTATTTTATCCATAAGTGACGCCACTAAGGGAATTTGCAATTTAGTTTCAAATGCAGATGGAAATCGCCCGCTATTTTATCCACAAATGACGCCACTAGGAACAGCAACTACGTCACTTGCCTTTTTAAAATTTCCGGCTCTTACTGAACGATTTAACGTTTTCGGCTCTCACTCACTCACTCACTCACTCACTCACTCACTCACTCACTCACTCACTCACTCACTCACTCACTCACGCACTGATCTTAGCCCTAAAAGTGCACGTTAAAGAACCCCAGGTGGTCAAAATTTCCGGGGCCCTCCACTACGGCGTCTCTCATAATCGTAACGTGGTATTGGGACGTAGAACCCCAGTAATCAGTCAATCATTCAATCAATCACTCTGTCACATACATGCATTAATGCGGACATATGGTATATAACCTCCCCCCCCCCCCTCTTTTTTTTTTTCACTTGGGTGTTCATGCCAGCATGGCTAGCAAAATCGACGTGGTGTAGTTCAGAACTGTCGTCTCAAAAGTGAGAGGCGATTGCACCGGTGCGTCGGTTCAAAAATAGCCGACGGTCATTTCCTTTGTAAGAGCACATCGAGAAGTTCAGTGCATTGCTGACGTCAGCGCCTCTAAGTCGTCTCGTTTGAGATGTACCGCAGCACTCAAGTAGGAACGATACCTTTACTTTTCTCTCTCTTTTTTTTTCCGGTTACGGATTTCCTGCACATCAACTTTTTCTTTCTTTCTTTCTTTTTCGTCTGTGCACATATCCATATTTCCGCGGCTTTAGCGGTCACGTCTCCTTTCCGCGGTGAGCCGTTTCACTTGCGGATTATCCCAAATCCTCGACCGATGAACAAAAATAAGGATAAGGAACAGCACACGAACGCGAGCAGCTAATAGATGCGAAAAACTAAGTACGAATAAAAAAAGGAAATCAGTACGAAAGTGGCGAGAAAAGCGCCGTGTTGACTCGCGTGAAAAGCTGAAAGCGCGGAATTCTTTGACTTTCTTTCATCGGGCAAAATGAAGGAAAGAAAGAAAGAAAGAAAGAAAGAAAGGAAGAAAGAAAGAAAGAAAGAAAGCCTGGAGACGGTGCCGCATGCCACCGTGTGGGATAAGAAGCTGCGCTGTCCAAAAACAGCTGAGTCGTCGTCTTCCTCGCAAAGGTTAGGTAAACAGCGCTGAGGCACTTCACCTTTGCAGCATATATATATATATATTATGCATGCGCATACTTTATGTACGTACTTGTCCGTTCCTCCTCTCTGATTATGCGTCCTGGCTTTTTCAACAACTTCGAGTTTGGGGAATGTGCCGAAGAACTTTCCGGCTTTCTTGATCATTAAGCTGTCTCTCTCACTCGCTCTTAACATTTAGCGCCGGCTCTTTCGAAGACGACGCTTTGAACATTTCCGTGGAGCTGTAGTACCTCTGAACTTTTCCGATGTCCTTTTCATTCCCTCGGCAAAATGGCGTGTGGGGGCGTTTCTTTCTTTTTCTTGTCTTTTATTTTGTTTTCCCTTTAAAGCAGCATACGTTTTGAACAGCGCTAGCCTCTTGTAGGCGTGAATTTAATCAGGTTGTTTTGACGAGAAAGTTTAACGAACATGGATGCGTATTGCATGTTTGGCGAAAGGGCAACGTAAAAAAATAAATAAAGGAATGACACATTCGTGCGTTTCACGCATGCCAGTGTTTTCTTGATGTGTGATCGCATCTCTTTGCTGGGTCTCCACCAACCGGGAAAACGGGGAATTAGCTCTGCAAATGTTAGGGAATTGTCGGGGAATTTCGGAAAAGCACAGTCAGGACAGGGAAATTGACAGACACGGAATTTATACGCGACCTTAACGGAAGCATTCATGACTAGGCGGGTGTGAATATTCGAACGAATATTACGGTATTCTAGTTCGCTTCAACGCAAATTTTAAATTTGTGGAATTTCGATGTGTTCGCAACGAAATAATACAAGAATCATTGGACAAAGAAACAGACAGATAAATAATTTTAATATTTTAGTTTAATTTTAACATTGTACAAAGAAAAAAGCGTAGAAAACACGTACACAATGGAAGAGGAGTGGACAACATCAGCGCCGACTCTCAAATTACAAAGAACACTGGGCGCAAAAAAAGAAGGAATATACAAAACCTGTCAAACTAGTCCACGAGCATGTCTACGTGAAAGATGGTATGTGTTAACAGTTATATATCACGTAGACCGGCACGTGTAAACGTTTGACAGGTGGCGCTAGCATAACTGAGCATGCGAGTTGATTAGGGCACTCGGCTACTGAACCGAAGGACGCGGGTTCGGTCCCCATTGCGGCGTTCGCGTTTTGGATGGAGGCGAAAAATAGCAAAAGCCTGTGCACTGTTAAAAGAGTCACATGCAGTCAAAATTTCCGGAGCCCTTCACCATGGGGAGTGTCTCGTAACGATTCGTGTGCTTCGGTTCAGCAGCCGAGCAACTTAAGTACTGCACCACCGCGGCTGATACGTCACAATATATGCCGTGCTTCGCACAGACTCCGAAATTTCCTTTAAAAAATGTTAAGTGATCAGTAGTGTAATTGCATCCTCTTAACTGTAGTCTTCCTTTTTTTTTTCGATGTGGGCGAACATGCTAGGCGCCAGTTAACGGCCGATGTTTCCTGCGCTCTTCAATGCGACGCTCTTCATAACTACATGTTGGTTTTTGCACGTAAGAGACCAACAGTTATTATCATCGTAGTTTTGTGTGACAGCTTATATATCTTGTACGTGCTACTTCACGTCATGACAGAACTTTCTTCTTCAGTGCCTTTCCTTTTCGTTCTTTGTTGTCGTCTTTCGCTCCCCAATTCCCCTGTCCATGCTGAGTAGGAGATCAGGGATGTTTCAACGCAGACTAAATTCTCTGTCTTTCATTAAAGAGCTCTCTCTCTCTCTCTCTCCTCCCTCGTTTTCACTAAATTTCAGCTGTAGGGGAAACCTTCTGGAATACCAGTTCACTTGCCCTTGTATGTTTAGCTTCTAAGGTAAAGAAAAGTTAAAAGCAAGAGCATACACGAAACAAAATACAGTGGTACTGCACTGTCTTCGAGAATCCGACGTGCTTCGCCGTATCGCACGTACAAGTCGTGGACGAGTACATAGACAAATAAATGTCAGCGCGCGCGTGAGGAAGAGACTCGGTTTGTGTGTGTCCGTTCGTGCGGAAACGGGCTTTGCGGGGGAAGCGTATAAAGACCCATGCGTGTCGACAAGATTACGCGCGCATCTCCTTTTTTTTTCTTTTATCCCCCCCTCATCGCCATCGGCGCCATCGGCGAAGCGTGACAGATAACTCAATTGACTTTGGCGGCTTGTCTCTGCGGTCTTGTATCTCTCTATACCGCGGCAGTCACGCAAACAGTTATTCCCTTTGGGTGTTTATACGTTCCCGCTATGTGTCAGCGAAGAAGGCTTAGTACACGTGGCTTTGCCGATCCGAAAGACTTCGCGAAAGCCTGTTTTCTTGACGCGCTGTTGGCTCTTCGGCGGGCGTATTGGGTCCCGTCGGGAGGGTTTTGTTCTGTAGCATGGATTTGCGGTTGTTTCCTAGTCAGCCACGGTGCGTAATACCCATTCGCCTGACTGACTTTGGTCTTACGGCAGAGCTGTATTTGCCCAGAGCTGTATTTGCCTATGGACGAAACATTAGCGGCCCGACAAGAAAGACAAGTTAAGGCCAGCTTCCAAGCCTGTGAAGATCTGATCAAACAGCTTATCTTTGGCAGGGGTGTCAGGTTTCACTGTCCTCTCGCGCTGTCTCTATCATTATCGCTTTCATGCAGCTGTGGGCTCATGCCAATGGTACGAGTGGTAGATACTGAGGAAGCGCGGGCCTTGTTCTTTTCTGCGCAACCCGAGACTTACCTTTCTTCATTCTCTGTCATGTCTTAGCATAATCTCTATCATTGTTTCCCGCCTCCTCACCCTTAATTCCCTTTCCCACCCCCTTGATATATACTACACTGTACAATGCTATGGTCCGTATGCTTTGCTCTGCCGCTCGTTTCCTGCGTATATCCTACACTATGCAAGGCTGTGCTACGCTTTAACTTGCCTCCTCCTTCTTTCACTTCTCGTCACCTTCGCTTGCTTTTCCTATCGCCTATTTGTTGCTAGTCCGGACTGAGCTTAATTAGCCTCAAGCATGCTTAGCTACACCTCGCCAGGCTTAACTTGGCAGTGCTGACTGTCTGGCTGGGATGACTCCATGATCGGCCCACATCTTTGGCCACAGAGACGAAACCGTTGGGGGGGTAGAACTGTACAGCTTCGTTGTAAAAGGCATATCCAGGCGAGCCCTCCGACTCCTCGAGGGTTAGGACATCACACACGACTTCATTTCCCGCACCTCAGGGTCAGAGGGTGCTCCCCCCAGCTTGGGCGAGTTAGCTGCCGTGCCGCGCGATCTCACTTACGGTGCTGCTACCCTGGACATTATGGGGATGACTCCCCCGGGAAACAGGCACACTCCCCCTGCCTAGATAGAAATTACTAAGCACTGGTACATCTCACGTCGAACTTGTTCTCTACCACATCCGCCGATCAAACAGAGCGTAGTCCCTCACGCTTCGGCTTTTATAAACGGATACCCTAACATTAGTATTTGGGTAGCTCAAGCTCTACCCAAATACTAATGAAAGGGAAAATTAGCATAGACCCTTTTTGTAGCGCAAGGCTACAAGGAAGCCCATACGGATTTCCAAATAGCCTTGTGCTACAAACAGGTGGACGTTAATTTTCCCTTTCATAAACGTTACTCCACCTTGGGGGTTCCCGCAGAACCAATTTGCCATACCTCAATACTTATACCGACAACTCTCTCTTGCCTCTCATCCGGGGAAATAGCGACGTTGGATCACATGTACCGGTGGTGGGCCGGGACACACCTCTAAATGTGATAACTACTCGGTAAGGTGACATGATGCTGTCCGCAGCCCCTTTCTGGCCGGCCAACTCAGGGCTGTCCAGCGTGCTCAGGATACGACCGAGAGGCTTGGCTTACCGGTCACTACTTGGGAGCGGCCCGCTACCTGTTGAGACACGATCTTCGGAGCAAGGATTTTCTGTACCATAAACAGCTCAGCTGTTACAACGTTGTTGTTGTTAACTGTCCTCGTTGCGCGTACACATGCCGCGACGTGAGCGTATTAACGGCGTAGTTAGTGGAATGAAGAAAAAAAAAATTAGGAGCCCTTTCTTATCGGGAGTATGGCGGCAAGCTTGGTGTGTTTTTCTTTTAAAGACGATAGTCTTTCTTGGGATACTTCAACGCAGAAATTTTGGCCTGTCAGTCTGTCTGTGTGTGTGTGTGTGTCTGTCCTGCTGCGAGAGGTTAACCCCTTCCTCAGCGACCACCCATCTTGAACTGGTAGCTACTGTTGCGTTCTTACCCGCTGCCACCATTTGTTGCGGTTCATCCCACTGCTCAGCATTCAGTTTGTTGGGACCGGCCTGCCGCTCCACGGACCGACCCATTTGGTAGCGTGGACCTTGCGGAGACGGGATCATACCGCTGGCTCTGAGACTCCCGGAGATACGAGCCGAGGCAGATCAAGAGACCGGGGCAGAGGAAAACTTAACGGATGTTTATTACATGGTTGAAAATGAGAATTGCGCCGAGAGAGAGCTCGGCAGCTCGTTTTTCTACAAAGGTTGTCGTCCCCAGATCCCTAGCTGGGGAATGAGCCTTAATTACAAATGTCCAATCAACACACGTTAGCGTCCTTCATGGTCAGCGCCCTCAAGTGGGCGTCAACCTCTCTCCCAGTGTTCGTCATAGCCGCGAGGAGGGCACGCGCACACCCATCTGGAACCTGTCGGATTGCGATAAACCACGCACACATGCCGACCACTGCGCTCACAACCCGGCCACCCAGAGTGTTCGTCCGGAAGTGCGCTAATGTCCCTGTCCACGTGGCCGCACACAAACGACAGTTCCTCGCCGGAATCACACGAAATAACGAGGCGCCAGAGAGCCACGTCCGCACCTGTGTAGTGTCGTCCCGGAGCAGATGCCGGCGGCGTCTTGTTCGAAGGTCGCCGGGTCATCAATCCCGCAGCGGGGGTCCTTCCGTCGCGTAGCCGAAGCATGATGGCTGACGAAGAAGGGCTCACGCAACTGTTTTCGGAAACGCGAACCCAGTTGTAACACTACGTTCATACTTCTGAACACAGGCGACCAAAAAGCAAATATTACGCATATCTGAGGCGCAACATCAATACGTAAGTATTAGACGGTGTGTTCCTTTAGTAGGAAATACATAGATGCGCAATCTAAAGACACTAGTGCTTGTTAGGAGCGGACGTTTCCTACGCTTCGGTAAAACGACACGGTGCTGCCACCCACCAGTAGCTCTGCGTACTACGCAAGTTTCTTGCGTTTCCCGATACCATGGCCAGATATCTCACGCAGCGCTGGCGCTGCCTCCATTTCATCAATACTGCAGCCACATGCGTCCGATTGAACATAGACGGGGCGCTGTCTGAGGCAAGGCAAAGCATAAATGGCCGTTTGTTGACATAGAACACACTCTACAAGACATGCCCAGACAACGCAGGGAAAAGACCGACGAGCAGATTGCAGCGGAGAAGCGCCGGCGTGCCGATGCCCGTCGTCTCAAGCGTGCCCAGGGAACGCCCGAAGCTCGTGCCGAACCGCAGACGAACCGGGGCTCATGTAGTACGGCCGGTAGAAGACTATCGTCTTTCGACGACATTTGCAGCGAATCACGGAGATACGCTGCCAATTGTTTTCTTTCTTTCTTGAATGCTTGCTTGAATTCTTGTTGCCTTTCTTGCACTTTCATTTCTTTTTTCTACCTTATTTCCTCTCTCCTCCCATCTTTCACTCCTTCCGTTCTTCCCTTTGTGTCCTTGTGTGATTTATGTTACCATACCTAATAATAATAATTGCTGTCGTCTGTCTTTCTCTCTTCCTCTTTCGTTTGTCGCTTTCTGCCTGTCGCCCTTTCTTCTTTTCTTTCGTAGTTTCATTTTGTGTTTTTTCTTTCCATCTTTATTTCTTTGGCACAACATCCGAGGGTCTCATATGGCTCACACCACTTCACATTTGCTTCGTTTGCCGAACGTACACTTAACAGCATGCGCACGTGGGCGCATGCTCATGGTCGCTTGGGAAACGTCGCGCAAACGTTGTACAAAGATACAGACCACCGACCGCCGGTCGGTGATTTGGATCACTAGCCCGACGGCCAGTTTTTGTTTTCGCGCTGCTTCAGTTCTTTTCGTGTCCACCACGACGGTGTAGGCTGACCTAATAAAGCTTCGCTTCACTAATAATTGATGGGACTTTACGTTCCCAAACCACGCTATAATTATGAGAGACGCCGTAGTGGGAGGCTCCGGAAATTCCTACCAACCCGGGAGTCAATTTTCCCTTTAGTTGTTGATGGGAAAATTGAAGAAATAGGTCCGTTGTCGGCGCCCCTCGGTGACCCGAGTGCGCAGTGGCAGCGCGAAAGGAGTGTCGTAGGCCGGTGAAGGGAACGTTTGATTTCACTGCGCCGAAAAAGCGTCTGTCCGGGCTCAACCCCGAACCTCCGCTCTCTATGCCAGGGAAGAGGAGCCACCTTATATACCCTGGTTGCTCCGCCCCTGAATCCCCGACAGCCAATCACAAAACCGAATGTCAGACGCCTCATTGACAACACAAGACAACCCGTGAACAATAAGGTAGGTAGGCTTGCTGCCCCTTGCTCGGTTGTGTTTTTACACAGAGACGCTCCGCGGAGCGAGGGCGCCAAACCCCAGCCTAACTAGGTGGCGACTACAGACATTCCTGGACATGCTGCCTAACACCCGTCGAACCGGTTTCCAGTTACCAGCTAGTGTGTTCCCAGCAGTACAATGAATTTCCACAATGGTCGCCACCTGCCCCGCATGTCCACCACGTGGCTGTGCGCCTTCCCACAAACCCGAACCACCTCCTCTTGTTTGAGGCCGGCACACGGCGACAGCGATATCCCGTGCTTTTCACGTCCCGTATATGCCAGGCTACAAGTAGCAACGCCATGCTCACACCCGTCAGACTGACTCCGGGTTACCTTCACGTGCGCTGATGACGCACAGTACACGCGCCTCAAGTGATTCCCTCTCCATCGAAGATGCGACACTGTCACGGCTGGTATCGAAGCCACGTCTTTCGGGCCAGTATAGTCAGGCACCGCAACCACAGCGGCGGACAATCACTACCACGTTGTGGTAACTCCGCTGCTCTAGACAGACTTGACAGGCGCCCTTTGTCCGTGCGACGAGTCTTGGGACAGTGGTCAGGTCCATCGTCAGCACGGAAAGCGCTCAACGCGTTGTTGCGATTTTTAAGGACGAGCAATCTACGGGACTGACTTTAAGCAGTGCCGCGTTTGAGTGTGTGTTTTTTCTCTCTTGATTTTTCTTTCTTGTCGTGTCTCCTTTTTGCTATCTTTCATTCCCCTTACGCCGCTTCCCCTGCACAGGGTAGCCTCCTGGTCTCAGCACTGGCTAACCTCCCTGTCTTTCCTCCTTTCCTTTCCTGGTGCGTAAGACCCCGACGGTTATTATTATGAGTGTGTGTTAATTATAGCGCTCTATCTTGTATGGCTGCTCTTCTTTCGTGTGCGGTGATAGCAATGACTGACACGCCCCGCCACGGCGTCTCAACTGCACTCGGCTGCGGATCCGAGGGTCGCGGGATCGAATCCCGGCCGCGGCGGCTGCATTTTCGATGGAGCCGAAATTTTGGGGCCCGCAAACTGCCACGTCAGTGCGCGGTAAAAAAGGACCGCAGGTTGTCGAAATTTCCCGAGCCCTCCACTGCGGCGTCTCATGATCATATCGCCGTTTACGGACCTAGAACTCCAGAAATAAATAACGAGAACAACCGGACACGAAAACCGATCGAAACGCGTTCGGCACACTCCGGCAACTGGGCGTCGGTTAATTACGGGCCACCAATCGAATTCGCCACCATTGTGCAGTGCAAAAGTCTGTCGGCGTGGTGGGGGAGGTTGGCATTAGAACGTAGGTCGAAATGGCAACGGGTCGCGGATAAATGACCGTGTGTCTTTCGTCAGTATGCTCTGCGACAGCCGCGTCAGCGCCCATCGCGGTGGGCTTGGAGCAGGAGGCGGGGTCTACTTTATTAGTGACATTAAGCACTGTAGCGGATACCTTAGCGTTTGGTGATAGTACCCATTCCATTGATGTGGACTGACAAAGCCGTAAAAAGAATGGGAAATAAAATTACCGCGGCTTTCATTATAGTAGCGCAAGGCTAGCGAAGCAGATCGTCACTTAGCTGGTCCAGCTCTTCATCATCATCATAATCATCATCATTTTCTTCTTCCGGTCACCTGTCGTCGTGACGTGATGTTACGGGATGTACCTCGATGTAGAGGCCATACAAGGTTATGCCGGGTAGATCAAGCGTCGCTTGGCTGCTAAGCAAGGTCATTTCAAGGTCAAATTTCGTGACACGATAAAGCTTAAACAGCTTCGCTGTTAAGAATGCGTTCCGTTCTTTTACGTGCAAAAATTACAATATGTTTGCCTTCTGTGACACTGTGGTGATGGTGGCCGGCTGCTGACCCGAATGTCGCGGGTTCGATCCCGACTGCGCCGGTTGCATTTTCGATGGAGGCGAGAGTGCAATGTAAACTCAAACGAATTTCCATTGCACTCTCGCCTCCATCGAAATGTGCTTCATCAGTGCACTTTAGATAACCCCGTGTTTTAAAATTAATCATCCGGAACCAACCGTTGCGGCACGTGTCATGATCTTAGCGTGATTTTGACATGTAAAGCCCTAGCAATTAATTAAAACGGTGATATAAATATCATTCCGGGTGCAGTGGGGACTCTTGGTTAATGGGACACAAAAGTAAAAAGGTGAAGTGGTCTGGAATAACTTATATTCCGAGAACTTGATAATAGTTAATTTCGACTCCTTATGTTAAATATTGAAAGAGAAAATGAGTGTCAATGTTTTAGTTTGGAAATTCGCGCCGAAACTTCGGAAGTTAACGTCAGAGAGCCGGTTTCCTGTTGCTCGTATGATCTCGCTAAATTCGCTGCATCCATCAAATCTTCTTAAGCTCCCTGTATTAAGTATATGGCTTCCTTGGAACATAATTTACGCCCTTCTTACCGACGAATAGTTGTGTAGGCCTTAGCATACGCCGTAAAACATCTCTGAGGTCGCGCGTTGGCTAGTGTTGGAACTTCAAAGTATTTTGTATCTGTATTTTCTATCTGCGCGTTTCCTAACTTACCTAAGGTATTCTCCTCGCAAGATTGGTGTTTTTGGTATTGTGAAAAGCTAAAGTACTAATGCGAAAGAAACTGTTTTTCATATTAGTGTCGCTTTAATTTTTTTGACCACGAGGGGTTCTCTGACGTAAACTTTAGGCCAAGTACAGATGTTCTTGCATTTTCGACACCATCGATCGGCGATCGCCGTGGCCCAAGGTGCTTTATCGGCCGAGCGCCACAGCCTCTAGGCCTGCACTGCGGGACACTTGCAAAGCAGGGTAGGAAAAAAAGGAAAGAGAAATGATTGCGAATTCAAGGTCTACTATTCTATGGTGTGGAGGAGACAAGAGCGGTTCGAAACACGAAATGAAGTGTGAGAGAAAATAAACTAAAGAGCCGTAAGTGCCGTAATGATTGCTTAAGTGTCAGTAAAGTGAAAAAAAATAACTGCCACGTCTGGGCTGTCAGCCACTCAGAATTGCCGCCGCACACGCCGGGAGCTGTCAGCGCGAGAGGAGCACAGTACAAGGGAGCGACCGCCGCCACCGGTGTATGGGAGAGAGGACAGCGAAACTGCTGCACTGCTGTGAAACCCGAAAAAGTGCGTATAGTACGGGAAACCCAGAGATTCCCGTTGTGCGCTGGAGAAGATCCGCGGGAGGAGAAATCATGTGCTCGGCGAGGCGGTGGCGGCCCCACTTGCGTGTCACGGCTATCGGCGGGAAGCGTGAGCACGCGACAGGAGGAGGAGACGGTCGTCGACAATGCCCAGCGCATGAAGCGCTGCGCGCTTAAAACGATTTTGCTCATGTTAGTAGATTAATGCCTCTCCACAAAACCAAGAGCATCACTCCTGTGAGGCGGTGAGGAGAAGACGCACCGAAAGAAAAAAAGATGGCCGCAGATCTGCTTGCTCCGCTGCAAGTGACGTCGAAAGGCTATACTTTTCTGCCGCCCCTGATACCCCCCCCCCCCCGTGAGACCCTCTCTTCTCCCACCTCCATCCTGACGCTATTCCCTCGCCCCTCTCGCTCCTCCCATGATGGATGCAGTGGAGGTTTTACTGAATTCAAATTTCTGACGTCATCTGTTAGGACGTTTTATTGCTGCTGGCTTGAAGCCGTTTGCAGAGCCTCGGCTTCTGTCAGCATGTTTTTAACGCGTAGTCTCTTCGACACAATTTCTAACGCGTTGATTTTTCATTTACTAAAGCGGAAACCGTTCTGATGTGTATTCTTAATTAAGTGAACGTTGCGGATCACGGTGATGTGCCTATATTTTGCACAGACAGACAGACAGACAGACAGACAGACAGACAGACAGACAGACAGACAGACAGACAGAGTTTCTCGCGTTTAGGTAGCCGAAGAAAGTCTATCGTCTTTGAAATACAAGTGGCGACGCCATTCTCATCATCTCGTGCTCATGCGGTTGAAGTACCTATATATTTGACGGAGTCTGCTGAGGCCTGCATAATTTCTTATCGAGAACCGAGATATACATTGTGTTCTATAAGGAACTCTGAAATTTAGAACAAGTTGTTTTTTTTTTTGTTCTTTTTGGTAAACTTGGCTTAGCGAATTTGCCGAGAATGCGGAATAAAAGAAATGCGTCCTCTGACGTGAGAACGTCGGAGTTTCGGCCCGGAACTCGAAACTTGTGACGTTCATTTTCTCGTCTAATATTGAACGCACGATGGCGAAATAAGCGACTGCTATGTGGAGTTCCCGAAGTATAATTTATAAGTTTAAACCACTTTGGTGTCCCTCTTAAGTCACGTTTCGGAGCCATCATGCGAGAATTTGGGCTTTCGGCTATGTTGACGTTGGAAACTTTTCCACTATAAACGAGACGAAAGTGGTGTGTTCTACTCTTGCTAGACTACGGCTTCAATTTTAATCAACTTCAAGATACTACATTCGAAAACCCCAGTACATATTAGTTCCCGAAACATTCCCGCGTCTGCAGAAACTACGTCAGCGCATTTCGCCTTGACGTCACCTAACTTGCCGGTCACGTTTTGGCACGGCGCGCATCTGTGCGCATAATGGACTGCCGCGCATTTGCCGCGGTGGGCTTCGCTTTTGAGCGAGCGTGTGGATGTGAACTATGTCCACATAAATCATCGCTGGAACAAGGACGTCGCACAGTCGAACAAAGGGATGTCGCTGAGGCGCCCGTTCAGTGTAATAAAGTTCTGTGCATTAATCACCTTTGCCTGCTTGCTTTATGGCATTGCATTGACTGCCGACTGCGTAGGAGCAACTCTTCGTATTCAGCTGAACAATTGAAAGGAGGCTAAAATGAAAAAAAAAGAAGGGAAGGTAAACGGAACCAGTACTCACGATGCACCGAACTATAGAAAAGGGTGTAGTGGTCAGCACAATGGCATCCACGCTTTAGCGGACTTCCGTTTATTTTTTTAATGGCACGGAGGAAAAAAGAAGATGGCATTTTTTTTCTCTTACTTATTTGATTCTTGTTTGTGTAAATGGCGAACAATTGCGTCGTTAAGGTCAACGCACTGGCCGGTCGTGAGCTCATACGCGTCAGCGCTCTGGCGGGGTCGCGAGATGTCGTTCTTGTAGGTTTTATGTGGGCGATAAATGAATCTTCGGTTTCACGCGACGAGCGCAACGAAAGGAAGAGTGAACGAAGCGTGGAAGAATGAATGAAACGGAAAGGGAAAAAAAAGTAAGAATGTGGTAGTGAGTGAACTATACGGAGAGCGAAATAAATAAATAAATAAATAAATAAATAAATAAATAAATAAATAAATAAATAAAAGAAGGAAAGAACGCAATTAAAGAACGAAAGAGAGGAAGAAAGAGAAATCAACAAAGAAAGAAAGAGAGAGAAAGAAAGAAAGAAAAACAAAGAAATCAACAAAGGAAGAAGGAAGGAACGCAATTAAAGAAAGAAAGAAAGAAAGAAGTAAAGAAAGAAAAGTGTTCGAACAATAACGAATTGACTGCTTTCCACTCAGCACGCATCAATACCTTGCCGTTGTTTTGTAGCCAGCCGTAAGGACACACTTACAATGACACTAAATAAACACGTTCGGTACTCCGGTGAAGACAGTTTCTTTCGTCTAAACGTCGGCTTGGTTATAGTTGATTGCTTCTATAGCCTCCATCCTTCAGTGAAACTCGTTTTCGGACTTGCACTGCTGCGGCTGTATACCTATATACGGTTCACTATATACAAACAGGCGACACGCACAACTCTACACTTCCTCTTCAGGCTCGTATATGTCGAAGCGTTGCATCATTTGTCTATAGACACAGCGTGTTCCATACAGCATCGGGGTTTCGTATTCTCCTATTGCTTACCGCAGTCGATATCGAGCGGTGTACGGCGTCCCGTTTGCTGTGTATAGTCGCGCCTAATGAGCTGTATATACGAAGACGCCGTGAGATCGAAAACGGTTCATAGGTTCTCTGGGCGTGTAATCTCAACGTGCCACTATGGTCGACGCGCTGTTTACCGACTGCTCGGTTTCCCGTGCGGGTTATAGGATGTTTACCCCGCCGGGCCAAAAGGAGACGTCCCCAAATCCGCGACCCTTGAAGCAAGAAACATTCGAAGCTCGCCTGACGGTGGCTGTTTGCTACTTGTTTATCAAGCAAAAAAAAAAAAAAAAACCTATCTTGTGCGTCTCTCGCGACGGTGGTCTTTTTAAGGAAACGTGGCAGCTAGGGAAACATGACCCCCCTCTCTTAAGAGAAAGAAGGAACATGTCTCGAAAACTACGGCACAGAAGAAGAAAAAAGTCGAAAACTCGTCTCGTTGGCTTGGTAGTACGCCTATATACCGAAGTCGGCATGGAAGTATACGAATATGTATGATTATTATGGCTTGTGTAGGTCGTGATGTTGGTGACTTCTGCACGTATTCCGGGTCCGTAACGCTGTATCAGCAGGAACGGCCGAGCCAGGTGGGATACGTCACTTCGCGGGTCAGCTGGGACAGCTGACCCACGATGCTGCCGAGAGGCTCGACCCGTTCTGTCCGTATACGTGGGAGCGGCGCGCACCTCGTGGTGAATCACGATCTGCGGGACTCTGATACAAAGTATCTTACATCCAACCGTACCTACTTTGGACATACCGTCGCGAGACAAGAATACGCAAATCGACGTGAAAGCGCAAAAATCAACCAATCGACTTCAACTTCCAGCCTGTTCAATAATTATCACGAGCACTAACCCGCTGTTCTCTGCACAAACCATATGCATCCTATACAGGGTGTTTTTTTTTAGTTGCAACACACTGTTTAAATTAGAAAAACATAAATCGCGGGAATGTCTTGTATACCATTTGAGTATACGGATTGGCGGCCTCCAGATACAAAACAATTTCCGCACTTGTACGCATAATTAGCGAAATTACGCTAATTTACTTTTTAATTATCAGTAATTGGTGGGTACAACAAATGAGTACTTTGGAGCCCGTCCTCGACTCTACCTATCCCAACGATCAAATTTTGAATAGCGGACTGTATGTCGGAGCTACGCGAACAATTAGTTCCCCGTGACAGGCTCCTTGAAACCGAAACTGGATGGAAAAAGAGCGTCTGTGACGTCGATGTCGCCGCCCCCACGGCTTTCGTCACTCGCCACTCGCCCGTGGTCACCGCAGCTCCGGCCGCTTCGTCCGCGCAAGCAGCTTGCGTTATCTCCTTGTTATCTGCGGCGTTGGGCGCCGCGGGCGAGTGACGAAATCCGGCGAGCCGGCGACATCAACGTCACAGACGCTCTTTTTCCGGCCAGTTTCGGTTTCAAGGAGCCTGCCACGGGGAACTAATTGTTCGCGTAGCTCCGACATACACTCCGCTATTCAAAATTTGATCGTTGGGATAGGTAGAGTCGAGGACGGGCTCCAAAGTACTCATTTTCTGTACCCACCAATTACTAATAATTAAAAAGTAAATTAGCGTAATTTCGCTAATTATGCGTACAGATGTGGAAATTGTTTTGTATTTAGTGCCGCCAATCCGTATACTCAAATGGTACACAAGACATTCCCGCGATTTATGTTTTTCTAATTTAAACAGTGTGTTGCAAGCTAAAAAAAACACCCTGTATAACTGTTAGCTTGAACCACTGCATGCGTTTATTGTTGTCAGAGTTTGTGGTGTTTCATGGACAACCTTGAACTTCCTGTTTCGCCCAGCAAGAAACATGATGTCGCTAGGCGGTAGTGCCATAAAAGCATGCAGCGGAAATAGCACAACTGAGTTATCTTTATCAATACGGGTAGCGTCTAACTTCGACTCGGCGGTATTCCGTCGGCGTTGTGAATGCGCGTCGGGTTGTATCAGTGCGCGGGCTTGCACGGAGGAAACGGCTTGGGGAAAGCGATCGGTGCTGTGGAATAGGCCCGTGGTTGACCACACTGCTTCTATCATCGTCGTTGGTGGTTTTCAGTTGGCATTTCCGTGCGAATTAACAAATAAAGAAACCAGCAATCGAACGAACGAACGAACCACTCTGCACCAGTCGTGGATAGAGTTGAGTCTGCTTAGGGGCAGACCAGTCCAAATTTAGCCTCGAGACGATGACGGCCCTGTCGCTGCCATTACGGCGGGAATATAAGTGACCCACCGCTCAAGACATTGAATGATCGCCGATCGTGGCAATTAATGGTTCAGAACATGTGTTCAACATTGTCTGTTGGCTCCGTCGTCATCATCATCTTCATCATAACCAGCCTGTGTGCGCCCTATGCATGCCAGATGCCTCTCCCGCAGATCTTCTGTTGTCCCGGTCCTGTGCTAACTGCGACCACGTTACCCCTGCAGACTTCTTGATCTCACCTGCCCACGTAACTTTCTGCCCCCCCCCCCCCTCCTCCCGTCAGGCTTATTATTGACGGCAACGGTTATTTTTCCTTCCCGTATGTACTATATCCTATATATCCTATATGTCCTGCCCGTGTCCTGTGGTCTCTGAGCCGTATGCTGAACTCAACAGCTTCACCTGTCGTTCACCTGTACAGAGCGGGATGGTTCACAGTTTTCATGGTGTTCGCACTTAACGGCATTAAGTTTCTTGCAGAGCGGCCCAGACTCGCCACCCAACCTGGTTGTCCATATATCGAAAATAAAAGAAAGCAAGCAAAACAAAAGTCATCCAAAAGGACGTGTAAGAGTTCTGTATCATAAATATAGCACCTAAGGACAAGTTTGACGCAGAAGGGAGCGCTAGCTGTCAGGACAGTTCGTGAAAATTAAATGCGCGAAAAACAGTAGATGGGCAGAGAAAGTATTGAAGTATTTTTACGGGAAGAACGTTGACTGATGGTGGTGAAACGCGAACTAGTACAGGAGGCCAACGAGCAAGTACCGTGCGAATAGCAGCGGGATCAGTATGCAAACAAACAACATTAACCGAAGGGTCAGAAAACTGGATATGATTTACTGCATAGCGGCTAACAAAAGCCAGCTTTTCAGTAACTGCCGAGAGCGTAAGGACAAGATAAGGAGGGAAGCATTTGATGACAATTCAAAGAGAAACGCCTGGTCAAATGCAGATCGAGTTACTTAGGACGCGTTTACAAAGCAGTATTCAGTAACGACGAACATGGACGCACTTGAGGCGAGGAACCTTAGTGGACGATGGAAGACATTTTAATTGGGTGTGGAGATGTCGACAGCAAGGACGGTTTGCGCGTTAGCTTACATGAAGCCCTGCTCTTTAAGGACACCACGGAAAAGGTAAAGAGGCCCGTGATAGAGGTCATTAGAAGGCGGTTGGACGATTGGTGGCAGAAAAGTAGGGAGAAAGAACAAGAACGGAAGCAGCATGAAAAACGAACGTTTCTCTGTCGTGAAATGCAGGAAGATATATGTGTTGTGAATTTATAACCTTATATTTCAGGAGAAAAAAAAATTCGCTATATCCACGAAGTGAATGATGATGAGCGGGCGAAGCTCCAGAGGTAATCTGGTAAACCGTGAATCCTCCTAGATTTTGCCCACTCGATCATCACACAAAGACGAGACACAGAGACAGAGGGGTGTGGTGTGATTATATATGCAGTATTCATCTTCTTCGTGCAGCACTGTCTCGTTCGCACACCTTGACAGTTCCCACCACCCCGTATATGATCACCACCAACATCGACAGACTCGTGTCCGTCGATGTTGGTGTTAATCACGTGTGGCTTGTTAGGGACGATGGGAATCTCTTTGGGAAGGTTGGCAAATTCGGTGTGCGACATCTTGGCCACCTTCTCCTTTGCCTTGTACATGGCTTCTTGCGTCGTGCAACGCAGGTTGGCGAGTACTAGCATGGTTACGACGGCCCGACGGAGGACAAGCCTCTGCCCTTAGGAGCTTCGCCTCTAATACTTGAAGTCATCACGGGAATCCGTTTTTAAATATTGAGCTTGGTTGGTGGCGCTAAGGTCACGGTCCCGTTCCACCGACCCGCCTGTCCACTTACTCATCCATCCATCCATCCATCCATCCATCCATCCATCCATCCATCCATCCATCCATCCATCCATCCATCCATCCATCCAATCCAATCAAATCAAATCCAATCGCATTTATCTAAAAGCTTGCCTACATCTGTCTGGATCGCAGTGACGTCGGAATAACGTGATTGAATTAACCGGAAGCCATCGCATCCTTTTCTAGCCAATCGCTACCGGCCTAATGAGCAGTCCACTAAGTGGGCAGTTGCGAAGTAGCTCCCCAAGCGAAGTGCTTTTTTTTTCCTTTTAATTTCCCCTCTGCACCCACATTATGCCGACGACGTCGAATTTTTCTGCTCTCGAGATATAAAAATAGGCTTTCGCTTCACGAAATGACAACATACGAAATGGTGTTTACAGCCGCGCGCTTTTTTACTTTATTTCTTTTTTTCCGCTTCCATCTTCGACCGTCTGTCTTCCCCTCCTCGGCGTTCTTCTGCGTCGGGCAGTGGACGACGTGAGGAGAGAGGATGCGCTCTGTTGACTCCGCGGGCGTCATGGGCCGGGCAACCCGGATCGAATTCCCCAAGGTTAGTGGCCGCCGCGGTGCCCTTTGGGCTGCGCGCTTGCCTTACGTCAGCCGCTGCGCACTGAGCTACTTGAGAGGATCGGGAGTTTTCTTGGAAAATCTATCTATCTATCTATCTATCTATCTATCTATCTATCTATCTATCTATCTATCTATCTATCTAGCTGTCTGTCTGTCTGTCTGTCTGTGTATGTATCTATCTGTCTGTCCGTATATCTATCTATCTATCTATCTATCTATCTATCTATCTGTCTGTCTGTATATCTATCTATCTATCTATCTGTCTATCTGTCCGTCTATCTATCTATCTATCTATCTATCTATCTGTCTGTCTGTGTATGTATCTGTCTGTCTGTGTATCTATCTATCTATCTATCTGTCTGTCCTGTATATCTATCTATCTATCTATCTATCTTTCTGTATATCTATCTATCTATCTATCTATCTATCTATCTATCTATCTATCTAGCTGTCTGTCTGTCTGTCTGGGTATGTATCTGTCTGTCCGTATATCTATCTATCTATCTATCTATCTATCTATCTGTCTGTCTGTCTGTATACCTATCTGTATATCTATCTATCTATCTGTCTGTCTGTATATCTGTATCTATCTATCTATCTATCTATCTATCTATCTGTCTGTGTATGTATCTGTCTGTCTGTCTGTGTATATACCTATCTATCTATCTGTATATCTATCTATCTATCTATCTATCTATCTGTATATCTATCTATCTATCTATCTATCTGTATATCTATCTATCTATCTATCTTTCTGTATATCTATCTATCTATCTGTCTGCCTGTATATCTATCTATCTATCTATCTAATCACTTGCTGCTGACAGCTTTGGGTCACGCGAAATACGGCATACATATACAACAAAAAAGGAACATTCGGACATTGCGGTTTGTGGCAGTCTTTGCACATTTTTAGATGCGGAGCATCTCTTGCTCGCGGGTATGCCACGCGTCATCTGGTGTCCGCGCTCACACTACGCATGCGCGACTCTCCTCTCCCTTCCCTCTCTCCAACAGCTGCTGCAATAAATAAAGCGGGTAGAGAGCGCGCTTCGCTTCATTAGTATCGCCTCCTCCGATGAAAGAAGTTGGTGGTGTTGTGTGATGGAAGCAACAGTTCCGTCAGCCAGTGGGCGTACGCAAGTACGCATCAGTATCAACCCACACTCTGACAACGGTCACGCGATGCGTGATAACGAACCAAGTTAACAACGTAATAACACGCAAAGTTCACCGCTAGGTTCACCGCAAAGGTAACACCGAAAATACTGCAAACCTGTAAACACCGCCGTTAAATGCACCGTTGAAACTCCCAGCGATGCTCTGCATCACCCCATGGTCCCCTTCGGGGAGATGGTGTAATTTTTTGTTCACTAATATTGATGCGCAGTGTATATTTCGTCATTATGTTTTTTTTTTCTGAGCGTTTCTGTGTGGTAGCTTACGTGAGTATAGGTTCTCTTGTTTTCTGTTTTGAGATTTGAGCTCGGATATTTATTCGTTTGCGTGCTGACACATAAAAAAAAAAGGTTATTTCAATTCACTTCCGGTAGAATGGCTTTCTTCAAAAGGCGGCGGTATTCTCTTTCCGACGTCAAGCTTCCAGAGACAGGCGCAAGAACTGTGGCTTCTTTTACACTCTCCGCATGCCGCGCCTTTTAGCTTTATTCTTGCCGTGGGAAGGATTTAATTGAAAATTACCCTGGAAATTTCCAAGTTTACATTTACGAAACTAGAGCCATCTCATGTTTGCGGAATGTGCCTTGGAGTCAGCAGGCTAATGAATGCGCCCGACTTTCCGGCGCGGTCCATTAGGTTGCGTCAGCGTTCTCGTGCGCTAAAGAAAAAAAGAAAGAGAAAGAGGAAAAAGCAAAAATATAGACACATGATATGTGTGTTGAAGATGCGTTGAAACTGCGATGCCTTTCATTTGAATCGCCGGAGTCGCGGATGGGGGGGGGGAGGGGGGGTGGAGAGATTGGGGCAAATGAGAGCGGGTTTGCGCTTGCGTAAGTCGGCCGACGATTATGCAACGTTGCTCCTGTTATAAGCAGAGTTATTACAGCTTCAAAATATTGAAGGAACCCTGCAACGCTTTTTGAGCGTGCAGTCAGAAAACCGCACCGATCGTCCATGAAGGCTGCTGTGAACAGGCTGTTCACGTGTTATGGCGCCGCATGCACCAGCGAATTCGCAGTCATAGTTTCAAATACAAAGATGGAAATCGCGTATTCTGCTTTCATCAAGTGGCGTCGAAAGGGTGCACCCACTGCGTCGCTTGAGACAAAAATAACATGTGGCATTCTGGAACGGTCGATTACGCAAGCAATAGCAGCTGAATGCGGCGAAGGGAGTGGTGAAGTTCCGGAAAACAACAGATGTCAACTTGCACAGGCGACGACTGTAACAGTGATGTCCTATACCATACAGGAGCTACTGACCTTTGACATTCTTTTATATGTGCTTCCTTTCTCTCTTTTCTCTCCACCTTTCGATCTCCCCCATCCCTTTCCCCTTGTGTAGGGTAGCATACCAATTGTCCTTCCATGGTTAACCTTCCTGACTTGTTATTATTGTGATAAGGAAGTTCAACCGAACCGCAGTTATGGAGGACAGGGTCGGCACCGATTGGCAGACACGATGGCGTCTAGGCTTAACTAACTACAGCAGCAAATCATGTTCAGCTCACGCCCCACTAGTGCAGCATTCGCGATCCGGCTTCTTCACTACATCTTTCCCCCTCCCTGGAGACGGAGCCACTCCGGTGGGCTAAGGCGCCGTGAGAACTAGCGGTTCATGGTATTGCTTGAGGCGATCTATGTGCACAGTCTCGCGGCCGCGACGGCGCATGTCCGTGGTGGGTGTGACTGGTTCGACGAGGTAGTTGACGGGAGAAGTTTGCCGCAGGACCCTGTAAGGGCCGTGATACTTCGACGCAAACTTCGGGGTGAGACCTGGCGTAGAAGTGGAGGGAACCCACAGCCAAACGAGAGCGCCAGGCGGGAACTGCCGGTCTGGCAGGCCATCGTCGCGGCGAAACTTCTGCAATGCTTGTTGCTGGGTGGTGTGGGAGCGAGCTAGTTGGCGACATTCTTCTGCATATCGGGCGGCTTCGGAAACCGGGGTCACCTCGGATGAGTCAGGATGGTAAGGCAGGATAGTGTCGATCGGCGATGACGGTTCTCGGCCATAAAGCAAGAAGAAAGGGGAAAAGCCGGTAGTCGTTTGAGGCGCCGTATTGTAGGCGTACGTTACATATGGCAGAATGACGTCCCAGTCGATGTGGTTGGAGGCGACATACATCGAAATCATGTCGCCAAGAGTTCTGTTAAAGCGCTCGGTCAGCCCGTTTGTTTGCGGGTGATAGGCGGTGGTGCAGCGGTGAATAATACGGCATTCAGCAAGTAGCTTTTCGATAACATCGGCGAGAAAGACGCGGCCTCGGTCGCTCAGGAGTTCGCGCGGAGCGCCGTGGCGAAGAACGAAGCGGCGGAGAAGGAAAGAAGCAACGTCACGAGAGGTCGCGTATGGGAGGGCAGCAGTTTCCGCGTACCTCGTGAGGTGGTCGATAGCCACAATAACCCATCGATTGCCGGCAGCAGTGTATGGCAGGGGTCCGTATAGGTCTATGCCAATCCGGTCAAATGGTCGCGATGGGCACGGCAAAGGCTGCATTGGCGCAGAAGGGCGGCAAGGACCAGGCTTGCGGCGCTGGCACTCTGTGCAGGATCGAATGTACTTTTGCACAAAGGTGTACATGCCGCGCCAATAAAATCTCAGGCGCAGTCTGGCGTAAGTTTTGAAGAGACCAGCGTGTGCGCACTGAGGATCAGAATGGAAAGCGGCACATATAGTTGCGCGGAGCTGTCTCGGTATGACCAGCAGCCATTTGCGGCCATCTGATTGGTAATTGCGGCGATAAAGGATTCCATCCCTGATGGCGAAATGGGAAGCTTGTCTGCGTAGAGCTCGAGATGGAGGGCTTGCTGAAGGATCAGACTGGTAACGTATCAATGATTCAGCCCAAGGATCTTTGCGCTGCTCCAAAGACATGTCGATGGAAGTAGATAGCGGAAATGAGCTGTCAATGGCGGAAAGGCTGGCAACGACGCTGTCGACTGGCGACCGAGAAAGAGCGTCGGCATCGCTGTGCTTCTTTCCTGATCGGTAGACGACACGGATGTCGTACTCTTGCAGGCGCAGAGCCCATCGGGCGAGACGACCAGACGGATCTTTGAGGGTCGACAACCAGCAAAGAGCGTGGTGATCAGTAACGACATCGAAAGGCCAGCCATGCAGGTATGGCCGAAATTTTGTAATGGCCCAAGTGATCGCAAGACATTCTTTTTCGGTGACTGAATAATTCGCTTCAGCCTTCGTGAGAGTACGGCTTGCGTAGGCAACAACATATTCTTGGTAACCGGGCTTTCGCTGCGCGAGGACAGCACCGAGACCGACACCGCTGGCATCCGTGTGGAGTTCCGTGGCAGCAGTAGGGTCAAAATGGCGCAGTATCGGAGGCGTTGTGAGAAGTTTACGTAGGGTCACAAAGGCACGATCGCAAGTCGGCGACCACGCAGAAAGGTTGGCGTCTCCGCGAAGGAGGTCTGTGAGTGGTGCCATAATCGAAGCAAAATTGCGAACTAAGCGGCGAAAGTACGAGCAGAGGCCAATAAAACTACGCAACTCTTTTAGATTCTTTGGCCTTGGGAATTCTTGGACAGCCCGCAGCTTTGCAACATCGGGGAGAATGCCGTCCTTCGACACGATGTGCCCGAGAATAGTCAGCTTTCGTGCCCCAAAGTGACATTTCTTTAAGTTGAGTTGTAGGCCAGCGGTGGTGAGGCAGCGTAACACCTGCTCCAGGCGATGAAGATGAGTCGGAAAATCAGGTGCAAATACAACTACGTCATCCAAGTAGCACAAACACGTGTTCCATTTGAGGCCTCGCAAAATGGCGTCCATCATGCGCTCGAACGTGGCGGGCGCGTTGCAAAGGCCGAAAGGCATCACATTGAATTCGTATAGGCCATCTGGTGTAATAAAGGCAGTTTTAGGTTTGTCATCTGAGGCCATAGGCACCTGCCAATAACCGGATCGTAAATCAAGTGAGGAGAAGAACTCGGCACCTTGCAAACAGTCAAGGGCGTCGTCGATTCGCGGCAATGGGTAGACGTCTTTTCTGGTTATCTTGTTTAAGCGGCGGTAATCCACACAAAAGCGAATCGATCCGTCTTTCTTTTTAACTAGAACAACTGGCGATGCCCATGGACTTTCGGATGGCTGTACTACACCGCGCTTTAGCATGTCACCCACTTGTTCATCAATGACGCGGCGTTCCGTCGATGATACGCGGTACGGCCGCTGCCGCAACGTTGGGTGGGCACCTGTGTCGATGCGGTGACACACAGTCGAAGTTCGGCCAAGAGTACTGCTCTGGGTATCGAAAGCATGACGAAATTTGGTGAGTAGGCCGAGGAGTTCGTCGCGTTGCGTGGGGGTTAAGCCGTCGTCAACGACATTGCTGAAAATCTCTTGAGGCAATGGCGTACTTGAAGAACAATAGGAGAGGATGTTCATCTCCGCCGATCCATCTGGGACGTCTAACGTAGCAATAGGTTCGTAAGGCTCCACAGTGCCAACCGACTCACCGCGAAGCAATGTAATCGGGAACGGGAATCGGTTGCAGAAAAGAAGGTTAGCCGCAGAGTCTTCAAGGGCAAGCAGAGCGCTTGGAAGCGGTACAAGGTGGCGATCGGTGAAAGCAGTGGAAGGGGTGAAGAGTACATTGGCGTCGGAGGCAGCGGAACAGCATACAGGTGCCATGACATACGTGTGCGGAGGAACTTGGATGTCGTGTGCAATAACCAACTTCGCGCGAGAGGACGGGACGTCGTCAGAGATGGCACCGCCAAGAGAAGAGAAAGCTACTTCTGCTCGGAAACAATCAATGACGGCCTGGTGACGAGAGAGGAAATGCCATCCTAAAATGATGTCATGCGAGCAGTGGGGCAATACGACGAACTCAACTGTGTAGAGCGTCCCTTGAATTACAACTCTCGCGGTACACGCAGCCACCGGCTGGACGTGTTCTGCTGTGGCTGTGCGAAGTAATGGACCAAAGAAGGGCGTTGTCACCTTGTGAAGTGAACGGCATAGTTTGTCGGCGATTACGGAAATAGCAGCACCAGTGTCAATGAGCGCAAACACAGAAACACCTTCGACGACGACATCTATAACATTTGGAGGCGAGCGTAGAGGGCTTGGGCATTTCGACGGTGACGCAGTTCTTGCCTCGGGAACTGCGTAACTTAGTTTTCCGGTTCGGTAGAGGATGGACGCCGACGCATCGCGGAGAGCGAGCGACGGCGGGGGGAAGGAGATCGGCGGCCTGGTGGTGGTCGAAAGCTTGGCTGGGGTGGTTCTGTGTCACGGTCGGGAGCGTAAGACAGCGGGTGATCGTAAATATGTGTGCGTGCGTCGTACTGTGGACGTAGTGGACGACGGCGGCAGAAGCGGGCGACGTGTCCGGGTATTCCACACGAATAGCATATGGGCTTATTGTCTGCCGTGCGCCACGGGTTCACGACTCGATAGACTGGGGATTGTGGCGGCACTGGGGCAAAGACAGGGGTAACCACGGGAGCTGGAGCGCGGTTCATCTGTGGTCGTGGTCGAGATAATGCGTCGGGGTACGTCAACGGAGCGGCGACTTGAGCAGACCGCTCTTGCGGGAGAACCTCGGCCACTTGCTCCTGTATAACATGCCGAATGGTCGGGCTGAGGCACGAAGTTGACTGCGGCGGGGTGGAGATGAGCGAGAGCTGGCGGGCAACTTCTTCCCGCACGAAAGCCTTGATCTGCGAGAGAAAGGCGGGGTCTTCAAAACTAGGTACCAAGGCTGACAACGACTCCTGATGTGGTACAGGGCGGCGGGTCACAAGGCGTTGTCGGCGAAGCTCGTCGTAGCTTTGACATAGATTGATGACCTGGGTTACAGTTGAGGGGCTCTTGGAAATCAGCATTTGGAAAGCATCCTCATCAATACCCTTGAGTATGTGCCTGATTTTATCTCCCTCGGTCATTGCTGGATCGACACGCTTACACAAATCGATCACATCTTCCAGGTAGCTGGTAAAATTCTCACCGGGCTGCTGAGATCGGGATTGAAGGCGTTGTTCTGCGCGAAGCTTTCGAACGGCCGGACGCCCGAATACTTCGCTGAACCTTGTTTTGAAGGCTGTCCAGCTGGGGACGTCTGTTTCGTGGTTCCGAAACCACAAGTGGGCGATTCCAGTGAGGTAAAAAGATACCGTGGCTAGTTTCGTGACGTCGTCCCATTTATTGTGGACACTCACGCGTTCGTAGGTGGAGAGCCAGTCATCAACGTCGTGGTCGTCGGTGCCACTGAATATCGGAGGGTCCCGCTGACGGGTCGCTCCATGGCAGGCGCTGGTCTGGGAAGAACCTGGTGTTGAGCTTGAATCAGTGCCGGTAGCCATTGTGGGACGGAGAGTCCGGCTGCGCAGTTCCAGGATGGTAGGAAACCCAGCAATCCTCCACCAATTGTGATAAGGAAGTCCAACCCAACCGCAGTTGTGGATGACGAGGTCGGCACCGACTGGCAGACACGATGGCGTCTAGGCTTAACTAACTAGGGCGGCAAATCATGTTCAGCTCATGCCCCACTAGTGCAGCATTCGCGATCCGGCTTCTTCACTACATTATTTTTTACGATACTGTTGGCCGTAAGGCTGTTACAGCGTGGGTTGTATGGCGTCGTAACAACAAACTCTGTGTTACAATCCTTTCCCTCTCTGCTATTTCCTTCCTTGCTTGGCTTATACTTCCTCAGTAACGCTTTCATTTCTTTCCTTTGAATTCAGCAAACTAAATAATCTGCATCTGTTCGTGATTGCTCTTCTTGGGCGATTCGGTGATTCGTGTATACTGTTCCAGTAATCATCACTCACCGAATCGCCCAATCGTCTTTCTGCGAAACCACATAACCAAAAAATTTCAAGGTCACATCACCAACCGATAGCGTCATGCAACCCATATTCGCGCGACCATGTGAGAACCCGGAGGTGCAACGTCGCATGACAAAGCTATGGGGCGACTTGACGTATAGCCGCGTGTGACGCTCGAAAATTGAGCCCACCGAATTCGAGCACGTGATCAAGTGCTCGTGTCGTGTGATGGAGTCACGTGAGCGCGTGAGACCCTAGAGTTTCGAGCTCATTTGAGGAGGTGATCACGTCGTCCACGATATTCGCGTGACCACGTGAGAACCTGAAGTTGCAAGCTCACGTGACAGAGTGATGGTATGTGAAGATTCCGCGTCGCGTGGACGTCGCTATAGAATGGACGTGGGTCTAGTTTGTGCTCCCAGATGTCCCGTGCTTGCGCATTGAAATAATATGAAATAACATGAAATAATAATAATAATAATAATAATAATAATAATAATAATAATAATAATAATAATAATAATAATAATAATAGAAAAAGGACCTCGGTATACCTAGTTGCCGCTGTAACGTTGCATTCTGTGGTCTATGTTGTGGGCTTACTGTGTTGTTATATTGTGAAAAGTTCTTGAACACCTTATTTTGTGACAGCCTAAGCATTATGTCGTTCTTTACCATCCGCACGCGCACTATCCAGGAATCCATGCTACAATAATATCACCGTTTTCATGCTTTCATATACCTTGCCAATCTGTGTTATTGGTGTGATATTTGTTTTATTACCGCTTACAGTGCTGTTCCCGATTTTGATACGTATGTCCTTTCTGCCGACTTTATTTTGTACGAATGTTCTGATTGATTAATTTGTGGGGTTTAACGTCCCAAAACCAGCTCTGATTATGAGAGACGCAAGTAGTGAAGGGCTCCGGAAATTTCGACCACCTGGGCTTCTTTAACGTGCTCTGATATCGCACAGTACACACGGGCATCAACATTTCGCCTCCATTGAAATGCAGCAGCCGCTGCCGGGATTCGATCCCGCGACGCTCGGATCAGCAGCCGAGTGCCGTAGTCAATAGACCACCATGGCGGGGCTGTAGGAATCTCCTGTTCAGCAGTTTTCTGCTTTGTGATAGTTGACATAAGGTGACGCAAACCACAAATTGTGGTTGGTGTCACCTTATCTCAACTATAATTATCCTTCCCAACTAGACAGATTTCTATCAAATCTTCACCGTTTAAATCTTTTCTGCTTTGTGCGTATACTTCTGACATTGAAGGATGACGAAGCCCGTCAAGCGGCCGAAAATGTCGCTGCTTTTTTCTTGCCGTCCCCAGTTTGTATGTGCAAACTAATACAAAGTTTTGATTGATTGATTGATTGATTGATTGATTCTACCCGTTTCCCTCCCTCTACGCGCGTGCGCACACCCTTGCTAGTCGACTACGCAGGTCGCCCACTTCCGGGAACCACTTCCTGCTGCATATGCATGCCGCACTCGCTCATTGTGCATTTGGGACGCATTAACACCTTCCGACCACTCCCACCGCTCTCTCTCTCTCTCACGCCAACTTGCAATCTCATTAAAGCGCAACCTAATTAAGCAAAACCGCTCACGCAGCTCATTAAGGGAAGTGCTGTTGCAAGGCATATTACGACGCTGTTGGTGCAGCCTCTGGCCCGGATGCACCATGACCTTTAGATTTCTTTTTTTCTTTTGTTGCTGCTCTGTAAGCTTCCTAGTCCCGCCCATTTCTGTTCATTTGTTTAATCTGACTGCGGCTGCAGTGGTCGTTTCTCAACTGCCATTTGTTTGACGTCGTTTCATGGCAGTGCATTGGAATTCTGAGGTCGCTTGTATAGAGAGTGTGCGTCTGGGTTTGCCGCTTAGGAGGTAGCTGTACAGCGGGAGCTGTACCGTACTGATGTTTCGCTCCATGACTTTCCATCGAGAGCTGGCTGTGATAGCTTACCGCGAAAACACACCTACCGAGGGCAGGGAATAAAGTGGGCTTTTTCATCCGCTTTATTTCCTTCCCATTTACTCTGTAATTACGATACTGCACTTAAAAATTAAAAGAATTTACCCTAGGATTCCCTAGGCTTCGTTAGGTTGTGTCTGCCACATAAAGCAGCTCTTGACCCATTACCTTCTGTCAATAAATGAATATATATATATATATATATATATATATATATATATATATATATATATATATATATATATATATATACAGCTTTCGGCTGGTCTCCAGCCGAAAGGTCAGAATAAAATCCTAAATTATATGTTTGTCACTGACTTTCTGATCGTATATTTATATATATAGAAGTATGAGACGTAGCACTTCAATAATATTTCTACGTCTACATCTCTCATACTGACATTCATGCTGCAGCCGAAGCTACCTACTTCGCCAAACTATATATATATATATATAGTTTGTCGAAGTAGCTTCTCATAGCCTTACTTTCCTCGTGTTTCTGTACTGCTTAGATTTCTGTGTGCTAAGTACCCAGCCTGTCGTTTACCGCTGCGTAATTTCGTGCTCTATGTATCCTTTGGAGGAGCCACCTTGTACATTTTTCTTTTTCTTGAGCGTCAGTAGAACTTCATTTTGTTCGAAGGATATATATTGTTACGGTTGAAAGATCGAGCGAAGGTTTATTTACAGGCGAGCGCGGAGCGCTAGGTAGCTGGTACAGCCGAGGTAAGATGGCGTCCAAACGCTAGACAAGAGATCGTCCTCGTCATCTTCCACCCTTGCCTGGCTCATACCTTAAATGCCCGCCTGATGCCGTAGCACTCCCCGGCTGACAGACGAAGCCCGCTGGGCAAGTCCAAATCACCGAAAAACAGCAGGATGAAACCGCTTGAGACGCGCAATGTGTGTAACCTGCGTTCGGCTGGAACGACGACCAGCTGACGTTAAACGGGCCACCACGTACGTTAAGTCGCTCAACCGATCCACAATCACGAAAGGTCCAGCATACTGGGGCAAAAACTTTTGGCATAATCCACGTTTACGCTGTGGGGTGCACACCCATACCAAGTCCCCTTTGCTGTACAAGACAGACTGGTGTCGGCTGTCATAGCGCTCCTTAGAACGGTGCTGTGAGGCCACGGTACGAAGTCGAGCGAGCCGGCGTGCTTCTTCTGCAAGGCACAGCGTCTTGGCAACCGAGTACTCACTGTGAGAGCCAAACGGCAGTATTGTATCAATACTCCTTAGCGGTAGACGTGCGTACAGCAGATAAAAAGGACTGTAATCCGTCGTCTCATGCCTTGCGGTATTATACGCATATGTGATGAATGGGAGCACGTCATCCCAGTCTTTGTGGTCGGACGAGACATACATTGCCAGCATGTTGGTAAGAGTCCTGTTTGTACGCTCTACAAGGCCGTTGGTTTGAGGATGGTGTTGCGATCCCAACGCTGCCACCAGTTTGTTGGGATCTCACCCGCTGCCACCATTTGTTGCGGTTCATCCCACTGCTCAGCATTCAGTTTGTTGGGACCGGCCTGCCGCTCCACGGAGCCTTCCCATTTGGTAGCGTAGACCTTGCGGAGACGGAATCATACCGCTGGCTCTGAGACTCCCGGAGATACGAGCCGAGGCAGACCAAGAGACCGGGGAAGAGGAAATAAACTCAACGAACGTTTATTACATGGTTGAGAATGAGAAATGCGCCGAGAGAGAGCTCGGCAGCTCGTTTTTCTCCAAAGGCTGTCGTCCCCAGATCCCTAGCTGGGGAATAAGCCTTAATTAGAAATGTCCAATCAACACACGTTAGCGTCCTTCATGGTCACCACCCTCAAGTGGGCGTCAACCTCGCACTCTCCCAGCGTTCGTCATAGCCGCGAGGAGGGCACGCGCACACCCATCCGGAACCCGCCGGATCGCGATAAACCACGCACACATGCTGACCACTGCGCTCACACCCCGGCCACCCAGAGCGTTCGTCCGGAAGTGCGCTAATGTCCGCGTCCACATGGCCGCACACAAACGACCGTTCCTCGCCGGAATCACACGAAACACGAGGTGCCAGAGAGCCACGTCCGCACCCGTGCGCTGTCGTCCGGTGCAGTTGCCGGCGGTGTCTTGCCCGAAGGTCGCCGGGTCATCAATCCCGCAGCAGGGGTCCTTCCGCCGCGTAGCCAGAACACGGTGGGCTTTCGAAGAGGTGCTCGCACAAATGTTTTCCGAAGTGCAAACCCCAGTCGTAACAATGGTAAGGTGTTGAATGCCGGAACTTCGAGCTGCAGAGACGAAGTAATTCTTCAACGGCGTCCGCAACAAACTGCCGACCACGATCACTAATTATCACACGGGGGGAGCCGTGCCTGAGGATAACAAACCGCAGCAAGAATGCGGCAACGCATGTAGCTGTTGAAGATGGTATGGCCGCAGTTTCTGCATAACGGGTCAGGTGGTCTACACATACGATAACCCACCGATTGTCGTTATAAGATCGTGGAAATGGCCCCAAGAGATCAACGCCTACTTGTTCAAACGGCAGACAAGGTGGTGGCAGAGGCTGGAGAAGACCCGGCGGAGTAGTCGTAGGACGCTTATGGCGTTGGCATTTATCGCAACCGCTGACGTACTGCTTGATAGTGTCTCGCATTTTGGGCCAGTAAAAACGCTCCTGTGTTCGGCTGAGTGTTCTTATGAAGCCTAGATGGCCAGAGGTTGCGTCATCGTGCATGGCACTCAGTACGTCAGGTCGCAGACTCTGCGGAACCACCAGGAGAAAGCGAGCGCCTTTACCCGAATAATTCGTCTTGTGAAGGAGGCCGTCTCGTACACAAAATCGACCGGTGGCTTGAGGACGCAGCGCAGCAGCGAAAAGGGGCTCCAGGCTAACATCACTGGCTTGTTCATCCCTAAATCTCGTGGAGTCCGGGAATGTGGCCGAAATAGAAGCAAAGCAGTCATCGAAGTTGTCTTCGTCACACTCCGTAGTCGGTAGAGGAAGGCGGGAAAGGCAGTCGGCATCTGCGTGACGACGACCGGACTTGTAAGAGATGACGAAGTCGTACTCCTGAAGTCGGAGAGCCCAACGTGCCAGTCGACCACTCGGATCACGGAGGTTCACCAACCAGCATAGAGCGTGATGGTCCGTAACTATAGTGAACGGGCGCCCGTAGACGTAGGACCGAAACTTGTGAACCGCGAAAACTGCTGCCAAGCATTCTTGTTCCGTGACTGTGTAATTTCGTTCCGCCTTACTCAGAGATCGACTGGCATAAGCCACAACGTGCTCAGATCCGTGATGACGTTGTACTAGCACAGCTCCGATGCCAATTCCACTGGCATCAGCGTGCACTTCTGTAGGCGAGGAAGCATCGAAGTGGCGTAATATAGGTCCCGATGTCAGTTGAAACTTTAGTTGGCGGAACGCCTCGTCGCAAGCCGACGTCCAGTTGAAAGGAACATCCTTATGGAGAAGGCAGGTCAGGGGGTACACCACATCGGCGAATCTTGGTACGAAGCGACGAAAATACGAGCATAAGCCCAAGAAACTCCGCAGCTCCCGCAGTGACTTCGGTGGTTCGAAGGAACTTACTGCTTCAATCTTCCGTGGATCGGGCCTCACACCATTTCTGTCGACTAGATGTCCAAGTACCAACGTTTCAGTCTCTCCAAAGCGACATTTCTTGGAGTTCAATACCAGACCGGCTTTCTCGACAGAATCAAGGACGAGGCTAAGACGTCGGTTATGTTCATCCAAAGTGCTTCCAAAAATCACAACATCATCCAGATAGCATAAGCAAATTTCCCATTTCATTCCACGGAGGATGGTGTCCATAAATCGTTCAAACGTCGCCGGCGCATTACAAAGACCAAAGGGCATGACGTTGAACTCATAGAGGCCATCAGGTGTCACGAAGGCTGTTTTCTCTTTGTCGTCTGGGTGCATTGGTATCTGCCAATAACCTGATCTCAAATCCAGTGAGGTGAAGTAAGCGGCAGAATGGAGGCAGTCGATAACATCATCGATCCGAGGAAGCGGATACACATCCTTTTTGGTGACAGCGTTTAGCTTTCTGTAATCGACACAGAACCGCCATGATCCATCCTTTTTCTTCACTAGGATCACCGGTGCTGCCCACGGACTTGAGGACTCCTGAATGACGCCTTTCTGCAGCATGTCCTTGACCTGTTCAGCGATAACTGTTCTCTCTGCTGAAGACACACGGTAAGGCTTTTGTCGAATGGGGTGTGCCGAGCCTGATGCCGTAGCAATATATATATATATATATATATATATATATATATATATACAGGGTGTCCCAGTTATCTTTAGCCAGGGTTTAAAAATATGCCGATGCACCCTACGACAACGCGACCAAGTGCATTTTTCTTACTATCGTATGGAGTGAGTCAGACTGTTTTTTGTGTTCCACTTAATTGGTTAATTAGGCGAGAATAATTAATTAACTTCTGAAGCGACAAATTTAGGTAAATAATTCCTATGGAAAACTTGTAGAGGGGTCTCTCAAATGCCCAGTTAAAAAGTTTCCAACTTTCTATCTATTCATAATTAGTGTTTTCCAGCTTGCTGGAGATGCCCGCGAAATTAAAAAAATACCACGTGACATAGCGGCTTGCGCGCCGCGATTGCAGTGCTCTCAAACCTTCCGCGTAGGAACTAACACCGCATTTAGCCGGGCGTACCGCCGATTAAAAGCGACGGGGCTGTGAAAAAGGCGGTGGTCGTGCGATCGAAATCAGCAACTGCCATCGCTAGCGCCGCAAAAGTCCGTCAATCGCTTTACGCAGCGCTAGCGGTGACGGTTGCTGATTTCGATCGCACGACCACCGCCTTTTTCACAGCCCCGTCGCTTTTAATCGACGGTACGCCAGGCTAAATGCGGTGTTAGTTCCTACGCGGAAAGTTTGAGAGCACTGCAATCGCGGCGCGCAAGCCGCTATGTCACGTGGTATTTTTTTAATTTCGCGGGCATCTGCAGCAAGCTGGAAAACACTAATTATGAATAGATAGAAAGTTGGAAACTTTTTAACTGGGCATTTCACAGACCCCTCTACAAGTTTTCCATAGGAATTATTTACCTAACCTTGTTGCTTCCGAAGTTAATTAATTAATCTCGCCTAATTAACCAATTAAGTGGAACACAAAAAAATAGTCTGACTCACTCCATACGATAGTAAGAAAAATGCATTTGGTCGCGTTGTCGTAGGGTGCACCGGCATATTTTTAAACCCTGGCTAAAGATAACTGGGACACCCTGTATATATATAGTTTGTCGAAGTAGCTTCTCATAGCCTTACTTTCCTCGTGTTTCTGTACTGCTTAGATTTCTGTGTGCTAAGTACCCAGCCTGTCGTTTACGGCTGCGTAATTTCGTGCTCTATGTATCCTTTGGAGGAGCCACCTTGTACATTTTTCTTTTTCTTGAGCGTCAGTAGAACTTCATTTTGTTCGAAGGATTGTCTGAACGATTCTTTTTGTGTTGTTTACGTTAACTTTCACGACATTGTTTCCACTCAAAAGCCTTAATTGCGTTCCTTTTCTCCCTTTCTCTAATTCAGGTCTAATATTAAAATTTTTGTTATTCCAAGATAAACAAATTGAAGGTACAAGTACACAGACTCCTTTCTTTCTTTCTTTCTTTCTTTCTTTCTTTCTTTCTTTCTTTCTTTCTTTCTTTCTTTCTTTCTTTCTTTCCTTCTTTCTTTCTTTCTTTCTTTCTTTCTTTCTTTCTTTCTTTCTTTCTTTCTTTTCATGGCGCGTTGGGTTTCTAGTCACGAACAACTTGACGATCAGTATGCTGACACAAACCCAGGATTAACAAAAGTTGTTTGTTCGCTTTCGAAGCAGTAGTTGTAGAGTGCGCGAGAGCATACGTTATTTGCAGAGGTTCTCGTGCACTTTACATGTGAGCCCCGCCGATGTTAAATCCGAAATGCACACGAAGCCTACGCGGATTTGCAAGAGCGAAGGAACCAGGTTTAGTCTCTGTTAGGCTACACGTTTGGAAACTAATTCTATCCTTTTCTTACTCATAACTGGAAACTGATACGTGAGTATGCATGAGCGAGCCTTGCAGAAAAGAACCTCGCCGAATTTGACTTAAAGGGTGGGCTGCCTGAGTAGGCATTTGCTTTCATTATATCAGAGCCTGGGTCCCGCTGAGTGCAGGTTTTGTGACTTTTGAGTTCCAAGTGAGGCCGGCTGGTTAGAGTTAACTTTTCTTGTCTGGTAATAAGGAAGTCGAAACAGATATTGCGATCTCTGTTCCTTTATTGTGTAGGTTGAAGTCGGCATCGAAATGAGGAAACTATCATACAAAACCGTTTTGAAAAGTTGTTCGTGATCATATCACCGTTATTGACCACTGTAATGGGATGTGCTCCATCATAATGGCGGATGTTTCAGTGGACATGCTGGATGAATGGTGGGTATAGTGTTGTGTCCCACCCATAGCAAATGGGACACCTGTGCGACTGCGTCCAGTTGACCACCTAGAACGGGGAATACAACAGGGCTACAAATCACACTAGCAGAAGCACAGTCTAGGCGTCTTAGATTTTTATTTGCGTGATTTCTTTTTTTTTCAGTAGCGTCCTTTTTGCCAGAGTCCTTCAAAGTTTTCCTCATTACCTGGGTTACCTCGCTGGGAAGTTATATCCGCTGAAGTTATATGCACTTGGGATTTCTGTGTAAAAGCTCGTGGTTGCCTCTGTAAATTTGGTTGCTAGTGCGGCGAAGGTGTGTCTGCGTGTGTTCCTTTCTATGTCCGTGTCCTGCATTGCTGGCTTTTCGCTGAATTTAATCATGAACAAACCAGCCCAGCTCTTGACTGTCCTTTGGGATGATAAATTCCATGAGTTCTTCAGTCGATCGATCGATCGAGTGATTAACAGTTACGAGGGACCGGGACAGTTGTATATATTTGAGAGGAAATAGTACTAGCCGATGTTATTGCTTGAAAAATATGAAGAGAAAATAGGACCTGGGCGGGTCATTTACTGCGCATACATCAGACAATTGGCCGTCTGTTACAGAGTCAGGGAATTCTTGCCGCAGACGGGAAGCGCTGTCGAGGACGCATTGCGGTGCTTTGCTACAAACGCATATTGAGTATTCCGGATAACGTGCAGCGCATACCCGCATAGAGCCGTTGTCTTGATGATCACTTGTTGCACATACGCGCACATCCGATCGCGGATTTGGCAGGTATATGCACCGCACATGACTTTACATACAGGCAGAGGCTTCTGCTGCACATTTGGCTATGCATTAAGAATCCAGAACTTCTCGCAAATGACGTTGAGAACGTCAACCTGAATTCCAACACCCGTGCTCTTTTATCGAGGATCATTAGCTGTTGCAAAGTCGAATGCCGGCCGCGGCGGCTGCATTTCGATGGAGACGAAATGTTGAGGCCCGCGTGCTGTGCGATATCAGTGCACGTTGAAAAACCTCAGTTGGTCGAAATTTCAGGAGCCATCCACTACGGCGTCTCTCATAATCGTAGCGTGGTTATCGGACGTAAAACCGAAGACATCAATAAATCAAGTGTTTCAAAGGTCTTGTCCTGAAGTTTGTTGCAGAATTATTGCTTAACGCATTCAGCACGGTGCATCGTTTTGAGGGAACACGCGAGCACAACCGCACACTCGAGTGTTCCCTTCCTTCAGTGTTTCCCTGGGTCCCCGTGAACGTGAAAGCGCGTGACCACGGCAACCCGGGGGAGGTGCCTCGCGTCGTCTGCTGCAGCGATGTAGCGCAAAGGCTGTGGCATACCACGGATGGCACCACATCATGCTATATTGTTACGCACAAACAAGGCTATGTACAGCTGTATTTACAAGCACTGCCGCAACTGTGCACAACAAGAACAGCCAGCGTTAGGTGGTCGCTTCGTCGTCGTCTTCTCTGGTCACACCATGAAATAGCTCATACTCGCGTATGTGCCGTAGCATGACCCCCGGCGGCAGAAGCTCCGTCTCGGAGCGGCTAAAAGGTGTCGTCAGAAGTGTAGTGGTAAGGCTTGAGCCGTGAGACATGAACGACGTCTCTGGATGAGTTGAGATCGGCCTGCGTGGACGAGACGGGAGCAATTTCGTACGTCACAGGAGTCACTTGGCGCAACACGCGGTACGGTCCAGCGTATCGGGAAAGGAGCTTTTCGGATAAGCCCACACGGCGGCATGGAGTCCATAGGAGGACAAGTTGACCAGGCGAAAAATATACTTCACGATGTCGAGCATCGTAGCGACGCTGTTGACTGCCTTGTGACGCCATAAGCCGAACACGGGCAAGCTGGCGAGCGTGATCTGCGCGTGCAATGGCTTCATGGGCATACTCAGTGGTAGCAGCGGCCGACGGAGGGAGTATGGTATCCAGAGGTAAAGCGGGTTCTCGTCCGTACAACAGATAAAACGGCGAAAATCCAGCTGTGTCATGACGAGAGGAGTTGTACGCAAATGTGATGTAAGGAAGCACGACGTCCGCTTGCCGCCTCAAACACTTACTTACGTCGAGCTCCTGTCGTCGCCTCCAGTACCTGATGGGGACTACCTTTTGACGCCAGCAACCGATGTCCTACACGACAGAGGCATCACACTACCTCATACAGTTCTCTCCGTTGTTGCCAACTGCGCCTGCCTCCCTGTAGTCAATTTCAATTTGACGCCCCAAATTCTGCCCCGTGGTATCTCCCTCGCCCTGCTCAGCCCACTCGACGCAGGCGAAGTGCAGGCCTTCACAGTGACCGCTTCACCACATTCACTTGCGCAGCAGCCTTATGCCTGTCCCTCTGATAAGGCTATTACGTCGATGATTGCCCCAGACCTTACCCCTCAGCAAAGTGAAGATCTACGCCGCATTTTGATTGCATACAGTGACATTTTTGACATCGGTGGTCGTCCTTTAGGCCAAGCTACGCAAGTGACGCACCGCATCAATACCGGCGATGCTCTTCCTATCCACAGACGTGCCTATCGTGTATCCGCAGCTGAACGTCAAATAATTCAAAGCGAAGTTGACAAGATGCTCGCAAAGAACATCGTCGAGCCATCGTCGAGTCCGTGGGCATCGCCTGTCGTTTTGGTACGAAAGAAAGACGGTTCTTGGCGGTTCTGCGTCGACTATCGGCACCGTAACCGAATTACAAAAAAAGACGTGTACCCGTTGCCACGCATAGATGACGCTCTCGACTGCTTACACGGAGCTCGCTACTTTTCATCAATTGACCTACGTTCCGGGTATTGGCAGATTGCTGTCGACGATATGGACCGTGAAAAGACAGCCTTTATAACAGCTGACGGCCTTTATCAATTCAAGGTCATGCCTTTCGGCCTTTGTAACGCCCCTGCCACCTTTGAACGCATGATGGACTCCTGAGAGGTTTTAAATGGTCCACATGCTTGTGTTACTTAGACGATGTTATCGTGTTTTCACCAACATTCGAAACGCACATTGATCGTCTCACAACCATCCTCGACCTTTTTCGTCAGGCCGGGCTCCAGCTCAACTCGTCCAAGTGTCGTTTTGGCCGCCGCCAAATCACAGTCCTTGGCCATTTAGTCGACGCCAACGGCGTGCAACCAGACCCGGGAAAAATATCCGCCGTCAAGCACTTCCCTGTCCCACAGTCCACCAAGGATGTACGCAGCTTCCTTGGGCTGTGTTCGTACTTTCGCCGTTTTGTAAAGGATTTTGCGGTCATAGCCAAGCCACTAACGGAGCTTTTGAGACAAGATGTCTCGTTTTCTTGGGGCCAGCAAGAAGCGTCCGCATTCTCTCGCCTCGTCAGCCTGCTAACAACGCCGCCGATCCTCGCCCACTTGACCCGTCTGCCCCTACAGAAGTCCGCACCGATGCCAGTGGCTACGGACTTGGCGCAGTATTAGCCCAACGTCAGCGTGGCCACGATCGGGTTATTGCCTACGCTAGCCGCCTCCTATCGACCGCCGAGAGAAACTACTCTATCACAGAGCGTGAGTGCTTGGCCCTTGTTTGGGCGGTTGCGAAGTTCCGCCCTATTTGTATGGCCGCCAATTTTGCGTAGTTACCGACCACCACGCACTCTGTTGGTTGTCTACTCTTAAAGATCCTTCAGGACGGCTCGGGCGCTGGGCCCTGCGTTTGCAAGAGTATTCATATTCAGTCGTGTACAAATCTGGCCGCTTGCATCGCGATGCAGATTGCTTGTCTCGCTATCCCGTCGACAACCCGGACGCCGATGACGAGAACACAGTCCACTCTATCTTGTCAGTGTCCGACCTGGCTAACCTTGGAGACGAACAAAATCACGACCCTTCCTTGCGAGCGATCATCGAACACATAAAAGCATCGCCTAATGATGCCTCCGTGAGAATGTTTCTGGTCCAGAATGGCGTCCTCTACCGCCGTAATTTTCGGCCCGAAGGACCTGACCTGCTCGTAGTCGTACCGAGACACCTACGCCGGAACATACTCAACGAACTGCATGACGCACCCACTGCCGGACACCTCGGTGTACCCCGCACCTCCACCACGATGTTACGCACAAACAAGGCTATGTACAGCTGTATTTACAAGCACTGCCGTAACTGTGCACAACAAGAACAGCCAGCGTTAGGTGGTCGCTTCGTCGTCGTCTTCTCTGGTCACACCATGAAATAGCTCATACTCGCGTATGTGCCGTAGCAATATCGCGTAATACTACGTCACAGCGACACGTTACCCGCAAGATGATGATGATCATGAAGCTGAAGGTGGTGATGAAGATGATGATGATGACGATGATGGTGAGGACGATAATGGTGATGATTATGAAGAAGATTGTTATGATGGTAAAGGGGAGATGTTGGTGATGGTGAAGGTGATGGTGATAAAACGAAGAAGAAAGTGATGATGATAATGACGAAAGCGAAGAAGAGGATGGAGATCAGGACTTGCGCTACCTAGCGGAAGCTGCGTACATTTCTGTCCGTGCACTTTCGCAAATAGCCCCCGCGTTCTTTGAGGCCTGCTTAGAAGCGTATACTATAGCGTGGTCTTTCGATAAGCCTGACTGCTCTACGCAGACACGCAAACAAGACACAATGCGATATATTCAAAGCAAATAACGTTGTGCTTTGTCGAAACTTCGCTCCGTCGAAGCGGCATAAAAGCGAAAGCTTCTTTCTGTGTTATCGATTTGTCGCGATCGCAATGCATATCGTGACATAACGGCGGTGCGTACAGCTGGAATACAATTCTCCCGGACGGTGCCTGCCTTCTGGCCTTCTCGTTTAACCTTTGCGCCTATTTTGTGTTATTATGAATATTGATATTCTTTTGTACGTGTCGAAGGTGGGACGGTGTTTGCGTTAGACGCAGATCCTGGAAATTCTTTCCGCCTATTCTTTCCGCCTTGTGGCCATCGCGCTGTCCCTAACCCTTTCATTTTCTTCCCTTTTTTTTAATTTGTACTTGCCATACTAGAAGCCTGCATGCATGTCCTTCACGAGCGGTATGTTTGCTTTCTTTTCCAGGCTTCTTCATGTTAAACCATATCAACCGCGAAATGTAACCCAACCCCTCCTCTTACGCAATGCCTCTGGGGGCTCTTAAGGTAAGATAAGGAATAAACAAGCAAAAAGGAAGGAAATGTGACGCCCGCGATGCGGAAGAAATTTCAGCATTTCCCGGAAAGCTTCCTTCGCTGCTGTAATTTTAGCCTGTTCGCTCGATTTGAGCGCTCCTTGTAACGCAGGCCTTCTAACCTTTCCCAGTACACATACATCCCGGACAGCTCCAGCGCAAGCACGTATCGAGTTTCGCCCTCCTGCCTCGTGTTCGACCTTTATTCTCGCGTTGTCCTTCGGACTATGTATTTTTATTTGCAGGGGGAATCTTGGCCCTCGAGCATGCATTTGCTCTACCAGAGTACATTCCGGAAGTGGTGTAACATTATTTTGCTATGTCGTAATATTCCTAGTTCGCCGGTGGCTCGTTCCCAAGGCTGTTGCTGCTGCTGCTATTTTTGCAACAGCGTTAGCGCTAACCCCAGGAAGCTCCAGGAACGCCCATTCTGAGTGATCGATTTTGCAAAAAGCATTCCCTTAGGAAACGTGTTAGTCGTGTTCTTTTACCTTTCTTCGTTAATGTTTCTAAGCGAATGTGTCGCGGTGCGCCCGGGTGCTGTCGGCGTCGGAAGACAGACAGACAGACAGACAGACAGACAGACAGACAGACAGACAGACAGACAGACGGACGGACGGACGGACGGAATCCAGTCGTACACAAACTACTTACTGACACAGAAATATGGGCAGACACAATACACAGATAGGTACATAAATAGATAGACAGACAGATAGATAGATAGATAGATAGATAGATAGATAGATAGATAGATAGATAGATAGATAGATAGATAGATAGATAGATAGATAGATAGATAGATAGATAGATAGATAGATAAGGTCATTCACAAGGAGAGGAGGTACCGGCCGACTCATAAAGAGGGGCTGCACCAGAGCTCTTACAGCGTACTTGGCTACGGAAAGTGCGGCCACAAGTGGATAATGTATCAGCTGCAAATTGCGCCGTGCCTGTCGCACGTATATTTCCGTTACAGTGTGGCGAAATGTGCAGATAGGAGCTGCCTCGTTGCCAGTCGGCCGCCTGTAATTAAATGTTGCTTACGTCACGAGAATCCGGAAAAAGAGAAATTGGGTTGCCCTAATCAGGGATGAAAATGGAGAAATTGGGAGCAAGCTGTGTTATACTTAGATTACATTACGCCCACGTGGTGTCTTAATCCAATTTTCGTTCGTCTTCATTTTTTTTTCTTTCTATTTTACAGGCCGGAGTTGGAGAACCGAGCCTCTCGTGGCTGCAGCACTGGATTTGGCTGCCGTCTGCGCCTGAGTATGACGCTGCATAGGATTCAGGTATTTATGGAATACTCGTGTATTTTCTCGGATTAGTACACTGATGGCCGAACGATTGCGGAATCAAATCGCACTAATTACGATGCTAGTGGAGTTTGAGGGGGGGAGGGGTATATTTTCGAGAACTGGATGACGTAAAGGGCTGATCCTTTCCTTTCGCTTGACCCTGTTCTAGAGTAATCTGGACGTATTATGGGCGAAAAGGTGGGTGGGCAAAAGTAAGACTATATGTTGGTTGAGAAGGATATTTGTGATAGTCATTACGCTTGATGATCATTTTATTTCGGTATGTGAAACCAGACGCATCGTATTACTTCATTTAAGGGCATGTTCTTTAATTTAGGCTTCGCGACTCTGTGCATCCACAGATCAAAGCCCCTCTGGAATTGATCCATTTTACCGTACTCGAGGACAAATTCCTCTGGCTATGCGGCCAAAGTTACGCGGCCGCAGCCTTTCCTTGCATGCGCTGCTGCATATAGTAACAAACTTAAACAGATTTTTTTGACACAGTAAAATGTTTCCGGCATTTAAGAAGCGTACAAAGGCCCACATTCTCAATGTAAAGGCACATTGCCTACATTGCCGAAGTAGCGAGCTCGCAAAGGGACTTTCCGACGAACCCGTAGTAGGCTTGGTTCTGAGATAGAACGCAGTCGGCGCACAAGATGATGTCACAGCGCTGAAGTGACAAGTCGAAGGAAGACGACAGAACATGCGCTAACTTTGGGTAGTGGACATAACTTTATTATTCGTCCGGCAAAGCTAAACGCTACCCGGGCTTAGGTCCCCCACGGAAGAACGTCAAGGCCCTGCCTCAACGCCGGCTCGCGGGCTTCCTGGACTGCCCGCCTCGACCACAGGGTCTGCGCAGTAACTGTCACCATTATTCGCAGTAACTGCCGTCATTCAGTAACTGATTTCACTCCCACAACATGTATATCAGAGTTGCTGTCTCTTCCTGGCACAATTTACATGCGTCGTCATGGTGCTTGTCTGCGTAGATTCGTTTCAAAGGGAATGGTTTGGGGAAGTTTCAATTGATCTTTATTTCAGAATGACGCTGAAATAAAAATAGCGAAGGTGAATTACGGGAAAGTGCAGCAAATTGGAATTACCATCATATACTAGTTGGCTGAGTGAGTGCAAGAGTGAGTCGACACCAAGGTCTACCGACGTCAAGTGAGGGTACCACTATCAGACAGCTAACTCAAGGATTATCGTCACTTCCGGTTTTCAGGTTTTCTCCTTGCATTTCCGGAACTCTTTCTTTCTTTTCTTTCTTTCTTTCTTTCTTTCTTTCTTTCTTTCTTTCTTTCTTTCTTTCTTTCTTTCTTTCTTTCTTTCTCCGGACAATGGTTTCAGTGCCGTTTTTTCCCTGATGCAAGATGTGTTTCTACAGTTCCCTGGTTTTCTTTCCCTTTCTTTTCTAAACCTTTTCCCAACAGCCGCACCTTATACCCGTACAGCGCTACCTGCGCAGATCCCTAAACCGGCGTTCACGAGAAGAGAGCCTCCAATTACTATCGAAATGGCTGGGGTGAAGTATAAGAAATAAAAACAAAAGTAGACGGACAACTCTCCTGAGAATAACATCTTCCCGGAACCGCGTGCGGGCGCTTCTCCCTAAGGTGAATTCATTTCGTAAAAAGAAGAGAAAAAAAGAAGACAAGTGTCGCCGAATCAAAACAGGGAAGGAAGGTTTTTAGGGAGGGTTTCGGGTTACGCTCCTTGGTAGATCTCGCGACATGTTCTTTCGTCCTTGTCCTCCCCCTCCTCTTCTTTTATTTTGGCTTCGCGACGTTACATGGAGAGCAGGGTACGATGATTCTTCTACGCCCTCATTAGCATGGTGGGCATCGTTAGCAGAAGGATCATGATGTCATCGCATTTCTCCCGCAGTGCATTGACTGCGTGTGAACGGCAACCTGGCAGCACAAAAAACATGCCTCGCGCCTCGCCTGTTGGCTGCGAGTGCCGTCTGTACGAGGTGTATGTGCTCGTTTGTTATACACAACTTTATTAATCCAATGAGGCCAAGCAACGTATACGCGAAATTATTTGTAGTTTTCAGCTGTAGTGTATTGTGTCGCAGGTATTGTGTAAGATTTGAAGAGCGCGGACACGGGATCAAGATAGCTGAAGCAGACTCCCAAGTGCCAGCGACTGAAAAGGCTCAGGAGAAAGATTGATTGATTTGTGGGGTTTAACGTCGCAAAACCAGCTCTGATTATGAGAGACGCCGTAGTGGAGGTCTCCGGAAATTTCGACCACCTGGGGTTCTTTAACGTGCACTGACATCGCACAGCACACGGGCCTCAACATTTCGCCTCCATCGAAATGCAGCCGCCGCAGCCGGGATTCGATCCCGCGACCTTCGGATCTGCAGCCGAGTGCCATAACCACTAGACCACCGTGGCGGGGCGCTCAGGAGAAAGAAGGTGGACACAAGAGCTAGCTATGCATGGGCAAGAGTGGTAGAGCCACATCTACCATCATCCTCCCCCACCAGCCTGTCTACGGCCGCGGCAGGGTGAAGGCGTCCTTCATAGTTCTCCAATTTACCCGGTCCGGTAGTCACCGCGACCACGTTGTCCCCGCAGGCTACTGAATCTCATCTGCCCACCGAACCGTGAACACACCAGTTAACCTGTAGCATATATATAGTCATCAAAATCGGTGAAGGGGTATGGAACGAAATTGCGGCGTGTTTTCCCTGTGGCAACTGTAGTGTGCGCAAAGTTTGCGCTGCTGACGTCATGTACTGGCAGCCCCATAGGCAGCATTAACCCAAAAGTAAGTTAGTCAATGCTAGCCTGCCTACGTTCGTTAGGCAAAGTTAGCTTTTGCTATCCAATATAACCATCGTTGGCGCGTTATGCCTCCCGCGTCGTCTCGCTCTTTGCACCGAAAACACGCAACGACTTACCGCTGGAGATTTTAAAACACGTGATCTTTTTTACATCGCTAGAACGAAGGAAGGATATAAAGCCCAGTTCTCCGTTAGCCACAAGCAGTGAATGCAAGATAGGGCACGGGGATGTTATTTGTAGTTTCTGATTGAATTGTGATAAAAATGCTTATTTTCTGGGGTTTTACGTCCCAAAACCACCGTTGATTATGAGAGACGCCGCAATGGAGGGCTCCGGAAATCTCGACCAGCTGGGGTTCTTTAACGCTCACTGATATCGCACAGCACACGGGCCTCGACATTTAGCCTCCATAGAAGTGCAGCCACCGCGGCCGGGATTCGATCCCGCGACCCTCGGTTCAGCAGCCGAGTACCATAGCCACTAGACCGCCGTGGTGGGGCGAAAAATCTGAGATAAAGAGACAGAGACGCAACATCGTGATCGCTTGTCGTACGTTCAACAACCATAGACCAGTTCACCCGTCTCTGTCATAATTTCCATGCAGCGATTTATCTCTGACCACTTCACATCCTGTAATTGTAGCGTATTGGTTACCGTTAACACTTCGTTATCTGCCATGGCGCTGTTTGGCCACACCTGTCAATTTCTATACAGCGATTTATCTATGGCCACTTCACATCCTGTAATTGTAGCGTATTGGTTACCGTTAACACTTCATTATCTGCCATGGCGCTGTTTGGCCACACTTGGCCTTTGCGCCACTAAAACCTACACATCGTCATCACGATCATCATCACTGACAACAGCAACACACACGGCTCGTGGAGCCGCCGTATAGTGGCTTTAGCGATGGCTTGCTATGCTCGCGATAGGGGGATGGTATCCCCCTACCGCGAGCTTGGCAAGCCAACGCAGGCTTTCTTGGATTTAGGTGCGCATTGAGGAACCTCAGGTGGTCAAAAATTACTCCGGAGCTTTCCGCAGTCCACGGGGAGTGCCTCATGATCATCTCATGGTTTTGGCACTTGCAAACCCATCAATTATGGGTCATCGCCCATGGGGACTGCATCCACAGCTTTCCCATTACACGTACAGAGTGAGGGATCTTGTTTCCCCTGTTTTAGTTCACGACTTATGCAGGTGCACTTCTGATGCAGAATGTTTACAGCATTAGTAGAAGTACGTCGTGATAATGTTATGACATGTTAGTTCCATATAGACGCCATGTTGTATATCTATGTAAATTGAATAGTTTCCACTTCAGTTTAACTGGATGTGGCATCTGAATGACTACATTGCTATGTAACTAGGACTGTTGCATTCCTGCCTAAGTAGAATTGTTTGAAAATTCTTACCCCAAACTGCACTGGCCTGTTTATTCGATCCTTGCACTACTAAATTGTATGTATTATACCACTGCATAAGAAATCTGTACTTATTGAAACATACTACTGTAACCGACCCCTGTAACGGCCTGAGGGCCAGCAGTATTCTGAAATAAATAAAGTAATAAATAAAATAATAAATGAAATAAAAGGGAACATGCATAGTTATAGCCATGTCGCAGCTTCAGTTCACAGAGCCAAGCGTATACACAGTGAGCGCTGCCTCATGTCTTGCCGTCATCTGCTTCGGTTTCTCCTCGACCGCGTCGCTTGTTTACGCAGCCGCTTCGTTTCCTGGCTTCTTCAAGCGGCAGTAAAGGGTTCCTCGGAGACTCTTCCGTAGTGGATTGTCCATATAGGCTGTTCGTTACACGCGGGTTTGTTACCGACCACCCTGCGGCGCCCTGCAGCTACGGATCTTTGCGTTTAGCCTCTCCAGTGAAGGGTCTAGATCCCGGCGTGCGCTGCAGTTGATTGGCGAGGACCTAGAACAGCGAAGAAGAGGAAAAATGAAAGTCAGAGAGGAGCTTGTTAATTGAGGGACTCTGGTTTCCCAGAAACGGCTATTGCCTTTTTCGAGGGCAGGCACAGAACTTTATTTTTGTCCTGAGGAACTGCAGTTGGACGTCCCCTTTTAGGGGGATCCTGTAGCAGTTGCGGGCCGCTCCCACGCAGGGACAGGAAGACCGTGGCCCTCCGCCCTCTCGCAGGCTCTCTGGACAGCCCGAAGTTGAACCGAAAGGTCGCCGCTTCTCAGGGCTTCCTCCCAGTCCTCTTCTTTGCTGAACTCTGTGTCACGTAACGCAGGACATTGCCAGAGCATGTGAGCTAGTGAGCAGTAAGCCTCTCCGCAGTTCGGACAATGCGGTTCAACATTGGGCGAGAAGTTACTAAACCTGCCTCGCGAAGGGAAAGACCCCGTTTGGAGCATCCTGAAGGCCGAAGACTGCGGACGAGTGAGTTTAGGGTGAGGAAGGGGAAAGACCCTCCGAGAGAGATGATAATGAGTCATGATCTCGTGAAAAGTGAGGAGCGGGTCCCTGTACCTGCCGGCATCCCCGCCCGCGAATTCGCCGGGACCGCCGCGGTGAGTGAAACCTCGCGCACGGTCATGGGCAAACTCATTGGCGTTGGGGACATCGGGGTGTACGTTGGCCCCCATGTGGGCCGGGAACCATGTTATGGTGTGAAACCCGGCAGCCCCCTCGCTGCCGAGGATAGCTGCTGCCTCCCGCGAGATCGAGCCCGAGGCGAAAGCTCTGGCAGCGGACCGCGAGTCCGTGAAGACATTTGGACGCGATACGTCCTTCATTGCTACAGCAATGGCAATTTGCTCAGCAATCGTTGCCGAACGTCTCTAACCGACGCAGCACATAGGAGCTTGCCACTATGGTCGACTGAGACCACTGCAAAGCGATCAGAACGCCCGTACTGTGCTGCATCGACAAACGTAGCGAGGTCCGGGCTGTCTGCAACTGACTTCAATAAGGAACGGGCCCGAGCTATGCGGCGTCCTACATTGTACTGCGGGTGGACATTCCTGGGAAGTGGAGCTACGGCAAATGTACCTCTGATAGAAGACGGTAGAGTCACTTTACGTTCGCGAATCTGTGTAAGACCGCAGCCAATGGACTCCAGGATACGTCTACCGGCCTGCGAGGACGACAGGCGCACTACCTGAGCCATTTTCTGCGCCTCGATCACCTCCGAGAGGGAGTTATGCATGCCCAGTTGTATGAGCTTTTCGGTGCTCGTGCTGAGAGGCAACCCTAGAACTCGCTTTATACTCGTGCGCATTAGTGCGTCGATTTTTGCCTCTTCCCTTTTGGACCAGTGCAGCGCCGAAGCGACGTAATTAATGTGGCTCATGAGAAACGCATGGTAGAGCCGAAGGAGATTGCTCTCGCTCAGCCCGCCCCTGCGGTTCGAGACCCTGAGTATGAGCCTAAGCATGTTCTCCGTCTTGGAAGTGATGCGAGCTATAATCTGCGAGTTGCGCCCCTTCGACTCCAGCAACAGTCCGAGCACCCTGATGCAGTCTACCCTGGGGATTCTCTGCCCGTCACGTGTGTATAGAGATATTGGAATCTGCTCTAGAGGAGTGAGGTTCCTCATCCCTTGTCGGGTGGGTCGGTAAAGTAACAACTCGGACTTGGCAGGCGACAGGCTCAATCCCGAACCGACTAGAAAGCCCTCCGTGACGTTCTTTTTCGAGGGAGTGTTTATTTACCTTTTGACCTTCTGTGACTGTTCTCATCCTTTTTTTTTTTTTTTGTCATCCTTGATGCTATGCACGTGACTACGGCGTTGGTAGAGTCTTCTATAAAGATTACTGAAGCGACTTCGTTACCTGCGTGAGCTGGTAAGGTTTTGTGTGGTACGCTGTGACAATTCTGGGAAAAGATATTCGTTGCAGTAGTTAAGCGACGTTGATTGAGATAAGCTGTCAACGAGGAAGGAAACATCAGCTATACGTATATGAAGTAGTGTTCAGGCTGCCGCCATTACTTACAGATTCGTCACAGTTATATGTCCCTGGTATTTTCTTCTACATTGAAGTGGTTTTAAATTCTCGAATTTAATAGAAATTCGGAATCTGTGACCTCGTATAGGATGCGTACGCTGTTTTTTTTTTTTTTTGCAATATGTAATTAAACAACAGCGATATAAGCGCCCAAACTTGGTCCGCGGGAACGCCCCACGGCGCGCGCGGAGTGCAGGTAAGGATGATGACAGAGTGAAACGCTGATAAGCGACATCATATTGAGCACGATCAAGGTAGCCGCATTGGTTTGCGGCGTTCGTTTGCGGCCTTGGTTTCCGCGCGCGCACTAGCACAGCCAAGGCAGAGTAGGGTGCTGCGAGGCACTCACGATGATGTCATGGAGCTCTTCAACCAATGATAGGCAGCGACGAGGTTTGAGTTGCCGCCCATGACGCGCGTGTTTGCCGAAATAGAGTCATTTGCTGAAGTTTATGCCAATTTTCGACGTGATTTTAGTGTTCACCGTGTGAAAAATGATAAAATAGCACTTTAACCTCAATTTTCTTAAAAAGTGCTTCAATGTCCTTTTAAGAACTTATTTCGATCGCATATATATAGCAAGCGCAGGTGCCTTCCGAGTAACCCAATACTCTCGTGTTTCTTCTGCCTTCCTTCCTTCCCTTCTTCCTTCCATTGTTGCCAGTTTCTCTTTCTCTTGCCCACAGCGAATTGTGTTGCAATCGCCAATACGACGGAACGATATGGTTCCCATAAATGTATTTTGTAATGTATTTTGTGCAACGCGCAGGTTTATAGCCTATAATGGTGACGGCCGCCTTCAGACCGTGGGTACACCCAGGTTCGAATCCCACCTTGCCAAGGAAGTTTCTTTCGTTTTATCTACTTCTTTATTCTCGAAACTCATCCTTTGATATCGTCGCATCACCATGACCTTACTCTCTCTCTCTCTCCACTTGGCTGCACCGAGTTTTGAATCTACGCTCGGCACGGTTAGAATCCAAGCTTCAACGGACTAAATAGAAAGAATGAATCAGTTGAGACCGATATATTATCATTTGAGAATTCTATTGTCGTTTATTTCGCCGCCATGGGTTGAGTATCTGAATAAAAATTGAAGGCTAAAATTTATATTTAAATTTCGCGCCCAAATCTAGGCAACCGGAAGTCAGCGTGACATCACATAATTCGAAACACTTTCCTTCTATTTCGGCCCCATTGGGTCAGTGAAATTTTATGAAACTTGCTACGTTAAGTTTCTGGCCACACTATAGTACACAACGTGATTGACTTTTAGCGTAAAATAAATTTGTGCTCCAGAAAAGGCCCCTTCAAAATCTGTGACGTCATGGCAGGTTGGTGCGGAAACGTGGAGGCGGTGTCGCCACCTGTGCTTTCTTTTAGGAGCGGAGCACCTTAGGTACACTCTACCTTAGGGTCGAGCCTTGTATCTTGTCGGGCGTAGCCATGTGATTACAGGGGAGACCGCTAAAGGCGCTGCGGTACATAAATCCCTCCCTCGTCGTTTGTAGCTATGGTTTGCATGGAGTCCGCTAGGGGCGCTGCGGTGTCGTGAGCGAGAGTGAAGGGAGCGCGTTAACTATGGAAACGCTTTTCCTGCGATGAACGCTGTACCAGCTCGCAAGGAACGAGAACTCGCCTTCGCCCGCGAGAGACAGCGCTGGCGCGTTTCTTGATAGAAAAAAAAAACCGACTGCTCGCGCTGCAAAACCTTTCACCGACCACCCCGTATATATATAGGCACTGGATATTGACCTGTAATGTAGAGCCAGTGGGAGATTTCTCTTGTGCGTATATGAACAATAAAGATTCGCAGCGTGCGCGTTAACTAAAAGTAATCCGGAACTCGGCAGGATCTACGACGTGGGAGCGAGCGCAGGAAGACCAGGACCATAAATGACAACGCGTGTGCAAATATACACACGCGTTGTCACTCATTTACATGCATGAGTGGGAAATATCACGGGTGATTTACGGTAACACTGAACGATCCCCAGTACTTCGCCCACTCGCCATGGTTCACTTCGTGGAGATGCATGAAGTATTTTGTGTGTTTTCTCGTTTACTAAGCGTTCTGTAGCGGCAGGAGTGGGGCTGTCTGTATTGTACGCGCGTGCGTGAAAGGGCAGCTTAGTCATACACGAAAGTCGTTTCGCTGTTTGGTGTCCCTTTAAAGGGCCACTAAACAGGCTCCTACTTTTTTTTAAGCCGCCCAAACAAGCTAACTCAATCATAGAGAAGGTTGCGGCGATCACATTCTGCGAATATGACAGCGCTGCGCGCCACACAGACGCCGTATTTCAAAAAACAATTCCCGCGCCTCTTTCTTGCGATTGACCAGTCGCGCTCGCATCCTAGGTGCCGTCACGTTCTACCACGAACAACTTTGCGTAGTTGCAGCTCGTTGATTGGTCGAAACCAGGTCTATGCCAGATCCTGTGGCCATCCCACCGCGTGAGCGCCGGAGCAGCGCTGGCCGGAGCAACCGGTACTGCAGTGCAAGCGTCAATGACGTCAACTGCTCACGTCATGCAACGTGTCAAAAGTGGGCGTAGTCACGACGGCGCGCCGCGCCTACCCTCTCCTCTGCAGAGAAGGCTGGGGAGGCCGACCGAGATAACGAAACCGACGAAAGTGGCCACTTAAACCCGTGTAACTTCTTTATTATTGCACCTATTCGCAAACTTCTTGCGGGAGCATGTTCACATCGCACAGGAGCGCAGTTATATCTTTAAAACACATTTTGGACCTCGGGGTTGTTTAGAAGGGCCCTTTAAGCGACTCCGTCCGGTTAAAAAGAAGCAAGCCTAGAGATATGCGCGGAGAATAAATGTTTCACCGAGTGAAAGTTCCCCGTCGGCGGTGTGAGGGTATGTGGCCTTCGGCTGTCGGACGTTCTCACAAAGACTCCTGCGATCGAAGTTCGCCGTTAACGGCTCATTTCTTCGTGGTCCTGGCTATTTCCCACGACGGCTTGTCTAGGCTTGCGACTCTGTATCGGAAATTCATTACTCTTCATGCGTCACCCTTTCCATCTCCTTCGCACTCTGGCCCCTTTCTTCTTGTTTGTTATCGCCGTCTGACTCGGATCGCAGCAAGCTAAGGTGATCTTGTCAATCGCGTGGAATCTAATAAATTGGGAAAGTTCAAGGGAGGCGGTGGCGAAGAGTCCAGTTTCGGACGACGAATCGCGCGGTAGCATCTTTCGATAGCCCTGTTCTGCCGGCGAGCATATTTATTTGTTCTTGTTAACACAGAATAGCGTCAAGGAGCGTGTGCGTTATCAGACTCGGCGTCGGCGTCCTTGGAGGACAAAATAAGCAGCGCCACCTATGTAAAGGAGGCATCGGTCAGGTCAAGTTACTTGCGGAAACATTGTGCAGATGGCGCTCGCCTGCATGGCAGCGCCGCGCGGATATATATATATATATATATATATATATAATATATGAAGGAAGGAAGTGTCCTGGGAACCAGCAGAATCAAAACTTTTTTTTATTTTTCCAACGTTTCAGCCGGGGACCGACCTTCATCAGGTTTTCCCTGATGAAGGCCGGTCCCCGGCTGAAACGTTGGAAAAATAAAAAAGATTTAGTTTGGCACGTCCTCCGCTTCGAAATATTTATATATGTAATTTTCTTTAGAGGAAGCGTTCGTTTAATGAATTTTCTACGCGCGTTTCAACTCGGCATTGTTGCGATGCGAAGAAGACCCGATACCGCTATCGCGTTCCACTCTTACAAGTGAAGCCCGAGTGTCATTTCCTTTCTTTTATATCTTTCTTTCCTTTACATATGTAAAGGAAAGAAAGATATAAATGCCAATAGAAGTTGCGGAATGGACTAGGCAACAATGTGTAAAAAAAAGGACGAAGCAAGGCACCTATTGAAGGGCCAAAATAACGTCAGTCGGTTGGGCAATAGCGAAGAGCTGATGTATGCAATCGAACGTTCCTGCGGCTTAGTTTGTTGACAGCAGCGATCGTTTAACAAGACCATTCATTTCTTGTTTTTATGCAAGTTAGCAGTTCTTGGTCTGCTCTCTGGTTCATGTCACATGTCTTTGTGTTTTGCCAAGAATGTTAATAATTTACTGGATGTAGTTAGGATAAAAGATTCGTGTTAGAACCTAACACGGAAGAAAAAGGAATATGTACATCCTATTGGGGACCACATCTGGCTGATGCATAAGACGGATTCGAAAGGAGGACATGCCTTGTTTGTTCACCTTGACAGATCTTCCGTAATAGAACAATGCGAGACAGTTTCCGTGGTCAAGGAAAAATGTTGGTATGCCTACAACTTTCCTCCATGACTCACACGCATATGGGGCACGTGTCAGCCGACCAAGAAACTAGAGAACCCGAATAAAGCTGAAGGGGTCGCCCTGTTTGTTCCCCTAACGTTTCTCTAAGGCTTGCTCTTCTTATGTTACCATTAGGGGCAGGCCCGGTTACATGAGGACGGCATCCCAGCGTCCTTCCGGTTCTCTGTTCTGGTTCGTCGATGCTGCCCGTGCGCTGGTTCCGCTACAAAGCGAGGAGCCGTGGAGTATCGCGAGAACGAAAGTGGGGAAAGAGAGGAGAGAGACAGAAAGAGAAAGAGGAGGACAAGAGACGCGCGCAGCCTCGCATGATCGCTGTAGCACGTGCGGCGCGTTGTCCTTGAAGTGCCTTCCTGCTCCTCTCCCGTTCTCCTCCACCCTTTCCTCCACGCGTTATTTTCATCTTGTGTGTGCGAGAAAGCGAGCGGGAGAAACTGGGAGGGAGGCGTTACCTCCTATTTCCCGTTTGCCTCGCCTTCTGGTCGTTCCGGTACATTTCTTCGCCATAACTTGTGCATACTTTCAATACAATCACTGAATTCTCCCAGTACTAACGTACGGTGCAGAAACGTGGAGGACAACGAAAAAAAAAATCACAGCATATCCACGGAGTGAATGATGATGAGTGGGCGAAGCTCCGGAGGTTCATCGTAGATCGTGCCGAGTTCCGGAATAATTTAGTTAACGCGCACGCTACGAAACCTTATGGTTCAACTACGCACAAGTGAAATCTCCCACCGGCACTTCATTGCAAGTCAAGATCCAGTGCGCATATATATATATATATATATATATATATAATATGGGTGGCCGGTGAACGGTTCTCCAGCGCGAGCAGTCGGTATTTTTCAATCAAGAAACTCGCTAGAAAACACTGCCTGCGCCAACGTTGTCTCTCGCGGGTGAGGGCACGTTCTCCTTCTTTGCGAGCTCGTACAGCGTTCATCGCAGAAGGAGCGTTTCCGTAGTCAACGCGCGCCTCTCGCTCTCTCTCTCACACAAGACAGCAGATGGAAGAGTGAGAGAGAGAGGCACGCGCCGAGGGCGAGCGCGTGCCTCCCGGCACGCCGGTTACGCCTGACGCAGGACAAGGTTAGACTAAGAGGAGCTTCGCCCCTAAAACCGAGTGTGCCAACGCTTTACCAACGATCCAGCTTTACGGCAGTGGCACCCTACTATGGGAGAGCGCACCAAGCAGTCCCTAAACAATCAGTGCAACACTACTATTATAACAGAACACAACTGCTTATTTTGAGCGAACTTGCTCTATGGCTTCCTTCCAGATGTTAGCCTGCAAACCGTGAAAAATGCGATAGCTACAATTGGTGATTTCGTTAATGTTTTTATGCCTAATCAGCACCCGATTTTGTTTTTATCATATATTTCAGTGGACTTTTATGCTCAGCTCATGCCTTTTATCTGAGACTCCACAATATGGCAGAAGAGAAAGAGAGAAGAATGAAAAGGAAAGCCAGGAAGCTACCTCCGAGTAGCTTTCACAGGGTGTTTTAGCGTGTTTACAAGGGCTCCCTACCTTCCGCGAAAAGCGCTTGCCACTGTACGTATACGGCGTCTTTCACAATCATAGCTAGTTTTGGGACGTAAAACCCCAGAAATCATGGGACCCAGCGTGTTTAGCGCTGGGAGTTTAGTCTAAAGTCACTAGATGTCTTTTTTTTTTTTGGCTAGAAAACCTAGGGACTTCAGTTCAGCGAATTTCAGGGACTTTAGTTCGGCGAGGGGCTGTCCCGGACCCGTAACCGTGGCAACCACTTCTCTGTAACCTCGCCGGTCTGGCCAGTATGCGTTTCACCGACCCTTACTTCTCCTTCTTGCATCTTGCCTCACTGTTCCTTCTTTCTTCCTCTCGTTCTCTCTTACTCTGTTCGATCGTCTATATAATCAATCCATGCATTTGCCGCTTTAATATATGTTTATTTGCTATCGCTGGTTCTCCAAACTGCAAATGTTCAGATTAAGAAATATATCTATCTATAAATCTATATCTGTCCATCTGTCTGGTCTGTCTGCCTATCTAGCTATCTGGTAGAACTTGCTCTTGGGCTAGTTAGTGAAACCTGACGTCATAAATTTAAAGGGGTCGTGAAAAGAATTTGGAGATGCCGGTTTGTAATTTTCACTGCTTCAATACGCATTCGACAAGCCAATTCCGAAATATTCCGGCGAAATATTCAGTGCACATTTAACAACGCCCGTTTTAAATCTCAGCTTTCTTGCCCTCCCGAAACGACTATGCGACACTACCGGCCGGCGTGGTACTATTTGGTGACGTTGAGTTAAGATAGTTTTAAGTTCAAAGGCACAGTGAACTCGCGTTTGCTCTAAGGGAATCGATTTACTTGAAAGCTAGAAAGGAAGAAAATACTTGGAAACCGTGCGGTGCCACCATTCGGAAGAAAAGCGGCAGCACGGTTTGTTTTCCCATGGCCTCCGAGGGCGCGCCAATCTCGAAGGTATGACGGCTACTAAGATGACGTCATCTGCAGAGTTTTTTTTTATTTGAAGTATACTGCTAGCCTCACATTTGAGGCTGTTGCAGGAAAGGGGATGATACAGATATTCGAGAGCAAAAAAAAATTCAATAAGGCGCATACACAGGTTCACTTGGACCGGACAAAACATGTGCGATCTAGAGTAAGCTGTAGAATTGCTAGAAGCAAAGCAATAAAAGAAACTGTACAATCACTACAGTAGACAATCAAATATAAAAATACTAATAAATACATAAATAGGCAATCACTTTACACAATATTCAACAAAAAACAGCGCAATAAAAAAAAACAAGATAATGTAAAGAAGATACTGAGAAGTAGAAAACATTGCCGTTAAGGCGATACCTGCGAAGAATTCTTAGATAACTCAGCGATAAAAGATTCGAGTGAAGTGCAGATGACAGCATCATTGGGCAAACCGTTCCAATCTCGGATTGCCTGCGGAAAGAAGGAGTACCTGAAGATATCGTTGTGAAATCTGTATTCAACTAAGTGCTTGGAGTGTTTGGTTCTGGAATTGGTTGTGTCCGAATGTAGTAAATAATTATTTGCATTAATCTTCATGCTGCCATGGAGAAGAAGAAAAAGAAACTTAAGACGAAGAAGTCTGGCTCGATTTTCTATTGTGGGGAGTTTAGCTTGCTTTAATAGTTCAGTCGGAGAGTCATGACGGCGATACTTATTAAAGATAAATCTAACTGCCTTCCTCTGCACACTCTCCAGTTTTGCTATGTACTGTTTCCGGAAGGGAAACCAACATACTATTGCATACTCCAATATCGGGCGTACGAGTGACATGTATGCTAGGCGCTTAGTATCTACAGACGCGCATCTAAGCGAGCGTTTTAACGAGTATAAAGCTACCAGTGCTTTGTTTCCAACATATATTATCTGTTTGTCCCATTTGAGGTCGGATGAAATTATGACACCTAAATATTTATACTCGTCTACTTTCTTTAACATCTTTCCTTGTAAGGAATACGGGAAGGTCATGGGTGCTTTTTTATTCGACACTGTCATAGAAACTGTTTTTTCTGTGTTAGTCACCATCTGCCACGTTTGACACCATTGCGTTATATGTTCCAGGGCTTCATTCAGGATAACCTGGTCTTCACGGCAGGTTATTTCTTTATAAATGATGCAGTCATCTGCGAACATTCTTACTGTCACATTACAGTTGTTGGGTAAATCATTCATAAAAAGAAGAAAAGCATAGGAGCTAAAACGGCGCCTTGTGGAACGCCAGACAGCACATCACCGTGATCCGAGGAGTGGTCTCTGTAGTGGACATATTGACGTCGTCCTGCCAGATAGCTTTTTATCCATTTGGTGATATGGTTATCGCCGAGGTAATGGGTAAGTTTCTGAACTAACTTTGGATGGAAAACCCGATCGAACGCTTTGGATAGATCTAAGAATATTATATCGGTTTGGCCACATTTGTCTATTGTAAGTGCTATAAGTCATGGATTGTCTCAATCAGTTGAGTAGTCGCCGATACTCCCTTCCGAAAGCCATGCTGATTAGAGACAATTAAGTTGTTTTTTTCTACAAATGATACAATGTGTTTCAGGATTAGATGTTCAAGGATTTTGCCGGCGGTACAAGTAAGCGATATTGGTCGGTAATTTGATGTGTTCGTAAGGTCACCGGATTTATGGATAGGAATAACCTTGGCAGTTTTCCATATCTGTGGAATTTCGCCTGTGTTCAACGATTTTACATAAATAGTGATCAAGAACTTTGACATCCATTCTGCGTAACGTTTCAAAAATGCGTTTGGTATATTGTCGGGGCCACAGGATTTTTTGGGTCAATTTTAAGTAACAGGGAAAAAATACCCGATTCAGTTATGTTTAGATCGTCCAGTTTTTCTGTGGTACTCGGAAGAGAACTTAGGTCGGGTTTATTATCGTCGTCTCGTGTAAAAACTGAAACAAAGTAATCATTGAACTCTGTAGCCTTTGCGATAGCTTCATTTGGTGATGGATTACTGGTTTGAGGAGGCTTTGAATTAAGGTATCGCCAAAACTTGGAAGGAGATTCTTTAATAAATCTACTTAAGGTGACATTCATGTATTTATCTTTTGCCTTCTGTATAGCTGACTTCAATGTGCGAGACTGCTCGCATATTTTAGTAGTGCAGTCTGGTATCGATTGTCTATTTCTCATTTTCCGCAATCTGGCAAGCTTTCGTTTTAGTTGTATTATTTTTCTTGTTATCCAAGGGTTTCTCCTACGGATTCGTTTGATCTTTGTGGGAACATATTTTGTTAAGCAGTGCTGAATGATTCCTTCAAACGTTGTCCATAATCTATCTACTGAAAATGCAGTGAAACCGAAACCGCGTTTTTTATCGCTCTAAATCAACGCACACGGTGCAACAGAACAATGCATATTGTTGATTGGAGGGTCAGGATCCCGAATACGCATTTAGTACAAAATGTTCAGAAAACGTTTCACGACCCCTTTAAGATCTCAAACCACCCACGCACACACCAATACACATGAAAAAAATTACAGCATATCCACGGAGTGAATGATGATGAGTGGGCGAAGCTCGGGAGGTTCATCGTAGATCGTGCCGAGTTCCGGATTAATTTAGTTAATGCGCACGCTACGAATCCTCATGGTTCAACTATGCACAAGTGAAATCTCCCACCGGCACTTCATTGCAAGTCAATCAAGATCCAGTGCCTATATATATATATATATATATATATATATATATATATATATATATATATATATATATATATGGGTTGCCGGAGAACGCTTCTCCAACGCGAGCAGTCGGTATTTCTCTATCAAGAAACTCGCTAGGAGACGCTGCTTGCGCCAACGTTGTCTCTCGCGGGTGAGGGCGCGTTCTCCTCCTTTGCGAGCTGGTAGCAACAACAAGAAAGAGCGTTTCCATAGCCAACGCGCGCCTTTCGCTCTCGAGCGCGTGCCTCCCGGCACGCGGGTTACGCCTGACGACTGACGCCTGATGCGTGACAAGGTTAGACTAAGAGGAGCTTCGCTCCTAAAAAAATCGCGCTGAGCGCTAAGTGGTGTCTATTTTTTTCATGTGTATTGGTGTGTGTGTGGTTTAATTGCGCTCTTAAATTTATGAAGTATCTATCTATCTATCTATCTATCTATCTATCTATCTATCTATCTATCTATCTATCTATCTATCTATCTATCTATCTATCTATCTATCTATCTATCTATCTGTGGTGGGGTTCTTTGGGATTTCAGTGAACGTACGTTGCGTCTTACGACCGGAACGCGTTCAGGAATACGGCGAGGCTGCTTTCTGTGAAGATTTTATAGCAAGCACAAAACGAAAACAACCACGAACAACGACATGGAACGAACCAACTCAATGAATAAAGGCAGCACTTCAGAACATGGAACAAGAAACATAAACACGCGAGCAAAGTCACCGTTCGAAAGTCTCACCGAGGCTGATGGGCTCAAGAGGGGTGAGTCACAGGAGGGAAGAATCGGCGCGAGCCCGCGGTCGTCGCTGTGCCTGGTCGACGAAAGGTGGCCGGCACTGGTGCGGGTCAGGGACACGGACGAGGAGGACGTCGGGCACCGGCGTCGCGACAAGCGTTGCGTCGCCGCTCGGGGCTCCGAGAAAGAGGGCAGCACTCGGGTCTACACCCGACGGTGCTGTCGGTGGCACAGGCGGCTGGTCAGGCGTTCCGTGGACAGCATTGGGAGCTCGGTGCCAAGCGAAGCCACACACTTCGACTCTTGGCGGCCGCCAGGCACTCGGGACTACGCCTCGACCGTGGTCCTGGTGGAGAGCTCCCGTGCCACGTCCGCGCTGGTTGAACGCCGCCTCGCTTCTCCCCACATGGTGCCTCGCGGCCCGCTCCACGTGCCACGCTCATCTTTTTCTCCTGGCGACCGGATTTCTCCGCCTGTCGTCGTCCTCTTCACCGCCTCACGTGCAGAGCCGGCACTTCTTCGTGGCCTCTCTTTCCGTTGCGGGTTCGCCACAGCAACAAACACCACAGGCGCGCACTTCTCCCATGACACTATCTATCTATCTATCTATCTATCTATCTATCTATCTATCTATCTATCTATCTATCTATCTATCTATCTATCTATCTATCTATCTATCTATCTATCTATCTATCTATCTATCTATCTATCTATCTATGCTGATTTCTTTACTGAGCACGCAGTCACTGCCACCTTCGCCCAACAAAACCATGGGACAGGAGTGTCGGGAACAAGATGTTTCTCCCCACTCTCCTAATTTCTCCATTTTCGCTTCCCCTGTGGGGAAAAGCCGGCGTTGCCCCGACGTCTTGATCTGGGCTGCGCTCCTTGATGTCTCGGCGGTCTGGATTTTCCAAGAAGGTCGTTTAACTTCGGTTTCCATTAGCCTGTCGCGTTCTCTTTGTTTTTTCTTTGGTGTCCGCCGCCTGGCGGCTCGAGATAATTAACAGAGGCTTTAACGGACGCCGCGGTTACTAATGGCTCCTGGGCATTAGCCATTAACCGCGATTGCTTTTTCCCTTCTTGAATCTCTCGCATCCTCTTTTGTTTCATGCTCTGTTCTTTTTTCTTCTCATTATCATCATGCTCTTATGTGTCAGGTACGTTGCCGGGCCGGCGTTTCAGGGCTTACCGTGCCAAAGCGGATAATGAATGCTACAACTTTTCAGTAACGTAATTATGTGTGCTTTGGAAACGACGCGCGTGCAATATATATATATATATATATATATATATATATATATATATATATATATATATATATAAGGGATAATCCTGATAGCTGGCAGGGTATGTTTAAATTGTAACTGTGTTAATGTAGTGGGTTTTGAAATTGCTGTATTTGTTACATAATTAAGTTTCCTGCTATGGGCACGCGTCGTCTTTGACAAGCGAGAGCACATCTTTATGTGGGTTTTGTTTATTTGTTTTATTATTTAGTGAAGATAATTGGCGGTAGGTCAGTTTCCACTGTGTCCCCATATACTGCGCGTTTCCGTTGCCTTTTGTGTGTTATTCATTTGCCTTATTTAGATATTTGTGTTCCTTTTCACTGGATCTCGGACATTAAATTTGTGCATCAGGGTGACATGTCATATGGTCTGCGTATAAATATGAAATCACTGCATATGCGTGTTCCGAAATTGCTGTCATCTGTACTGTATTTAATCACTGATTTTCCCAGTACTAACATACAGTGCAGAGACATGGAGGATAACTAAAGAAGTGGAGATCAAATTAAGGAGCGCGCAGCGTGCAATGGAAAGAAAAATGAAAAGTGTAACGGTGAGAGATAAAAAAAAGGAGCGGGGTGGATCAGGGAACAGACAGTAGTAGCTGATATTAGGGGCGAAGCTCCTTATGGCGTGGCCCGAGCGTCCCGTCGTAGGTAACCGCCTCTCGTGCATGCAAACTGCAGTTGGGTGACGATATACTAGATGGCGCTAGTCGTCATCGCCCTTTCGGTGAACATGCCGCGGTCGAGCTCGACGACTCCCCCTCTCTCGCCCCCACTCTCTTATCTCTCGCCCCCACTCTCTTAGATTGTAGGTATCCCCTGCGCCATAACTCTTATCATTTCGCCAAGTAGGGAAATACCCACTACGCCATAATTACCGCGTCATTGTAACGTGCAAATCTGTATAACTGCACATCTTAGAGAGTCTCTTGGCGTCGTTTTCCCGAGAACGAACCGATACATAAACGTTCGAAAATAATCTGCTGACATTTGGGCACTTGGGAAAAAGCTAATTATGGCATATTATGTAGTTACGACATGTAGTTAACCCTGTCGCAGCCCCGCCACGGTGGTCTAGTGGCTAAGGTACTCGGCTGCTGATCCGAGAGTCGCGGGATCGAATCCCGGCCGCGGCGGCTGCATTTCGACGGAGGCGAAATGTTGAGGCCCGTGTGCTGTGCGATGTCAGTGCACGTTAAAGAACCCCTGGTGGTCTAAATTTCCGGAGACCTCCACTACGGCGTCTCTCATAATCAGAGCTGGTTTTGGGACGTAAAGCTCCACAATTCAATCATCAAGCTCGAAATATATGTCCTCCGAGATTCCGTCAGCCACTTGCTAAACCTACAGCATCGATGATCCCAGTGTGGCTCTCAGAAACGATGTCGAATTGTGACGGATAGTTTAGTACCGAAGCTTCACGATACAAAGCTAAGGCAACCGTCACTTATAGGAACTTGGTGGATACAGAGCGCACGACGACCATTTGAAAGGTCAGAAGCGGACGGCGCATGCGTTGGGTGGTCGGCCATGTTTGCGCATGTGCTGTTTACACCAGGGATTCTGCTACACACGCAAAATGCTTTGCCTGTAGCAGTTTACCGGACGCATTGAATTTCCCGATTATTATCCGTTTTGCGCTACAGCGGTTCCCCAGGCATTGAACGCAAACCACACTGCAAGCAGCAGCCCTCCTATGTCACTTGCGGTGTGCATGCAAATTCTGTTGCTGCTTGTTTTATATGTGCTAATATGTTTTGCATGCATTCCACATGTGATATGCATATAACATTTCGTACTTACGTTCTTAACAGTTTTCTTTCGTGCTGTATTTTATGAAAGTGTGGCGCCGTGCCCCAGGCACAGTAAAGCTGTCATTTATGACAGCTTACTTCTCTTGGGTCTCCCGCATCATGTAAATGAAATTAACTTGGAAAGTTCTCCTTATGAAGAGGTCGTTGGTTTGGCTCCCTCTTGCGTTAAGGTGACCGAGTCCCGACGGAATCGACAAACGAGAACTTTCCTGCGTTCAAAAAAATAGTAAGAAGTTCCTGTTGGGGCGACGCATGGCGACAGTATTTAGTTATTATTTATTTTATTTATTTATACAATACTGCAGACCCTAATGCATTAAAATAGTACTTACGTTTTAACAGTTTTCTTCGTGCTGTTTTATGAAAGTGTGGCGCCGTGCCCCAGGCACAGTAAAGCTGCATTTATGACAGCTTACTTCTCCTTGGGTCTCCCGCATCATGTAAATGAAATAACTTGGAAAGTTCTCTTATGAAGAGGTCGTTGGTGTGGCTCCCTCTTGCGTTAAGGTGACCGAGTCCCGACGGAATCGACAAACGAGAACTTTCCTGCGTTCAAAAAAATGTAAGAAGTTCCTGTTGGGGCGACGCATGGCGACAGTATTTAGTTATTATTTATTTTATTTATTTATACAATACTGCAGACCCTAATTGGGTCCATGCAGGAGGGCAGTACATAAATACGCACATTCATAAATAACAATCAGAAACAAACAGAAAAGAAGAACTAAAGAAAAGGAAACCACGACTAAATAAGACAAGTTTACAAGACACCGAAGAAAATGAATAACACCAAAAACAAACAACGGTATTAAGAGAGAACACATTGCGCACGCATGAACATTTGCTAATACTCTTGCAAGATTGAAGGCAGCAAGTACATTCGTAATACTCAAAGAAAGTAACACTAAAAAAAGGAACAACAGGAACAATCAACGCGACAATAGCGATAACATTAAATAGATATACGTTCAATAAAATCTGCCTTTATTATTTGTGATACCTCCAGGTTTTTGCATTCGTTTACAGTTCGTTGGAAGAAGGAAAATTTAAAGAGGTTAGTTCTGGTGGTGTATGGTGTTAAAGAAAGATCATGACGATGCCCTGTTCGACGTGCTGTAAGTAGTGTCACATAAGCCACGTGGGTTAAGAGACAAGCAATTGTTTCTAAGTTGGAAAAGAAATTTTAACCTGTGAATTTTTCTTCGGACTTGTAGTGTCTGAATATTATGTTGTTTCATTAGGGCTGTGGGAGCGTCGCTTATTCTATATTCAGAAAAAAATAAACCAACTTCTCGGCGTTGAATCATCTCTAGTGCATTGATGTTAGTTTTTGGTCCCATACGATGCAAACATATTCTAGTTTTGGTTGGATGAGTGAGGAGGTATATTGTACACTGATTCCCTCCGCTGTGGAGTCTCTTACAGTCAAAGGACCGCAATGCGGCATTAGAAAATTCTCAGGAGAGAAAGCACGAGCTTTCCTCGAATAAATATATGTATGTGACATTGCGCCCCGTGGCAGCTTGCTTAGATCCAATAATTTGCATATTCTCCGAGGTGGATACATTTGTCTTGGCTGTACGCTTGCCGGGAGACGCTACATACGCCGTATAGCGGGCGTGTGACGTACGGTGACAAATGAAATGTCGCGGAGAATGAACGAACGCGGGCGAATTCCGTTGACGTCACAGGTCGGTGTGTTGCGACTAGCACATATATGCATGCAAATTTTAGCTGCGTGTGCCAGGGTAGATTCGCTACGCATCTTGATCGCGACATTGGCTGTAGCAGCATGAGCAGACGGTGCCGCGTGTCATGCTTAAACACGCATACGAGGACATGTACGCACACTCGCGTGCACGTACACGAGTGTACACACCAAGCGTTCACGACGAAAGCTGAGAAGGTACACACTGCACCACGGCACTAGACGCAGGTAGTCGTCATCACTTCGCGTTGTCCACGATCTGTTTGTTTGACGCGTGGTCTTATGCTCAGGTCTGTGAGGTTCTTGTGTCAGATGAGCTGCGATAACGCACGTGCCTATATACTTGACGCCTCTTTGGGCAGCCGCGATCTATTCGTTGACAGTTGGGGGCGTTGTTGGGCATAGGGCCGTGGGAAATGTTTCCACACGTTCAGCTTCTTCCACCGCGGCGCGCTTTTTTTCCAGGACACCGACTTGAGTGCGCATGTGTAGATCTCAAGGAGTTTTCTACATCCCGCGCGAAATGATTTCGTACAGGCACTACCATACAGGCAGTACCATAGCACAACGCGCAAGCAAAACTGAACATCAATTCTAGTGTTGACTGATGTTGCTTGTGCAAGCGATACCTCGTCGTTCAGAGCCGTACCTGACACACCTTTCCTTGGATCCCATAAAAGAGAGGGCACAGCGAGGCTGTATGTTAGCTGTTTTCAATGCTGGGTTATTTAATTGTTGACATGTTGCGTAGCTTCACCAAGAACTTGCTGACGTCATTTCCGTGACGGAAATGACGTCGGTTTACTGATGTCGATTAAATGACGCGATCAAAATGAAGACGTGAAACAATTTTGTAATGGCTTGGATTCCAAGACGGCGCTGCATGTGCTGCCATTTTTTGCAATGTACCTTGAACAAATTTATACGACTATCTCTCAGCATACAACCACTTCGACGAAGACACGTTTCACTGTCGTTTTGTGACCGGCTTCTAGGAAAGAGGGATTAATACTCTCCTATAGGATTTAATTTACACCGTCGCGGCTTCGATTCGTGTATATTCATTGCGGAATGCGAGAATGCTGGTGCATATTGCGGTTCGGATACCCGTAAAGTAGTGCAAATGAAATAGAAAACTGAGCCGTTCTTTCTTTGTCGTTCCACGTTGTTCTTATTCTGTCGCTGTGACAGATCGGAGTCAATCATTCCAATGAATAAGTGATTATTAGACAAATCAGTAAGCCAATGACCGTGCTGATTTCTCAGTTAGTGGAAACTAACGGAAATTTTCTTATGTTAAACATGGGTATCACGATTTCTGCACCACTGTCAGTGCGCACTCAGTCAGAACGGTGACACACACGCACATACATACATACATACATACATACATACATACATACATACATACATACATACATACATACACACGCGCGCGCGCGCGTGCTCGTGCTTCAGCTTAGATGTAGACGCACGAAGTTTATGCTTGCCTGAAATGTACCACAGACCGGTCGGGCTCAGCGATTTACAAATGCGTCAGAACACGCTAAGACTTCAAGGCACTTACTGTCTGAGTAAGCAGGCACAAGCACTTAGATCGAGGACAGTTGGTGGGCTCAAGCTCTCGCGATCTATATACCTGAACGCGCGAAAATGTGGGCATTCAGGACGCCAACAACCAGACGAGACCACTTCAGTGGAGGCAAGGACTTGAAGGTATATCAACCACGGCTGCTATACATACAGCGCACACGGTGTGTGTGTTCTAAACGGCGACCTTGTATCAACGCAAGAGGACGCGATGGGAATCTTTTCAACGGCGCACTTATGCCGTTTGTGGCGCGCTGCAAGAGAGGCGCGGTTCGTGAAGTGCGTTTGAGCACACTTTCCTCGTAAAGTGTGAATGCGTCGACCATGCTTTATGGTGCGGTGTCGTTTTCAACGCTTTCGATGACTTGCCGTTATGTGCGCACTTCGTAGTATGCAGGCTGCTCTGAAGTGCTCCTTGCGGTCGAGTATTTCTTCCTGTAAACTCGCTCAGCAGGCAGCTCATTCAGTAGGCTCGATAGACAGCTTTTTAAGTTAACAAAAAATAAGCTTGGAACGAAGTCTAAGAATTGCGGAGATAGCAGCTTCTGCGTAGTCATTTCTAGCCCACTTCATGGTGCCATGCGCAATGTATCTCGTGTTTTGATTAGCAGGAAGACTGAAGATACGTCGCCTGCATTACCACTGTTAGCGGTCTACATATGCTAAAGCAGGCCGATCGCTTCCTTGCTGCCATTAACAAAATAAAAATTCGTCTACAGGATCAAAGGGACACCGAAGAGCTTTTCACTGGTAACATATCTTTCGAGAAATCGATTGTAGCTGATTTCGCCATTCTAATTTCAATATTCAAAGAGATAATGAAGCTCAAAGTTTTAGTTTTGAAATTCGCGCCGGAACACGTAACTCGTGACGTCACAAGGCCAATGTCGTTTTATTTTTTTCCGTGTTTTCACATAGTTCGCTCCATCGAATGTTCTGGGACTCCCTGTGTCAAGTCTCTGGCTTCCTTAGAACACGATGCATGTCCTTCTGACCAATAAATAGTAGTGTAAGCCTTAGCAGACGCCGTCAATGATCCGTGACGTCACGAGTGTTAGTGCTGGAACCTCGAAGCGGTGTCGCCGCCCGTATGTTATTTTTGCGCGTTTTCTATAGGTTACCGAGTGTGTTCTCCTGGCAAGACTGGTGTTTTTTGGTATTGTGAAAAACTAGCCTACTAATAGGGAAAAAATAACTTAAAAAATCTTTAGTGTCCCTTTAACTACAGCTAAAGGGAAAAAAATGTCTAGGAACTTACACTACAGCCGGTTCTTCTTTACCTTGGGAAAGGCTGGGGGGCTATCGGAGATGGCATTTTAGCGAGAGCGTTCGGAATCGCCGCACGCGATTGGCCAGCGCCGCTCCGCTGTCGTCATCCGCGGGGCGTGCCCACGGGACACCTACCTATAACCACATTAGAGAAGAGAAACTGTACCGTTGACAGTGCAACGAAAAATAAAAGTAGCGGTGGCGTCCTAAACTAAGATACACGATCAAGAGATGGCACTGCATGTACTATCATCATTATTGTTTAGATGCAACATGTTTGTTTTGTTTTTGACGCCTACGCCTTCTGGCCTTATTGAGAGCCGCTAGCTGGAAAATTTGAAACTAAAATATGGGGCTAGGTTAGTAGTTCCACTCTACGCGCAACTTGATGGAACGCGCCGCGGCTGGTTTTTTTCGCCACCTGTAGCGACTTGTGGAACGTTGAACCTTCCGGGGCCCCGAGATTTCGGTGTCGTCAAATTGACGTCAGTTCCCTGTCAATCATTTTCAAACCGAGCGTGTCGTCTGCTACGCGGAGAACGATTCCCGAGGCCGCTCGCTCAGCGAACGGTTTGCGAACGATTTACGAACACTTTGCGAACACCGGCCGCGGCAGCGGCTCCGCTTGGATTGAAACGGCGGCTGCGGCTGCGCAATGTTGCGTCACAGAGGGAAATGGCGGTCCACTTGGGCGCTGAGTCCTCGCATTGTCGTCGCTGAAATAGGACGCGGAGCAGCTGGAGGTTCGCGATGTATTTGAGGATTTGACAGGAAGTGAATTCCGGCGTCAATTTCGCCTGTCGAAGCGAACAGTACGTTGGCTGTGCGCCGAACTTGATCCCGAGAGAGAGAACAACTTTATTTTAGGAAAAAAAAAAAAAAAATCCTCCCCGCCACCTCATCTGCTCGTCTGATAGCTGGAGTTGTTTTCCAGGCTTGAGTCGCGGTGAACGGTGTCCCATGCCCCAGGCGAGGGAATGGTCAAGAGATCGGAAATCGGGTGCCAAAGAGCCCGTGGAATTTCGACGGAGAGAAAAGAGCTGCGCATGTTGATGTTCTTTAATTACTCCTGGAAGTCTCCAGCGCGCTGTCGGTAGTGAAGAGTTTGTCGGGCTTTCACAGTTGGGGTGCACCTCCAAAAATGCGAGAAGGAGCTCCCTCTGCCTCTGAGCACCCGCGGGCCGAGATGCACGTTTTTGTGCGAGCTCTAGGACATGGCAGCAGCAGACAACGACACGAAATTTAGATATGACGCCACTTACGCGCACGCTTCTTGTTTTTCGCGCCCGCGACACCGCTTAGCGAACCTGCAGAGAACGATATTGATGCTTAACAGCGTGTTTACGTCTGAGAAGAAGAAAGCACCGTTTTTAAAAGGAGCAGATTTCTTAATTTCTCAGGAGAAACATTTTGGCTTTCAGAAGCAGACGACAAACGGAGTACGTCATCATCCGAGGACCGCGCCGCTTCCCCATTGGCCGCGCCGGCCGCGCTCCTCCCATTCTCAAAGCATTGCTCAAAGCTATCGCGGACCACCCACTTTTTGACGTCAGTGTTCGGAAAGCGTTCTCGAGCGAACACCCGATCTCCGATAGCCCCCCTGCTGGTTGCCGTACCGTTGCGGACGCGAGTACCAAGGAATAATTCGTTGATAACGGATATCTCGTCGTGGTGTCTGACGTCGGGGATAATGTGGTCGTCTTACGACTGCGCCGTTATCGTTAATGTCAGCCGTCACAAAGGAACACTTTTCGTTGAAAGGGAAGAAGCGGTCGTTATTCTCCCGTTTGTCGCAGAAAGCAGCAAGTCAGAAACGTGCTGGGTTTTGGCAGAGCGAATGCTTCGAAAGTCCTCCCTGCTTTCGCTCCCCCTCTCTCTCTCTTTCTCTCTCTCTCTCTTTTCCTCTCTTTTTGCTGCTTCGACAAACTCCTGCTGAGAAAGCCGGGTAAGTGCTTTTCCTTCACGAATCGCGCCTCACCTCGCGGCTGCCGCCAGAGCTTCCGTCTGTCTGTCTGTCTGTCTGTCTGTCTGTCTGTCTCTTTCTTTCTTTCTTTCTTTCTTTCTTTCTTTCTCTCTTTCTCTCTCTCTTTCTTTCTTTCTTTCTTTCTGTCTGTCTGTCTTTCTTTTGTTCGTTCGTTCGTATACTGATCCTAAGCCCGTGGGATCGAATCCAGGCCGCGGCAGCTGCATTTCGATGGAGGCGAAATGATGATGAAGCCCGTGTACTGCGCGATGTCAGCGCACGCTAAGGAAACCCTTAGTGGTCGAAGTTTCCGGAGACCTCCACTAAGGCGCATCTCATAATCAAGTAGTTGTTTTGGGACGTAAAACACCAGAAATAAATCAAATCAAACCAATGCTATCGTTCGTTCTTTCTTTGTCTTCTTTTTTCATTTCTCTTAATAACCTCCCCATCCTTTTACTCCTTTCTTTCCATTTCTTTCCTTTTCAGTAATTATTTCTTTCCATCCCGAAGATCCGTGTGCCTGTTACACGTTCACATGAAACGAAAAAAAAAAGAAAAAAGAAAGGAGACACTTTTATGCGTTCACTTACCTCGAACCTTGGTTTCGCAGTCGCGTGGAACACAGTGCTACTAATTTCTTATTCTACCGCGACGGCTTCATTTCCGTATCCTTTCGTCGTCATTTCGATTTGCTTCCCGCAGTATTCGTTGCGACGTTCCTCTGACTGTAACTTCCCAGTTTCGACACCGCAATTACACCTCCGGCCCTATACTCTTGGGCTCCGGGATGGGAAACGGTTGTTCTGGCCCCAAGGGATCGAGCCTTTCAGTTCAGTGATTACGCACTCCGGGTTTCGGCGCAGGATGAGACAAGATACCGATGCCGCCTGCCGAACGTTTTGACGGTTCCAAGCACTTTCTGCATACTTACAAGAACTTTCGGTTCCAGCGCGCCACTGTAACGATTCAAATCTATAGGATCACTATAGTCTGATCAGTGTAACTATAAGGTAGCAGTGCTAGACAGGATTTACCATTTAATAATAATCAAATCAAATCAGAATTGTTTATTTCATGATAAATATACGGATTACAAACACTTGTCGGACCTGTAGCCAAGGGCTAGTTGAAGGTCCGAAAACGCAGCAAGGAATAGAAATAACAATAACACCACGATATAATTATGAGAGACGCAGTTATGGAGGGCTCTGGAAATTTCGGCCACCTGTGGTTCTTTAACGTGCACTGTCATCGCACTGTACTCGTACAGAGGTCCCATGTCCTGCGTACTCGTACACAGGACCCGAGAGCAGCCCCAGACAGGCGCTGGTGCCGGGTTCGAACCCCGGACGAGGACGAATTTGTCGTCAACTAAGACGCTTTCATTTCGGAGGAGTCTTCTTGATTATTCGTTATGGCTTTGGTGCTGCTGGGTGGACGCTAATTTTCACTTTTTTTCGACATTCGACTGTAAATCGGTCCTTTCCACCGCAGATCCACGCTGCACTAAATGTGAACACAAACCATTCGTACGTGTACGTGGATGCATATGGCTTAGATTAATTGCACGTTTAATGCCAAATGACGAACTTTTGAAACGTGAAAACAAGAATACTGTCTTCTTTTTTTAACGCAATATGTGAAGGTCGCAAGGCATCAGTAGGTACGTAACTAGTACCGCATTAGAGTTTGACTTTGTTGAACTTTGTTCGTGGCTCAATCTGATATATATATATATATATATATATATATATATATATATATATATATATATATATATATATATATATATATATTAATATGTGCCAGCAGGAACAAGCAGTTTGGATGAAGTCTCCGTTTGATCTTATGCAATACTTAATTTTACCTTCGGAATCGCAATTTGTATGCTTATTGAACACATTCTTGTTCCTACCGCGGTGGCCGCACGTGCCTTAATTCTTTTCACTCGGACGTGCGCTGGCTCCTGCCGTTACGTACGAGAAAGTGTTCGTTACATCGTCATTCCTTATATCGATTCGGTCAGTACTGGCCTCGTTTCAATGGAAGCGAAACGCAGTAGCGCTACGGTGCTTTAATATTGGCGTATGTACCGCGATCAAAATTAATCTGGAGTCTCCCGGCCTGTCTCTGTAATCAGGTCGCGGCCCGCACTCAAAAAAGGAAAACCAAGATTCTATTCTATAAAAAACAGATATCAGAATGCGTCTGCAGGGATCGCATGTCCACTGATCTCTTCCCCCTACTGAATCGTCTCCCGGCGTCTGTTTAAATGTCCTTTCTTTTTTTCTGCTGGTCTGGAGCAAAGCCAGTGTCTTCATTGGGAGACTTAATGAACCCGCCAGCTAATCAAAATACTCTTTATTCGACTCTGTGGACCAATATCGCACTGTTCACGTTCGGATCTTTCGCGCGTGCGTGTGTGTGTACGAGCCCGCAGTGTAGGGAAAGAGCGCCGCTAAGCCTACTGCGGCTTGCCTTCTGCAGGTTTGAATGCCAGAGGCCCGTGTACTGTGTGTTGTCAGTGCACGTTGAAGAACCCCAGGTGGTCTAAATTTTCGGAGCCGTCAACTACGGCGTTCCTTTCCTTTCAATCTCTTTCACTCCCTCTCCCCTACTCCCACGGACGCTTAGCCGTGCTCCCTGCATGGACTGCAGAAATTAGCGTCGTTTCCTTAAGCGAACAACAACAACAACAACAACAACAACAACAACAACAACAACAACAACAACAACAACAACAACAACAACAATAATAATAATAATAATAATAATAATAATAATAATAATAATGAACAAAGACGCTTGCGTTTCACGCACGCAGCAACGCAAATCTGGGTATAGAGCGCGATTTCGGAAGGTCAAAGATTTTGCTATTGAATTTTCTTCGTAAGCTGCCTGCGGTTAGAGAGGCCGCACGAAATGTACGTCGGACTGGTATTTTGCGTTAATAAATAAAAAAAAATCAACGTGTTAGAAATGGTGTCGAAGAGACGTCGCTCTGCGTTAAGCCAACAGCATACAAAAGGTCCCAACAGATATGGCGCGAGTGCAGGGCCAACACGGGAGAAATTTGAGTTGAATTCAACAAAAGCTCCATTGCATCCATCATGGGAGGAGTGGATAGGGAGGGGAAGAGCGCGTAGGGTGTGAGGGGGGAGAGGAGAGGGTGTTACGTATCGTCTCTCGACGTAATTTGCAGGCGACGTAAGCAGATATTCGTCCATTTTTTACTACGTTGCGCAGAGCTTGTCGCTTTGCTCCCTCCGAAGTTCATGTTGATGATAGTTCATGCAGCACATCGTGTACGGATTTCGATTTCGTCTAGTACAATGTACCCTCGCTGCAGAAAAAAAAATGTGGTTCATCCCTTTGTCATAGGAATCCGTATAACCCGAAAGTGAAACCTGTCTGCGCACATAAGCGGTAGTTTGGCGAATTGAGGGCGGGAGATGGGTTGGATACTCTCGGACATGGTGAACCGCTTGCATGTACACATCAGCGGCACCTCGACATATGCACACGGATCCTCGACAGTTGCACAAAAGCGAGAGATCTTGAACGACTCACATTCCCCCGGAGACACTACACTGAACGCGCCAGCACCCTACGCGCGCAAACCTGCTATAAACCAGGAGCGTCCGCAAACGGTGAAACCTTGCAAGCGAAACTGAACTTTTTGTCAGCGGATCGTTTCGTGAACGCACACTTCGCTGTGCGAAGTACGCATCATTTGCTTGTCGGCGGCCGTCTTTGCGTTCCTGGAGTAAAGCGCGTTACTTCGCAAGCTGGCTATCATATACGTCACGCAAGACAAAATATGGAGCGGCTGTGGCTGAAGCAACGCGCCGGCAGGACGCCGAAGCCTGCGCGGCGATAGAGGCGTCGAAACTACTGAAACGCTAACTGCCGGCACGCATATTAACAAAATTTACGAGGTCGCTCCATGGTTCCTAGGTGGTGTTATACCACAGCTGAGAATCAAGAAATGATGAAAGGGAGGTGATGTCAATTTAAAAGCAACTTTGCATGCAAAATACCTTTGCTTTAACTGGACATCGATTAAGTGCAAATTGTATATAAAGCGGTGTCGTAAACAAGGCCCGTCTTTTTTCTCCTTGGTCAAAGTCTGTCGGTGGTGTGATGGCAGCGCTTCCAGCTCCTACCGTCGCACCCTGTCTGGTGATGGGTTCGAGTCCCACCGATCGGTGCTTTTTCTATTGAATGCGTGTTTATTTTCCACATATCTAGTTCAGTCACCGAAGTACGTCACATATTTCTTGGTGGACCTCGGCAAAAAAAGCAATTTCGTGTTTAAAAGAATAAGAAAATGTCTCTCTGTCAGTCCGTGTAATTCAATCTCTAGGATTGCTCCTCATCTCTGGCTATCTATAGCTGACATTTTGTTTGCTATTGGGTAATTCTACATAAACGAGTCTTGATGCGCATGCGCTGGCGTTTCAAAAGCGAGCCGGAAGCAGACGGGTTCTATAGAGGCCCCAGCTGGCGCTTTAGCATTCACAACACGCGGGGTACTCGGAAATGCGTATGGAACACGCGCGGTATAGCATTCAATGCCAGCGTCTCTGCACAAACGGCGTCTATATACACACCGGCAGCTATGTGCTCGACGAGGCTCTGTTGTGCAGGTAATAAGAATGTTCTTGGCAAAGGAGATGTTCGCCTTGTCTGAAGCGCGCTGCCGAGTTTCTGGAACAATGCCTGTCGGTATGCACGTATGGAATTAAAAAAAAAACAACAACTGGGGCGTAAAAGACGGTGCTCCGGTTTACGTCAGTACATGAGGCATTCCTTTCACTCGAGGATTTTCTCTCGTTTGGTCCTTGAACGTCTTCTCCGCTAGGGAAACAAAAACAGATCAGCTCGGCAGCAGCTTTGTTCGAGCATCAGCTATAGGATTCCTGATTTCCGCCGCAAAAGGTTTTCCTTTAGACGTTTATTATATTACCAGGTTAAAGAGGAGAACGTCTGAATAGAAGGCTTCTCTAAACTTCCGTTTACAGGGAAGAACTTGTGCTGGAAAATGGCCGCGAGTTCCGTGGCTTCCGCTTCTCTTTCAATCTTGTCTTTCTTCGTGTGAACGCAAAGCAGGATAGGGGCAGTATATAACGGACGCATTGGACGAGCGTCGTGATGGGCTCGCTCTGCTTGGAGGATGCGCAAACTCTCGTTCATCTTCCGCGCTTTGTAGTCCTGTGTGTGTGTGTGTGTGTGTGTGTGTGTGTGTGTGTGTGTGTGTGTGTCGCAGTTCTTGCTGAGTAAGCAAGACCAAACACGCACGATCTCGACGCGTTGAGCTCGTTCAATTTCTTTTCTGTGATTACCAGCCTTGACCGGTGGCTGGGCTTTGTGTAGTTTCCCTTCTTGTACCGAACAGCAAAACAGATTCGATTTCGAGCGGAGGTTGTACGGTTTGGAGATCTTTCGTTAGAGCATTCTGGTTTTCTCGTAGACTCCTTTACACTTACTGATACCGCTTTACCCGAAAAGTGATCGTGATTGGAACCGCTGGTAGTGACGCCTGATGATGCCGATCCTAACCAGACACGCCTCAAGCGTATAGTATTGCTGTGGCATCCACGTTTTTCCTGGCATACTAGTGTAAAGCGTGGGAAAAATAATTGCCTCCAGTACTTTCATTATTTTCTTTCGACGAGTACGCTCACACGATTGCAAGGAAATCGAATGCGTTGTAGTTTAGCAAACGGACGCTAGATGTCGCCAGCAGACGTGCTTGTGCAGTAAACGCTGCCGCTGAATCAGTATCCGTAAATGTAAAGAACTCTAAAGGCGAAGGATTTTAGTTCGTCCGTAGGCTGAGTGAGTAGGCCTGCGTCAGTAGGCCTTCAGAGCGCATGCGTCTTCCGGCAGTTCCCCTGCCCCTTCGATACGCACACTTCTGTCGACTCTTCACGCGCCACTGGACCCGATGGTTGGTGTCGCGCCGACGACTACGTTGCGTAAGCGATACCAATAGCACCGTTAACTATTGATTGATTTGTGGGGTTTTACTTCCCAAAACCAGCTCTGATTATGAGAGACGCCGTAGTGGAGGTCTCCGGAAATTTCTACCACCTAGGGTTCTTTAACGTGCACTGACATATCGCCCAGCACACGTGCCTCAACATTTTGCCTGCATCGAAATGCAGCCGCCACAGCCGGGATTCGATCCCGCGACCTTCGTATCAGCAGCCGAGTGCCATAACCACTAGACCACCGTGGCGGGGCGTAGCACCGTTAACGCACTTCGAACAGTCACTGGAGGGGAAGTACTATACGCTTACCAGGGGCGCGACCAGGCGGACGTTTCGGTGTTAAAACAACCCCTAAATTATCTGAGCGCCACATAACCGTCATCTCCTGCCCCGCCACGGTATAGTCACGTTGCTGTGACACTCGGCCGCTGATCAAAAGGTTGCGGGATCGAATCCTGGCCGCGGCGGCTGCATTTCCGTGGAGGGGCAATGTTGAGGCCCGTTTAGTATATGATATCATTGCACGTTAAAGAATTCGAGGTCGTGGAAATTTTCGGAACCCTCCACTATGGCGTCTGTCATGATCATGTCGTGGTTTTGGGGCGTTTAAACCGCAAAAATCAATCAACCGTGATCTCCCCCTACTTTCCAGCTCTCTTCCGCCCAATGTTTACACGCTGCATAGTAGGGAATTTTAGCGTGTCCGGTAAACCGGCATACGCAAAGGCATAGCGGATATCAGATACATAGCGTTGTTTGTCACAGTCAAGTGGCGCCAGCTGTGGGTGATAAACAGAACGAGCAAAACCGCGTCATCTATGTCCTCCGAGATTCCGGCAGCCACTCGCTAAGCCTATATTCGACAGTTTGAACGTGTCGCTCAGATACGGTGTCGAATTGTCACGGGTGCTTTACTGTCGAAGCTTAGTGGTACAAAGCTAAAGCAAACACAACCTTCAGTTAGTAACTCGAGGGCTAGAGAGCGCGCGACGACCACTCGAAAGATTCGAAGCGGACGGCATACGCTGCGGGTGGTCGGCCGTGTTTGCGCATGCGTTGTTTATACCCGTTATTCCGCTCTACGCAGTGCTTTGCGCTTTGCGGATTACCGGACAAACTAAAATTCTCTAGTGTAACACCCGCCGAAGAACATTTCCGGCTACGCCAATGACGCTTCGCACCCCTCTGTCTCTAGTACGGCCGTGGCCGAGTACGCGTAGGAACCGAGCAACTAAACCGACCGCGTTGCTTCAAATGTTCAGCGCTATACTTGTCAGACGTAGACAGCACAGTAAGAAACACTGGAGCGCCCGTCCTGTGTGTTTAACTGTACTGTCTACGTCTAACAAGTAGCGCCGAACATTGAAGCAACATGTTTGTCCGACTAGCCCCGCAACGTGTTTTGTTAACCGACCGCTTTCCATGGTTTTCAACCAGCGCTACCGAAACGGTATCAGCGCCGTGTTTGTGCTTCTATTTCACCGTTCCGTTTTACTAGCGCTGTTCAAACATCGTGGGAAAACTACCAACTAGCCCAATCTGTTGTTCTAACCAACCGTATCTAGCCCAATCTGTTGTTCTAACCAACCGTATCTAGCCCAATCTGTTGTTCTAACCAACCGTATATAGGGCAACGGTCTATGTATGTGCAGTTTTTTTGCTGTGCTACACGGTGGAGTTGCTTGGTCTATACGTCCCCTCGTCTTATCGTCAGTGTTTTCAGACGATGTTCAAAAAATTGTGCGTGGTCCCTTTGAGACCTCGGGCGCACCGGGCGCCACAGCCGCCGTTACGTATTAGCGTTCGCCTGGAATAAAGTTGGCAGGACGGGACACGGCCTTATGGGGAGCCGTCACAGCTCGTTACATTATTGTTATTATATTAGTGCATATTAATGTGTCGCTATCGTTTGGGTGTAGGTTCATAGAGCGCCGGAAGCTCGTTTGAACAGAAAGTGGAATTATGGTGCAGATCGGATAGGTAAAAAGGTGAAATGCCACGTAGGGCTCGCCTAGTATGAGTTGTTCAAACCATTAAAGAAACATAAAAAAGACAATAGAAACCTCGCGTGAGTGTGCACGCCCATGGGAGGTTTCTTTCGTTGTGTTTATTTTGTTTAAATCTTGTCATTCAACACTTTATCAAGAACTCTTCAATGTGGCAGTCAACAGTTTTTGAACAACAAATCAACCTTTGTCATAATTGCGATTATGAATAAAGTTTCAATGAAAAGTCAACGGTCAATTTTCAACAACCTCTCAAACGTTTTAAAAATAATTTTTGAATATTTCTCTATCCTATTTGATGACGTTGCTCAATAATTTCTCAACATTTCTTCAACAAGGATTTTCGTAAGGGATGAAGTCTGTTCGCACAAGAACGCTAAATGTGACACAAAGTGCATTCCAGTCGCGTAACAACGTTGAAGCTCACGTGACAGTTCAGCATTCAGTCATACGAACACTGTCCAGTTATTTTCGCATAAAACGCTGCGTGTCTCTCCATTGCCTACTCGCGTAAGTGCGGTGATGGCCTATACCAGACTGCCTTTTTAGACGAAAAAACGCGATTCCTTAGTGGGGTACCGATGTCGAGTATTATACAAGCCAAGCTTGTTATGACTATAGCCTGAATACGTCAGCTGCGGTAGCGTAACGCGGGACGCAAAAGCCGACCCCTCTTTGCTCCCACGGCTGGCACAGCTGTCTCATGGTGATTATGCCAAGCTCAGCATGCGATAAAGTGTAGGAAAGGCTCAGCACAGAGTTGCGGGTTCGATCACAGCAGCCGCGGCTGCTTTTCCATTTAGCGAAATGCCAAGAAAGAAAGAAATATAGTTAAGAAGGGCAACTCGTTGCGCTCATTGGTCTGGCATTATTACTTTGTCAACTACACGCGCTGAACACACACACACACACACACACACACACACACACACACACACACACACACACACACACACACACACACACACACACACACACACACACACACACACACACACACACACACACACACACACACACACACACACACACACACAGTCTATAAAATATAAAACTATAAAGGGACACATACGGCCAAAGACGGCGCACATCTTTGTCCGTGCGTGTTCCTTAACAGTTTGGATCGAATCCCGGCAGCGGCGGCTGCATTTTGATGAAGGCGAAATGTTGGGAGGCCCGGATACTGTGCGACACCAATGCACGTTAGAGTACTCCGGCGGTTCAGATGTTTCGAAGCCCTCCACTACGGCTTCTGTCGTGGTCATATCGTTGTTTTGGGACGTATAATCCTGTAAATGATCACCGTCAGCCGTGCGCTTCTCCTGTGCTGCGTGTGTTGTTCACTGGTCTTTCCTCAAATTTCGCCCTGGATTTTTACCCTCTGAAGATTTTACGCTTAATGTATATCGGGCCAACATCACAAGCGTTCACTCTTCTGCATGGACAGATAAGAACGGTGACATTGAAACTGCTCGGATATAATGGAAGAAAGGAAGGACGCTAGATAGATTAGCGAAGCTCTCTGATGTTTGCGAACGGGCCGGCCTTCACCGGCTCGGTCTCTTGTCTTCCAAATCCACGCGGACATTGCACGTCGTTAAAGCGTCACGAATCTTCTGTGCAGGCAGCGCGCTGTGCTCTGAAATTCACGACAGCCTCCGCTTTTATTTATATGTTACTCTTCTTTTCCACCCCTACTTATGCGATGAATAACGGGCGAAGAAGAGCGAATGTGACAGCTTCGCTCGCTGCGATATAACGAATCTTCGTGCCTTTCTGCGTGTGCCCGAGCCTCCGGGAGGATATATATATATATATACGAGCCTCCGGGAGGATATATATATATATATATATATATATATATATATATATATATATATATATATATATATATATATATATATGCACACACACACCCGCGCGCACTCGATGAGCTTACGTGGCTGTCAGCGAAGGAGCGGGTCATCGTGTTGTTTCCTATGTATGGTTAAAATCCTCATTCTTTCGGGACCCTCTTTTCGCAGGTGTAGTGGGTATGCAGTTCGAAAACTCGAGGGTATTCACGAAAGAAAAGGAGCACATTTACTGGCATAACGTTTTCTTTTTGTACGTGTGTGTGTGTGTGTGCTAAAGAGTTATCACCGCAAATAGCAATAATAATATTGAACCCCATCACGGCTAAACCATATGTTTGCTCTTTCGACAGATAGAGTGCTCCTGATTCTTCGTAATCGTACATACCATAAGGATGTGTCGTGCGCTTTAGAGTGGAGTATGCTCCGTATCTGTCCAGGGCCATAATCAATCATTTGCTAGCGGCACACTAAGCTGCGATGATACATCACTCCAGATCGATGAAAGTGTTTTCGAAGAAGGCTTTTTAAAGCTGAGCTAGCGGTGTACGCATCTCTTCGTTTCTGAGAGAAACTATCTCTGTGTAACGCTCTATATTGGCATGGACTTGAGACACATGAGTACCTATTAATTGATGGCCTGCTCTTGTGTTTGTTCAAAGTCGTCACGTGTATTCCTTACCGAACTTTCTAAGAAAGCGAAGTGCTATTCAACAGCTATGCTTTTGTCGATTTAGCGGTGATTGATTTTATATATTAGCTGCCGGAATGTAGGCCAGAGTCGATAGTTTCGGCTCCAGTTTTTTTTTTTCCATGCGCGGCGACCATGCACCTCTGAGCGGGTCCATTCTGCGCCGACAGAATTGTTCCCTAGCGCCGTAATTGCAGCGAATGTTTGTTGTTGTTGTTGTTGTTTGCAGCGAAGCCGTATTGGCTGTAGCTTCTGGCGGATTGCGTCCGCGTAAATATCGGTGCGGAAAACAACAAATTTACATCGGTGGGCCGATCTCTGGGTCAATGGAGAACGCGGGGCAGTGGCTCACACGCAAAAGGAAATGTGAATTAGGTGAACTGAGTGAGAATCAAAGTATAAGCAAAGGCGCACTAAATTGACTGAAGCTGACTTGACGTTAATGAAATGTGAATTAAGGGAATTAAATGTTGATGGTTGATTCAAATGTGTCTTAACTGAACCAAGGGAATAATGAATTTGCTTTAAGCTTTATATGCCTAGGGAGTGAAAGATTGGAACGGAAAGAGGCGCCTTAGTGAAGAACTACGGAGTAATGTTAGACCGCCTGGTATCCTTTAGGAGCCATGGAGTAGCCGGTGCCTTATTTGAGCGCTAACATTTCCTAATATCATATCAATGATATTAGGAAATGAATAAAAGAAGGTGCACTCACATAGTACCGTACACAGGCGCCTCTATCATTTCTCCTCCATCGGAAGGTCACAGCTGCGGCTGAGTTTAAACCTCCCTTTTTCTTGGGTCTGCAGTCAAGCACCTTAACGACTGGTCAACCCCGGGCGGACCCAGATGGCTCATGCTCTTTTCTTTTTTTTCTCCATGTACTACCCCCCTCCCCCTCTTACTTCCTCGTGTGGCAAGTCCCGTTTTACCTGTTCTTTCAAGAATGACACACAGAAAAAAAAAGACACAATTGGCGTATTGTTCTTTTTGTTCGTTTCGATCTCAAGCCTGGGGCACGCCAGCGCCAGGCACGGAGTACTCGTGACATATAGCTAGGCCACGGCCTAGCGCCGCCGTGCTCCGGCGCAGCTGCTTAGTTTTAACCGTTCCTGGCTGCAGCGGCGTAGTTCGATGCAGTGCAGTTATACGGTCCTTGCTTCAGCGTGTCGAAAATTGCCTCGAAGAAACAGTTGTTCGGCTGGTTGGTCTTACATAACATGCCTGGCGTAGTCTGGCGCAGACAACAAAAGCACAAAAGCCACCTTTCGCGGCCTATCTGTTTGTGGCTCTTGCTTTTTCTTTTGTTTCCTGCACCCAACTATATCTCAGACCATCTCAGACGTGTGAAACCTGCCCGACTCGGCAGGCCGCAGGGTGTCTCGTTTCCTTCCCATCGATCGGGGGGCTGTAGTGAACGTGCGCCGTAAGGTGCGCAGAGAGCTTATCCGCCTAAATTGCTTGAGGGAATTCTGAAGTGGCACTTGTAAGTCTGTCCGGGTGCTTCAAGCATGGCGCAAGGGCTAGTAATTCCATCCAGGATGGTTTGTGCAGAACGTTTTACTGGCGCACTTGAGGACGCCGTCTTTGGCGCACTGAAATGCGTCTTTGCGTTGTCTTAATAACTGAGAAAGAGAGAATATTTTATTAGTGATTGCGGAGATGTTAGCCTGGTTAGTGGGCTGGATTGCTACTCCGGGTGTTTAGCGGTGATTATGATATTAGAGAGTTTTAGTTTGTCCGTAAACTTCTTTACGTTTGCGGTTATACCGGTTTACCGGGAAAGTGTACGTGACCAGCAGCGCTGGTGGCGACACCTGATGATGCGGAACCTAACCAGGCACACAAAAAGCTAATATTGTTGTGGCTTGCCCGTTTTGCTTGACTCCTAGTGTAAAGCATTGGACGTGAGATAATAATTGACTCTGAGTACTTTCGTTACCTCTTTTGAAGAAAACGCTCACTCTGCTAAAAAGAAAATCGAATGCATTTTAGTTAAGCAAACCGCGAATAGATGGCGCTAGCAGTTCCACTTCCACCGTAAGCACGCACGGTAAACCGGTATTCGCAAACATAAAGAAGTTTACGGACAAAGTAAAACTCTCTGTTTACAATGATTACGTGTAACACAACACGCACTTGCAGTCACACTTACACACACACTCATGTAACATATAAAACGTAGTTTATAGCGTTTCCTTGAGACATGTTGCCAGTAGAAATGCTATCAACGATTTAGTACTTAGTGCGCAGGTGCTGTCTTGCCACGAGCTGAGGAGATGCGGCAGTTCCAAGGTCGAACCGTGTTGCAGGCGAAGCGCTGCCTTTATAGTCTCTCTCTCGGAGTCGTAGCGCTGGCAGTCGCGCAGGGACGTGCGATTGGCATTGTGATAAGCAGTGCGATAACTTAATAACCGGTGTGATAACTTAATAACCAGTATCTCTGGTAGATTCATACGCTTCCGTATGGACACCCGCCGCGGATGTACAGCGGCTGTGGCGGTTGGCTGTATAATGACCAGAAGGTCGAAGGACGGAAGTCCTTAATAACGTTTGCTGTCGGGCTAGTTGGTGCATAGCTGAACTTGAATTGATGGCGCAAATGGTTAGACAGGACCGAAGCTTTTCCGTGTCTTACGTGTCTTCTTCGGTCCTGTCTAACCATTTGCGCCATCAATTCAAGTTCGACGGAAGTCCTGCTATGGCTGCCGCATCTTGAGGAAAGCGAAATGCTAGAGGCTCTTGTACAATAGCGACGATTTCAGAAAAAGAGGTGGCCGTTTTCTCGTTTTGATATTACTTCACGCTAGCTTTTACATCACACATTACCTTGGCCCCCTTTTTTTTTGTTTTTGCGCCATGGAATGCGGTGTAATTGACTTCTCGGCGCAACCGCAAGGTTGCGACGATTCTTCGCACCTCACATGAGGATCTATCTATCTATCTATCTATCTATCTATCTATCTATCTATCTATCTATCTATCTATCTATCTATCTATCTATCTATCTATCTATCTATCTATCTATCTATCTATCTATCTATCTATCTGTCTGTCTGTCTGTCTGTCTTTAATACCGCGCTTGACACTAAATTGCAAAATCGCGGCGGCGGCGTGTTTTTCCTGGTGCTTCTATAAATTGATGTCGCATGAAGCGCCGGTGCGATTCTGTGCACCGCACACGAGGATCTATCTATTTATGCACCAGCGCTGCCGTAATCTTTGCCCCTGGCGACCGTCTTAAGCACTGTAAGCTGTGGGAACCGCGCGCCCCGCCAGGTGATAACGCCACGTTGTCCACGTGCTGCTCAGTACCGCTTCTCGGCCACAAAAGAAGCAGCCGTCACTCTGCCGGGACACTCGGCAACGGACTGGCAACTGTGTGCGGTGTATTGGGGAATGGGCGGTGATACGCCGAGGACTGTATTAGTGCCGTGAGCAACTGTTTGCAGTTTGTGCGCCTATTGTGGGTTTAAATGTTAGATGTTTTTGTTTTTAAATGTTTCGTGCGTGAGTTTGCATCCTTGGGCCGACGGCCCAAACACTATAATACTTTGCGTTAACGCCCATTGGAAGACAAAGCACCACAGCGACCGCCAATATTTAGGCGAGCGAATGAGAGGGCACTGCGAGCGGAACACGATAAGGCTATCGCGTACCCTTCTTAAGGACGATGCTTAAGCCTCCTCAAATCTCTTTGTATAAGACAAAGAGATTTGAGGAGTTGCCGCCGAAGTTGAAGCGCCTATTGACGCTCTCCTATAGAGGTATACAGCCTAATAAACAAAACAGTCTCGCTCATGGCGTATAAAATTCCCATGGAGAGCCAGCGCATAAGCTCCCATTCTTCCGACAGATGAATACGGTGCGCGCCGACATCGATTTACCGACACCTTCGATCGCCAAACTGCCCCTTTGGGCCGACGCCCCCTCGATCACTGCGTTTGCCGTGGGCCTCGCCGGCTTTGACACCTTTCGATTTTCCAGTGTCTTTCGCCCCGCTGCCCTTGAAGTTACCTTTGTTGTGCTTCCCTTTTCCTTGTTACTTTATACTAAGGTTGCAACCTCCCCATTGTCTTTCGCGGCCATGTTCTCGGTCTAGTCTATATATAGCAAAGGGGTCTGGTCTCGCATAATCACAGCTGGTTTTGGGACGTAAAACCCCAGAAATCATCATCGTCCACCAAGTCTTAAAAACGTTGGCAGTGTGTGCATTGTGTTGTCTCGTACAGCTAGCAACGCCTTCTACGATCATGTCGCCATCCGTTCCTGGTAGCTTGTATATTTCTGTCACCACTGATCTATAGTTTCTGGCATACGTCAACCCCTGACCACTTATCAGGTTTAAATTCCGGCGCTACTTGGAGATGTGTGTTATCTGCGGTTCCTGCTGGCTGGATACGTTAGCGTTTCATTCATTTCTGTTTGGGTAGTGTGCTGTGCGTTGTAGGTGCACGCACAATCATATCATGGATTTTTGACGTAAAATCCCATAAATGATTACATAAGCTGTGGTATACATTCAAAAGTAAACTACATGAACTTGCGAACCGGTGTATGTCTGACGTGCTTTCTTCGAAGCTTACAGAGAGTAAAAAAAAAAAGTTGGGTCACATCAGCCGTTTTATGGCTAATAAAACAGACAAAATCAATTTTTGCGAACTTTAAGACAGCCATGAGTAAGGCTCAGTATGAGAGGTTGGGAGAACTAAGGAAGGTATATATAAGTACCCTAGTAAAATTCCAAAAGAAAGGTATTCTAAGTAGACCTACGAAATTTCAGGCTGAAAGCAAATAGAAATCCCAGGCGTTTCTGGAAATATTTGAGAGTATGTGGATCAAGTGACATGGGTATTCCGGAAATCGTCTACGGGATAACCAAATAGTCACGAACGACCATATTAAGACGACGTGCTTAAGTGAGTTCTTCCGTTCTGTATTTCTCACGGCTAACGTAGACGTGTTAATTGCCCCCTATTAGCGATGTGCCGTTTGTAGCACCGGCAAGAGAGCTCAGTAATTTCAAGCACTTGTCCTTGACGGCAGCTCGCCTTGCGTACTAAAAAGCGCTTCGCTGCGACCATTTTCCTTTGTCTCTTCGTGATCTTTACGTGTCCGCTCTGCGTGAGTGAACTGCCAAACGATCGGAGGACATATGTCCTCCGATCACCACGATCCGATCAACACGTGCTATATAGCACGTGTTGTGCCAGTTCGTAAAGGTAGCTCGCTAAAGGACGTCCGAAATTATCGACCACTGACCTGCATTATGTGCGAGATATTGGAACATATCTTTTAGGCAGCTATCATAAACCACCTTGCAGTAAACAATATGCTAATTCAAGAACACCATGGCTTCCGTAAAGGGCTGACCTGCACAACGGAATTAGTGGAATTTTATGGTTATCTGGCTTTGTGAATTGAAGCTGGGGCCAGATCGATCTCGCGAGTTTCGAAAAGCCTTCGGCATTGTAACTCACCCTTTTCTTATTCACTTACTTAAACAGTTCGAAGGGTGTCTTGCCGGGCGAGTTGGTAGGATATCATCATAATGATATCATCATGATAAATTTGAGTTGAAAGCGCTGTGTGCCTCTTCTGTATGCCGTGTTATTTGCGTTGCCTTTTGTGATGATGTTAAACAGTTAGGCATGCATAATGATGCTGTCAAATGGACTCGGAATTTTTTTAGGGGCGAAGCTCTTATTGTCGAGGCTTGTCCACCGTCGCGCCGTCGTAGCCACGCTAGTACTCGCCAACCTGGGTTGCACGATGCAAGAAGCCATGTAAAAAGCAAAGGAGCTGGTGGCCGAAATGTCGCACACCGAATTTACCAACCTTCCCAAAGAGATTCTCATCGTCCCTAACACGCCGTACATGATCACCACCAACATCGACGGACTCGTCCACGGGGCGGTGGGAACTCCCAAGGTGTGCGAATGAGACAGTGCTGCACGAAGAAGATGAAGACTGTATGGATGATCACACCACACCCCGGCGTTTCTGTATCACGTCTTTGTATGATGATCGAGTGGGCAAAATCTAAGGAGGATTCACGGCTTACCAGATTACCTCCGGAGCGAAGCTTCGCCCATTCAACATCGTTCACGTTGTGGATATGGCGAAAGTTTTTTTTTTTTTTTTTTTTTGTCCGAGTGTAGCCAATCTGTTGTAGTCAGTGGCATGTAATTGTAACCTCCGGAGGCCTTTAGGGAGGAAATGAAAAAAGGGAACATTTCAGGCTGCGTAGAAGGGAAAGCAGACCCACGTTAGCCCCCGGCCTACGGCTGCATGATAGTAATAGCGACAGTATTACATGATAGTAATAGTCAACTTGACACCCTTGGCTCATTTCCGCTGTTTGGTCAGATTGGGCAGGCGTGGAACCGGTTTTGCTTTCTTTTTGTTTAACACCGAAGCTGTTCAAGCTCTTTGTTTTGTGCCATGTCACGAAATGTGACCTTGAAATGACCTTGCCAGGCAAACAAGCGACGCTACATCTACGAGCGTAACTTTGTATGGCCTCGGCATTGTGCTGCATCAAGTAACATGACGTCACAACGCGTGGCCGGAAGATGAAGCTGAAGAAGATGGTGAAGAAGAAGACGATGATGCGAATAAGAACAAGAAGAAGGTGATGATAAGGATGAAGAAGAAGAAAACCCGAACCAGCCATGTGTCCGTCATCTTCGCTGCTTTGCTAGCCTTGCGCCACTAGTGCCACCCTCGCAGCTTTTGCACTGAAATCCAATTACACTGACCAGTCCGGCAAGCTATAGCAACCCGTCGCTGAAGTGCTGCTCCTAATCGACGGCGTCAAGACACCGTGCAACTTATTTACTGTAGATTTATGCGTCGCAGAAAGAAAACCGATAGAGACGATTCTGCTTTGCGTTTATATTTTTAATTGTTCTCCTCACGTGTTTAAATCGTTGCTTCGCCAGAAACCATTTCGTTATTTCATTCAAGTTTTGGCAATAACAATGTTGTTGTTATTGTTGTTATGTGGGGTTTAATGTCCCAAAACCAGCTCTGATTACGAGAGACGCCGTAGTGGAGGTCTCCGGAAATTTCGACCACCCGGGGTTCTTTAACGTGCACTGACATCGCACAGCCCACGGGCCTCAACATTTCGCCTCCATCGAAATGCAGCCGCTGCGGCCGGAATTCGATCCCGCGATCCTCGGATCTGCAGCCGAGTACCATAGCCACTAGACCACCGTGGCGGGGCGGCAATAGCAATAACACGTATCATACAGGTGGGAATAGTAAAGTGTGTCGTTTTATATTGCGGTTAACGTTCGTTTACTATAATAAAGTTAACATCGCGTGATGTGGCGCGAGCACAGACAAACATGAACACGTCTCCCTCGAGGACCGCGAGCAGCCGCTGTCCAAAAGGTGGCGTGATGACGTGAACACGTGGGCAGAACCATCATGCGCGTTTCCTATAACGCCCTTCCTTCAAGCTATGCACTTCATTTGAACGACTTTCTTAGTATAGCAGTACGTTAAGATGAATCGCAAAACAATTATGTAAGTATTTATAGGAAAGAGAGAGAGAGAGAGGCGCCTTTCCGCTCTCGCGTAACCAGCGAAGCTTCAGCACATCACACAAGGCACGAGAATACATGTGCAAGGGCCCGTGAATTATTGCAAAAGCTGCGTATGCTTTATGGGAAAAATCTGGTGTCCATTCGTCGAGCGTCGGCTCTGACATCCGATAAGAAACCTCGCGGGACCAAGCGACGAAGGTGTATACGTTAACGTCGTCAGATGACGTCATTGTCGTTGTCACGTGTTCACTAACTTCGGAATCGATGTGGATGCGCATGTAGTTATTCCCCAGACCCGATCCGTCAACTGCATCGCTTAAAAACAAAGGGAGAAGAAGAAGAAGAAGAGAGAGAGTAATTTTCGCGTCTTAACAAATCCCACTTTTGTTCTCAGCTGGCGATGAAATAAGGCTATGATTTGTTTATTCGAGCATTGAGTCGTAATGGCAGCGTAAAAGAGTACATGAGTGCCGCATACAGACAGGACATAATCATTTCCAGTCGTTAATGTCTCGAGATCACGATATGATTATGAAAGACGCTATATTGAAGGGTTCCGGAAATTTCGAACACGCCGGGGCTTCCTCAACGTGCACTGACGCCGCAATACCTGGGGCATTTCGCCTCCATCTGATATGCGGCCGCAGCGGCCGGGATTCGATCCCGCGACCTTCGGGCTGGCAGTCAAGTGTCATGTAGCCTTTGGACCACCGCGACGGATATACAGACGGGGCATACGCTTGTCCCGTTTGCACGCGTCCCTTAGTCGTGCCGCCATTGTGCATGGAAGTTCAATGTGCCGCTTTTCTTACCTTTACGAAATCTCGAGCCAGCACTCATGAAACGAAGGGTACACTCATGCTCCCTCGTCCTCCTTTCTTTCTCCTTCCCCACCACGGTGGTCTATAGTGGCTACTGCACTCAGCTGCTGATCCGAAGGTCGCGGGATCGAATGTCGGCCGCAGCGGCTGCGTTGAGATGGAGGTCAGCGACGGTGACAAACTACAAAACTTGATTGACGACCTAAGCCGGGACAGCATTAAAATATGACTAAAAATGAATGGGCAAAGAGTCGAGGTAAAGAACAGGAACTTAAAATTAGCGATGAACCTTTGGAATGTGTGAAGAATAAGTATACCTGGGACAGTTACTAACTGCGACGCCTACCCGTGAAAAGGAAATGTAGAAAAAAAGATGGGCTGGAGCGCGTTCAGATGGCATTCCGAAATCATGACTGGAAACTTGCCGCTCTCACTAAAGTGAAAAGTATTTAATCACTGCATTCTCCCAGTGCTAAAGTACGGTGCAGAAACGTGGAGGATAACTAAATGTCTAGAGAATAAATGAAGGAGCACGCAGCGTGCAATGGAGAGAAAAATGATAGGTGTAACGCTAAGAGATAAAAAACGAGCGGAATGGATCAGAGAACAGACAGGAGTAGCCGATATTATTATATCAATTAAAAGAAAGAAGTGGACCTGGGCAGGGCATGTCATGAGGAGGAAAGATGACAAATTGACAATAATAGAAGCAACGGAATGGACACCAAGAGAGGCAGGCAAAAGGTTAGATGGAGCGATGAAATTAAGAAGTTCGCGGGCACAAAGTGGAACCACCTCGCTCAGGATAGGGCGGATTGGAAATCGTTGCGAGAGGCCGTCGTCCTGCGGTGGACATAGAGTGATGATGATGATGATGATGATGATGATGATGATGATGATGTATTGATGCCCGTGTAACGTGCGACGTCAGTGCACGTTAAAGAAGCCCGAGTGGTCGAAATTTCCGGAGACCTCCACTATGGCATCTCTCACAATCATATCGTTGTTTTGGGATATGAAACCCAGAAATCAATCAAGTCCTTTCTTTCTGCATATCAGTGAGCTTTCTGCGCCCCCGTCCTAGGGCAGGAAGGCGGAGAAGTGCTTGGCTCTCATCCGTAACTTCCCTATACTCAATCTATTCTCTTTCTCCTCCTTTACCTCGTCATTCTATGAGACCGCATAGGAATGGCTCCTGTATTGCTGAGTCGTTGGAGCAGCGTCAGCTGATACTCCTTTATTATCCTCACGGGCTGCGCGTTTTCGCTAATGGAGTTTTCCGAATGCAGCCTTCAGAGGGAGAGCCTTCAGAAGGGAATGCAGCCTTCAGAAGCCCGAGTCGGTAACAATACGGGACGGCTGTGTAGTTCTCATCTCTTACGGACATTTCTACGTAGCCCCCGCGTATGTATGTATTTCCAAGAATTGCTAGCGGTTTGGCAGAGTTAGCCGAATACTCTTCTTCGTATCTCTTACGGCTCATGAGAGAGTACGAAGCAAGAACAGCACGCACAAATTACGGAGCCCAAATCGTAAGAATAACTTTGCCCTCTGTGTTAATTCTTTTATCGCAAAATGATTTTGATATTTCTTGTTGCAGGCCTGCGCGTCACGCTTTTTTCGTGAGCTGATATCTAAAACGTTAGTTTTGAACTTATCTTTGATCTTTTTTTTTTGTTGCGTGTACCTGTTGCGTTCTTTTTGATGACTATGTGCGAAAATAATGTATGCTCTCTGTGTGTTTATATTTATGTACGCCACTTTTTGTATACCGTCACTGCATGCTGAACTGTAATGAACATGAACATGTTCATGTTCATTACAGTTCAGCATGCAGTGACGGTATCGGCTGGGAAGCCTATGTCAAGCTCACCAGAGCTTTTTCTTCCCATGCCTTCTACTTCCTGAAGTGGTAAATAAACATGGTTGATTGATTGATTGATTGATTTATTGATTGATTGATTGATTGATTGATTGATTGATTCTGTCGGGATTTTAGTACACATAGCGTCCCCTGGCAACAGATGACGAGCTGGGTTCGTGGAAAACGAAAGCATCAGTTTGGAAAAGAAGGAACCGGCGCAAGCGTACGATGACAGGGAAAGTGTTCGAAAGGCGAAATAATTTTTACGTTTCGTACAGCGAAGATTATGCGGTAAAACATGAAAGCAAAGGTAAAAGTTTCGGTGCTTTACTTTCCGCAGTACTAAGTGATAGGATATGAAGAACAGACAGACAAAGAACATTTAATATGATGAAGTATTTATTAATTTACTTATTTAGATATACTGTCAACCCTCTCTTGAGGGTAATTACAGAGAGGTACGGCATTTCGTACTAATAAAGTAGGCGTGTAATCATAGAGGTTACAACAATACCTTCGACATACGATTATACAAATTTGTATAAACTTTCTCTAATGAAACGAAAGGAGACTTTTCAGTTCCTGTAACAATAAATAACGTTCGGTATGTTTACAGCATATCACATAAGTGTACATCAACTAAGTGCATAAATTTATTAACATCATTTGCATTTACTACATCACTCGGTAAACCATTCCATGCCTCAATTACGTCAGGGAAGAAAGAACACCTGTACATCTTTGTCCGTGCAAAGTAAGGCTGCGGCACTCGCTGTGATTTGCCCTCGCGCTTCGTTTCACAGGTTGTTGTAAGCAGGTGTTTCTGTTAATTTTAACATCCCCTTACATTAATTGAAAATTTCAGTATCTCTGAAAAGGTTGTTCAGTGTTAGAGCAAAGAAGTTTTCAGAATTCAAGCGGCCGTAACCCTGACAATGTGGAATGAAGAACAGGTTGACGAAGAGTTCAATTAATATGGACGTCTCGGTTACACGGCGTGGCATTAGTTGCATTTTTCCCGTGAGTGAATTAAAGCATACTACACTTTCACTCTCATACATGATAATTAAGAGTTTAGTTTGCCTATATTAGAGGATGACTCCTCGCAGCTGGGGCGTATATATATATATATATATATATATATATATATATATATATATATATATATATATATATTGTGGGGAATAAGGCTGCTTGCCTCCGCCGCCAGTCATCATCGGAAGATACGCTAGCTCGTGGCACGTACCGCCGGATTGGGGCGGAGCGCGTGGAGCGGATCCGGGCAGTCGGCTAGGGGCTTGCAACGAGTAGACTACGTTGTTCCAATGGCTCGTGTGCCCATCTCTGGGAGCCTCAGCTGGCCAGAGGCTCAGAAGCCACGGCCCTGAGCCCACAATATATATATATATATATATATATATATATATATATATATATATATATATATATAGAGAGAGAGAGAGAGAGAGAGAGAGAGAGAGAGAGGGAGAGAGAAAGCGTGGCAGCACGTGGTGACACGTCAAACGTTTCGGCTGTTGGGCCAGCCTTCGTCAGTGCGACCGCTGAAGACCACACTGACGAGGCAGGCCCACCAGCCGAAACGTCTGACAACCATTAAAACGTGTGTCGCGTACGTCGTGCTTCCACGCTGATTCTCTGTATCAATGGAGCGTGTGCGCCTTTTTGCACTGCTACGTCTGTAATATATATATATATATATATATATATATATCGAAAAAGGTTCTTCCTTTGAAAAGGCTGGTCTCGAAAGGTCAGAATAAATCCTAAATAATATGTTTGTCACTGTGACTTTCTGATCGTATATTTATCCCGATAGCCAGGAAGGATATATATATATATATATAATCTCAACATCGTTACGAACAAAATGATCGATCTCGCAACCCTCGGATCAGCCGCGAGGTTGCCGTAACCAGTAGACCAAGGTGGCGGGGTCTCAACGTGGTTGTCTCGCTCGCCTTCGTCTGTTGAGAAACGCGAGATAGCCGTTGCTTCAGACAGGGCAATCTGGACAGGCACTCCGTCACGTCAGATGGCGTAGGTAAAAAGAAAGCGTTAATAGAAAGCTTTGCGCAAACTGATGGGTTCAGCCGGTTACTGTGACTTTCCTCTCCGCCTGCCCATGTCTTGCCCTGCCACGGTGGTCTAGTGGCTGTGGCATCCAAAAATCGCGGGATCGGATCCCGACCGCGGCGGCTGCATTTCGATGGAGACGAAATGCTTGAGGCCCGCGTACTGTGCGATGCCAGTGCGCGTTTAAAGAAACCCCAGGTAGTCGAAATTTCCGCGGCGCTCCACTACGGCATCTCACATAATCATATCGTTGTTTTTGGGACGTAATACCCCAGAAATTCACTGTGAGATTTTGTAACGTTGATTTATGTAAAAAATGACGTTCTCTAGTTTTTTTGTTTATTTCTCGAACTATGCCGACAGCCTCGTCGCATAAAACACAGTGATGAAGTGTGATAATGATTCCTTTGCTATTCTGTTGCCAAATTTACTGTTGTATTTATTGTTCACTCCTGCGTGGGCCTGTTTAGGTTCACAGTATTAAATAAATAAATAAATAAATAAATAAATAAATAAATAAATAAATAAATAAATAAATGAAGAGGCGTGGCCGGCGCCCCTGGTAACTTGGTGAAAGAAGGGGAGGAGATTTTTCAGCTGAATTCGAAACCGAAGTCAAGTTCCCTGGTGCGCCCAGTACAATAATATTTGGCTCTCATGTGTACGGCAGCCGCCACGACTGATTGTCAGCGTTACCTTACAATGTTCAAAAAAGTGTTGCGAGATACCTGTAACAGTTCACTGCGCGTCGCGTTCTCAAGGAACCAAACACTCCCGCCGAGAAAGCTTTAAAAACACTTCACCAGAACCACCCATAGGTCACGCGGTGAGATTCATGATGTAGGCCACACTGACGTGCGACATAGTGATGAGGTTCTGCACTGAAACTGAATCGCGACTTCATATGTTTCTCTGTCTCTTTTTCAGGACTAAGGATCGTTCCGTCATCGTTCCTCGCAGCCCGACAGCTTCCAGCTTCCATCACGAAAGGTGCGTTCTCCTTTACGATGTTCCTAAACAAAGCGGCACTAAGACAGAGACATTTGTTCTTGGGCGTTAGTGAAGCTTTGTTATAAGTTACCGGCATGATCAAAAACACAAGTCCTGGCTTGTGGTCGGGCCGGCGTCGGCTGCATCATTCCGTCGTTTCATCATTCCGCCGTTGCGTTATTAACGCGATAGTGTTCCGCAGAAATACCGCCGTCGGTGTCGGCGTCTCTACGCGTCTCTTGTGAGCGAAAAATCGGCCGTGGGCGAGAAATAACAGCTCCAAAAATGGACAACTATGTCCATCTAGCGGAAGACATATCAAGCAATGTCTCGACTACCACGGCCTCCGAGACGGCGAGCGCGCCCGCCATCTCGGAGGCCATGCGACTACAGCAGAGCCTATATGCGGTCTCGTCGGTAGCTCTGCATCCACTTTTTTAGCATTTCATTCTCACAACACCATTAAAGAAGTGAAGTACTGCAGTTGCCATTTCACCGACCATAAGGCGATGCTTGTTGCGGTTGGCCGGAAGAGGTCTCCAGAAGAACAAATCGAACAGCTGCCAGATAGTTAACGCACGAAGGACGACAGAATGTGACCATTTACGAATAAAAGTGTCACGCCTACGCGCAGTTCATAATACAGGACCATGTGACTATACATCTCTGTGCAAAATTTTCATGAAGCTGATATAAAAGTGTTGTTAAATAGATCGAAAACCTCTACCATTACTATAGATACGTCGCGCGCGCGCGTTTGTGTGTCTGTGTCTGTGCGTGTGTGTGTGTGTAACAACACACATTAATAAGTATGTATTGAGTGGTTGAAGTGCACACTAGGGGCCGGATTTCGCTATCGCGTTCAACTCTTCAAGGCGAAGCTTAAGGGTCCCCCAACTTTTTTGTTCATATTCCGTGGCCCACATTTATGTTTGCATTCCGGTGAAACGCTTCCGTGACCCTGGTATTGAAGTGACACTAAAATGAAGCGATGTAGTAGTTAATACGGAGCAGTTAATTAGTACGGATCAGTCGATCTTCGGAAACTCTACTGTCATTAACTCTGTCATGCGACATGTTTAATATTAGAAGAGAAAACGATAGGCAAAGTTTCGTTCTGGAGTTTCGTCTTGAAGCATAAGGTACATGAGCCAAGGAAGAAAAAAAAGAGAAAAATTGGCCGCGTATGTGCGTGCTTCGCTGCAAATGCCGTCGAAAGACGTTAGTCTTCTGCCAGCCCTACTACATGAGTCCTGGTTTCATCTGCGGCCACCCGTGATGCTGTTCTCGTACCATTTCCGTCCTGGTATGATAAATACAATGGAGGTTTGTTTGAACAGATTTCATTTTACCAAATTATGTCATCATAGGGCCATTTATGTTTTGCCTTGCCTCAAACAGCGCCTCCTCTATGTTGAATGGGCAGCATCGAGCTGGCATTGATAAAAATATAGGAGGCGCTGCGTGAGATATGGACGCCATCTGGCAACGCTGTCGGGAAACATGAGCTTGTACAGAATCCCTGGGCTACTGCCAGGTGGCAGCACCAAATCGTCGGCAGAGGTTTTTTTTCGTGCATAGCGTCGCATTTTTGGTGCAGCCTAACAAACACGAAGATCTTTAGGACTACGTATCTATGTATTTTCTAGTAAAGCAACACACTACCCAATACTTGCGTATTGATGTTGCGCCTCAGATGTGCGTAATATTTGCTTTTAGATCGACAGTGTTGACAAGTATGAACGTAGCTACCAGTTCAAGATGGCTGGGCGTTAGGCAAGTGCTTGAACTTTGACCGGGTAGCCGAATCGTGTGACCAAACCAAAACAGACCAAACAGACCAAAATTTCTGCGTTCAAGTATCCCAAGAAAGACTGTCGTCTTTAAAATATTGGACGCTTTGTCGTGCCTTATTCTACCGCTCGCCTACCGCGTGACCAGGACAGATTTCCTATACCAACTGTATGAAGTTTCTATACCAGCTGTATAACAAGACATTAGACATAGATCCAACTTTGTACTTGTACCCTCCAGCCCGAGTGTCACCGCGTATCAATCATCCGTATGCTATTTCACCTTATGCCACGAGAATTGATTTGTTCAAGTTTTCTTTCTTGTCTCGTGCAATTATTGATTGGAACAAGCTTTATTCCAGTGTATTTGTTGATTGCGAGTAAGCTGAAAATTTTCAGCATCGTTTGGAATTGATTTTAACATAATATTGGATTAATATTGTATATTGTGTTTTCTCACCCCTGTAACAGCCCGCTAGGGCTTACAGTATTGAAAATAAATAAATAAATAAATAAATAAATAAATAAATAAATAAATAAATAAATTCTCTCCTTTAAATTTTTTGATGACTAGACGTCAAGACTGTCACGTCACACCCTTTGCTAGCTTTTTTTCTTTCCTCCATGACATGATCTGAGGAGCTGCGGTCCTGTTTATTTTTTCTTTTTTCTTTTTTTGCTTTCCCGGTTTGCCTACATTAGCTCAATAGGATTTTCCTCAACACAGTAAGTATTATTTCTTCAGAACGGCGATGTATATCATTTACACCTATAGACCTATTCCATGTTGGTAAACAGTGGTAGGCACCGGCGATATAACCAGGGCTTGTGTCGACGTCGCGGCGCGGAGGCCCCGCCCACCGCTTGCCGCGGCCCTAAAGTCCCTCCGCGGCCCTGCACGGTCGCGCCACCGCCGCCGGCGAAGCGCGTGCGAAAGCTGCCTCCGAGCACGGGGCGTCGGAGCGCCGACGGGTGTTTACAACAGTTTTCGAGGGGCAGCCGCGTGAGATGAAGTCGCGTTAGCTCTGTAGGAAGCATTCGATGAATGTAGAAAAGAATGTGCTGACGACCAGCTATGACAAGATGTGAGAAATTGATTGAAAGGATAAGCACCTTGCAACATGATGCGAACGATCGCGAGCTATCATGTCGGCATCGCTTCATGCGTATGCTTTAATTCGGTAACTGGCGCAAGCATGAACCACTTGCAACAGTGAGACTTGTTTAAATACGACTTGAAGATGCCTCAGCTAAAATACTGTTTCGGACTAAAGCCTCTAATCCCTACACGAAATCCTTGCGCAAAAACAAATGTAACTCAAGCATGCGATATTGGTGACGCTAGAACCTATGTAAATACGGCTGTGATAACGCACACACACAAAAATGCAATGACGAGCCAAGGACAAGGCTCTCAAATAACTGACAGCAAGGCGCATAACCGCGGCTTGCGGCTCTGCCCATACGCTGAGTTCCGATCGTGACGGCGTGAAGTCCTGTGACGACGCGGCACATTTCAAGCGTGTAGTTCATTCGAGCAGTCTGACAATCGAAAAAAAAAATTAAAGCGCATCGTAACCACTACAGCATTGCCAAAGACACTTCTCGTGTGTATGCTATCGCAGCCACAAGCAATTTGCAAAAGCGTCGCTGTAATCGGCCTTTCGCTCACGGCTACGTGAATTAAGCTCTTATATATTTGTTTCATTTGAGTGATTGAAATTCGTATGACGTATGTATAGCTTCCCCACTTCAATAATACACGGCGACCGCGATTACTTCTACACATCGAGCTAAGCTAACGTCGTGCGCGCTTTGCGGTAAGCGTCATCGCTCTGTGTCCGCACTTTGTTTATGCCAAGAAATTTGGTGTCGAGCATTACACTTGCCAAACTTGTGACAATGCTATTTCTCTCAAATGAAACAAGCCGCACTAATGCCAAATAATTACCCATACGCTTAACCGTGACGAAAATGTTTGGCGCATAACCGATGCGCCAAACAACCGGCATTACAGGTTCGTCCCTTTCCTTAAGACAGACATAAGCAGGAAACCGATAAAAACCTATCGCACATATCTTGTGCGTTGCTGAGCAACCAACCCACGGCGCAGGTCATCGGTAAACACTTTTTTCTTCATTTCACGGCGGTGAGAAGCGCACGCACCAGCGAAAACACAGCGGCTGCTACGGTAGGTGCGCCGGCGGTTGCCTACCATGCGAAACCAAAACTCCCGACGACAGCGCCACCGCATCTTCGTGACGTAGGCCGGGTGGAATAGGTCTATAAGGAATGGTATAGAACTCAGCAGATGACGGTAGAATCTGTGACGTCATGTGTACGTGTACTAGCGCGGAAACCTTTGAGCGACGTCGCCATTTTCTTGTCTTTTGTTGCGCGTTTTTGTCGATTCCCCTCGCACACGTCAAGCTTCGCTCGCTCGCCCCCCTCCCCCCCCTCTTCCCTTCCATTTTCCCGACATAGGGAAAAGTTTCTCAATTGCTTTTCCGAACTTCAAAACGCCATAGTAAAACGTAGAAATAGAAAGCTCTCGCTTTATAAAGGGCAGGATACGGTCTAAAAAGTGCGAAGGGAAAGTCAGTACACAAAAATTCAGTTAAAGTCAGTACTGTAATCCCTTTTTTTTTCTAAGTAGATTTTGCACTTTGTACACAACCGTCATTTGGGCGCGTGTAAGCTAAGCGGTACGATTGAATACACGTGCCTTTCCGAAAATGCTATTCCCGAACATCAATTCTTCAATGAAACGAGTCAGCGAAAATCGCCTCCCCCCTTCTATTTGTCGTCGAGCGTGAAATTCAAAATAAATAAATAAATAAAATGCTGCCTCGCGCTTTCTTGTTCGATTACAAGAAATGGCGCTGTAATTGTGAGCGAAATGCAAATGGCTTATTCAATAGCGCTGTGTTGGTGAAGCCTCTGGAAAGATCGAGCTAATATTCAAATCAGTATCGCCCACAGAGCGGATTGATCGCGCTTGCACGTGCTTTCTTTGAAGCAAGGTAATCGAAATGTTCACTGACGTCATTCTATCATCTATGTATGCGAGCTATTGCAGTGCGGGATGCACACGACGGGTTTCGCGGTTCGGCGCATGCGCATTTTGTTGTTGCGTTCTTTTTTTTCTTTCTTGTTTTCTCTCTCTCTTTCTCTCTGTGTGTGTGTGAAGCGTTTTGCGTCGAACACTTTGCCACGTGTGCTTGTGTTCTAACATGGCTTCCTTACGTATGTTTCTTCGTTGTACAGCATTATTTTCCAGCTTTCTTTTTGTTTATTGTTTTTCACGGACACCATTTGACTTCAAAGGTGGGTGATTAGACGGGATATCGAGCCCAGGGAGTGCTCTTAATTACGCCCTCTTTGTTTGGTGACAGCGAATTTGCGATAATCAACTGAAACGGGACGCCGTGCAGCCGAGCTTGTCGTTTAGGCACCCTGCTCTTCGGTCGCTGCAGCTCCCTCTATAACATTGGTACGGAAAGCTTATCATCTATCCTGGTTTTGTAAACGGCACAATGCACTGTTATAAACGTGCTCTGTTCGCATAAGAGCTCCCCAGAACTTTTCTGTACAGAGAGTTAGGAATTCAGGATCGTTTTACTGTTTCGCCCACGTTTAATCGAGTTTTACGGGGAAGGAAGGAATGCTAATATATTCTGTTTGAGAAGAAAGGTTTCGCTCGTCGTTCTGAGAACCTTGCGTTGGAAGCCTGTAGCGGTGGTGAAATAATTTACAAGAGGATGCTGAAACTGCACTAGTTAGGTTTCCTTTTATAATTTCTACACCGCGATATTTGATAACAGAAGAAAGGAGAAACGGAACGACAGGAAACGGCGCTAGCCACTGGGCGTACCACTTAGACGTAGAGAGAGAGAGAGAGAGAGAAAGAGCAGAATAGACCAGAGCACAGATAGTAATCATCCGCACTCTCTTCATCATTAAAGAGAGGGAAAAAAGAGCCAGCCCTGCGCGGAATCGCAGGACAGTGACAGCGTAAGCTGAAGGAGCGACCTTCCTAGAGGCCATTGTAAAAGCTTGGGGAAACTAGTGCAATTACAGGTGGTGGGTATCCCCTGCGCCATAACTCTGCAGTTTGGGCTTCTCTCTGCACAGCGGTCTGCTGTGCCCGACGTTGCCCTGCTGCAGCCGCGCGCGTAACTCTGCGATTCACTTCTTCAGCAGCGGTCCGCATCTTGCGAGAAGGCGCCATCAGGTATATCGAAGAGCCATGTCAGGTTGCTGTCGGAGCTGCGCACGTCGCCTGTCGCGTGACGCATGGAATGATACGACAAAACTGCTTCACGAGGCAGCGCTTCGTAAAAACACATTTCGAAGGCTATGCGGAGGAAATCAGCGCGAACAGATGGCAGCAGTTGTCCTGTTCTTCACGAGGAGCGATATTGGTTACAGACACGGGCGGACACCGGCGGCGGCGGCGGCGGACAACTACGGCGCCGTTGTTGTGATCTCATAACAGCTTACGCTGTATAAAATGGACGTTGGCAGGACGGGTGCATAGTAAAGGTAACAGATGGACAGTGAGATCGACGGAATGGTTACCAAGGTACCAAGAAAGCAGCCGATACAAGAAAAAAAAAAAAAAGAGCCAGGCCTGCGCGGAACCGCAGGACAGTAACAGCGTAACCTGGATGAGCGACCTTCTTAGAAGCCATTTTAAACGATTGAGGAAAATAGTGCATCTAGAGGTTGTAGGTATCCCCTGCGCCATAACTCTTATCATTTCGCCAAGTAGGGAAATACCCACTACGCCATAATTACTGAGTTATTGTAACGTGCAAATCTGTATAACTGCACATCTTAGAGAGTCTCCTGGCGTCGTTTTCCCGAGAACGAACCGATACATAAACGTTCGAAAATAATCTGCTGACATTAGGACACTTGGAAAAAAGCTAATTATGGTATATTATGTAGTTACGAGATGTAGTTAACCCTGTCGCAGCCCCGCCACGGTGGTCTAGTGGCTAAGGTACTCGGCTGCTGATCCGAGGGTCGCGGGATCGAATCCCGGCCGCGGCGGCTGCATTTCGATGGAGGCGAAATGTTGAGGCCCGTGTGCTGTGCGATGTCAGTGCACGTTAAAGACAACCCCAGGTGGTCGAAATTTCCGGAGCCCTCCACTACGGCGTCTCTCATAATCAGAGCTGGTTTTGGGACATCAAACCCCACAAAACAACAACAATCCTGTCCCAGTTAACCATACCTCAAGCAGGCAACATAGGCAACGGCAATGTTGCCGCGAAAGAGTGACATTAGTGTCGCTTCTCCAGTGGCAGATTGCGTTGCTCGTAACTACTGGCCTTGCGAAGCATGTTGCCGTTTCAGGGGCATGGCGAAGACAACCGGGAACAGATCCAATTGACAAATGCACATTCATTATCGCTCAGCAGAGATAGTGCTGACGTCTTTGTAAGTAACGTCCTTGTACCATCTGCGCTGGAGTTCCTATAGCGAACGGTGTCGACAAGTTTACGCGAGTCTATGTTGTCTACCTCATAGCCTGCCTCTTCCCCCCCTCCCCTTTTTTCCCCCCTCCTCTGTATGTTCTATGTACCCTGCACAGATGCACAAGAACACAACAGCGCTATTTCCCTCTCCGTGGCCATCGCTGACTCTGGCGGATAACTCGATTAGTTCCCGCGGTCCCGGCTCCCCTTGTATCCGCGAAATGAGGCAGCCACTCGAAGTGTTTATTTCTTCCGGCGTACTGGCTACAGGAAGACGGCCGCCGAGGCGTAATAAAACGTGTTCGTATGGTGGGGCTCGTGCGGCATTTTTCTTTTTCTTCGCTCTTTCGATAAACAAAGTTCGTCACTCCATTAAAAGGACACTGGTATGGGTGAAACAAAACGAAGTTGTTGCGGCGAGAAGACGATTGGTAAGCGAGGAAGCGCGCAATAAGAAAGTCAACTGAGGACTCTGCTCTGGGGTTCCCGAACTAATGCGGGCAATGTTACTAACTTTGATGACGTCCGCTAAAGCCCTCGTGATTAGATTGATTGGTTTCTGGGGTTTTACGTCCCAAAACAACGATACCGTTATGCGAGACGGTGTAGTGGAGGTCTCCGGAATTTTCGACCACCTGGGATTCTTTAACGTGCACTGACATCGCACAGCACATGGGCCTCAACATTTCGCGTCCCCCGAAATGGTTCTGCTGCTGCCAGGATTCGATCCCGCGACCCTCGGATCAGCACCCGAGTGCCATATGGCCACTAGACCACTAGACCACCTTCCCCGCCATTGGCAGATGCCATGGCGCGGAAGGACACGTTTAACAGGTGTTCGCGCTCCTGATTGGCCGAAGGGGCATGCAGCTTACACCTGCGCTGCACGGCACTACTGAAACAGAGGATGCACAGCCGCGTCGGAAAGATGGGAAGGGTTTGTCGGTGATGAGTACTTCTTGTATACTGGTCAGTGCTATTACTGGATTTTATTATTATTATTTGTTAATACTGTCAACCGTCATGGAGAATAGTTTGTCCATAGACGCCTTCACATTTACGGATGCCGGTACATCGGATACGTTTACGGCAGAAGTGCTAGCAACATCTAGGGGTGGTTTGCTTAACTGCAAATCGTTCGATTTTGTCTTTGTCCGCTTGAGCGTTCTCGTCGCAACCAAACAATGAAAGTGCTGTGCGTTAATTATTGTCTCACGACTAACGTTTCACGCTGGAAGTGCAGAAAAATGTGCACACCAGAGTAATAATGGCTTTGTGTGTCTCTGGCTAGCCTCCGCGTCAAGAGGTGTCGCCACCAGCGCTGCCGATCACGTACACTTTTCCGATAAGCCGGTATCCGTAAACGCAAAGAAATCTCAAGGGAGACTGAAGTCCTCTATCACAGGATGCGATGTTTCGGTGTAGTCTCTCTGAGAAAGGAAGAAAGAATGAAGGAAAGGAATCTTTAGACGGAAAGAAAGAAGTGTGCACGGCGAACTCATTCGCGAGTCGGAAAAGCTCATTTCCTGGACAATGCGCTCACCGACATGCAAACGAGCCGTGACCAAGCAGCTTCTTTTGTCGCGCACGGTGAGCCCGTTTCTCGCACAATTGATAGCGACGTTTGTCCTACCCGGTAAGTATGCGCCTCTTGTCTACGAGGTGGCGCTGCCTGCCGTGGCCTATGCTGGTGCGCCTGCAGTTCCTGGCTGCGCGTATCGTAATCGCACCATCAGTCACGACCGGCGTTTCGGCCCGGGGACGGAATTGTTGGTCGTCGGGGTGGGCACCATTTGTCCTCGGCCCTCGCGCGCGCGCTGGCCAGTGCGGCTCGGAACAATCACCGAAAGAAAGTCGTTGTCGTGGCGCGACCCACTGGCCTTTTGGCCTTCTCGCTAGGGGTCGCTACTGCTGCTGCTGTTGTTCCACGCGTATGTCTTGAGCGCTTATGCTGTTATGGGACGGTAATCGACGTTCATTTGGATGAGTGTGCGCAGTTCACGTACCGTCTGGCCGTGTGGAGTCGCTGTTCTGGGCTGTCTTTTTCTCCCTCAGTTTATTCCCCTCTTTCGTCGGCTATCGATGGAGAGAAGAGGGAAGACGAAGAAAAAGAAAGGCAGGGAGGTTAACCAGACGAGCGTCCGGTTTGCTACCCTGCACTGGGGGTAAGGGAATGGGGAATATAGAAAGAGGAGAAAAGGGAGAAGGCGAGCACTACACGTGCTAAGGAGTCTGAATTTGGGAGCTTCAGTGTTCTGGCACTGCGCTAGGAGTTCACAGTCTTCCTTGCTTTAGTGCGCAAAGATAACCGGCGAGCCGTGATAATCACAGTCCAACTGAAAGCAGTGGATGAAGGTTATCCAGTACTTTCAGGTAGGCTTCGGCTACCGGACTCTGCAGCCTACTTGGGAGGGTGCGCACTGTATCCAAAAGAGGCCGAAGCTATCGATGGAATTCGCTAAAGAATGTTGCCGGGATGGTTCGTTTGGATTCTTGACAGCGGGCAGCGCACTACGGCAGGGACCTAGGGGGAATAGACACAAGCACCAGCGCTGACTTCCTAAATGTCTTCTTTTGCGATCGAACGCGTTATTCGTACAGTGACAGCGGATCCATAACAAAACGATATACAACATGCAAACACACTGTGCAGAACCCGCGCATGCCGCTTGATATCGCCTGGAAGTTCTTGATTAGTGACGATGTGTGTGGGTTCTACACTTATGTTTGTATGTTGATTACTTGGTTTTGTTGATCCGCGGTCATTGAGGCATTTTGTGTTGCTGTTCTCGACTGATCATGTCTTTTGTCAGTGTACTAATAACGTGTGCGACTGCCATTCAAGACACTTAGGTGAAAGGTAGCGCTTTCTATGTCTCTGCTCCGTCTAGGTCCATGTAATATTATTGCTTTTCCCGCTGTTATGTATCAATGGAAGTAATGCTGATGTTTGTGGCGCCAAACGTTATTGTCGGCATTATAAGCTACGAATAGGAAGGGAGAAGTTGGACTTGTGTTAAACCTCTGTAAAACTTGAACGAGAAAACCTGCTGCACACTTGGTAATATAGTGAAGGCCAACTCCGCAGATTTTTGAGGTCGGTGGGTTCACTGGGGACTACGTTCCTTGGTACACGACCGTCATTTATGCGAGGTTACAGGCTTGGGGGATGCGCACATTGCCTTCAAATGAATTTTCACTGATTACCGCAAATGGCCTACATGGCTTGCCAAAGTTATTGGCTACATTGTGTGTTGACTTCATCGTAGGCAAAGCGACGGAAGTGACGAAAGCGCACGAGTGCCACTCAACGGCTTTCGAGAGGTGCGTTCAGAGTCTCGAAGGCCATGTCCACATCAAAGTGCTTCGCGACTTTGCCGCTAGGGGAAGGGCGCATGCGCCGTACCGCGCTAAAGGTGGATCTTCTCATTTGACGGAACGCGTAGACAGTACTACTTCGTTGGATTCACTTCTAGGCATCGCGTCTTTTTTTAACACAAATGTATTTGATGCCGGTGTCCACCACGGCTTTACTGCGTCACTATACGTCACTACCGTAACGGATATGATGCAGTAAAATTCACATAAACAATGACAAAGAAAAATAAAAGGAAAAATTTTCACTAGCACGGCCGGGACCGAACCCACGATCGCTCGAACCGCGACGAAAAGTGCCCGCCGCGCTACCGACTGAGCTATCCTTTTTTTTTCTTCCTTTACTGACCGACTGAGCTATCCTTGGCAGTGTTAGAAGGGGCACGAACGCGAACCCTTCATTTAAACTTTCTCCATCTTTCTCCTTCTCGTGGTGTTCTCCGTTGGCTGGGCTCGTGCCGCCACTTAGAATCGGTGCAGCGAAATACCGTTATAGCACCAAAGAGTAGTATCTATAGTTCGGTTTTCATTTTTGCTCAATTGGTTACAGCGCAACATAGACGAGGACAATAGAAGGAAACGAACAACACGGCGCTGACTCGCAACTGTATTTTTATTGGAAGAAGGTAACAGATATATATGTACTGACAGCATTACATCGCGACATGCGCAGAGCAAGAGATGCACCAAGGAAGCGTTGTCACATTTTTGCGATAATCAAAGAGTTGCACAAAAACCTAAGTTCCTTTTCATGGAGTGTGACTGATAGTTCGGCCTTGGTATATAGGGTAGTGTCAGCGCGCTCGCTGAGGCTACCCTACCCCGAAAGCGCACTTCGGTGCAGTTCGGTCGTTTCACCTTCGCGTTATGCCGATTCCTATAACAGGGGGATCAGCCACGTTTTCGTTGCTTTTTTTTTTTTTGCTTATCGAGAATTAGTTTTCCCATTTGCTGATCATTTCTGCTAACAGAAACGTGGCAGGAGCATCTAAGAAACTTAGAATCGCCATTATCTTGACGTGGTCAAAAAATCGCCAGCTGGTGCTTTCGTAACATGCATTTTCGGGCAAGATGTTGGCGAAGCCTAATGAACTTCATTGAAAAAGCGCACGTGTCTGACTTGAAGTCGACATTCGGAACATCATATGCGAGAACGTGTGCATTTTGTAATGCCTTACCCAATGGCCAAATTACCAAATGTGCAGCAGGCGCATTTGGTAATTTGCGTTTACGTAAACTACCAAATGCGTTTGACGTGACGGAGTATATGCACTTCCATGAGGGTGTTGCTTCAATGACGTGGCTCCTCCCGCTTTTTTTCCCTTTTTTTTTCAGTCATCGCTCCCTGAGTCATTTAAGGCATTTGGCCTGAAGAGGCCCTGCAGTACTTCTTGAACAAAGTCAGCAAACTGCGTCGATCAATCACGGGTGCACCTGTTAATTAACTCGCGGGCCAAATATTATCGGACTGCACGCACTAGGGAATTCTCAACCTGGTTTCAAACACTGCCCGCCATTCTTTCAACAAATGACGTCACCGGGCGCACCGACTACGTCACTTTCCTATTGTCGTTGGTTGCTCTTTAAGAGTGATGTGCACATTTTGTCTTTGTTGTATATTGCAGAACGAACAAATCAAGCATGGCAGGTTATCCTTGCGCTATTGTGGAACAGTAGCCGGTGCTATTCCTGCCTCAAGCGACGTGGAGAGAGAAACAGCGTTGCTTTTACAGCTGCGTTTTAGAAAACGAATTTCGAATATCACTGGTGCGCTTGCATCGCAATGGTATTCGGCTCACACGTTCACAGGCGTCTCCAATACAGATCGACGTCGTTCTCTGAGCGCACACTTTTTGAACCAAGTGCTATCGCGTACAGCACGAAACGGTTCCGAACGGATGGTCTGCTTCAAACACTCATGTAAGCCTTACGTTATTTATTTATTTATTTATTTATTTATTTATTTATTTATTACCTATGGCTCATACCGGAACAATCCTGGCCCACACCTACCTTCATTTAATTATTTTCCTTGATTACCTTGAAAATTAAGCGACTCTTTTCTGTTACGCTTGGATATCGCACCTACATCACACAACTCCGAACTTAATGAATGTTTGCACGATTTTTATTTTCCCAAACGTTTTCCTTTCGGCAACAACCCCTCATTGCGCAAGGGAGAAAGGGGGGGGGGGTAGTGTCCCTAGCGAGATACATAATGTTGCTAGGCGCTATAGACCCTTTTCACAAACTGTAGAGCTAGCTTCCCTGCAATGCAACTTGCCCTAGTAATGGCGACAGCTGCCTTTATTTAAATGCTGTTAAAATTCAGGTTGCACATGCTGCGACCCGTTTTTTGGGGATGTTTGTATCAGAAGGGCTGCGTCGACATTTTACATGCCCTATCGCAAGCAAATTGCGCTTGCACACGTTGTTTGCCGGATGGCCAATGCCGCCATTAGTAGGGCAAGCTGCATTGCAGGAAAGCTAGCTTGCAGTTTATGAAAAGGGTCTATAGCGCCTTAAAATGTCGCCGTATAGTCAGTTACGGTGCATGTCCTTCGGAAGATTAGAGCTATATGCCACTCACTGACGCATCCCTCTACGCGGCTTTTTAAAAAAAGGCAATCCCACGCTCATCCTCTTCCCGAGGCCTTTTTTTTGCAAAGCCCACGCGAATTCTCGAAGCTCTGTGCCAGCGTCGCTGCACTTGAGAGCCCACGAACGAAGTTTTGAAAGCGAGCTCAAAGAGTGCGAATGCATTTTCAAGGGCCCGAATCTCGTTCGCCAAATGTCAGGTCTGTCGCAGACACGGGTCTAACAATAAAGTAGTAGTATTCGCAGGTGTTTCTTTTATAGTTTTCTTTTGTATAAGGGTATGTTTGAGAACGGTGAAGTTTAGGGCCATTTGGTTTGGCATACTTTTGGAGGAGAGCGCTGTGAAATTGAGGTAGAGTATACGTGGTGGACTGGAAAGACGGGGACAGTCGTTCCGGTGCACACCTACTCTTCCTCTCTCTCTCTCTCTCTCTCTCTCTCTCTCTCTCTCTCTCTCTCTATATATATATATATATATATATATATATATATACGATCAAAAATTCACAGTGACAAACATATTAATTAGGATTTATTCTGACGTTTCGGCTGGAGACCAGCCTTTCACCTTTGAAAAAGGCTGGTCTCCAGCCGAAACTTCAGAATAAATCCTAAATAATATGTTTGTCACTATGACTTTCTGATCGTATATTCATCCCGATAGCCAGGTAGAACTTTATATATATATATATATATATATATATATATATATATATATATATATATATATATATATATATATATATATATTCTCTCCATGCCTTGAAAAAGACCGGTCCCGCGGTCGAAACTGTTGGCAATAAACGGTAACTGCGAAGTCGTGTCTGCTATTTCATTCCAAATACGTTTGGCCCATTGAGCACAAGTTCGCAAGATCGCAAGGAGCGCTATGACAGCACTCACCGTGACGTCTCTTTCCGTCCCGGAGACGAAGTGCTCCTATGGACGCCCACTCGTGTTCCCGGATTGTGCGAAAAGTTCCTGTCGCGATTCCTCGGACCCTACATAATTATTCGGCAAACATCCCCTGTTAATTATCTTATCACTCCCCTTGAGGGTTCTCCAGACCGTCGCTGCCGTGGCTCAGAGATTGTCCATGTTTCGCGTCTCAAGCCATTCGTTCGGCGTATCTCCCCAGTCTAAGGCACGGCCAGGCTGGCCGCTTTGGCCCGCGGGGAAAATGTGTGAGCATTGTTCATCTGCTTCTTCTTCTCACCTGTAAATATTCATCATCACCGCTTAGGCTGGGGCAGCGGGGCTCGGTCTCGACAATAAAGAGGAAGAGGCTTGCGGTCTGAACGTTGTCTCACAAGATATATATATATATATATATATATATATATATATATATATATATATATATATATATTTTAGCGCTCCTGTCCGCAAGCTAGTATAAGGGTACCACAATCCACAATACTTTGACGAACGAGCACCGGAGATTATACCTGGTTGTGTTTTACATTTCTAAACACAATTCCGCAACGAAAAAGTGCGCAAATGTCTGGTTTCCTGTGTTTACGAAGTTTTTGGACACATCCCCTTAAAAACCTTGCGTATGCCACAACTATCTATCTGTCATTAAAATACTGAAATTAAAGCGCACCCCATTTCGCAGAGAAGTTAACGGCGACACCTCTAGCTCTTTAGCGCGACCGGATTATGTAAACGGCCCGCACATTTAGCGAAAGGGGCCGCATATAACCGGCCTCCTGTGGGCGTCCTTCGGCCGCGTTATAAAACACGCCGACAGCTTTTATATGTGGTGTGTGAAACAGTGCTCCATTTCTGAGGCGCATTGAGGCGGACCGAATGCCCATTTCGCAGAACTGCTAACCGCGAAAGAGCTACAGCTCTTTAGCGCAACATTATTATATAAACGGCCCGCTGTTCTAGCGAAAGGGGCCGCATATAACCGGCCTCCTTATTTAGGAGTCCTTCGGCAGCGTTATAAAACACGCCGACAGCTTTTATATATGGTGTCATGAAACGTCGCTTCAGTTCCGAGGCGCATTGAGGCGGACCGAATGAAGATACGCCGTTAATTTGACCAACTGGCGGCAGGGTCATCTGACAGCGTTGACAGCCCGAAGGCACCCCTGTCGGCGACAGTCATGCGTGCAGGCGAAACGGCCGCGCGAAGCCTCCCTGTCGCGCATGAATGCCGCGATGTCTCAAACCTCCTAAGCCGATTAATCTGTCGCGCCGGAAAAACGCACGTTTTCCACGCTCCCGTGAAATCAGATTGGTGGGAAGGGTGGAAATGGGGGACGGAGCGGTTTTGGCGGCGGCAACACGGCTTAGCGCAGATGATAAGGCGAATAGGGTTGTTCCGATTGCATGCTCTGTAGTGATTATGGATTGCAAGAACATTTAGAAGAAACGAGGCAGTGGTTGAGAAGCAGTTTATTCGGTCAGTTCTCGAGTATTAATCTCGCGTATTATGTAAGGAAGCTTCCTAAGCTAAAATTAAAAAAAAATTATCTCTATAGTGGACATAGACGCCACTTAACAACGCTGTAGTAAAGGCTAAACACGCAGTAAAAATTGATTATTACGGCGCGGTCGTATATGTACTTGTCCGTCAACAGAAATTGTGGGCCGGTTCCGGAGCTTGTACAAAACCACGTGAGGCTCAGAAGGATTCAAGCATTCCGCCGGATACAACAACAACTACCACTACTACTACTGCTACTACTACTGCTACTACTACAATAATAATAATAATAATAATAATAATAATAATAATAATAATAATAATAATAATAATAATAATACTTGCCGTGCCTACTCGGACGTTACCGGCAGAGGTTAGCAATGAGTGTAGTGTCGGATAAATGAAAAGCGCTGTGTACTGTTGGCTGTTCTTTATTTAAATTTTATTTATTTAAATGTGAGAACATGAGAATGTAGGCTACGTTAGAGCCGGCTATCCCATCATCACAATATTGAAGCTGAGAACAACAAATACGCATACAGAAAAAAACCCACAAGCAAGGACTATAGCATAAGAACAGGAAAAAAAAAATGGCCGCGTATCTCCGTGCTTCGCTGCAAATGTCGTCGAAAGACGATAGTCTTCTACCGGCCGTACTACATGAGTCCCGGTTCATCTGCGGTTCGGCACGAGCTTCGGGCGTCTGTTCAACCGCCGGCTACGCTCTCTTAGCCTCTTAGGTCAGTGACAATTCGCGTATCGCTCACCTCGTCTGTTTCCTGTTGCCTCCGGGCGCGCCTCGATTCACGATCTTTCGCTAGCCGCTGGGCTCGTTGCTCCGACGTTTCCTAGGCACGCTTGAGACGACGGGCGTCGGCACGCCGGCGCTTCTCCGCTGCAATCTGCTCGTCGGTCTTTTCCCTGCGTTGTCTGGGCATGTCTTGCAGAGTGTGTTCTATATCATCAAACGGCCATTTATGTTTTGCCTTGCCTCAGACAGCACCCCGTCTATGTTGAATCGGCCGCATGTGGCTGGCATTGATGAAATGGAGGCAGCGCTGCGTAAGATATGGACGCCATCTGGCCATGATATCGGGAAACGCAAGAAGCTTACGTAGTACACAGAGCTACTGGTAGGTGGCAGCACCGTGTCGTTTTACCGAAGCGTAGGAAACGTCCGCTTTTTCGTTCATAGCGTCGCATTTTTAGCGCATCCTAACAAGCACTAGGGTCTTTAGAATTACGCATCTATGTATTTTATACTAAAGGAATACACCATCTAATACTTACGTATTGATGTTGCGCCTCGGATATGCGTGATATTTGCTTTTTGGTCGACTGTGTTCACAAGTATGAACGCAGCTACCAGTTCAAGATGGGTGATCGTTGAGGAAGGGGTTAAACTTTCGCCATTACAGACGGAAAAGCAGGACAGACTCATACACAGACATACAGACCAAAATTTCTGCGTTGAAGTATCCCAAGAAAGACTATCGTCTTTAAAAATAATGGTATGTACAAACTACGTACAATCTACACACACACACAGACAGACAGACCAAAATTTCTGCGTTGAAGTATCCCAAGAAAGACTATCGTCTTTAAAAATAACAGTACGTACAAACTCCGTACAAGCTGTCCGCCACCACCACCATCTTCATTGGAAACGTATCCAACGACTCCTTCGCACATACGCGTGCACTGTAGATTGAGTATATGTTTTGCCTGCTTCTTTACAGAGGCCCTGCAGCACCTTTTTTAACACATAAGGTTGAACTAAACTAAACTTATCTAAAGTCCGCCAAGACGCTACGCCCTAGCACGATATCCTAGAATTAAACAAGTTCGCCTTTATTTTTTTTTTATTTACAAATTGTGGCTTTCTTTCTTACGGTGTATATGCCGCACCGTGCTGGATTGCTTGAGAGAGGCGAAGTAGCGTTTAATGAAATGTGCAGAGATTTTTGCGGTAGCACAGCTATAGCGTGCTATTCTTGTAGATGTGTGAAAAGGATTTCGGATCATATTCCTACATCAGCGCTGTCATCAAAAGAGAGAGAGAGAGAGTGATATGATGGGCGGAAGGCAGGGAGGTTAACCGGGAGGAAAATATCCAGTTTGCTACCCTGCACTGGGGAAGGGGTGAAGGGAGACACAAAGGGATTGAAAAAAATTACAGCATATCCACGGAGTGAATGATGATGAGTGCGCGAAGCTCGGGATGTGCATCGTACGTAGATCGTGCCAAGTTCCGGAATAATTTAGTTAACGCGCATGCTACGAATCCTCACGGTTCAACTATGCACAATGCACAAGTGAAATCTCCCACCGGCACTTCATTGCAAGTCAAGATCCAGTATATATATATATATATATATATATATTATATATATATATATATATATATATATATATATATATATATATATATATATATATATATGGGTTTTGCCGGTGAACGCTTCACCAACGCGAGCAGTCGGTATTTCTCAATCAAGAAACTCGCAAGGAGACGCTGCCTGCGCCAACGTTGTCATCGCGTTTGCCGGGGCAGTGTCGAGTTTGCCGGGGAGCGCGTGGCTCCCGCCGCTCCCGGCGAGTGCGAGCGCCAGGTGCCACGCGCTCGCCCTCGGCGCGTGCGTGCGCTCCAGCAGGCACGCGCCGGTGGCTACCTACTACTAACTACTACTATTACTACTACTACATACATCGGGGACGCACGAAATGGCTGCTAATGGGGAATGAGAGACAGAAGAATTCGGCTTTTAGTTAACGCGCACGCTGCGAATTTTTTATTGTTCAACAACGCACAGGAGAAATCTCCCACCGGCACCACCTTGGAGGTCAAAGCGTAAGACTGGTTACGCACTACTACGTCTACGACGAGGGACGAACGGGTGCCGCCTTAAGGAGCTTCGCCCCTAAAAGAATAAAGAAAGAAAGAGAGAGGTCAAATCGCGCACACACACAAGCACGGCATGTGTCAGAGACGGTTCACGAGGCCCGTTGCGCGCAAAAACTTGAGCACAGCCTTCGTGGCTTTCTGCTGCGAGACACTGTCTGTCCGGCATTCCAATATGGTTTGCTCGGACAGCGGTCGACCATCAAGGCGTGACAATTCTGTGGCGAGAGTCTGTCGCTGGGAGCAGTACCCAGGGCAATCGCAGAGGTCGTGCACAATTGTTTCCTCGCTGCCGCAGTGAAGACAGGCAGCACTGTCTTCCAGTCCAATGCGACAGCCGAAACTTCGTGTGAATGACGTGCCTAGCCACAGGCGGCAAAGTACGGACATCAAAGGTGAACGATAAAGCTATACCTTACCAAAGCTGTGAAGAAGGAAGTATATGAATTGATTACCTTCCGGAGGCTGTTTATCCTTTATTATTATTATCATTATTATTATTATTATTATTATTATTATTATTATTATTATTATTATTATTATTATTATTGTTACCTTGCGTCCCGGACACTAAATAGGCGCAGTCTCGCTTTTACATATCGATACGTAACAAATGTACACAGTGCATGCACGACAAATGTGTAGAGCATTTAGGCTAAACGTGCACCACAACACTCGGCAAACTAAGTACATCTGGAACGAGACTTATACGTGTGCCTGGGCGATGTTAAAATTGTCTTCGTCTCTTAAAGATTCGGACATTCACACTACCGCTCTTGATTTCGCTTGCGGTCTCCGCTAGGGGTGCATACGTATCATTCAGAGCTTAGGATTGTAGTTTGCTTCTCCCGACTCTATTGACCCTAGGTACTGCGATGATATGCGGATTGGGTCCAAGCCAAGGAATGTATTGAACTGGAGAGAAAGTGTATCAAATCGAGGGCGTATCGTTTTTGTCATCACACTTAGTAACGAAAAGGCGATGGATGTGGTTCAGGAAGCCTTTGTAAACACACACACACACACACACACACACACACACACACGCACGCACACAAAGAAAGCCCGTGAAGGAGTATGCAAAGCTCGTGGCACTACCTGTTGATGTAAGGATAGACCCATCCAGAATCACATAACGCTAATATCGCTGTGACCAGCACATTTTGTTTAACTGCTGACTAACCGAATAACAGTGAGGTGATTACTAGCTCCGAGTACTTTCGTCTCTTTTTCTCTAGAAATATGGATGTGACCGAAAAAAAATCGTATCGATTGCAGCTAAGCAAAACGCCGCAAGGTGGCGTTACCCACGCTACTGATGCGACGGGTCCGGTAAAACGGCATCCGTGTGAACGCAAGAGAAGTTCACGGACAAACTAAATTTTCTAGGGACGGCACAAGACGCAGACGACATAGGCGGAGGACAAGAGACAAGATAGCGGCGCTACTGTGCTTTCATTTGCCACATCAGCTCCGCCGACCATAATCGATTAGAAAGCGAAGAAAATTTTATCAAATTCCACGCGTCAGAGGCGTATGCTTCATCGATCGTCCAGTCCTCATATGTTGACCATTGCTTAACTCGAGCTAATAGCGACGTTCAAAGTTCTTATATAGGCCGTAAGGTTCTTATATACACCTTACATATGCCTTATATATGTTCTTATATGGGCCATAAGGTTCTTATATACGCATTATATAGACCTTATATGGGCCTTATATATTTTCTTATATATGCCGTAAGGTTCTTATAGGCCATCTCACATGAAGCATGCGCATGCGGAAAACTTAAGGCATTGAAAAACTCTTCCCTTATCTATAGGCCTCGTGCGCTCCTGTTTCGAATCGTGCGTGCAGCGCCGCTGTGGCCACTGGCGGCGGCCGCCGGAAAAAACTGCGAGTTCCCTTCTCACGGCCGGCCTTGCCAGAGCAATGCGAGCGTGCGTACGCGGCGGGGATATTTTGCATCTGCACGCTGTCGCGTGTATGGATTCTATGGTAGCTTTAGGAACACTATCAGGAAGGTACCAACGATGGAATTTTCCGTTTCCCTGTAAATGAAACGATGGTGATTGGGGCAAAGTACGTGCATGGGTTTGCAACCGTTGGGCGCGCGCAGTGAAGCTGCCGCTCGTTGGTAAATGTCTTTTTACGGCGGTGACAGGATCAGGTGCTTTAGTCGCGCAGCTCTCTGCAAATTTAGTGTGCGACATCCGCGAATTGCATAGATCGTTCTGACTCTCATGATCGGCTGGTCATGAGACGAACCACAGGCGAAAAAAAAAGCTCATTTTAACATAATCAAAGCAACGATTTTGCGCAGTCTAAACACAGGGTCAATCGGGGATATTTCGCTTTGTGATCATGCGTGCGTACGTAGCATATGTCGATTGCTTGTTCCAAGTGCACGGAATTAAGGTACGATCAGCACCACGGAGGTGCGATAAGCTTGCACAATTTTTTTCTTATTTTGTGCAGCTGACAACGAGTGGGCGAAAAGGGTGCCTATGCATTCACAGAAGTGCCTGTTTACATAGAACAAAACCAGTCTGTTCGTCTGCGGAGGACTACGACGGCGCATAAGAAATCATTCCAAGCAGTAACCTGCCACCGCATGCATGACAGCTATAGCGTGCTTATTAGACGCGTTAACAGTGCTATAAAGCGAAAAGGCCATTGGTACGTGAGGTCTCCACGTGTTATTTTTTTATTAGTTAAGGCGGCTGATAAGGCAAAGCGACCAGCCGAGCTTTCTGATAGTGCACACCGACCACGAAACTAGCGAGCTCGCTAGGTTGCCGTTAGATTAATTTCCTGAATTCAAGCTTTACAAAACACGCATATATGAATTACACCAAGGAAAATTTAATGTGAGTTTCTAAACCCACGCCGGGGCAATCCACGTTCGTCTGCGCAATGCGCTGACCGATTTCTAACGGATCGACGGCACTGAGCAGTTCTCGCAGTATGTGTGATTATAACGGCGTATAAGTCGCCCTCGCGAGCCAAGCTGCTCCTTCTAAACTATCGTCAACGTTGGCGATCTGCCTGTAGCAGCAGAACAGTAAACGGGGCTCGCCTTTCCGTACAACTTCGAGCTATGCTCCGGAAAGCGAATGCATGGCCTCCAAGATTTGCGCGCACCAGGAACTCGCAGGTAATGCCATCCTGGCCGCTTTGGCGCTGCGCGGTGAGAGAGCGGTGGCTCCGCCAAACGAGCGCACTAGGCCTATAGGCGACCTGAGGTGCTACGATAAGCACGCTTGGCGTCCCTCCAGTTTTGTTTACTCCTTCCGCTAGGTTGTGTCCTGCCGCCGTCCCTCAAATACGTAAAACCTCAGCGCAAGGTGCCTGTTGCATGCTGTGCAAACGATATGCGCTTCGGGTTCAATTCCTTTAAGTTGCGTTTTGTTTTTCAATGCAAGGGACGTTTGCTTGCGTGATGCACATAGTTTCACATGGGGAAGCTCAGCGTTGCGACATAATTTGTTGAGAATATACTGGCATGAGCACCGAACCAAAGGTTTCTATCTATCTATCTATCTATCTATCTATCTATCTATCTATCTATCTATCTATCTATCTATCTATCTATCTATCTATCTATCTATCTATCTATCTATCTGTCTGTCTGTCTGTCTGTCTGTCTGTCTGTCTGTCTGTCTGTCTGTCTGTCTGTCTGTCTGTCTGTCCTTTACCATGTGGCGTGAGAATGCCAAGGAATGCATGTGGTGATCATTAACGCACGTGACCCTTCCTTGACTGCATTTCAGCACTCGGCGAGATTTCACTGCCACACGTCGCATCTCTGAAGGTTGTGTAATGCGCCCGGTTTCGAGAACACCAATTTTCTCCTGTATAATAACTACGATTTATCCTTCCTTTATTGTAACCAGCTGCCTATAGGCGGGTCTTACTCAATATCCGGCCCTATAGTTCTCTTACCGTGGCTCTAATGGAACAGCGGTGACTCCCTTCTGACGAACTTTGACATTCAAAGCGTTGCCGTTGTAGAAGCTTACTCAGGAGAGCTTGAGCGCTTGCTCTTCGTATTCCATACCACTGTATATGTAACATAACTTGTAACTTAATGAACCGTTGATTTCTGAAGGCGGATCAAATTTTCCCAAATTTCGCAATTACAGCGTTACGGCCGCCGGGGAATCTTGTACCTTCAATATATATATATATATATATATATATATATATATATATATATATATATATATATATATATATATATATATATATATATATATTGCAATACGTTTCCCGACGGCGGCTTTAACGCCGCCGGCTTGTGTAATGCTGATTCGGCGTTAACGTATTGTGACATGCAAAATTTAAGCGACGTCGCTACAGAAGCCTTTGACGAAGGAATTGGAGCCGTGCATTTCGTATTTCGACACCCTTAATACTAGCTGGTCCTTAGAGTGCGTCTTTTTTTTTTTTGCTTTTGTTTTACTGTCTTTGTAGGTCACGTGCTATTCGAGATTTTTCGTTCCCGTATTTTGGACTCCGTATAAACCGCCTAAGGCTTCAACTATCATCAGCCAATGGGTCGATCAACGTGTGCTATCGTGCGCGAAATATTCGAAACCGAGCGAGACGCCGGTTGGATGAAGTACGGAAGGCGCGCCTACTGCTGACATAACGTTGAAACGCGCTTTACCCCGCGAGTGCGTTATGCAATTTGCGAAGTGCCGCCGTTTCGAATTCGCCATGGCGGGGATTGCGCAGGTCTGTTGCCAAGCGTCGTACCTGGAGAAATTCGCAGCGTCAAACGGCCAGTGTAAGAGGGTACAAAAAGAAATATGCTGGACCAGGACTCTTGTTTGGGCTTGTTGGTGACCATTCATAATGACTTCAAGACGCGAGAAATGTGCACAGACGAAACACAAAACTACAAGGACAAGCGCCTTTTCCTTGAAGGCGCTTGTCCTTGTCGTTTTTGTGTTTCGTCTGTGTACATTTTTCGCGTCTTGAAGTCATCACAAAAAGAAATATGGTCAGGCTCGGAAAATGACGTAAAGTAAAATGTCTCTGCCACTGCCACCGAAGTACAACAGGCTGAAACCAATTGAAGGAATATAAATAGGGCTTGCGCCAATTGAAAAAGAAGAATTCATAAAAAAAGAATAAAAGAAAAAAGAGGGGGTTTCTATGGTCTAGCGCCACCGCAGCCACAGGAACGAACTCAAACGGCTAGAACATTTTTAAAATTTTTGTTTTAGCTATGGTACATCAATTGCTTTTTCTTCTCTTCTTGACTAACAGTGTCCTTTCTTCATTTTCTTGCTTCGTGGTTTATTCTCCCATGCTTGTCTACCCACTTCACTGGATGTGAGCTCGTCCTGATAACTTAAAAAAAAAGAAAACTTTTATATTGCGTGTTCAGTGTTTTCCCTACCGGCTGTTTATTTTCCCTATCCCTTTCCCTGTGTATACCTCCTTCCTTTTCCCCTCCTTTCCGTGTTTCGTTCCCCTCTCACCCGCCTCCCCCTTTCCCCCTGTTTGCACTCCCCTGCCAATACAAATATGATGACTTCCATGGACGCCTGTCGTCTGTCGAAATAATGACTATCGCCAAAAAATAATAATAAAATTGAAGGACGCTCAAATTTCGCGTCTAAGAGTGGAACGCGTTAGCGTTATCGGGCCCCGTTGCCATCGCAACGCTATCGCGTCAAAACGAGCATAGAACGTTCATTAAAACCAGCGCGTCCACTACAACACCCTCTACATCTCTCCACGTGGTGCTGCCCAGGAAACGAGCGCCATCTGGACGATGTTTAGGCAATTAACCCAACCGGACCGAAGCCTACTCTGTAATAGACGGCGCTGCTGATTTTTTCCCGACACGGACGCCGCCGCCGTAGTTTCTGCGACACGAGCTCGACTAGCATCTGCAGGCGAGGACACTGCCACCTAGAATAGAATAGAAAACATTATTTTGCTCGAGTCTTCACAGGAAGTCGGTCACAGCTTTGCAGCCTGAGAGGGGCCTCTGCACCTAACTACAGTTGGCAGACAGGGCATTCAGTAGCAATGATCATATATTATGTCCCTACGTTTTACTCAATAACACGCACAGCAAGACAGGGCCTTGCAATTTTTTTTTCTCTAACGTCATGCGTGTCGAGTGCATAACAGTGCACTGACCTTTCCCGTGAGCATCCAACATATCAACAGCCATTTCAGTAATTGGGTTTCGGGACCACCGCCAGAATTTTTCTTTCCTAGCGAATATTGGTGTGAAAACATTCATATGAGCTGCTACATATGCATTACACGTTCGGAACTAAGACATTGCAACCACTCGCGCCCGCGCCGACTCCCTTAAGTGTAGGTTCTTTCCATCGATGTTTCCCATCCGGGAAACATCGTTTGCTGCCACTGAATGAATCCATGCAAGGTGGTTCTTTTTTAAGTGTTCATTTCCCCATCCTTATCCTGTAACGGCCTCATTGAGGCTGTAGTGCAAATAAATAAATAAATAAATAAATAAATAAATAAATAAATAAATAAATAAATAAATAAACCAAATAAATAAGCAAGGAGGCCCTTAAGTGTAGTTCGGTGGTTTTCCGGTAAGCAAATTGTAGAAATCTCTACGACGTGCATAGTCAGCTTTCGTCGCTGTAAACGTTTGTACGAACCGGGCGCGAGCCTTTGAGTTGCTCGGTGGACCAGGACTGCGATACGTGAAAAAGAGGACAGAAGAAAAGTAAATGTTTGTAATTCAGGAACTAACTGAATACAGAAGACGCTGTCTTTCGTTTTATTGTAGATAACCGAACATTGCTGGGCGTTCTACAGATTCGCTCATTTGACGAAAAACAAATTACCGAATATTTTAGAGCAAGTTTAAGTAACTGGCAAGAAACGTCAAGTGAGAAGGTAGCAAGTGTCAAAGCTAGCAAATATATTTGAGGTTAGGGAGTAGTGCATTAGATAATGTCAGTATAATTACCAAGACAAGGTGGATCTTCTGCACTTTTACTAGTAGAAGCACTGTTAGCACCATTAGTAGTGCCAGTAATGTTTGCCACAGTTCCTCGTACCAGTTCTTAAAATGAATCTTTTTGATGTCGCGTTTCATTCTCTAAGCGCCGTATGCCTTGTTAAGTGCGCGCAGCTTTTTAAGCTTCTCGTTACTCCGTCGATATATAAGCACACGAAAACGTGCACCTATGCTGGAAGCAGACTGCCACACAGTCTCGTACCTTGACTAACTGGAGCCAGTTAACTGTCTTGCGTTTCATGGAACATCACATGCAAGGCATTAAAACGCAGGTTGTAAGTGATACAGTCGAGTACACAAGCCGCTACTTCAATTCAATGCGCAGTAACAGTACTTCTTTGTTGCTGTAGCCACTGGGGAAAATGAACGAGAACACAATACTGAATTCTTTCAGTCGCGTCACAGGGATGCCAGCATTGTAGACGCAAGAGAACTTAAGTATGGTGAAAGAAAAATAGACGCAGAGAACCGCCGAGGGAAGTCAAACTGTGAGGCTGGGGATGTTAGTGCCCCGTAGAATGGCGTATGACGCTTTCTTCACGTGCTGTAAAAACGTTTCGCGTGATTACTGCACTGACGCGAGATTGAACGACGCATGTATTACCGTTTGACTGCAATCAATGCTTTTATTTAGCTAACAACTGCCTCAAACCGCTCACAACAAACGCGCCGCTGTGTACATTTCAATGCGCGCCGGCGAACGCCTATCCACACTCACGCGCAGACGGTGCTGCCACCTATATGATGATCTCGAGGCCAATAGTATAGCAAGATGGTGGGAAAGGGGAGTGAAGACGAGGCTGAGGTAAATGTGAATAACACTTAACGGACACCATAGCCTTGTACATTATGGTATATCAACGGCGTGGGAGAGGGAAGAGAGGATGAGCATAAAAAGGAAGTAGGGAAAGAGTAAAGCATAGCCTTGTATTGTATAACAAGGGGGTCGGAAAGGCAAGTGAACCTGAGAAGGAGTAAAATGAGAGGAAGAGAGGTTGAAGGACAACATAATCTTGTATAGTATATAAAGTATGCTGTATCGTAGGAAGGGGGGTGAGAAGGTAAGGAAGGGGGGCGTAAGTACTTCCGCTTAAATCTATTTCATAAAATTTGCTACACTAACCAAACACTTCAAAAAATGATCCTTTCCTTCCTCCAGATTACGTATATCCACGGCTCGATCACCATCTTAAAGTTAAAATTGCCTTATGCCGCACTGACTTGTTATGCTTCTTTCTTGCCGAAAACAAGCAGTGGCTGGAACCACCTTCCTGCCTCCGTTGCTGCAATCGAAGCAACTGCCGCCTTCAAAGTTGCTGTCAATGATATTGTTAACCACTCCTCTCTGGTAATGCCATGGGCCCTGTGAGTATGAAATAAATAAATAAATAAATAAATAAATAAATAAAAAATCACAGCATATCCGCGGGGTGAATGATGATGAGTGGGCCAAGCTCCGGAGGGAATCATCGGTAAACCGTGAGCCTTCCGTGTAATTCGCCCAGTCGATCATCATGTAAAGACGTCTTACGCAGCCCCTTACACAGGCCGGAACGCGCACCGCGTTTGCCGACGCCATCACATGACTGCTGAGAGAGTATAAGGCGGAGAGGCCGCAGCGTCTTACACCAGCTTCTTACACGGGCCGTAACGCGCTAGCACGGTACTCGGCTGCCACCCAAAATACGCGGGTTCGATCCCGGCCGCGGCGGTCGCATTTTCGATGGAGGCGAAAATGCCAGAGGCCCGTGTACTGTGCGTTGTCAGTGCACGTTAAAGAACCCCAGGTGGTCTAAATTTCCGGAGCCCTCCACTACGGCCTTTCTCTCCTCTCTATCTCTTTCACTCCCTTTCCCCCTCCCCCACGGACGCTTAGCCGTGCTCCCTACATGGGCTGCAGAAATTAGCGTCCTTTCCGAACCACAATCAATCAATCAATCAATCAATCAATCAATCAATCAAACGCGCAGTCTTTCGTTAATGTTGGGTATTTACTGTCATCGTGGTGCATGTGTCCATGTGCGCTTCGTGGCGTAGTACAATAAAGAAAAAAAAAGCGCCTCGTGGCGTAGTGGCTAGCGCCGCGCGTTCGGAAGCGAGGGGTCCCTGGTTCGATTCCGCGCTTCGGACACAACGTTCGGAATTTTTTTCTCATCGTCCATGGTCTGCCAAGCGCGATCCGACACGTGCGGCGACGATCCAGGAGAATGAGAGGAGCGCGGGTAGCGCAGCAGCCAATCGGAGAGCAGCTGCACCGCCAACGCCATCTAGCGTACCTTCACCCAACCGCCATATTGTACGCATGTCTATGGGACAGTGCCCTCTCGGAAACGAGACGACAAATGGAGATGACGACACAGAATGCGTACAGCGCCATCTAGTGTATAGTCACCCAACTGCAGTTTGCATGCATCTTTATGGGACAGCGCCATCTATTGTATGCTAAGGGAGACGCTACTGGCTACGCAGGATGCATCGACAACCGAGAACCGCCCAGGTGATGCCATAAGGAGCTTCTCCCCTAATAAATAAATAAATAAATAAATAAATAAATAAATAAATAAATAAATAAATAAATAAATAGGTCTTCACGCCACTAGTGCGTAGCTGGCCCAACTTTTGTTAATTTGTTAGTGATAGAAGAGGAGCAGCGGCACGACGCAGATGACCGAGATAGGGTACTTACACCAGTCTCATTGAAACTCTGTTTTCTAGGACGTGCGTTTATGTACTCCAAGTTTAACTGTCGCTTGAATGACCTGACAAAGAGACAGTGGGCGCCGCGCCAGCGTCGGGAGTCCAGTCCACAAACTGTACAGTCGCTGCCACTTCTTGGACTGCCGCTGCAACGAATACAGCGTTCGCCTTTTCGAATGGCCCCTCTTAAAATGATTGTCAGACTGGGTGCCTCTGTAACGCAGACGCGAAGACATGTAGGCGAATAGTGTCAAAACATGGCAGTGCATATATATATATATA
>CM023488.1:73826474-73913974 GCA_013339685.2 Hyalomma asiaticum | reverse complement strand
TCATGCTCCTTTCCTCCGGCATCGTCTGAGTGTGCCACCTCCTTAGTGCGCTGCTTCTTCTATTTATTTATTTATTTATTTATTTATTTATTTATTTATTTATTTGCGCATACCTTACCGGCCTCAGCAGAGGCACTATGTAAGGGGAGCGAAATACAGAAGTGGAAGAAACAAAAAACAAAAAAACAAAAAACAAATTATACAATAGGAAACGAATTAGTTTCACATCCGGAACGCAATGCAGGTACAGATTGAATAAGCGAGGGTGAAGTATAAATGTAATTCGGGTAATGAAGAAAGTGTTACATGGGTGGATATACATAGGCAGAATGCAAAAAAAAAAAAACACTCAGACTTCCGGTTTCCGCTAGATATCCGCGCATACGAAAACCCATAGCGGTATCTATTGGTTTTTCTTTCGCGTCTTTGTTTTTCCTACTTGCCGGCTCAAGGAAATGGACTGACGCCTTGATGCGTGCGGAGTCCGCGCTAATTAGCATCTACACCTCATCGTCTACTCCTTGAGCACGTGCGCCGCTAACCGCATGCTGTAACACACACCACTCCCACTACCACCACATGCGTCTCGTTCGCAAAGCCGCTGTCGCTCGTGCTATTGTTCACCTAAACAATTAAGCGTACAGCTCACAACCACTGTCGCTGATTGGCCAATGATTGGGGTAGTCTAGAAAATACCACAAGACTTGAGAACATAGTTTCGGGGCAGAAAACCGGACAAAGGAAAGTATTTGGCTGTACACGGTGTAACGTAGGAAAAAGAAAAGAAACAAGGAAAACTTGTTTGTGCTTTACTTTCGTCTTTTTCTGCCTTTCTTTCTTCTTGACCTAATTGTCCCCTGAAGGTGCGCCTTTCAAGGGACAGCGATAATATAGATTACGCATACATGGATAAGACCTAATGAATTTAGATATTTCACTCGTTGATTTGAGAAATCAGCTTTTCGACAGCATTTTAATAACATGTTTAGGCGTCCCGTCCCTCTCGGTGTGCGGCATCTAAATGCCGCCTCAATAACTCTTCCCTCGACAAAGCTGTTTTACATAGTGCCGCAGTTCTGATAATAGGATTTCTCACCAACCACGGCACTTAGCTTGCAAACGCTCTCGGATCGCCGACATGCCGGATCACCCGAAATTCCGCACTGCATAACTACTACTCTTGGCGGCTTTATTCAGATAAGTGACAAGCTAAAGCAACGGAGTCCAATACCATATAGAAGTCATCATCACCTGAACATCGCCCCTCAATTTGACCGTATACAGACTCTTCGGAAGGCTGTCTTTTTCTTCTTTTTTCTCGCGTACAGAATGGAATTCTTCGCCTGCTCCAGCTCGTTCTCCACCTTTGAACTTACTTCTTAGCGAGTATTAAAATAGTAAGAGCTTTTGTTTCGCTCGTGTTTCTCATGTTCCCTCTATTGTGTGCTCTGTCTGCACGCCATCCCCGAAATAGCCCAGGGAGGCTGCAGTGTCCCCAAACAAACAAACAAACAAACAAACAAACAAACAAACAAACAAACAAATAAATTCTATCTGGAATATGTGCGAGATGCCCATTTTCTGGTAATTCGTCTCGGTTGAGCGAAATTTTAAGTTTTTCTTTTCTCTCTGTCTTTATTTATTTATTTTTAACGGCGATGTCAGCTCGGTGTTTCATGCCGTACACATGCTGCGGTGTTTTTTACCGTGTCCGTGTGGCAGGTTTCGTGGACGGACTCTCTGACTCTGTGTCCCGTTGTTTTCTTTATTTTTGTTCGAAGGTAAGCACAGAGCGTCCTCTCATCAGCTCTTCGGGCTGCTGACGCTGATCGGTCGGTGAATATTAGCCGTCGTCTCGGGCATGGTAAACTACTACTACTACCTGTTGGAATGTTCGGGACACGAAGTGGTGATTTGAGTGAGTGAGAATTCAAGAGGAAGAAACAACTTTACTAGGGCGTATAATCTACCGTGGATATTCTGCTGGTAGTTAGTGAGTGAGTGAATGAAGCAACCGTATCTTCGAGATCCGACTTGTCGCCGGTCCGTGTAAGACCGCCCAAAGGGAGGGCGGAAGACCTTGTCGGCCTGTAGCCACTCTGTAGCCTTCTGGTTAGAAAGTGGTGACTTCACACCACTTCCTAACCAGCAGGCTTTGTAGGCTTCGTGACCAGTTAGGAAGCCTAGGAACTGGCGATTGCACAACGCACACCTACGATGATAAGAGTCATGTTACTCTGTAAAAGGGGGCTTGGCGCAAAAAGAACCCACGTCCTGCATCTTTTTCATTCGGTCGAAGTGGAATGCGGGTTGACATGTGGTGTATTTAAATGCGGCGGATCGCGAAACAAGTGGACGTTAAAGACAGCTGGACGTCAAGACAGATATCTTTAAGCCAAGCGGATGCCAGAACTGGTTGATGCCATGTACTCCTTACCCTACACTGCAGTTTGTGGAATGCTCGGGAAGAGGTCGTTACCACCGGAATCGGCACGTAGTTTCGGCGGTAGTAAAAAACGTGTGAAGTGCAATAAGCTTCAAGCATTTCGCCAATAATAATAATAATAATAATAATAATAATAATAATAATAATAATAATAATAATAATAATAATAATAATAATAAAGGATGAACCGCGAAAGGAATGAAATAGTTCGCTCAATTTGTGCTTGCTGGCTGGAAGCGCTGCGCTTGCAGTGCTACACTAAGTTGAAGTCATTCAACCATTGAACAGCGGTCGTGTACAGGAAGACAGAAATAGCAGAGATGTTAAGGTAGGCTGCGCGTTTTTCTGCCCTGCACTGGGGAAGGAGGGGGGGGGGGGGGGGGTAAAAGTTTGAGACGAGTGAAAAAAAAATGGAGGATGCCTAATCCTCGCCTTTAAGAAAGGAACGCAGTGACGTGAGCACCATCTCGAGGATGTTTATGGAAGTAACTTAAGCGCAAGTAAGGATCACTGTGGTGCTACCCACGTTGCGTATGCCCCCTGTCCGGTTTTGAATGAAGGTCGATGAATCCAGTGACCTTCAGAAACTGCAGCAGATATTTCGTCGATTGTCCCGACGTGCGCAGACGTGCGCAGGCTTGGCCCTACAATCTTGGCGACGGTGGGATCGTTGCCGATTAATTGTTGTAGTGCGCTGTGCGATTGCGTGTAATATATATATATATATATATATATATATATATATATATATATATATATATATATATATATATATATATATATATATATATATATATAGGCAGGAGTGTTGACCACACGGGAGTCCAGTTTTGTATACGATACACTGACGTGTGTAAATTTGCATATGGCCGGGAATGTAAATTTATAACCAAACCCAATTAGTGGACATAACAGTAATCACACAGTTATAATCCACATTTTAATATTACCGAAGAATGAAAGTAAGTTGCTTTATATTTTTGTAACTGAGTGTGATGCGCCGCGGCGTCTCAGGCCGTCCACCTTCGCAGGGTTCAATGGCTTCCGAGTTTCTTTTTATTTCCTATTTCGTGTCATTTACGTTGACTTTATTTCGTTGTATCCTTCGCACGAATTCCACTGATTGCTGTCTCGGATAAGTAGTCGCTTTGCAGGATTAACTCATCTTACAGTCCGATATGAGCAAGGACGTGCAGATTTCGCTTTGCTGCCGCTTGGGCAGCCTTTCAGGAAGAGTAACAAAACAAAAAAGAAGGGGGGGGGGGCAGGGGGAGTGGAGGGGGGGCTCACGTATCGGCTCCGCTTTCTTCCTGTTTAAAAAATAATTTAAGATTCATTTAGAATAAAACAAGTTGCTGGACCTAGGTATAAAACGACGAACGGCCACCCGAATCCCACACTCGGGTTACGTCATCACTCTAATTATGGTTCCATTAAAAAGACGAAAGATTGGAAGCGCAAAGCCGCGGCGTCCGCCTCGAATCTTTGCGTTTTCACCCTTGTAGAGTGCCGCTGTGCGTCTTCTTCCTTTTGATCCTTCGCCGCCTTTCATTTTTCTCTCGCAGCGAGGCTTACGTTACATAAACCCCAATCAGGACGTCCAGCACGTGTACGACCCGTCGCAACTGCTTAGCGCGTGTCTCGCCCCCGTGACGTTTCCGTCTGCGCGCTCTGCAACGGTCCTTGTTTAGTCCTATAACGTTTGCCGACGACACGTGTGGTTACGTACGCCACGCACGTCCCGAGCAGACGACGCGGCGTGTAAACACGACGTGGGCATATCAAGGAAACAAAGCACTGCGAAAAAGAAAAAAAAAAAACTGGACGGAAGTGAAAATTAAGCGGCCGAAGAGTGGTGTTCCTTTTTGTCGGGAAGTGCCTCTTGGCGTCCCTTAATTCTGCGCCTAGCTCACCCCCCCCCCCCCCCCTTACCCTTCTGTGCTCTTGCTATCGACTAGCTGTCAGGATACGAGTATGCCTGTCAATGTGGGCTCTTGCTCGACGGCTCGTTTGGGGGGTACGCCCTTGTTTACAGGACCGCGCGGCCCTGAGGTGGTTTTCATGGTTTGTTGGTCCCCTCTCTCTTGTTCTTGTCGGCACTTGTCTTGAAGACATGTGTTCTTTCTATACTCTGTTTCACTATAGTTCCGTGCAGTAGAACCAAGGCTGCGAAGGGAGAATCCTTGCGAAGCGAAACGAAATGCCATTGTTCGGGGACGCCTGACTAAGGGCGGTCCAGAGGGCCCGCGAAAGGGTGGAAGCTCACGGCCTTCCGGTCCCATCTTGGGTGCAGCCCGCGACCGCCGCCTACTCCCCTTGAACAAGGGAAGGAGAAATGCGCGGTTCCCCAGGACCCCAATAAAGTTTTCAATCAATCAATCAATGAATCACTCGGGCGCGCAACTGCAAGACGCTCCAGCCAATAGGCGCCCCACTTCATCCTCCTCCTTCCAAGGCTGCAGCTGTCACTGCAGCGCCCGCCATTTGCGCATTACATGGCGCGCAAGGACACGTTTAGCACTGTGTTCGCCCTCCTGATTGGCCGAAGGCGCCTGCAGCTTCCACGTGCTGCACGGAACTACTGAAACAGAGTATAGACTCCTAACACCCACCTTTCAATTAAGGCGCCCTGCAACACTTCTTGAACATAGTAAAAGAAACGGCGCTGATCGCTTGTTGAGGCTCGTGTGAACGTATGAGCGAAACAGTACTGCACGGCACGCTCCAGGGAATTGGCAATTTAGTTCCAAATTTAGTTAAAAAATAATAATGAAATAGGCTGATGATGATGATGATGATGATGATGATGATGATGATGATGCAGGTGCCAAATTGCGTGCCCTCCTTTCTACGAATGACGTCACAAAAGCCCCGACTACGTCGGTTAAAGCAGTGCTAGCATTGGTGATTTAATCATCGCCGAAACATCCTCGTCGATGCTTCATTTATTTTTTTGGTTTCGAGTTCAGCTAATTAAAAAGAAAGTGTATGTCTCTTTCTTTAAAAACACGAAGAAAAAAAGTCGAGCGACGTATACGGCTTTCCTTGTGACGTCATTCGTTGAAAGAAGAGAAGGCGATTTCCGGCTGCATGTGTGAAACCAAAATTGCGAATTTCCTGTTGCGTGCAGCGCAATAATATTTGGCTCGCATGTTCATGGGAGCCTGCACGACCGATTGACGCCATTTTTTTTTTTTTACTTTGGTCGAAAGGTGTCGCAAGGGCCTTTTTAAGGAAAGATTTGCGAAGACCTTTGACCCCAATAGACCATTTCGAAACGCGCAAGTGCGATTCTCTGCACTGCACCTTTGCCCAATTAATCGCGATGCCTGTCCCGATTGAAATTTACCCAGTGCTATTAGCTGCACATGATATGTGCACATGATATGTGCACATGATATGCGCAGCTAACTTTCACATCGTATGTGAAAGTCGTCACGAAACTCTGACCCATGCACTGTCGCACTGTATATAGCGCTGACCTTTTTAGTGTTACAAATGTGTATGTCTTGTGAAACTCTTTTTTTTTTCTTACTTCCTTATTGAACTTTTGCTGGGATTTCAAAGCGAGAAGGAGTAGCCGGTGCCGTACTAAAGGCATCAACCTCTCCTATTCAACACTTCAATAAAAAAAAAAAAAGCTGCACATGCTGAGGCTTGTGTCCCGTGCGGGCTTGTGTCGTCAGTGCTGAGTCTCATATTTTTTTATATTGAAGTGCAGGAAATCTGCGCTTGTACTACGCGCTGTTTAGAGAGTTGACTACGACGCCGTTAGTTCAGCAAACTACATGGCAGGAAAGCTACTTTTAATAACAATCTTCTAAAGTGTCTCTTAAGAGCGTGAAAACCAGAATAAGTAAAGGACACGCACTTCGGGTGCTCGCATTCGCTTCCGCCTTGCACTTCCGGCTCCTTCATTCACTTCTGTTTTCAACTTTCGCCCTCGTGAGAGTCCCAATACGATGCGGCAGCTGTAAGAGAACTAAAAGATGGCGACACCATTTTCGTTCAAACGCAGTCCATTGATAATGATTGATTGATTGATTGATTTGTGCGGTTTAACGTTCCAAAACCAGCTCTGATTATGAGAGACGCCGTTGCATTTCGCCTCCATCGAAATGCAGCCGCCGCGGCCGGGATTCGATCCCGCGACCCTCGGATCAGCAGCCGCGTGCCGTAGCCACTAGACCACCGTGGCGGGGCCGTCCATTGATAAGCCCTGTGACCTTATTTTTCCTTTTTTTTGTAATTGGAGAGCACTTATGTGTTCCTTTTTTTTTCAACTGCATGTCTCTTTGGTGGTAATGGGTGAGGCGCATAAGGGAATATATAAGAGGAACATTCCCAAACTTTCCCGCCGTATAAGCGGGATTCAGGGAGCGTACAAACTATACGTATACAGTATCTACTTGTGGGGACTGTAATGTGGGCGCAGGTCAGCCAGACGCACGAAGTAAGAATCCAGACGAACAGAGGGACACGTTTATGAGACAGACAGAGGACATGGGACAAATGCGAACGTTACACAAACGAAGACTAGGTGGTTCCAGCGCACCGGCAGTCAAAATGTCGCCACTCGCAGTTTATGGACAAGTAGCAGCCGTTACAGTGATACTCGTGCCGTCCAGGAGACTCGAGGTAACGGCCCGAGTCTCAAAAGCATGCGCTGAGACGTGGCTCAGGCACGGCAATGCGTCGAGGTGTGGACCGGGTACGGGACACAGCGCCGGGACGTGGCCCAGCTCCGAGAACAGCCGCAGCACCGCAGGGGCGCGGCCCAAGTACCCGTAAGCAGAGCCGGGTCGTTGCCCAGCTAGGGTCACAGCAGTAGCACCGGGACGTGGCCCAAGTGCCGGAACGTCTGCTCGGGTGGAGTCCAAGCACAGCAGCGTCTTCTCGGGGCGGAGCCCAAGCACAGGGACGTCTGCTCGGGGCGGAGCCCAAGCACAGGGACGTCTGCTCGGGGCGGAGCCCAAGCACAGGAACGGACAGGCCGGCGGACACCAAAGCCGGGGCGAGGCCCAGCCGAACAGGAACCGCGTCGCTGTAGGACACCGGGACGAGGCCCGGCGCTCGATCTGCTTCCGTCGGGTCCCAGTCGTCCTGTGTTCGCTCAGGTGGCCCCGTCGCTCGAGCTGATTCTCGTGATCGCGCACGAACCACGTGCGCGGCCGCACTTCGTCAGCACCGCACACCGATCATTATTATCACGGCAAGCCCGCGCACTTCAAACTTCGGCCCCGCACACCGAACACAACACGTCAACGCCTATGTACCGTCGTCCTCCTACCACACTACTTATGCTTACCGAAGTCAATATTTTTTTTTAACGTCCGTTAGCAAGCAAGCATATGCAACAACGTAATATGTAGATCAACAGCGTCATTTTCATTTCATCCAAGCCCACTTGCGAGGATTTGGTAGTAATGGCGGCTTTGCAAACAGACCCGCTCAATAACTGCGCGTATATAGCTTGTCGTGGCAACGGATGAAGTTTTCAGAGGAATTCGGGGAAATTCTTCGCGAGCCTGTTTTGCCTTTAGGGATGCGCCCTTGTTTACTGGACGGTACTTAGGTGGATGACTGTAGTTCTAGGTGGGAGGGTCTGGTTAGCGAACTGTCTTGTGGTTACCGACTGTAAACAGCCTGTAAAAATCAGCTATCCTCCACCCACCCTGTACACCACTGAAAACGGATCTTGTTTGTCGTTCATATTACTGGGATGTTGATAAACGAGTAAACGAAAATAAATCGCGAGCTACCAGATAACATATAACGTTCGCGAAAGAAAGCTTTTTGCAGAGGTGGCCAGACGCAGGGATATGTCTTGTTTTCCTAACCAGCCGCGTGAGATTAGTGGCGCACTGTTAAGCGCGGTGGTTGGTTTTGGATTCCTGGCTATATACGGAAGATGCATTTATGTATGACCCAAACGCAACGTGTGTTAAGGCATTTTAACTTGCGGACATGACTGCCTGTCCTGCGTGGAAGACGAAGAAGGGTGGGAGTTTGGGTGATTAGTGTGAGCATTCATCAGGGTCTTCGTTCTCATACGTATACATTATCGTCATAACCAGGGCTTCTCCGTCATCGCTTTCGGGGTCTCATCTTAAATGCGAACTTGGCTCTTCGGGCGCGGTATATATATATATATATATATATATATATATATATATATATATATATATATATATATATATATATATATATATATATAAAATGTAATATAGGACATGGTGGTGAATAGGCCGAACGCAGGCGTGAAGGCAGGAATGAGTATTAGACCCTCGTACTTGGGAAAAAAATTGGTAGACGTTTATTCAACGTTGAATAAACGTTTTCAGTTTTTATTGAATATATATATATATATATAACACAGCTGTGTCGTACCCATCACCCCTATACCCCGAAATAATACCCTAGCTACGCCCGTGCTTTTGTTCTATTTAGAACACGTTCAAAGCGATTTGTCGTTCTTTACGCAGGCGCTTCTTGCAAATAGGGCGTTGTTCTATTCCTTTTTCCATCTCTCTCTCTTTGAGGGATTATATGCCCATCTCGAAGTCATCGCTTAGTCTCCTTTCAATTTCCTTACGCCGTCCTATTTCCTCTCTATAAGCTATAGCTTACGCGTCGCATCGTCCCCATTTTCCCCCTGACAGCGCAGCCCCCGACCGACCTCGTCCTTATTTCCTGCAGCCCGTCGCAGACGCGTGGAGAAGTGTCCCGATTTCCCTATTTACTCGTCGGCTCACACGAAATGTAGGCAGACGCGGACGGATCTCGCACTGGTGTGTACTTGCGTGTACTTGTAGTAAGCACTTTTTTTACTGTTGATGCTTCTCGTCCTTACATTCGTTCCTTCGTTTTGTGTCGTCGTCATCTTCATCATCATCAACAGCAAGAACAACAAACACCCGTCTACACCAACTTAACGTTACACCGTTCATTTCTTCTTTCTCATGTTCTTGGCGACTTCCTCACTTTGAAGGTTTAAATTTTTCAGTTATGGTTCCAGTAAGTGTCTGCCAGGACGATAATGCGCTCGGCTTCTCCTATCGGTATGATGCAGTTGTTATGCACTTTCCTCCTTGAAGGACAAATGTGTACTGCGGTTGTGTGATCCTATAGATGAATGCATTTTATAGGTTTTCGGTGCTTCAGAACTGCAGGCTTCAGCAGCACTTTCTTGGTCAGTTCTTCAGTTCATTTTTGCTTGCTTTCTTCGTCGTCCCCTCCTCCTCCTTTTTCTTCGTCTTCCTCGCCTAAACCACTGCTCACGGCTGACAACCTACAATGTCCCAAAGCACCACTACTACCTTGTCAGAATTGTGCTTGACAACACATTGTGGTCATCCATGTGTTGCGAACCTGGGATCTGTGGGGCCGCGCCTACGGGGCTGGGTTGGAATCCGCGCGGTTATAGTTTTTGTTTTCTCATATCTATTACGGACAGCGTCGACTGCGGTGGACACAATCACCACCAAAAATAGGCATGCCTATTTTGGGCTCGTTGTAACCGCAGTTATAACGAGCCCAAAACAGCTTACACTGTAAAAGGGGAAAACAAAGTAAGAAAAAAATTACACACCTCCCGCTAAAGGTTACCATGAGGCGATGCGAAACAGCACGGGGGGGGGGGGGGGGTTGCACACCGCGTTTGCATCGGTTTGACGTTAGCAGACGCTGCCTGCGTCAGCGTTGTCTCTCGCGGGCGCGTTCTCGTTCCTTGCGAGCTGGTAGAGCGTTCATCGAAGAAAGGGTGTTTCCATAGTCAGCGCGCGCCGTTCGGAAAGGAGGAATGCCGAGTGGAGAGGAAATGAGACAAGGAGAGGAGGGGGAAGGATGCGCATGCGCAGTGCGGGTGTGGACGCCACACGGCGGGTGGATGGATGGAGGGAGTGACATAGCCCCGACCATAAGCCGCTTCGCATCTAAACAATAGGCACCGAGTCTTCCGACTCACGAGCAATGGTGTGTAATGATACAGTGTGTGTGTGTGTGTGTGTGTGTGTGTGTGTGTGTGTGTGTGTGTGTGTGTGTGTGTGTGTGTGTGTGTGTGTGTGCGTGCTCGTCGTCGTACTCCGAGGTAGTAAAAAGCACTACACAAGGTAGACGTAAAACTTGTCGAGTCGACCAGTGCTATCTAAATTTGTATATAAAAAAGCTTACCCCACGCTTTCGTTGCGTGAGGCAAGTTATTGGGCTTATTGAACGCAGTCAAATGACAAGAGGCCTCTAGTGAGTGATTACATTCAATGTTCACAGAGCGCACCTGCGGTCATTGGCATGCAGTCAAATTGTGTCAAAATTGCTTACGCAACCTTGAAGCGTATTAAATTTTCAATGAATTCCCGAGTGCCACGTGCTCGGCTGTTCTTTCAAATTGTTTCTCGCCAGGCGTTTTCGACTATTGCAACAGCCCTCGTGATTGACTCACCGTGGGCGGTTGCCGCTTTTCCATCTGTTCGATGTCAAAAGGAAGGCCGCAGTCCTCGCTTGACGGGCATAGTTTGCCTTCAGGAAAAAAAAAAAGATCGCCACAGTTCTAGGGGTTGCTCTTCGTTCTGATCGAGGCAGTTTCTGAACTTCCTTAACCCTTGTTGTTTTTGTTTGTGTTTCATAAGTCCCGTCTACCTGAATTTCATTAGTTGCTTTTTCCAGATGGCGCGCTTTAGTTTTCCAGGAGCAATAAGAGCCACTGAAGGACGCTCCGAGCCAAGCCGAATGATAATGATAAACAACATTATTTAGAAGTCCGGCGATGATGGATCGGGGCGGGCTTGAACCCCGGCCTAGGAATCGGCCACGAGCCCTTGGGCTCGGGCGGCTTCCTGGGCTCGCTGGACGGCCCATAGCTGTTGTTCTAATGCGGAGCTGAGCAAGCCAAGCTGAAGTCGCTAGGTTTTTTTTTTCTTTTTATTTTTTTAATAAGTACAGCCACACGGGACAAGTGTCCTGCCAGTTTTGCAGGACGCATTGTTCGGAGGTCGCAGGTTCGGTCCCTATAACGACGAAAACTGTTTTCCCATCTGTATTTATTTCGTAATTATCACTTTACGGGTACAAGCTTAATTAATATCTCCTGTCGTCCTCGTCGTCTGATGTGTTCATTAGACTGTGTGTAAGAAATAAACGAGCCGTCGATCTATTCCCGTTCGTTCCCTGCTTACTATTTTTCTTGCTTTTTCATCTTACTTTTTTTTTCGGTAGAATTGCAATGTATGGTTTACTTTTTGTTGTACTACAATGAACTTTTTTTCAACCTCCCATACCGGTATACCCAACAAGAAACCACAATCACTGGCAAGATATTCGCATTCCGCCGTACTTGAGTGAAGCAAGCATAATGAAAGAATTACAAGAAAGAGCAAATATAACGCGGTGATCTTTCACTTTTATAAAATGCTGCTCTCGCAGCAAACGAGTCCGGGCTCGTAGGATTGCTGCAGTTTGACACTAATGACTGAATATATATATATATATATATATATAAGCCGCACAGCTACATCTATCAAATTACCAGTTGGGATCTCTCTTTTCTTTAGTGCTACGTCCCTAGACTGGACTCCTGAGTAAGCATTCCTCACCGCTCCCTGGGGTCTCGTAAGTGCTGACGGCAAGCTTTCGTGGCCTTCGCGCTTTAGGGAAGGTCCTCCCGCGGGGCGCTATTCCATTTTAGGGATTACGATTCCAGCGAATTCTCTCGCCAGCTTTAGGGATAGGTCCCTTGTTTTGGAGAAAGTGACGGCTATTTATATTTAGAGCCCCGGTGCTTGCTTCCGTTGGCGATGCTACTTTCCCTAGGGAAAGGGGAAGAAGTGACCTCTCAACGGCCCTTTCTTTTCCCCCGCGAGATTTCTTGGGGAAGACTTCGTCCCATGACACTGTAATCCAGTGGTCGCTGCAACCTCTGGTGGCCCGGGGAATCTATCCTTCCTTTTTATTTCGGTGTTAACGGACATCGGGAAATCCTCGTCTCGTGGTCCTAAGGACTCGTGTGGACAGGTCACGGCTGGCCGGTCGTAATACAACCTGACTTGTTTCGGCGGTGTAGTAAAATGAGTGGTGATAAAAGCGCACTAGCTTCTGTCAGTTGGTTAGACTGGGGGGCCAGCCTTTGGCTCTCTCTCTCTCTCTGCATATATATATATATATATATATATATATATATATATATATATATATATATATACACACAAGAGAGCAGGGGTCAAGGGCTCATTTGTTTGTTAGAAACAGCTTAATGAAACAACAAACGTTGAAGCCTAGGAAAGCATAGGGGAAATTATTCAAATTACTAATTATGGTATTGTAATTTTGCGTAAATAGAAAGGAATTAAAGTGGACGAAAGGACAAACCTGCTTTCGGTGGGGACCGAACCCACGACCTTCGGAGAACGCGTCCGCTGCTCTACCGCTGAGCTACGAAGGCGGTCGTCCCTCCGTCCACTGTATTGGATATATATATATATATATATATATATATATATATATATATATATATATATATATATATATATATATATATCGCTGAGCTCAGCAGTAGAGCATCGGACGCGTTATCCGAGGGCCGTGGGTTCGGTCCCCACCGAGGGCAGGAAACGACTTTTTGAACACCGGCAAGGAATATGCATAATACAAGACACGCCGAAAAAGGAAAGTCAAAGAAACGTGTATATATATATATATATATATATATATATGCAAGTATGCATATATGTGATTGGCGTGAGGCGCTCGCTCCGTGCATTTCCCGCCAGGCACTGCAGTCGCACAAGTAACACCTTCCACAATTTAGTGCGGCCGTGGTATACCAATATAGCCATGAATGTGTTATGTATACAGCTATGTATATGATGGCCGTGTACTTGGATCTGTCTCGAGGGACATGCAGGGCTTGGAGTACTGGCTAATACTTGAAATAAGATGAAATACAGTGGACGAAGTCAAACCTGCGGGGAGTTAAATGGGCATTAAGCGGATCAAGGGTGAATTGACTTTAATCAAGTGTTACGCATGCGAATAAAATATTAATAAAGTGATTGAAATGTGCCCTAATTGAACCCACTCGTGTAACGCATGGATAGTTTTGCTGGTGTCAGTGGTTTCATGTAGCGCATTGCTCTATCACCACAAGGACGTCTATCGGTTATTTTCGGTCGAAACAATCGATCCGCCTTTGCGTGTGTATCTCGAAGATGCCACGCTCTTCCCCCTTCCCTTTCTCCGATATCTTATTCTTTTTAGTCCCGTATTCACAAAACTACCTTATCCGTACACTCTAAAAACAAAGGGAGTACTGGGCACTCACTTTGGGGTAGTACTTTCGTGTCCCAAATTTAACTCCTTTTTTCAGAGTAGATCAACCCCATTGCAGGGTACCGGTACTCTCGCCAAGAGAGAGTAGTAGGACGCCTCCGAAGGGGATTCGAAGACTCTTTTGAAGAGAGCTCTACTACCCCACCAAGCGGGGTGCTAGTACTCCCAGAGGGAGTAGCAGAGACAAAAAAAAAAGAAAAAAAAAAACATCCAATGCGTTTTTCGACCATGCTACAATTAGCAGGCATTTAATTACATCACATTGAACATAGAACATACAGGCTAACATGACACGAACGCACATACACGCCAATAACACAACCACAGCAATGCACAAAGACCACAACCCACTCGCGATACACCGTCTTACACTGAAGTCCCGTATATATAACCGCTATACTTGACCTACTATGTAGCGCCAGTGGTAAGGTACTGTTCTGCGTAATTAAACAAAAAGTATGCACAGAACAGGTGTATATTTAGCGTTGGCTCATAGGTAGCCGCTCGCCACACAGATCTGTTAATCTAAACGCGCGGAACATATACAATGTCTTTTAGATTAACGCATTCCTATCATGAGCTGGCATTCCGTTTTACGGGCAAACGCGAGTTCGCAGTGCTGGTTCGCGATGTAAAATGCACCTGAGGAAGCGAGTACGAACATAATAGCGGCTGAATTTCATCAACGCCAGCGAAGAAAAGCGGCACCCGGGTGCTCCGCTACCACCCGCTTCATTCCGACGGCGTTCCCTTACGAGTCCGTCGAGCACGTCTGTACGGCGAACAACCGCTGGCGATCACAAAATATGCACTCCTCGTTGTTCGTTATTCTGCACACAGATGAAATATCGTCTCTGCCATCAGAAGTGTTTAGGGTATTATGCTGTACTTACCAGACTTGCGAACGGGACGGATCGCAGTCACGGTATTTTCACCGTCGACGCGCTCATGGCCGTCATACGGCTCGATGCCGAAGTCGTAGCGAAGCCTTTTTCTTTACATGTATGAGTTATATCCAGTGAGTCGTCGGATACCAGCCGTCGACGATCACAACAGCTTACTGTGTCGCTGAAAGTGTATTCCTCTTTGTTTCGCACAAGTAAGCGAAGAATCCGAGGCGTGTAGGCTGGCGGGTTTCACATAGCACGGGTACGGCCGTTCGATCGGGGAAAAACACAGGAGAGGCAGCTCGCTATGACTCCCGTCGGTTGAGACTCGTAGTCGAGGAAGGCACCGTTCATTAAACGTACACTGCACGCGTTTGTACGCGAAAGCTTGTACGTGGAATTCGTTGGAAGGTCGCTGCTGTAGTTCTATCGAAAAACACTTCACAAAGCGGCTGTTGTCTTCTTCAATCGTCCGCTCCCACCCCAGCCGCCATGTTTGCGGCTGCGAACGCGAGGATCACGTGGGTGGAGGAGGAGTGAAATTGCATTTTACTCTCTCATGCCGCAAGAGGTATGGACATTTCACTCCATCCGACGTTTTGCTAGAGTAGAACGATGCCCTCAAGAGTAGCTGGGTCGTTTCACTCCTGCGAAACCGGCTGCAGTTTTTAGAGTGTATCGCTTGCTATCCTTATCGCCTCTTTTACATTATGGCGCGTCAAGGGGACTGAAATGTTAATCAGTACGAAATACTATTAAAAGCTTCTTTGCAGGCACTCAACACGAAACATTCAAAGATCAGCTTCGCATATTCATATTTAATCAATAACATCATTTAATTCTGTCGTTTTGAGTAGATTTGCGTGGTGTTTGCTTTGCTTTGTATTCTGTTACATTTCCTCATCCTTACTGTTTTATGCTTTCCATTATATTACTGTTTGCCTAAGTCGTTGATTCGCTGTTGTTTTTTCTTTCTTGTTTCATTTTCTACCTTGTATTCTAAATATTTGCTGTTTAGTAATACATTTTTTTCTACCATTATACTATGGTCCCCCTTCACTATGGGACCTTCTTCTGTATCAAAACTGTCTATTTCTGTATGTGGAAGAACTTTGAATAAACTTCAACTTCAACTTGAACTGGAGTAATTTGCTCATGAAGCATGATAAGGACACAGGGAAGATAAGGAAAACGAGCGATAAGTATTGGTTTGTGAATACGCACATTAACTGATTGTGGATTTTGTTCGTGTCTTGTAGTTACAAGCTCTCGTTTCTTTTATGAACAGTCTTCCGTGTTGTTGTTGTTGTTGTTGTTGTTGTGTACACCTATCCTGTTCGTGTTTGCACAACTTGCCTTTTATTTTCTTATTCATTTCATGATGCATTCATACCAACCAGCTCAGCTTTCCCGTCGTTCTATATAAGCCACCCTCGGCGTCGCTATTTTTCCATTACCCGGTATGCCGCAGCGTAAAATATTTCCCTTCGAGACAGGTCTTCGTAAAACTGTCGTCTCTTCATCCAATATATACAGCCGAAATAATGGAAAAGGAACTGCGCCGTCCAAGATTCTCTTCCTCTCAACCTTGTTTTCTTCTTTATTCAAGAAGGCCCTATATTCCGTGAGGCCCCATTCTTCATCTCTCTCCGGTGCTTGTTTCGGCTGTCTCGATGACATCTATCCAAGCCAAGTTTCGTTCGGCCGGTCCTATACGCCGTGCGGTCTTGTGTTGGCCGTCGCCGTTTCCGTGCATGACGTACGGATCCATGCAGTATACATCTTGCGTTTCGGTGTGTGTGTGTGTGGTAGTAGCCCATATGGATTTATGAGTGGATTGCAGAAAAACCACACGAATAGTACTTGGAGTGGCCGTGGATCTTCCGGCCTTTTCTTGCTCGATACATGATTCGTACTTCAATTCTTTTGGCGGAGCCAATGTAGGTGTCTCTCAAGAGTATACACGAAGATTTATTTTGCTCTCGTTGGTGTGTATATGCGTTGGTTCGCGCTTTTTTTTTTTTAGTAGGAAGGGGTTTCACAAGGACATACTGTAGCTAGAGAGCTGCCTATCATGACATCATTATATATGGTCTCATTTACTGCGATATTGTGGTGGGAGTACGATATTACGCTATATATTACATAATCATTTCTCTTTTTCGCATACTTCCTCACTTTTGTGCTCATATTTTGTTCGCTATTCCGTCGTCTTCCGCAGTTCGAAAATATGCCAAATACGCAAACGGAAAAAACAAAACAAAAATACAAATAAAGAAGAGGTAAGCGTTGTGGTACGCCGATATGTTTTTTCTTCCTTTTCTTTTTCTGTACCAAGACGACTCTTTCAGTTAAAGAGAAGGGCAAATCTTGAGGCGATTAAGAACACTTTAAGTTCGGAAGCGTTATTTATTTATTTATTTATTTATTTATTTATTTATTTATTTATTTATTTATTTATTTATTTGACTTTACTGCCCATCTTATTCGAGATCATAGCAGGAGGAACATGTCCTTGAACGGGACGTACATAAAGTTGCAAGAGAGGGGAAAAAACGGAATTGTTATCGCGCTGCCGTCGCCGAATGCTCGCTGTTGTTTTTTTTTGTTCCAGTGTTACTGATCGTCACGCTTTTCTTTATTTTCCTTGGCCGTCTAACATTTCAACAAAGTGAGAACCATTCAACGCCTCTCCTGCGACCGTCGCAAAGTGGCAGCCATGTTTAACAAAGCTTCCCATTCGAGATTAACTCTATAGTCTCCGTAGAAACCTTTGGATCATTATGAAAAGAAATAACGCCTTCCGATCTGAACTAATGAATGGGAATACTTCAACTTCTACAGCAATATTAAACTGCAGCCAGAACTCAATGTGTAATATAACACAAGCTACCTTTGAAAATGCACGTGCGTGGTTTTCTTTAATAATAAAAAAATTACTCCATCTCCCGCTTAAAGGGGACCATGAGGCGATGCGAAGCAGCACGGGGGGGTGCACACCGCGTTTGCATCGGTTTGACGCCAGGAGACGCTGCCTGCGTCAGCGTTGTCTCCCGCGGGCGAGGGCGCGTTACAGTGTACTAGAAGCTTTTTGGGTTCTAGTACACTGTAGGCGCGTTCTCGTTCCTTGCGAGCTGGTAAAGCGTTCATCGAAGAAAGAGCGTTTCCATAGTCAACGCGCGCCGTTCGGAGAGGATAGGAGGAATGCCGAGAGGATAGGAGATGAGACAAGGAGAGGAGGGGGAGGAGGATGCGCATGCGCAGTGCGGGTATGGACACCACACGGCGGAGGGAGGGACGGACGAAGCCCCCGCCATAAGCTGCTTCTCGTCTAAAAATAATTGCTGGGGTTTTACGTCCCCAAACCAGGGTATGAGACACACCGCAGTGGAAGGCTCCCGAAGGTTCGACCGCCTGGGGTTCTTTGTAAAGTGCACTGGAAACACGCTGTACACCTGCCTCCTCTATTGAAAAGGCGACCACCGCGGCCGGAACTTTACCGGCGTGTTTAGGGCCACTAGAATACCGCTATAGTCTGTTTCAGGAGTTCCGTGCAGCAGAACCAAGGCTACGAGGCCATCGAGCGCAGAGTTCTTCCGAGGCGAGACGAAATGCCCTTGTTCGGACACGCGCACCCCGCTTCATCTTCCTTCATGCAGGACTGTAGCTGCCACTGCAGCACCCATCACTGGACGATGACAAGCCGCGGATGGACACGTTTAACATGTGTTCGCCCTCCGGATTGGCCGAAGTGGGCTGTAGCTTCCACAGTGCTGCACGGAACTTCTGAAACAGACTATAGGGTACCACGGCGGGCGATATGATATTATAGTCAAAATGGACTCTATGATGGAACGTGAGCGAACTTTAAAAAATGCGCGTGCATGGAATATGTGACGTCTATACCGTGTTTACTCGTTTAACGGCATCACTGGCTCATTGTGTGCGTATATTGGCGTACGTTGTCTAGCTCTTATTACAATGCTGGGTGCCGTTTGGTAATGTTTATTAGCAATCATCATCATCATCATCACACACTGTTTTTCGACTGGAGGAGGAGGGTCTCTCCCAGTCATTTCCGATGCGGACCGATCCGAGAAAGACGAATACACTTTATGTCTGCAAACCTCTTAATCTATCGCTCCTCTTTATGTTTTCTCCCTCTGCTACGCTTTTCTTCTCTCGATATTCGCCCTATCGTGCCCACTGTCCATCGGCTCTCTGTTCTCCGCATGAAAGGGGTCGTGAAAAGTGCTCTGAAAATTTTGTGCGATGCGTATTCGGTATCCTGGCCCTGCAATCTGTAGTATCCGCTGTCCCACCACAGACACGTATACGTGATGCACAGAACAAAAGAGTCTTACATCTTCACTACACCGCTTTACAATTTGCGCCTAAGTGATCTCCGGTTAAAGCAAAGATGTTTCGCAAGCAAAATATTTTCAAATTAACGTCGCCTCCCTTCCACTGTACACTTGGTTTGCAGCGGTGGTACTGCCATCTAGTAACAATAGAACGAAGTAGACTGTCGTGCTAATGCCCGCCGGCAGTTGGCGCTTCGGTAGCCTCAGGGCGTGCCAACTGTGCCAACTGTGTAAATCTTCTTACGAGCCTGGTGGCGCACATGTCACCGCCCCGCTACAAAGGGGACGCTCATAGCATCCATCCATCCATCGTCGTCGCTCGCAGCGGAGATAGCGGTGTGGCGGCGTCCCGCCGGCGTGTTGCTTGGACAAAGTAGAACCACGGCCGCTAGAAGTCTTGTCTCCTGTAGCCGGGTGTGTTGCGACGCGCTCTGCTAAGGGAACGGAAAGACAGCCGCCGACAAGCAAACCATGAGTCTTTCGCTGCAGCGGACTGTTCATAAGACGATCCGCTGTCTATACCGTTCGCTTTCACTTGCAAGGTTTCGCCGTTTGCGGACTGGTTGCGGATTGCCCATTAGCGGTGCGTCACTGCATGCTCCACACCTCCTGAGGTTTCACGTTAGTGGAGCTGCATGCTTATTTTAGGGGCGAAGCTCCTTAAGGTTTGGCTCTGTCCGTCCGTTGTAGTAGCGCGTTACCTACTAGGAACGCGCGCCCTCGGCGCGTGCCTCCCGGCGCGCGAGCTCTCTCACTCTTCCATTTGCTGTCTTGTGAGAGAGAGAGACAGAGAGAGAAAGGCGCGCGTTGACTATGGAAACGCTCTTTCTTCGATGAACGCGCTACCAGCTCGCAAAGAAGGAGAACGCGCCCTCACCCGCGAGAGACAAGCTTGACGCAGGCGGCGTCATCTAGCGAGTTTCTTGATTGAAAAATGCTGACTGCTCGCGCTGGAGAACCGTTCACCGGCCACCCATATATATATATATAGACCTATTCCACCGAGCCTACGTCACGAAGATGCGGTGGCGCTGTCGTCGGGAGTTTTGGTTTCGCATGGTAGGCATCCGCCGGCGCGCCTACCATAGCAGCCGCTGTGTTTTCGCTGGTGCGGGTGCTGTTGGCCGCCGTGGAATGAAGAAAAAATTGCGCACCGATGAGCTGCGCCGTGGGTTGTTTGCGCAGCAATGAACAAGAAATGTGCGATAGGTTTTTATCGATTTCCTGCACGCGGGGCGAACCTGTAATGCCTGCTCATCGGTTATGCGCCAAACATTTTCGTCACGGCTAAGCTTATGTGTAATTATTGAGCGGTTCGTGTGGCTTGTTTCATTGAGTGAAATATCCTTGTCGTAAGTTTGTCAAGTGCAGTACTCAACACCAAGTTTTTTGGCATAAACAAAGTGTGGACACAGAGCGATCACGCTTACCGCAAAGCGCGCATTACATTAGCGTTGCACGATGTGCGCAATTAATCGCGGTCGCCGTGTATTATTGAGGTGGGGAAGTTATAGATACGTCATACGAATTTCATTCACTCAAGTGAAATAAATATATAAGAACTTAATTCACGTAGTCGTGAGCGAAAGGCCGATCACAGCGATGCTTTTGCAAATCGATATTGCGGCTGCGATAGCATATGCATAAGGGAAGTGTATTTGGCAGTGCTGTAGTGGTTTTGACGCGCTTTACATTTTTCCGATTGTGAGACTGCTCGAACAAACTTCACGCTTGGAATTCGCCACGTCGTTTCAAGACTTTACGCCTTCACGATCGCAACTGAAGCCGCGAGCCGCGGTTACGCGCGCCTTGCTAGGGTTTATTCGAGAGCCTCGTCCTTGGCACGTAATTGTTTGTGTGTGCGTGTTATCACAGCGGTATTTACACAGATAGCATCACCAATACGCTTGAGTAACTAATCCGATACGTTTGTTTGTGCGCAAGGATTTCGCGTTGCTGGTCGTTTTAATCAGTTTTTCACATTTTGTCATAGCTGAGCGTCGATGTATTCTTTTCTACATTCATTGAATACTTCCTACAGAGCTACTTCATATATATATATATATATATATATATATATATATATGATGCAATGAAGTGCCGGTGGGAGATTTCACTTGTGCGTAGTTGAACCATAAAGATTCGTAGCGTACGCGTTAACTAAATTAATCCGGAACTCGGCACGATCTACGATGAGCATCCCGAGCTTCGCCCACTCATCGTCATTCACTCCGTGGATATGCCGTGAATTTTTTTTTTTCAAGACAGCGTAGGTGTTTTGAGGCTCGTCATGTCCGTCCCCGACGGCCCATGTCACGCAAAGGGGAAAAGCGCCCCCCCCCCCCCCCCCCGGCCCTCGATGAATTGTACCAACACTCTCGGCCTAAGCCCACATCTACATCATGGTGATTACGTGGAGAGCAATCAAATCAAATCAATTTTATTCAGTACTTTTCTCACACGAACATTTGCGAACAGAAAAATACAAGGATAGGATAAAAAGGCTGCTCTCTTAGCAGCTTGACGAGGCTCCTACCCCTTTATTCTTGGCATGGCTCTTGGCAGTACAGGTACTAAGAATATGCTTTGTAATAACTTTTACGGAAAGTTCGTAAATCACTCGAAGACCAGTCATGACAACAAGCACAGTTACATGCTTATAAGAAAAAAAACAAAAAAAAAACAGCATACATTCAAATGTTGGTAAACGGCTAACACGACTACAGAAAAATTTAACATATAAAAAGTGTACAGCAAAGAAAGTTCTAAAGATTTAGGTGGAAGCCTTAAAGAAAAAAAAAGAATGAATGAATGAATGAATGAAAGCCTTGTCGACCGTAGTTTGTCTCGTGTAACGTAGAGGGGAAAAGCGGCCCCGCTGTTGCCCTCAGCCCATTGCTACAAGTTCGTGGTAAGGATAGTGCTCCACATGATAGTGATAGTAAAGGACACACTAGCCAGTTACGTCACGGCTAACCATAAAAGCGCAGCTTCGCCGCTGCCAAGCCTTCCGCGGCATGGAACTTGTTTTTATTTGTTTATTTATTATTCTCCTGCCCGAGGCGAACGTTTACGAGCTTGGCCTGGCGCGCCGTCAGTACCGATACTCGCTTATATTTCGTCTCGCCGCGGCTGCAGTACGTACACCGAGCCGACATCGATTTGCTCCATCGGAAAAGTGTCTCCTCCCGCGGACCCCGTCTGTCACATCTGTTTGCCCCCTTGCCCAATATATATGTCGAATGTGTCGTGTCTCGCGGCTTGGCCGTTAGCGTCACTCTGGCCTCATCCGCGTTTGCTTCCGCGGTGTACAGGACCTCCGGGAGCACGTCGCTTAGCGGGCAAGGTGTTGGACTGCCGAGAGCTCGGGGTCGTGGGTTTGGTTCTCAGTCATGGCGGCTACATTTCGATGGAAGGGGGGGGGGGCGATCGGGAAATGACGACCTAATGTTCCACTTAAAGGGACATCAAAAGTAATAAGGTGAGGTGGTTTAGAATGATAACTTATAATTCAAGAACTCGGTTGTCGTTAATTTCGACATTTTATGTTCATTATCGAAAGGGAAACTGAATGTTATTAGCATTTTAGTATTGAAGTTCGCGCCGGTACTTCGGAACCTAATGACGTCCGAAGGCTGATTTTTTTTTTTTCGTATTCTCGCTAAATTCGCTCCATCAAATGTCCTGAAACTTCCTCTATTGTCTCTGGCCTTCTTACAACACAATAAATGTACGTGATTTGTAACGATAAATAATTATGTAGGGCTTTTAAGCAGGCGCCGTCTTATATCTAGGACGTCACGCGTTTTAGTGCTGGAACTTAAAATCGGCGTCGCCACCCGTGTTCTTGCATTTTCTTTTTTAGGCATTTCCTGGCTTACCGACGTTCTTTTTCTCGCGAGATTGGTTCGAAGTTTGAAGTTTATGCGTATACGGAAATATACATATACAGAAATAGACACTTTTTATACAGAACAAGGTCCCATAGTGTAAACGCTTTAGGGGGACCTTATTATAACGGTTAAAAGAAAACATTACTTAACTGCAAGCAGGAAATATTTAGAGTACAAAGTAAGAAATGAAACAAGAAAAGAAAAAAAACACAGCGAATCAAATATTTACGCGAACAGTAATATAATGGAAAGCATAAAACAGTAAGGATGAGAAAATGTAACAGAATACACAGGCGAACACTAATCAAATGCAATCAAAACGACAGAATTAAATTTGTAATTTAAGAATATTCAATAAGCGGTGTTATTGATTAAAAATAAATATGCGTAGTTGTTTGAATGATGATACAGAAAAAGCACACTTAATTTTGTATGGCAAAGCATTCCACAGTTTGATTAAAACAAAAGCTACTCGTTGAGAACCATAGTTAGTTCGAATCCCGGGAAATAAAATGTTGTTATCTGCGGAAAAGGCGGGTAATGTTGGAATAAGAAAGGTATTTTGGTATTGTGAAAAGCTAACTTACTTATACGAGAAAAATTGTTTTTCACCTCATACCCCTGTCACACGAGGCAACTAAAGTGAACTTTGAGAGAGTGCACTTCGCCGCTAATGTCATTCGCACGCTGTCACACGGGAACGTTTAGTGACACTCGCTGCAAAGTGCACTTGCAGGCAAGTGCGTTTGCCGAACTCACTTCGCGGTGACGAAGTGTGTAGCCTCGGTACCAGTGGCTTGTAAACAAATACGCTAATGCACAACGCGGCGCCCGTAGTATTTTTAAATCATTGTTTTCATTATTATAAATACTGCTATGCCTTAAAACAAATCATATTTTAACAAAAAACCTCGCTGTCCTCGCCCTCGGGCAGTTTGCGGCCACGTCCGCTAGGGGAATGCACATTCCCAAAGCACACTTCTCTTTCTCGTTTAGCAGCGCGTGAACGTAAGTGCACTCTGTGAGCGTAAGTGCACTCGCTCAAAGTGCACTTTAGTTGCCTCGTGTGACAGGGGTAGTAGTGCCGGTTTGAGTGTCTTTTATGGCGCCATCACTTTAAGAGTGTGATGAACATTTCGTTGGAGAAATACCAAAAGAGGCGATTCGAGAGTATTTCTACTCCTTATGGAATCTGCTACGCCAGCCTTCGTGAGGCGAGGCGATCCAGTCTACCCTGCTGTACGCAGTCGGGACGGGTTCAGCATGCCACCCCCGCATGGTCTTTCAAAGTGAGGGGGGCGCTGCTTCACCATTCTGCGTGGAGTGCACTGAAGTGGAAGACATTGATCACTGTACTGAAGTGAGAGACATTGATCACTGTACATTGATCACTGGTCTACATCGGGTCCTGCAAGCAACTTTGCCCTGAAAGGAACACTCTCATGGACAAAATAAAAAAAAAATTAATAAAATTAGCGCATCTCCAGGAAGTGAACTATGACGAGTGGCCGAAGCTGGGGATCGTTCGGTGTTACCGTAAACCACCCGTTACATTGACCACTCATGCGTGTAAATGAGTGACAACGCGTGTGTGTGTTTACGCACGCGCTCTAATTTATGCTCCTGGTCTTTGTGAGGTTCCTGCGCTCCCACGTCCTAGATCGTGCCGATTTCCGGATTACTTTTAGTTAACGCGCACACTGCGGATCCTTATGGTTCGACTACGCACAAGAGAAATCTCCCACCGGCAGTACATTGCAGGTCAAGATCCAGTGACTATATATATGTGGTGGCTGGTGAACGGTTGTGCAGCGCGAGCAGTCGGTTTTTTTTTTTTTTTCAATCAAGAAACTCGCTTGCAGACGCTGCCTGCGTAAGCGTTGTCTCTCGCGGGCGAGGGCGCGTTCTCGTTCCTTGCGAGCTGGTAAAGCGTATCATCGCAGAAAGAGCCTTTTCCATAGTCAACGCGCGCCGTTCGCTCTCTCTCACAAGACGCTGCGCCTCATGACGGGCGCAATTGTAAATAGATGGCTACGCCGGGTGTACGCCGCAAGCTCGGCCCTAGGGTACTTCGCCCCTAATAAAATAAACAGAGAGAGAGAGAGAGAGAGAGAGAGAGAGAGTGCGTATGTGTGTATATATCCAGAAGGTGCATAGATCGTTCACAAGAAGGTGTTTTCCCTTCTTTTAACCTTCCCGCAAAAGACAGGCATTAATGACACCATGGTGACGCATATATGTGACGTGACGCTCGGGCGGGGTTATTGTCGGCAGATCTGCCAGGCTAACACCGCCTGAAGCGACACCACAACCACCATTGGAAAACATTTAGTTTTTGGAGAACGTTTCGTCGGTTTGTGCTCTAACGAAGACATCTCCACTTGTCGAAACGTTGATGATTGATTTCTGGCGTATTACGTCCCAAAACCAGCTGTGATCATGAGAGACGCCGTAGTGGAGGGCTCCGGAAATTTCGACCACCTTGGGGTTCTTTGACGTGCACTGACATCGCACAGTATACACGGGCCTCAACATTCCGCCTCCATCGAAAGGCAGCCGCCGCGGCCGGGATTCGAACCCTCGACCTTCGTATAAGCAGCCGAGTGCCATAGCCACTAGACCACCGTGGCCGGGCTTGTCGAAACGTTGACTTGCAGCGATACTTACACGCACACTTGTTTCTCTTCTTTCACGGGAACCGTCTCTACCGCTTTCTTGCGACACCTGTACTGTGCGTTGTCAGTGCACGTTATAAAGAAACCCAGGCGCTCAAAATTTCCGGAGCTCTCTAGTATACGGGCCTCTCTCGTAATCGTATCGAGGTACTGGGACATAAAGCCCCAGCAATCAATCAATCAATCAATCAATCAATCAATCAATCAATCAATCAATCAATGCTGTGACACGCGTTATCGCTAGGCGCAGGCCGCACTTGCACGCCGCTTCGCATGCGGTGACGACCGTTTTACAAAGTTTGCGCTCCCGACGTGTACGTTCGAGTACTTTCCGCATAGTACGCAAGCGTCAATAACACTGGAATGTGTACTGCGGTGAATGTGTGCAAGTCGACGCTCTTCGCCGCTGGTCACTCTTTGTCGACGACCGAAGATTGTGCTCGCTGCTGTCGTTCTACAGTTAGAGTTGCTGTCCTTGCTGGGCACAAGGTCGCCGAATAAAAGGTTTGTTCAGAGGTTTCAGTGGTAATTAGAAAATTAGAACCGTGGAATAGGATTAATTGATCGTATGTAAACAGTGTCGCCCAATTCGAAATTTTATGGCAATGGAAGCAATTTTAGTACAGAAATTTAAGAACTTTGCAAGAAAATCGTCCTGATTCAATCAAGTCTCTCAGGCAGCCGAAACGACAAGGCTGTCATTATGTATCCGGAATGGAGAAGTCCAATCCTGTTCGAACGAATGCTTTCTAGAATACATTCTTTACATAGTGAATAGAGTCGACAGCGGGATAATCGTGCTCCACTGATTCATACTTGCGACAGTATGGACACAAAGGGTGAAGGAGCCGGACCGGCTTTATTCATGTACAAGTTTAATTTACGAACTCCGCGGCGTAATTTCGCGAAGAGCACCTGCTGTTGTCGCGTAGCACGACAATTTCTATGCAAAGGGAATAACAGGTGTCGGTAAAATTTTGAAGTGAGTTGCTTTTGTCTTGTAAGAGTTCCGCAGTACGACTCGTCTTGCGAATCTCGCTGTAGTTGTACTCAGCTATGGCACGAGAAGTGTCGAGAATGAAATTCTCTCTCAATTACTTTCAACACTTTCATCTCAGCGGCTGCAGTATATTCTCGCTGCTTCAGCATCTCGGCACTCGTAATGCCACCCTTTCAGCATTCTACGCCGAAATCTTCTTGAAATGAAAATGAGTTTTGGGGGTTGGAGGGCATAGCGGATTCCCGGAAACAGTTCCTGAGGGTTTCCTGTTTCTTTTTTATATTTATCTTTTCGCTGAAGCCCGTAGAACCTTTGTGCTGACAACGGACAGAAAATTCCGTTCGGGGCGCCGCTTGTTGGCGTTGTCTGTCATTATGTCTTTTGTAATATTCGAGGACGGCATGACAATAAGCGCATGAGGTAAGCGAGCGAACGAAAACTTATTTCCGACGTGCGATGCCGCTTAGTGTAGCACGCCTGGTAGTTCGTTGTAATGTGACGCGCCTCTTGAACATGCTCCTGCTTCGTGCGTCCTCAATGCGCGAGGGCTTCGGCTGTTGCGATGTGCTGGTGTCCTGTTGAAATGCAATTGAATATAGCGTTCGCGTCTGTTATTGTATTCGTGTTGTTATAGTAGATTTTTACCGATTATACGAACCGGAAGCAGAGGAATCTGCAAAACGCACGAGGCACAGCCAAATACACCACCGTGGTGGTGTCTCTTGCTGTGTCTTGTGCGTTTTGCGGTTTCTTCTGCTCCCGATTAATCAACAACTGGTCTACTTCCATACCCTTGTGATTATACGACGTTGATTTTTAGGTGCGAAGCAGCTCTTTGGACTAGCCTGTGTAACGCTGTCCCTCCGTCCGTACGAACGCGCCGCAACGCGCTCCCCTCGCCGCAGGTGTTGGAGCGGTGCCAAGTAGGTCACGCCGCAGCGGCGCGTTGACGTCACGCTCCCCTCGCAGTGCGCGCTGACGTCACTCTCTCCCTCGCCTGCCGCGCGCTCGCCGCTTCAAGGCGAAACGCGCGCCAGCTCCGGTCCAGCGCCCGTGCCCACTCTGAAGAAACTACAAGACCTACGCCAGCCATCGCTTCAAACGAATCTTCCAGCGCTCACCGCAGCACCTGCATTAGCGTCGTTCAACCCGTGACGCCACCCGTGCGCAACGCTGCTGCTTCGCATCCCATCAGGGTTCCCTTTGGGAAGATGGTGTTCTTTTATTACATATTTTTTTCAATTTCGTGTCACAGTAAAGTTTTGTCAATTACCTTGGCAGAGAAAATGTGACGTGACCGTGGGAAATCCGTACTCGCACCGTAGTATGACCGAGTTTCTATAAAACGTAATTAGTGATTACCATATTAATTACTTTAACTTCAGTCTAGTGCACAGGCAGGAATAAGTAGGAGGGGAAGTGGAATGTGTTACTAGCTGCCAGAAAATAACCGGACAGTCGGAGCTAGGTTGATGGCAAATTACCACGACCGCGGCACCTCCTACGTAACTGCTTGTTGGACGGCCTTCCTCCATTGCTACCTCCTCGTGGATTCTGCTCATTTCTTCATCAAAAGTCGAGCATTCCCACAGCAAGTGTTATTTAATTAACGAAGCAGGCGGTTGCGTGGATATAAATGCAAACTCACAAAGTTACTAGAGTCCCGTCATATCTCGTCTATAAGTGACCCGAGTCTTTATTGATGAACAGACCGTTTAAAAAAATTCACGCATCTCCACGAAGTGAACCTTGACGAGTGGACGAAGCACTGGGGATCGTTCGGTGTTACCGTAAATCACCCACGACATTGTCCACTCGTGCGTGTAAATGAGTGACAACGCGTGCGTATATTTACACACGCGTTGCACTACATTGCAGGTCATGATCCAGTGCCTATATATATGGGGTGGGCCGGTGAACGGTTGTGCAGCGCGAGCAGTCGGTATTTTTCAATCACGAAACTCGCTAGCAGACGCTGCCCGCGTCTGCGTTCTCTCGCGGGCGAGGGCGCGTTCTCATTCCTTGCGAACTTGGGCCAGCTGTTTCGCATGCGCAGGCGGGGGGGGGGGGCGGTGCGGACGCCGACGGACAACGGACATAGCCCCGAGCAAAAGTTGCTTCTTATCTAAAACGACGGAGAGCAGGGAATGTCGCTGGAGCCAACTTTTGTACAAGTGGACTTGGCTTCGTCGGCGGACGATAAATGAAGGCGCGCAATGGCGTGACACATCTGGAACACGTGCTGTGGGAATGCTCGAGTTGTTGTTGTTGTGTGGGGTTTAACGTCCCAAAACCAGCTCTGATTATGAGAGACGCCGTAGTGGAGGGCTCCGGAAATTTCGACCACCTGGGGTTCTTTAACGTGCACTGAAATCGCACAGCACACGGGCCTCAACATTTCGCCTCCATCGAAATGCAGCCGCCGCGGCCGGGATTCGATCCCGCGACCTTCGGATCAGCAGCCGAGTACCATAGCCACTAGAGGGAATGCTCGAGTTTTGATGACGAAATGAGCATTCCTCCATTTCTACCTCCCCGTGGCAGCCACGGGGAGGTAGAAATGGAGGAAGGCCGTCGAACAAGCAGTTACGTGAAAGGTGCCACTAAAGAGAAAATTACAGCGATAGTTAAGAACATTTCTTATTGTGTTTACTTTTTTTTTCTTTCGCAACGTTCGATCCATACCACAAGTGAAACGCCGCCGATTCGCTTGCCTGCCTCGTTGGTTATGGCTGGTGTATTGGGTCATCCTCCTCACCCCTTCTTTGTCCTGATTGATTGATTGGTTAATTGATTGATTGATTGATGAGGTTTTAAGCCCCAGGAACTGGATATGATTATGAGACACGCCGTAATGGAGGAACCCGGAAATTTCAACCCCCTGGGTTTGCAGTGACATCGCACACTGCACGGGGCCTGAACATTTTGCTTCCGCCGAAATGCAGCCGCCGCGGCCGGGATTCGGTCCCGCGACCTTCGGATCTGCAGCCGAGTACCACAGCCACTAGACGACCGTGGCGGGGCCTTATTTTTACCTTCCTATTATTATTCTCATTTTATTTTTTATTATTTAAATTCTATTTTTGTTTCTGTTTTTATACGTCTTATTTTCAACTCCCGCTATACTTAGTGGTGCGGGAAGCGGTAATTTTCTTTTGTGATCTATAATATTCATTTTTTTTAAATTTCACTGTACTTACCCCGTTTGAACGTAAGTTTCGAACTGCAAGGCGCACAGGGAAGCGGATACGCTCTCCGCCGTATTGGAACAACTCGGGGCCCCCCAGCCAAGGAAATTGCGGTTGATGCCTATGGCTGAGGCTTGACCCGAATCAGCGTCGCAGGACTCTCATTAAAGGTGGCTTTTCATTCACTGAGCAATAATTTCCCCAGCCCCGCCACGGTGGTGTATTGGTTATGGCACTCGGCTGTTGATCCGAAGGTCGCGGGATCGAATCCCTTCCCAAGGCGGTGCATTTCCGTGGAGGCCAAATGTTCAGGTCCGTGTGCTGCGCGATGTCAGTGCTCGTTAAAGAATCCCCAGGTGGCCGAAATTAGCGGAGACCTCTAATACGGCGTCTCTCATAATCGGAGCTGGTTTTGGGACGTTAAACCTCACAAATCAATCAATCAATAATTTCCCCAGCGTACGCGCCCTGAGCAATATTGCGCCGCACGCGATTCGGCGTTCGAAGGAATAGTTGCAAACGTGTTCTTAATAGGCGGTGCCAAACTCTTTGGCCTTTACTTTTCTCATAGGGACATTACGGGGAAATATTAGGTTGAGTCATATTGAAAAATTCGGTTTGCGTAACACATAATTCCGACATTCTTGTCGAGAGTAGGGCAGTTGTAGGCGAGAAAACGGCGAAATCTTATCAAGAAAGAGGTTGAATTTCTAGGATAAATACGATGAACAAATCGCAATGCACGATTTAGAACAGGGAATGTCGCGGGAGCCAACGTTTCGACAAGCGGACTTGTCTTCGTCAGGGCGGCAACCCGAAGACGGACGAAGGCAAGTCCGCTTGTCGAAACGTTGGCTCCCACGACATTCCCTGTTCTAAATCGTACTTTGCGATTTGTTCATCGATTCAAGCATCCATCTTCCCCTGAGCTTCTCTTCTAGTTAGGATAAATACGATCGCTTGTGGGAGGAGTGTTTGGTGTCTTTCGCGGGCGCTTTGTGCGCATGTGCATTCTGAGAAGCTGGCAGGTTTTCTGTTTTCAATAAATTCCAGTTGGTTAGACTGCACTGGTCCCGTCTCCTTCTACTTCTGGTGTACCGCCCTTCGCGCTGTAACTTTTTGACAAAATATATTACCAACTAGACGCCCGCCGTACCTTATTTCATTGTCTCCTGTTTGTAGCGACCTTGTCAATGAATTTCAATGCACTCGTTCTTAAGGTCCTTGTCCTAGGAAGTCTTGTTTCTTTATTGTTTTTTGTGTAATGTCAAAGCAGTTGCAAATGTGAAATGTGAAAAGTATGCGCATTTTGATGTGTTCTCCGAGAAATGCGGTAGCGAGACGCAACGAGCTTGAGGCAAGACTTCAGAGACGCGTGTGTGTGCGTTTTGAAATTTAAATTGAAAAAGCTGGAACCAAAAAGGCGCATTGCTCTCTTCTATGGAGATTGTACGCTGCGTAAGCGCGACGTGCTGCTGCTTCGTAATGCTCGATCTGCCACTTTTGTATCACTATCGCGCGAGAAAGCGTCAATAATTTCTTTTTGTATTTTTGTTTATTTTTCTTCGTTTTCGCCGGGTGTATATTATTATTATTTTCTTTTTTATAGTCTGGATCTTTCCGTTTTTGCACCTTCGCCTAAACGCGAGAAGTGTTACGGCGAATCGTTGCGTCAGCTAAACTTACACGCATTGGTGTATAGTTCTCACCGCTGTGAAACACATGTCGAACTTGGCAACGAACGAAATAGAAATAAGAACAAGATATCAAAACATGGAAATAGCTTGAAAACGGTGAAAAACGAGAAAGCGTTCCGAGTTTCCTAAGATGTGACCTACGGCATAGTGCGAAGGAGAAACCCACAGAACTGAGGAAGGGACGAACAGAATGATAGGCAGGTCGGGAAGGAGTAAGTCCCGTGAGGGTTCTTCTCATCCTCTCTTCTTTTATAAATGATTGATTTGTGGGGTCTAAAACCGCGATCTGATTATGAGATACCTTGTAGTAGAGGGCTCCAGAAACTTCGACCACCTGGGGTTCTTTAACGGGCACTGACATCGCACAGCACACGGGCCTCAACAATTAGCCTCCGTCGATATGGAGCCGCCGCGGCCGGGATTCGATCCCGCGACCTTCGGATCAGAACCGAGTACCATAACCACTAGTCCACTGTGGCGGGGCGTTTCTTATGTGCTATAGTGTCACGTGGTCGTGACGCACGGAGCACTCAAGACTAAACACACAGAACTCGAGACGATGTCAGGCGAACTGTTTATTAGGCGAACTTGTGCCCAGCAGAACAAAGCCATCACAGTACACATCAATCGCGGCGTGAAGAGTCGTTGGTTGACGGAAAGACTGACAAGCGGCGAAATGCGTCTGCTTTATACCCACGTCATAACGCGTTCTCGTATATGTCTCTGGAATTCCAGGAAGTCACTCAAATGTGCCCGTCAGGCATGCAAAGTTTCAAGAATCAGCACGTGTCAATATGTTGACGCTTGTGCTGTTAAGTAGAAGCCGATGACGATATAAACATTAAGAGATCCCATGTCGCCTAACTGTAGGCGGATTAAGAGAAAAAGAAGACGTCCCTTAATGTCGGCTTGAACAAGTTCCTTTTGCTGTCCTGTTTAAGTTGTTCTCTTCTGTTGGCATTGTATCGTGACAATATGTAATCACCACGACACGACAGTTAAAACAACAATGTCTCCCATGTTTTCCGCGGCTTCATTGTCTCTGATTAACAAAGAAATAAACCCTTGATATATATCCTTCCTTTCGCTAGCTATATTTACATAAAGAGCGCGAGAGAGAGCGAGTTTGAACGAAGTATATTCCCCAACAGTCAGTGCAACGAAAACACTGTAGACATACGTACAATGATAAATATTGCGAGGTGTCAAAACGTACTCGGAGCGCTGAATTCATTCGGCCACTTCGCAAACCGCGGGCCGCCCGCTGCAACCACATTACGTACCAGTCTCGCTTCTGGCGTAGATTACGAGAAATTAATTCACCACAGAGACGATCAAACGAGCTATAGTGTATGATTGTTCATAGTATTTCTTTTTCTGTTATTTGTTTCATTTTGTGCACCATCTATTGTCGTCGCCTCCCCCCCTCCTGTGTCCGCGTCCTTGCTCACAATAGCACCAGAAGAAAGCACGAATTAATTCGCCACCGAGAGTTCTCATTATGTGCCTGCATCGTCTTTCTTTTTCTTTCTTTATTTTTGTGCGTTGATTCCTCGCGGCTGATGGCGTGTCCGCAGTATATTCGGAACTGATAACTGTGTCGCATTGTGTTCTCATAACTGTATGCCGTGTGGATGAGGATGCGTGCGCGTCTGTGATGATAATGATAGCGGTAGTGACGCGTTGATGATGATGTTAATGATGACGACAACGGGGACAGCCTTTATTAGATGTCCTATTTCAGGCTTTTTCATCGCGACAGTACCACTCTCTAAAAGTACGCGAATATATGGGCCGAACAATTTCTTTTCCAAAAACTATACACGAATGGAATGGTCTGCCAACTAATATTGTTACCGCTTCTCACACAGTGTTCCCTTCAATTTTAGAAGAGAGTGTTGTTGTTGTTAACTAATGTCGCCTCTTTCCTTTTTTGCCTATTATAAACGCCACCCCCCCCCCCCCCCTTTTTTTTGGGGCCACATATTTGGGGCCACATATTTGGGGCCACATATGCCGGGAGTGATTTATTTCTTTGGGGCCACATATTTTGGGGTCACATATTTGGGGCCACATATGCCGGGAGTGATTTATTTCTTCTTTTGTTTTGTACTGTGCAATACGTTTTCTTTAATGACATATGTACTTTTGCTTTGTGAACACCCCCTACAACAATGCCTTTGGAGGGCGCTGTAGGTACATGAATGAATGAATGAATGAATGAATGAATGGTTGCGGATCCGAAAGACGAGGGTTCGACCACCGGCGGCGGCTGTCGCATCTCATTGAAGGCAAAAATGCTAGAGGCTCGTTTAAACATACTGAGCGATGTCACTGCACGTGAAAGAAATTCAGGTAGTCGAATTTTTCCGGAGCCCTCCATTACGCGCCGTGCCTCATAATGGTATCGTAGCTTTGGCACGTAAAATCCGAACGATTTTTTGATATCATCAATCTGAAAACTGGGAAGCGACCAGCAGCCACGTAGCCTCTTCGTAAATGCAATCGTTCATTGCGATTTAGAGCAGCGTTGTCGCCCCGCCACGGTGGTCTAGTGGTTATGGCAATCGGCTGCAGATCCGAAGGTCGCGGGATCGAATCCCGGTCGTGGCGCCTCCATTTCGATGGAGGCGGAGTGTTGAGGCCCGTGTGCTGTGCGACGTCGGTGCACGTTAAAGAAGAACCCCAGGTGGTCGAAATTTCCGGAGCCCTCCACTACGGCGTCTCTCATAATCAGGGCTGGTTTTGCGCCGTTGAACTCCACAAATCAATCACAAATCAATCTATTGTTTTGTTTGACCCATTGCTCCGTCATTTTGGGCTAGTGGCTATGGCACTCAGCTGCTGATCCGAAGGTTGCGCGTTCGAGTCCAGGCCCTGGCTGGCTACATTTCGATGGTGGCGAAATGTTGAGAGCCCGTGCGTATACTGTGCGATGACAGCGCACGTTCAAAAACCACCCCAGGTGGTCGAAATTTGCGGAGCCCTCCACTACACAGCGTCTCCTATAATTAAATCGTGACTTTCGGACGTGACACCGCAGAAATCAATCAATGAATTGGTCGGCCTATTCATTTTGTAAATGACTTCCACGCCGATCGGTGAAATTACGAGATAGAGCTGCTCGCCTCCGTTTGTCCGCTGCTTGTTATCTGGCTTACATATTTCTTGCATCACACTTCCACTATGAAGGGGAGTTGACACTCGGGGCACTTTGTCCGGTTCGTGCTTTATCGCGTGTTCTCGTGTTTCGTCGCCCTTTCGCCGCGATAGTGGGGTATCTCTCCTTCGGGCACTCCCGCATTACAATGTGAAAAGGCGCCCGCCACGACCTACCTCTATTGTCGCGCGTTTCGTGGCCCCTCGTCTTGAGGAACCTGTCCATAGTCTGCTTCAGAAGTTCCGTGCAGCACTGCGGAAGCTACAGCCCTCTTTGGCCAATCCAGAGGGCGAACACATGCTAAACGTGTCCTTCCGTGGCTTGTCATTTATTTATTTATTTATTTATTTATTTATTTATTTATTTATTTATTTATTTATTTACAAATATTGCAGGCCCTATTCGGGCCCAAGCAGGAGTGGGTGCATAAATATCAGTGACAATATCAAACGGAATATAAAAAAAAATCGAAATACAAGGTGTAAAATTTAAAATATTCTCAACATTAATAAGGAGCGTAGATAATATATAGGAGTAATAGCAGTAACAGAATACAAAGTACAATAGAAAATTCATAGCACCAATTAGAAACAAATAATATATAAGAGGCATTTAAAAATCAAAAGATAGGTCATTGACGAGATGGGCGAACGATTGTGTTGAGTCCAGCATTAACCGCATTTTCCGGTAACTTGTTCCATAATGAGAGAGCATGAGGGAATAATGAATATTGATGTACGCTAAGGTGACTGAATGGTTGCCTAACTGTCTTATTATCTGCCAATGGTGGGCGCTGCGGGGGCAGCTGCAGCCCTTGAAGGAGGAAGATGAAGCGGGGTGTGCGTGTCCGAACAATTGGCATTACGTTCCGCTTCGGAAGAATTCTGCGCTCGATGGCCTCGTAGCCTTGGCTGTACTGCACGGAACTAGTGAAACAGACTATAGGCGACGGTGTCCTTCGGCGGGGAACCTTGCGGCCTAGTTTTGCGACCCTATTCTCGGCGAAGAAGATTAATAATTGTCCTCCTTTGTTGCCGACTCCAGCTGTCCCGCGGCTGCATTTTACAAGAGGTAACGAGCGCGATTTACGGACGCATAGGTCGTTGGGTGGAAAATACATATCGAGGAGTTGGGCTTCCATATCGTTTCGAGAGGTTTTCGTTTTGGCTTTGGAAGAAGATAAGGCTATTGCTATAAATAGATATGGAGCACTCGTCTAACACGCAAGGTTGAGTAACGAAAATCAGTAGATAAGAAGAAATCGAAGATTGTCTGCAATAGCAGCTTTTTCAACCTCTTGAACCTGTTGGTGGGGCATTGTAACTTCGCTGGCACATAGGCGCGTAGAAAAAAAGTAGAAAAGAAAGTCAGTTCACACTGCTGTGAAAGCTGTACGAAGTGCGCTGCAGTGATTCGCCTGTTTTTTTTCTCGTGTTTATCGTCGACGTTTTTTGAATTATTTCCGCTTAATTTGATCTCAGTATAAGACCAATATGCCAAATGACACATCGTGTGTGCCTTCTACCGGTGGGTTTAAATCTACCGGTGGGTTTAAAACTAAGAAAGAACAGAGAGAGAATTTTGTCGCTCATTCCTTAGGAAGCCGTTGAGCTCAGGACCCCTAACTCAGTAGAGACTTTAGCCGAAAATCGCCAAAAATTTGCCATGTCGTCATTCAGTAATTTTCGGGCCTCTCACATACACACACTTGGCGAAAAATAGCCATGCAGTGGCGAGCTTGATTTGGACGGACGGATGGACGGAAGGACGGACCCGGTCACGTGCGGTGCATACGCGCATTGATTAGTGACTTTGAGCAGACGGAGACGCATATTGTGTTTATGCACCACACGGGATAGTGGGCACCACACAAAGTATGCACCACACGGGATATTGCGACAACCGAGAGCCTGCTGCTTAATTGGTAACGCTATAAATGAAGGCGCAAGTTCTCGCTATTCTCGTTGAGAACGTGAGCGTGAATGCCAACACGTGTACTTCGCTTGATTGAGCTTATTTGTGTCCTCCAGACACCTTGCTCTGCATGCGTACGCTGCAAAAGTGCGAGAGTGCATAACCAGCTTGGCCGAGTGCCGCTTTTTGTAACAGTGAACGCTTGCCGTACGCCCAAGACAAACAGTATCAGCGGCGTCAACGATGTGGCGCTTCTAGGCACCGGACCAACAAGTCTAGCGGAATTTTTGGCCTTTACAGCTGGCTTCGCCGCACGATTACACTCCTTGAGGGAAAGCTTGCTTCTGGAACATCTTTCGTTTACAGCAGGCGATAGTTGTTGCTCTGTCGGCTTTTGCGCACTGGGGTAAGGGGTTGACTAATACGTGGCAGCGGTGATTCCGGACTTTTCTTTCTTTGTTTTTTTTTTGTGCGTGTGTGCGTGTGGGGGAGGCGGGGAGCATAACACACACATGGTTTGCCCGCGAGCTAAGGCTAAAAGGATGACATAAACCTCCTGCCTGGGGCTGTTATAAATAAATAAATAAATAAATAAATAAATAAATAAATAAATAATAAATAAATAAATAAATAAATAAATAAATAAATAAATAAGAATAATGTAACTAAGTGAGAAAGCAAATAAACAAATAAACAAGATGGATAAATATACGACAAACGAATTAATATGCATCGTGAACAATCTCACAACCTGCACTCTAGCAATACTTTCTGCTCCCGTATGAAACTGATTTCTCGCGAATCGCGGGCTCGACGCTCGTTATGAACGCCACATCGGTTAGTGACGCTGCAACGGTGCGTCTTACAAGCCCTGCACATTCGACCCGCGGCGCAACGGTCCCAACGACGCTCACGAGGTAATAATGACGAGTTGGGAATGTATGCATAACGGGAAGCTACGAATCTGGGGCATCGCCATCTGTTAAACATTGCTCCCTTCACTCGGCATTCGACACCTTGTTAACCTTGTCTCATATATCAGAGGGTTTCAAAAGTTACTTCGGTAAGAGTTCCCCGTACGGATCAGATGCAGATTGCGATACTTTTGGAGTCCTTCGTTTCTTCGAACTGGACGAGGCGCTAGTAGCGCCTCTGTGCCCGGTCGTCTGTGTCGTGGTGTTTTGCGCTGCATTCCGCGATGACTCACTAACTCACCGAAGCTCATTCTTTAGTGAGGTACTTAAGTCAACTGAATCACCCAGTAAAGAGCTCATTATTAGCTCTAAATTGATCATTTCTTTTCTCTTTTTCAGATGCACGCGAGTTTGCTGGAAAAAAAAAACAGAACCACTAATCTCCTCGTTGATTTGTCTTTTCTTTTTTTGCTGCTCTCAGGAACTTACCGAGACAATTAGAAGTGAAGGGTAGATTAATTACGCGAGAACGTACGAAGAGGTACGAAATTAGTTTGGAGTACTGCTTACGCGCTGTTGGAGGAAACCATCTTTAGATAATGACGACAGCGTTTACCCGAAAAATAAAGAAAAATGTAACAGACAAAAAACGATAAGATAAAGAAAACGATATCGCTTATGCAGACTCCATTATCAGGAGCTGACGACAACACCCTTCGCTCTGTACTGGTCGTCCTCATTCACTTCCAGCGATTGACGTCCTCTTAAATGACCCACGTTTTGCTCATCTGCGGGTGTGTTTGTTTTTCTTCCTCTTTTGCTCTCATCACTCTTATTTGTTTCGTCGGCATTTTGTTCTTTCGTCCCAGTGAGCGGAGAGTCGATTGAAAGGCGACAATTAAGCGTGAGAGCTCGCTAGGCCTAACAGTTTTAATTACCAAGCTTTGTCCCCGTTGTCATCTAAGGTAGGCCGATTACGCGTCCGCGTTAATAGCAGGGAGAAGGGGATATATATATATATATATATATATATATATATATATATATATATATATATATATATATACGTGTGTGTGTGTGTGTGGAGAGAGCGCGAGAGAGACCTGCTGCCGTAAAAGCCATCGCCGTCCTTCATTACCTTACCCCGTTGAAACCGTGCTATTTTTTTTGTTTTTTTTTAAGTGTTGGGGGATAGGTGGGTGAGTGGGGTAAGGAAGCCATTATGGCGTCCGATCGATAGGATGCTTATCGGGCGCGTAATTAACAGCGAAGAGAGCCGGTGTTCGACGACGTTGCCAGGTTTGCGTGACTGCCTCTCTGCGCCCGCGTTTTGTTGAACTGTCGCTTTACGCTGATTGCCACGCTCGTTACGAAGACTGAAAATGGGCGTCGCGTTGTTGGTGAGCTAGTGGGACAGTCGAAATTTCTTATAAAAAGAACGAAGAGGAAAATATTCGTAGGAGTCCTTACCTATTACATGAGGGACGTTAAAGGGGGGAAACGAGATGTTTGGCAGAACAAAAAAAAAAAAAAAAGTGCGTCCAGCGGATTCGAACCCAAAACGTTACGCAGCCCAGCATTACGTGACCGCAATTTGGCATAGGCTGTAAATGTTAACTTTGAATGGTCCTGCGTATCCCTGACCGAGGAATATTCTTGTGTGCGGCACTCTTATCATTGTTAATTGCAGTGTAAATGGCAAGCACGCGTCTTCGTTATACTGTCAAGAATTATCACTCATGTTAGTCATACACCGCACCTTTCGTTGCCAGTTCTGGCATACACTTATGGATCGAGACGCGAGTTTTCCATTTTTTATTTGTTTCCCGTCCTTAGACTCTTTGAACGGGTCCCTGCAACACTCTATAATAGCGAAGCTGCTTTCTGCGCCGACAGGCAGAAAGCCTGTCAGCGCATGAGGTGGTGAAGAATTATGCGAGGGTTAGGAAGAGGGTAGGGCGCACACCGGCTACGTCACTTCTTATTTTGTTCTGAAAGAAAGGTACGTAAGTTTTCTTTATTTGTGGAACTCAAAACGAGAAAATAAAGCATTACAGGGGACATTTCGGTGATTACGGAATCAATTTAAGCCGCGTACCCACCTACTCAAGTTCAGCTTCTTTCCGCACACTGTTGAAAAATTTCAATTCATTACCTGATACCATCAGATGCTTACCTTTGGAAGAATTCCTAGGTCAATGTTTAGAGCCACGCCATGTTTCAGTAATGCCTATCGCATTCTTGTTCTTTTTTGTTTGTGTGCTTCTTACAGTGTTGTACTGTTTTGCGATAACATTACTTTGTATATAGGGAATGTGTAAAACCCACTCCTGCGATAGCCCAATTTGGCTGCAGTGTGTAAAAATAAATAAATAAATAAATAAATAAATAAATAAATAAATAAATAAATAAATAAATAAATAACGCTAGTCCTACTTCGAGGTACGGACTGCATGTTCCCTATGAAGTCATACGTTGAAAGAAGGGGAGATGGTTTCCAGCGGTATTTGAAGCCAGATTTCAAATTCCCTGGTGCGCACGGCGCACTAATGTTTTGCTCAAGCCTTCACAGGAACCTCCGGGACTGATGGGCACCATCTTTAACTAGACTATGTTAATAAAAGTATCAGGACACGCATGTGTTAGGGCACGCATGTTTTCTGGCACAACAGCTGCAGTTGCTAATTTTGGATCGTACTGGATAGCTGTTGGCTAATTTGAGCTCCCCGCTCTTATGTCTTATTGAAAACTCAATGGAATTAATGCAGACGTGCCACTGTGCATCCTCCCGTCATTGCGCTTCCCATACTACAACTGCCTCCCTCTTATGGACAAATTCTGATAATGCCTGTCTCTGCTTCTTTTCAGCCACATCCAGTAGCGGAGTGCTTGGTTACGGTGTCTCATTTTTTTACTGCAAGGCAAGGAAAAGAAGCATACGCATTTTGGGCCCCAAGGTTCACCCCCGGTTCCTACTTCCGGTCTTATAATTTACTTCCGGTTTTTACTTTCGCTTTGTTCATTAAAATCCAGTTTCTGCTCTTGGTTTGTTACTTCGAAGTGCGATGCGATCAATCAATCAATCAATCAATCAATCAATATTTATTAGTCGTGTCAAAAATTTAATACAATGCAGGTAAATATGCAGGAGGAGGTCCCAAGGTTACAAACCGCAGGCGGGACCTCCTATGCTAATACAATAGAAAAATTCAATAAGAACAAGGAATAACATCACTGAATAACATCAGGAACATCACTGAATGTTCAGTTAGAGAGAAAGCAATTTCACGAAATCAATGGAATGCAGCTGTTATACAATGGATAAACACTTTTTTTAATTTTCCTTTAAACCTCATAAATGGTTGAGAAATGACAATACTGTCCATCCTGCAATAATATAACGACTGGGTTGTCCTACTCATTTTTTTTTTTTAACACGAAAGTGTTTTATGGCGGGGTCGACCACAACTTTACTGCGTCACTATACGTCACTGCCGTAACGGATATGATGCAGCAAAATTTACATAAGCAATGACAAAGAAAAAGCAAGCAGAACAATTTGCGCTAACGCGTCCGGGATCGAGCCCACGATCGCTCGAACGACGACGAAAGGTGCCTGCCGCGCTGCCGACTGAGCCATCCTTGGCCACGTTAGAAGGAGCACGAACGCGCCCATGTAACGCTTCATTTAAGCTTTCTCCATCCAACTCCTTCTCGTTGTGTTCTCCGTTGGCTAGGGTCTTGCCGCCAACTAGAATCGGTGCAGCGAAGTATCGTCATAGCACCAAGGAACACATATAATTCGGCCTGGGTAGTGTCAGCGCTCTCGCTGAGGCTACCCTACCCCGAAAATCGCAGTTCGCTGCAGTTCGGTCATTTCACTTTCCCGTTATACCGATTCCTATAACAGGGGGATCAGTCACGTTTTTTTTTTTTTTTAATCCTCGAACCTCAACTTTGGCTCTCTTTGGATCGGGGTGTCGGTGTAATATTGTTTGATTTGCTTTTAGGCAAAACAGTGAAGGTACAAGGAAGAAGGACAGAGCAAGACAGAACTCACTGAAGATAAAACAGACAAAAGGGAATTCTTTCAGGCCTTTTGTTCTTTTCCTTTCTTTTTTTTTTTTTTTTTGTCGTGCCTGATGCACTGGTTGACGAGTCACAGGGTACGCGCGACTACCCAGACGCGCGCAAACACGCCCGCGGCGAAGCGTTTATTCGGCGAGGGAAGCAATCTCGGCGAGACCCCCGACTACACGAAAATGGTTTCCAGTATGACCGTGAAGGACTGCTCATCTTCGTCTGCCGGGGACGATGCGCGCTTGTCTGTTCTTCCTCTTATGCCTGGGCTGTGCCCGTCCAATGTAATCTGTCCAGTGCGCGGTGACCTTCACGCCAGAACAGTTGACACATAAATGCACAAGATTTGGCGACATCCACGACACTAGCGGTGTTCTTCGTCTTCCTCGCGTAACGGGCAGCATGTCTCCTTGTGACGCAACTTTCTCGCGCAAGAGGACGCGGCTTGTGTTTGTCTCGCGGCTTCTATAGCTACCAGAGTGAACAGACTGCTCTTTTTTGGCAAATAATTTCTGCGGAAACCCGCAAGGTGGAGTAACGTTAGTGAAAGGGAAAGTTAGCATCTACCTGTTTTGTAGCACCAGGTTACAAGGAAATCCATTCGGATTTCTCATAAATGAAAGCTTCCTAGTAGCCGAAAAATTCGTCCTGATCCGGGGTTCGAACCCGGGACCAACCCATGACGAAGAAAGCCCGGGACCAACGACCTTTCTTCGTCATTGGTTGCAGAGGTGTAGCATAAGCCGTTACTCTTTTTTTTTGTTTTTTCAGTCTGTATAGCTACAATACAGAGGGCGAGGCCGCTCTGCGCCTCGTTTGAATTCGCTTACGTACCTTGAAGCACCTCCTAACTAGAACAGAAGGTCAGGGGGAGATGGAGGCTTCAGTTGATGAGTAGAGCGTTCGTGAATCGTCATTTAGACTTCTTTATGGATAGAAACAAGAGTGACACGGAGCGACTGGAAGCACAGTGAGCCAAATACAACATTCGTTCCTGAATACCAGTTATATTGGGTTGCCTGTATTTTATGTACGGTGCTAGTTTCATGTTCTTTCAGGACATGTACTCACTGACAATAAATTGTTGCAGTAGGCTCGACTGTATTGTTTATAACATCCACGAGTTTTGTCTTGTTTTCTGTCTTTTTTTTTATTCCGTCTTTAGTGGGCTGGCTCCTCAAAAAAAATCCTCATATACGGAGACATTGATGCGCGCGGTATCACAAGCCGCAGTCAGTTGTCATGTTTCTCTTTCCTTCTCCATACTCGACAAAAGAACATCGCTGATGTACTCATCTGCGTTTCGGTATAGGCGCTATTTTTTTTTCTCTTAATATGAAGCATTGAGGTGTACGAACTATTGCCACCAAGTAAATCTAGACTTTCGCACCGTCCCTTTCCATTACGTAAATCCGTGTCAAGCTCCTTTCAGGCCCATCGTGACAGCTTGAAGCCTGCGGTGTTTTGCAACCTTAGTGGAAGATGTGGTTGTGCTCGTCGGTTTATGTACTTGAAGAGTTTAGAACCGCATACGTCAGGGCATGATGACATGTATGACACAAGACACACATCCGCTGTTTCATTTTTCTTTTTACAGCGGAGCTGTTAAAGCCGCGCTATATATATATATATATATATATATATATATATATCTATATATATATATATATATATATATAATATATATATATATATATAGAATCAAAGGGTCACGTAGAAAAAACAACATTTATTACGACGTTTCGGCCGCGAGACCGGCCTTTTTGAAGCTTCTTTGTAGTAGAAGCTTGAAAAAGGCCGGTCTCGCGGCCGAAACGTCGTAATAAATGTTATGTTTTTTCAACGTGACCCTTTGATTCTATAACTGGCCTGCTGCCAAGGATTTATCTTTGAAGTATATATATATATATATATATATATATAGAATCAAAGGGTCACGTAGAATATATATATAATGTTGGTCATGGTGACGTGCACAGCATCGAGCTAAGTAAGCTGGCGAGCGTGTGAAATCAGGACAGGAGGTGCACATAGGGAAAGACAGGCAGATAGCAAGACAGGCAGAGAAATAAATAAAAACAAAATAAAATTTCCCGGAGGTGGAATTCGAACCCGCGGGGTACCGGCGTGCAGCATAACAACTACATCGACTCTACGCGCCTGCTGGCAGAGCACGCATCTATGGAAACCATACGATTGCGTTGTACCGACAGTTGTAACACAACCCTGCTGTGGGCGAGAGAAAGAGAGACAGATAGAGAGAAAGAAGGGGGGGGGGGAGGGCTTAAATAGTGCAAGGAAAGGTAAGTGTGGCTTTGCAAAAAAAATCGTTGCTCCGTTGCTTAACGTTGCAAAACATTGCAGTGCTTTCCTACGCCCCCACAGCTCGGCGTTTCATTGGTGTTTGCGATAGTAGAGACACGCATAACTATTTTTTTTCCCTTCGCAAGTAATATGTTTACTTGAGTGAATCATGCAGCATCCGTATATGCAAGGATGCGAGTATCTGTTTCGCAGACCGAGTCGAAGCCTAAACATAGCAGTCATCTTGCTTCTCATACGAACGTTATAGAGAGGCCTCTCCAAAGACAGCTTTCCGCTTTTAACCACATCACTGCGGTATTCCACGCATACACATATTTTACTTTCTTGCGTGGAAATACTTCCATGAACTATGCCGGGAAAATAGTAACCCGGGAAATAAATCAACTACTTCTCTCGTAGTTTTTATCGAAGATGTGTCAGTGTTAATAATTAAGTAAATATCTGCATTGCATAAATTGCCATGTGTGTTACTTTTTTATTTGTTCATATAATCTAGTTTCTTGTGCAATGATTGAATGATTGCGGTTTTTATACATTAATCCAAACTGTTACATTAAATTTGTACAATTGATTACTGTACGCGCATTTTTACATTTACGTTTTTTTTTTCCTGTACGGTTCCAAAGTACTTCATTTACACCGCTTATTTTGCCAATGCTTGTGCGCAAACTGTTGTTTTCAGGTTGGAGGACACCGTCAGCCGTTAATGCCTTTCGTCCTCTCTCTTGCCTAAGTGTATTTGAACACTTGAATAAAAATCAATTTCAAAAACTCGCCCACAAGCCTGTCACTACTTTCACCCTGCAGGTGCTTTCACAGGCACTCACTTGCCCGTCTTCGTCTTCACTGTTCTGTGCAAAGCATGTGTACTGATTCTATACCCTGTCAGGATATATTTTTCAGAACTTTCCCATAAATGTCATGCCGCTCACCACAACTATACCGTTCCCCGAAGCACACAAGCCTCTCTTGAGTCCGCTTTCCCTTCTGAAACTCTCCTTACGGCAATGGCCACATCCGGCGTGAACAAACAATAACCCGTTACCTTTCAGGTAAAGCGTGGACTTCTCAGCGACGCGCAGCAAGTCGACTCAGAGTCTCCGGCGCAGGGTTCTTGACAGCACATGAAAGTGCGGCCGGAAGCTTTTGCAACGTGCCGCCGTCCGCTGTCTGAGTGTGCTCAGCGTCTCTCGGTTGTAAAGGCGGTCCGTTTAATCAGGACCTTCTCGTGTGGATTGGGGGAGGGTCCCTCCGGCGCGCTTTTGCGTCCCTTCCTGTTTACCGAAGATCGTCTCATGCACTTCATAACAGGTAAACGTGTTTAGACTGAGCTTGGCAAATGAAAGATATCGTAAGAACACCTAAAGATTCTCGAAGGTTGGGCTCGGGCTGATGCACTCAGCGTCAAACTTGTGATACGCTGTTTCTGTTAAGGCAAAAGCTTTATGTCTCATTCCCCTTGAAAGAACCGGTGGCAGAATGGATATTGTACATAGAGGAAATTCGAAAACTTTAGTCTCGCTTCACTTGATATTTGCTGCCCCGTCACGGTGGTCTAACGGCTATGGTACTCGGCTGCTGATCCGAGGGTCGCGGGATCGAATCCCGGCTGCGGCGGCTGCATTTCGATGGAGGCGAAATGTTGAGGCCCGAGTACTGTGCGATGCGAGTGCTCGTTGAAGAATCCAAGGTGGTGGTCGAAATTTCCGCAGCCCTCCACTACGGCGTCTCTCATAATAACAGCTGGTTTTGGGACGCAAAACCCCAGAAAATCAATCAAATCAATTGATATTTGCTAAAATCGGCATGGAAGGGTACAAATGGTTGATATTTGGGATATACGTCCTAAAACCACGATAAAGATTATGAGAGACGCCGTATAGTGGAGAGATCGGGAAACTTCGTCTGCCTGGGGTTCTTTGAACGTGTTCTGATATCGCACAGTACACGGGCTTCAACATTTCGTCTCCATCGAAATGCAGCTGCCGTCGCCGGGATTCGATCCCGTGACCGAGTGCCGCTGCCACTAGACCGCAGTGGCGAGGCACCGGTTACGAATGTATGACTGACATGGCTCATAGGTCACAATATATATACACGAAGTACGTCACATCTGTGTCCTTTACGTGACTGTCTTCGGCCACAACACCACGTATCATTCACACGTGATTGTCTGTTAACCTTTACGGCATATGCCACATTCCATTCACGTGATCTTCGACTGTTTAAAGTTACGGTTTCTAAGCGCCAGGCCCTTGGATCGACTACACAGGTTTCAGTTCTCCCTTTTACGTCTGATCGATTTCTGGGATTTTTACGTCCCAAAACCACGCCATGATTATGAGAGACGCTGTAGTTGAGGTCTCCGGAAATTTCGACCACCTTGGCCTCCGCCCCAGGGCATATTCCAAACTCTGAAGTGATGCCTTTGAGTCGCGGCACACGGCCCAATTTGCGTGGTTGCTCTTCCAAGACGTATTGCAAAGCTCCTCTTTCGCAAGCTCTGCCGCCGCAGATGTTGTTACGTGCGACAATTTGAATTTGTAATTGCCACTGCTGCAGGTGGAATTACAACAGCAGCTGATGAGCTGGTAGACGAGACCGACCAGTCAGTGTATATCTGTGTTGAGCCAGCATATGTCTCGTGCATGAAGAAAAAGACCGACCACTCAAATGCAGCTTTAAAGCAAGCTGTCATTGCTTGGACCCATAGCCTGAAGGAGCTGGTGTCCAGGTATGTGCAGCGTATGAAATAACACCCGTATAGACATTCATGCATGTATACACGTATGCATTTACATTTTGTAGACCAGAAAGGTAGAAATAAGTGTACGTACACATAGGGATTCATAACGTTATGCGAAGGGTGCGTACGTGCTCTTTCGTCCACGCTAATTTTTTTCCCACTAATGGCGCAGTTACACGTTCCACTTAAAAGTACCATTAACGCCCCGCACACGCCTTTCTTGGCTTCATTGCCTGTTCTTTCTATTGGGCTGTGTGCTACAAAAAGCCGTATATCCATTTTTTCTCCTTGGCGCGCACGGTACACAGCACACACACACACACACACACACACACACACACACACACACACACACACACACACACACACACACACACACACACACACACACACACACACACACACAAACAAACAAACAAACATTTACAGTTCACAGCACTTTCTACTTCGTAAGTCCTGCGGCCTAAAAAGCTGCGCTTCCTTTACTTACCGCCATCGATACACGATATCGCTGTTTACCTAGCAGATGTTGGCGACGAGACCACTGTGTGCAAATCTCCAGCCCACGGGGGTTCGGACGTCGCAGAGTGTGTGTGTGTGTGTGTGTGTGTGTGTGTGTGTGTGTGTGTGTGTGTGTGTGTGTGTGTGTGTGTGTGTGTGTGTGTGTGTGTGTGTTTTAATTCGCGGCATGTTTGTTTTCGCTTCTCTTTGTGTACATCAGCGGTGTGGACACTTTCGTCGAACAGCGGCGCGACGTGCTTTTAATGTGCTGGAGGCGTACTGAAAAGGAAAAATATTGCGCGTAAACACGGCTTTCCAACTAGCCCCCGCAGATTGTATTGCCCAGAGTCTGCAATACAAGAACGCGCCAGGTGGGTGCAGCTTTAAAATAAAATAATGACTGTCGTTAGCCCGGCGACTCTCTTCGTTATAGATGCAATGATGCATTTAAAATATCCAGTTATTTCATGTTGGCCGTGAACCTTTCAATTTGGGAACACGCCGTCTCAATATGCTTTAGCTTTGTAATTTGATCAATGTCCTTCACTTATATATATGGGATGTGTTTTAGTATTATATTTCACCGTTTTTACGGCAATAACGCTGGGGTAATGTGCCGCCTTGTTGATTCAAGTATTGCATTTTTGTTCGAGCAAACGATCTCCTATTCGTTTTCTTATTGTGATCCCAAAAAGATGCATGTTAAAATCCGGTAGCGTTTGGTAGCGTTTCGGTGGAGCGGAAATGCTAATTTAGATTTCGGTGCACCTTAAAGAGCAACCAATTGGGCGAAAATTTTCGCAGCCCTACACCACGGCGTTCGTATCCTTTCCGCTGTTTCATTCCCTTTCCCCGTACACCCACAAACACTGAGCAGGGCTCCCTAGAACTAGCCCACGCATCCGTGCTACTGCCTAGAAAGACTCCAGAAAGTAGCGTCCTATCCCTAAACGAATCAAATTGTTGTTTTCCTCAGTGACCTGAACTCTCGCGCGTTCATCGTAAGGGATTTTTTTTTTTTCGAACCCGCCGAGTGCGATTACACGGAGAAAGGAAGCATTGTCAGGGGAAGAAAAACTGAAGTCATTGTGATATTTTTTTCTTCGTGCATTATAAAAGATATCAAATTTCGCTTCTAATTAATCGGCCTTCAAGGGGCGGTCTGTTGGCGCTGCGTCGTGCTGGCTGTTGCTCTTAAATGAAGCTGAAGGTGAATGAATATATGTACATCGAAAAAGCTTTTTTTGGATACGTCTTCACCGTCCTTTTATAAGCGTTCCTCCTCGCGATATCTTTGGAAAACTCGTTTCGAGGAGTTACTTCCTCAGCGAGACGTCTTCAAGACGTTGTGCACTATAGTACATGGAACACTTCGAATGAACAAAAATGGACGCAGGACACGAAGAACTCCGCCTATCGTGACGTGCGCTGCTGCGTATGGGAACAACAGATGGCTAGAGGATATTTATTAAGCATTGATTTATTAAATTTAACACCGCAAGTGTAGAGCCTTATAAACACAAGCTACGAGCGATGACAGCATGAAAGCTGCACAACGGCAGCATGACTGGTCCGATCACCTGTATTGATTGATTTGTGGTGTTTAACGTCCCAAAATCAGCTCTGATTATGAGAGACGCCGTAGTGGAGGTCTCCGGAAATTTCGACCACCTGGGGTTCTTTAACGTGCACTGACATCGCACAGCACACGGGCCTCAACATTTCGCCTCCATCGAAATCCTGCCGCCTTTCACCTGTAGCGAGCAGCGTGACAAAATATTCAAAATACGTGCTTGCGTCAGTATGGAAGGACATAAATGTAGCAGGAAAAGAAATGTCACACCTCTCAAACGACGAGGAAATACTTTTCAGAAGATGCAGAACAATTCACGCGCGAAATTACTTGCTACGCGCGGGCTTGTTACTTTCCGTGATTGTGAGCTATATACTTGGTATACTTGTCATGTACACAAGTATCACTCGACTCTTTCTTTGAGTGCCCCGCCTCGGCGGTCTGGTGGCTATGGCACCCGGCTACCGATCCGAAGGTAGCGGGTTCGAATCCCGGTCCCCGACGACTGCATTTCGGTGGAGGCCTAATGTTGAGACCCGTGCGCTGTGCGATGTCAGTGCCCGTCAAAGAACCCCTAGGTGGTCGGAATTTCCGCAGCCGTCCGCTACGGCGTCTGTCATAAGGGAGCTTTAGCAGCTGCGGCTTACCGTACGGGAAGTACGCTAATGCCGTACCGTCGTTGTCGGCACGTAGAAAATTTAGTTTCTGAAGACTTTAGCAGCAAGTTTTATCTCCTGATGACGTTTCCGTGCTTACCGAGCAACTAGTGCAGCTCTCTCTGACTAAAATAGCCGCGTGCCGACCATGACGGTGCGGCATTACCGTCATTACCGTACGGTAAGCCGGCGCTGCTAAAACTCCCTATAATCGTATCTTGGTTTTGGGTACTTAGAACCTCGCAAGTCAGCCAGTCAATCAAGTTTCACGGGGCACACCATATATGGTGGGGGTCTCCAAAACTTTTCGGCTGTCCCAGGGTTCTTTAGCGTGCACTGACATCGTACGGTGTACACGGACCTCTAGCATCCTCGCCTCCGTCGAAAGTAACTAACGGACCGAGCACACCATCCTGCGCACTGCAAAGCCTGCCATTGTGAGCCATGCTTTGCGCGAACGCCGATTCTTGGAATCAAACTGCCGGAGAATTGTTGGAAGCGTATCATATCAAGAAGAAAGGGTCCGATTATATTATGGACACGTCCGGTCACTTTGTATTCTACAGAAATGTGCCCTATCCGAAGGATGTCATCGCCCCCGCCACGGTGCTCTAGTGGGTATGGCACTGGGCTGCTGATCCGAGGGTCGCGGGTTCGAATCCCGGCCGCGGTGGCTGCATTTCGTTGAGGCCCGTGGGCTGTGCGATGTCGGTGCACGTTAAAGAACCCCAGGTGGTCGAAATTTCCGGAGACCTCCACTACGGCGTCTCGCGATCATAATCAGAGCTGGTTTTGAGACGTTAAACCCCACAAATCAATCAATCAATCAAGGATGTCATCATGCCCATGTCACTATGCGCGTCACCTTGGCTGTCTCCGCAAGCGCAAAAATGTCATCTTTTCATTCGTCGTTTGAGTCTGTCAGTAAGCACTTGGTGGTTGGTGCTTCACTTTCTCCTTTTTTCTGTCCCCTTTTGACGAAATGGTTTTCGTGCCACAACCTGGTACATATACGACCGCCGCAGTCCGGGATCGAACCCGCGTAATTCGGGTCAACTGTCGAGCACCACATACCAGAGCGCCAGCCGAAAGCCCCTCTTTGAAGCAGGCTTATATGGGCCTGTTTTTTTTAGGGGCGAAGCTCCTTAGGCTGTGGGTCGTTCCCTCCTCCGTACATAGTATGTAGCCACCTGTAGTTTTATGAAGTGCTCACTAGATGGCATGGTGGCGCCGCGGTGCTCGCTTCATTCAGATGTATTGGAACGCGTAGCATGGGAGTCCGTCCGTCTGTCTGTCTGTCTGTCCGTCCGAGCGCTGCGGTGCTGCTTAGCTAGTACGTGAATTGATCAATAGATGGCGCGGAGGCGCTCGCTGCGTGCTCTAGTGTGATAGTAGAGCGCTAGATGGCGACACAGTGTTTGTCACGTCTTTGATGATATACTGGGCAAGATTCACGGTTTTTACCGATGATCCTTCGGAGCTTCGCCCACTCATCATCACTCACTCCGTGGATATGCGTGGATTTTTTATTTCTTGGTGCTCTAGTTGAACCTTGTTTATCATGTCAAGCTGGACAGATGTATTGCACAAGCAGTTCAAACCGCCCTCATAGTGTTCGCTTTCATGCGCACGTGGCTTTGTTTGTCGCTCGCTCTCCTGCCTGCGAACGATTCGATTTCAGCTGCACACCTTGGCGTCGTGTTTTCGGCTGCCGCGCTTCGTCCTTGACCACCCTGCCATATTTTGTGGTACGAGTATTTGTTGTCGTTGCTTTTTTAATGCAAAGCGTTCCATCGATGGGTGTTTCATAAGGACAGCTCCTATTTCAGCAACAAACGTCTCTCCACCTAAATTTAGGAGCCCAAATCTCGAAAATTGTAATATGCAGTACGTACAAATTTTCGCATAGAAGTGCAATCAATATTTTTTTTTCCGCTGATGTATTTTCATTTTCTTTTTCTGACTTGTGCCAATGACCGTGACTTCTACCATCGACGTTCATTGAACGACTCTTCTGACCCCGGCGTTTTTTGGGCGCCAATTCGTTTCCGCCGATTAATTGTCGTTTTCGCCGAGTCGTAGTCATTATTGAGCCACTAATATATTCTGCTATCACTGTCGTTAAAATCATAGCCTTGTACCCATTACGATAATTAATTATCGATTTTGGGACAATCTGAGATTTGACCTATTTTCCGCTTTGTCGTGCTCATTACCATAATTAATTTAAGGACTATCATTATCGTGTATTACTGCTTTTAGAAATTACCTGTCGACGGATATAAAATGTTGTAAAATGTTGTGGGGTTTGTAATGATGTTATCGAGTTATCAATATTTTCTGCACGTATGTCTGTGCGATTTTTTCCCGACTCTTCGCTCACTATTTAGAGGTAACCTCAAAGCGATTGACATAAGGCTTTTTTCGCCTTATTACGTCATGCGCGCTAGAAAGCTCATTATTTTTGTAGTAAATGGCAAATGAGTTCTGCGGAATTCCACAAGGTGGAGTAACGATTATGCGAGGGAAAACCAGCACTCCCTCCATTGTACATACACAAACCTACAAGGAAATAAATGCGGATTTCTCATAAATTAAATATTCTTAGTTTACGAAAATTGTAGAAACTGTACAGTGCCGTGAAAGACGGTTGTCTTGGATGTAATGGTAAAATGTGCTCTCTTACTGAAACCGGCAACTGCTGACACTTTCAGATAATGAATCAATAAATTAACTGCTTGTGTGAAACCTGCCTCACGTGTTCGCTAAGAGCCAGACCTGGCTAACATTGGCTAATGTATGGCTAAACACTTTACCTATCGGTGGGCTAACGCTGGCCAACGTTGTCGGAACGTGTGGCGATATAGCGTGCAATATAAGTCTGTGCTTTTAAAGAAGCGTTAAACAGATCGGGAAATGTCTTCTGAAAATTTTGTAGGATTTATGTATTCGGAATCCTGGCAGCCTTGCAGTCTATAATATGTTTTGTTTCGTTGTATCTTGTGGGTTGGTTTAGAGCGAGAAAAAGCACAGTGTCGGTGTCCTGAGCGCGCGTTCCCCTGAACTCTGTAGCTGACGTCACCTTAGTTGCCACCATGGCCTCCGAGATCGGCGCGCCCTCGGAGGCCCTGAGAAAACAGTGCGTGCTCCAGCTTTGCATCCGAACGGCGTCACCACACCATGTCCAAGCGTTTTCTTAATGTCTAGCTTTCATGTAAACATAATATTTTTGAGCAAGCGAAAGTTAACGATATGTCTGCACTTTTAAATATCTTCAGCTGACGTCACTGAAACGTCACTGAATAGTACCTATGCGGTCCTGTGGTGTCGCATAGTCGTCTAGGGAGCGAAAGAACGGTGTGATTTCAGACGGGCGCTATTGAATGCACAGTGAATGTTGCGACAAGATGTTTTGGAATCAGATCGTGCAATGCCTATTTAAGCAGTTGAAATTACAACGGGGCACCTCGATATTCTTTTCACGGCCGCTTTAAAGCCAGCGGCTTTTGTTTTGTGTTTAGCGCCGTTTGAGGGGTCTGTAAACTACGCCGAAGTCCAACAATTTGTGTTGAGGAGAGAGTACGGTTTTGTACGATGTGAACATGACGTCGAAAGAAATTGGCGAATAAGTTGAGTAATATATCAGTACTGCAAAGTATAGAACAACCTCCTCATGGCTTCTTCTACCGGTTTCTGTATGCCGCCCGGCTTCCCTACTCTTCCACGCTGCGGACAAAGGTAGGCGTAGCCCGTCGTCGCGGCTACGCCCACCTCTTTTTATTTATTCTTTTTTTGTTTATTTTTATTTATTTCACAATACTGCAGGCCAGCCTAGCGCCGGCAGGAGTGGAATTACAAAACCAGGAGAACGGTACAGAAATAGTTGCTAACAAAACTGGCGCCGCATGCAGTACACCAGTTCCGATGAGGTAATCTTTAACAAGGAAATGAAAAAGGAAAACAGCACAAATATAACAATACTCGCAGAATAAGTTATGTAACAGTTTCAGCAATTCGATATTCGGAAGCGCAACACGACGTTAGCGAATCAGCGCTGCTCGATCGCCGGTACATGCGCGACGAGTGCTCTGCCAAAATCGCGTCACCGCTGAGCGAAGGCGCAGTTTCGTAGTGCTGGTTTATAGCATTCGACGAGGTAGGTGATTTGCCGAGTTCCTCAGCGAAAAGAGCGACGTTGCATAACGGGCGAATCGTCAAGATCTGGAGAGGAGCGCTTGTATCTTATCTTATCAGTTGCAGGGATTGGGGCTGTCAGCCGGATTTCAAGAAGCGCGTCGTACCAAAACATCGCGAGCAACTCGCGAGAGAAATTATAGAAGCGGATAAGATACAGTAGCTATACGTGAGCGCCCCGTATCAGCATGGCGTCGACTGCCCTCACCAAAAAAATTACAGCATATCCACGGAGTGAATGATGATGAGTGGGCGAAGCTCGGGATGTGCATCGTAGATCGTGCCGAGTTCCGGATTAATTTAGTTAACGCGCATGCTACGAATCCTCACGGTTCAACTATGCATAATGCACAAGTGAAATCTCCCACCGGCACTTCATTGCAAGTCAAGATCCCGTGCATATATATATATATATATATATATATATATATATATATATATATATATATATATATATGTGTGTGTGTGTGTGTGTGTGTGTGTGTGTGTGTGTGTGTGTGTGTATGGGTTCTGCCGGTGAACGCTTCTCCAACGCGAGCAGTCGGTATTTCTCAATCAAGAAACTCGCTAGGAGACGCTGCCTGCGCCAACGTTGTCTCTCGCGTTTGCCGGGGCAGTGTCGAGTTTGCCGGGGAGCACGTGGCTCCCGGCGCTCGCGGCGAGGGCGAGCGCCGGGAGCCACGCGCTCGCCCTCGGCGCGTGCGTGCCCTCCGGCAGGCACGCGCCGGTGGCTACCTACTACGACGACTACTACTACTACTACTATGGACGCACGACCCACGCCTTAAGGAGCTTCGCCCCTAAAAAAGAAAGCATTTCCCCGAGGGTGAACATGGTTAAGTGCGAATGCACGGGGTGATGCTATGAGGGGGAGTAAAGTTATGATTAAAGTGTAATTAATGAATTTAAAGTGTTGTCATGATGCATTGTACACACACACACATTTATACACGAAGTATTATTTATTTACACCTCGCAATTTCGTAGATGCATAAATGCACACATCGCCGAGCACGTCACACGCACACACACACACTCTACACACGTCACTACAGATCAGCACCTATTGGTGTTATCGTTGTAGCTCACGGTTAGTACCAGCGCTTTGTGATCCGAGAAATGTACGGTGAGCGGATCCGGCAAGACGGCGCGGACCGTACAGTTCCTACTGAACGCCAAGTCTATGAAGCCACCGTTGATCGCAGTCGAGGTTGATGCCTGCGATGGATCCATACTGCGAAAGACTTCACCGACCGTGGAGCCGAGCGAGAAGAGAGCGAGCGGCAGCCGGCGGACGTTTATATACGGACTGACGCGCCGGCGCCACACACACAGCTGCACAGCGACGCCAGCTGCACAGCGCGCCGTGACGTCACGCCGCGGAGAGCGGTGCGCCCGCGCAAACCGCGGTGAGGAGGCGGAGCGCGCGCAGTCACGTGGGGTGTGACGTCGCTGCGCCGTTGCTACAGACGCTCCTCTCCGCTCCTCGCGCCGTTGCTATGGGACAGCGGATTCAGGGTCGCTTATAAAGTGCATTCGCACTTAAAAGGAAACCGACCGTCTGACGTCGATGCGATGGGGTACACGATGTGACCCAGATTCTCCTGTTCGTGAGCTGTCAATTTTCCGCGCATATGTTTCTGGCGGTTTCGCCGACGACGCTCACTTGAATTCAGCGCTTGTGTTGTCTTCTTGTCTCTGTTCTCGTTTTTTTTTCTGCGCTGTTCACCATGCTGATTTCGTATCACCAACTCGCCCAAGCTATTATTATTATTATTATTATTATTATTATTATTATTATTATTAGACATAGCGTATGCACTGGGCACAGCAGCGCTGGGATGTCAGCAAGAAGTGATCGTCGCTGCCTTCTCTACGAAAAAAACGACCTTCCTTGCGGGCGTAAAAAAAATGATAATAATAGGTCTGGCCGATGTTCGCGTGCCCTTTTGACGACCACTCCGGGAATTTATTGACCATGTCAAGATCATGGCGATTCTATGCTCCCCAGGCGACTCGTATCACACTTATAATAGTAGAGGTCCTCAGCAAATGCGAAAATAATTTTTATGAGCAAAAAACGCGTGAAGCCGGAACCGGAATCCAGCCCAGCAGTGACGTCAAATTAGTCGGCCCGCCTTTCGTATGGCGCGACAGCGCATGCGCCCTTCTCCTGGCGGTGATGTCGCAAAGGTTGGCCCGCGCGCGCAGATCTCGGAGGCCATGGTGTGGTACCGGTGCGATTCTGTCGCTTTGCCGATGATGCACGTCAACCCACAGCGTGGCCATAAACTGTAGGAAGCCAGGCGGGCGGTTTCATGTAATCAGTAAACGTTAGTTTGTAAGTAATCTGTGCATCTGTCGAGCCCATAACTTCGCAAAAACGACGAAAGTTTGCCGAGGAACGTACCCAGAGAATTTCATTGAAGTCCATTGAACTCGACAGATCGCCGGAGTTGGCTTTTAACAATCAACTTTGGGCATAAGTTGTTATAGTAATACAGTACAAGAATACGTTACATGGTACAATGTGAATGCTCCTGTATTAATAATATTGCCACAGGTGCAAGAAACTACTCACTTTATTAGTAATTATTTTATCATGTCTCTACCCTGTACGCTTCATCTGCGTCATAGTTTTCGTTAGCTTGCGTGCTCTAGTTCGCAGCAATAAGGATTCTTTATCTTTCAAATTTTAGCTCAGGGAATGTTTTCATGCCTACTTAACAACATAGTGACAATCTATTTCTGAAACACTGGCTTACTTAATCTAACGCTGCTCTGCGTTAAAAGTGGACGTTCTCTCTAACGGCGTTTCCGTGTTAACGTCGAGTAATAAGTCCCCGCACGGAGGGTTTTCCCGGTGAGGTGCCCATCGGGGGAATCTGGACAACCAGCTCTCGGACTGAGTGTAAATGCGCTCCATAATTTTAGCCTAAACAACACGTGACGACATCGTGGTACATTTATCCTCGCGCTGTCCTCACCTGTTCACTCTATTATTCAACAGGCCGGCGTGGGACATCCGTGCCGCATCGTGACGTGTCTCCTGGATTCAGCACCCCCGCCGGGACATCTCGGGCACCTGAGAGCAACAAGGTACCTGCACTTACATTAGAACTTTATTAAGTGGCCAGGAGGTACGATGGGGCAATGTATATATGTATATATATATATATATATATATATATATATATATATATATATAGCAGTCATGGTGGTGAATAGGCCGGAGGCGTGAAGGCAGAGATGAGTAGTAGACCCTCGGAATTGGCAACAAAAATGCGGAAAGCATTTATTCAACGTTTCAGCCGGAGACCGGCCTTCATCAGGAATGTATATATATATATATATATATATATATATATATATATATAATGTGCGTGTGTTTGGCCAACTAGGTAGCTTCGGCTGCCGCATGAATATGAGACGTACGTTGCACTTCAATGATATTCCATTTATTGGTCTGCGTTTCGGCCAGAGCCTGACCGAAAAGCCTGACATTTATATACGGCACTATAACGGCACGCAGCATGGTTATTTAAGGGCCCAATACGGACATATATGTTAAACATTGGGAAGATATGGCCGTGTAAGGGCCCACATGGGGCCATATTAAATATTGGGCCGATATGACCGTCCATATACATACGGATATGTTAAAAATGGGCAGGTATGGCCGTCGTATGTGGCATATCAGACCCTTATGTGCCATATCTGGCCATATCTGCCCCTTACCTGCCTATATCTGCCCATATCAGACCCTGATGTGCCATATCTGGCCATATCTGCCCCTTACCTGCCTATATCTACCCATATCAGACCCTTATGTGCCATGCCTGGCCATATCTGCCCAATTTTTCAATATAACCCTATATGGGTTTTTCCCATATCAATCCAGATATGGCATTTTCGTAAGGGTAGACTAGGTGGGCTGCCAGGCCATGCTTCACTGCGACGTCTTGAGTCCGTGCCATCACCCATGTCCGTACATCTCGGTCGGTGCTGAAAAGAAGGCCCTCCCATTGCTCCTCGGTGTAAGGAGGTGAGACGAGGTCAGCGGTCGGGTGGTGTGCTCTAAGCTCACGCCCCAGGCGCCAGCTCTCTATCTGAGCTGCAGCAGTGAATCTCAGAGGTCATCGTTTTTCTTGTTGTTGTACTGCAATCGGCGAATTCAATTTTGACTGATGTAAATTGCGTCCAGCATCAGCGTTGGCTGAAATATTTTCTGCTGAAGAACAATTTTAACGTTACAACTATAGGTGGATGCGAGCCATTCTTAGCAAGTACAGTGGTCAGCTCGCATGTCTAGAACTACGGAGCGTCAGTGGCGTTGGGCATGCTCAGATGTGGCCCGTTTCAAACTGTAGATGTCGCTCGTGCAGTTCCGAGCACGATGCTCCGTTGTTCTAGACATGAGAGTTGACCGCTGTACATCACTGTGGTGCGTTGGACTGGACACCACGCTCCAACTACAATTGCAGCAATGCGGTCCCTGCCACAGAAAGCGTGTCCAAGTCGAACGTGCAGCCAATCGCCAGAGCAAATCAAAGGCCGAAAAAAAAATGTCACCGCCTCTTGTACTACAAAGCGCGCATGCGCCGAGGATTGCGTCACGTCTCCGCAAATTACGTGATCACGTCTGAGCAGGGCTTCGAGGTTGAACTGAGAGTAGTATCACCTGGAGCTAGAGCCGGCGCTGTGCAACAACAAGCCGAATGTATTCGGAGCTCTTGATTTCGACCAGCCGAACGTAACGCGCATCGCGAGAGTGCCCTGGAGCGCTCGGAAGCGATCATTCGAATGCATCATTAGAGTGAAAGGCAATATTGGTGCAATGGCGGTTAACCTTTATACGAGAGCCTCTCCCCACGATTCCCGATCAGCCCTGTCCTGAGCTTCTTGATTACACTTTATACCTGCGAATATCTCGATTTCGTCGCCACGCCTAACCCTTTGCCTGCCTCGTCTACGGTTTCCTCCTGTCTAAACCGCACCGTCGGCCTAGTGGTCAGGGCGTCCGCCTCCGTTGCGGGAGGTACTGGTTTCGACACCCACTGTCGCTGGGCATCCACCGGTTTCTCTAATTGGGGAGAGTGCGGTATACACCGTGACCTTGCGCTCGGCGCTGCGGGTATAATTTCCAGTCTCGTGAGGGTGGCCTCTCCTTTACACTGTCTTCTTTCACTGCCCTTCCCCTATGGATGTTTCGGTTGAGGACTTAAAAGGAGTCCTCCGCCGAGGGACAGTTACCATGAACTCCAAATTTCCTTTCCAAAAGAATCTCTGTCTACATCACGGGTCTGTTCTTCGCAGTCCATGTTTCACCCTGCAAATTCATTTCTTATGTCTCTTAACTCTAACAATATATCAGCTACCCGTGCTTGTTCTCTGATGCACACAGCTCGCTTTCTATATCTGTGCTTATGCCTACCTTTTCTTTTTCGTTCCATTGCGGCCATTGTGGTCCTTAATATTTGCACGATTTCTTAGAACTTATTTTGTTACCCTCCAAATTTCTGCTTCCAACATTAGTAACGTTCGTCTCACTTAATTTCAATGCAGGGACTGAGTTACCTGCAAAATTTCTTGGTAGCACATTCAAATAGTGCAGTCGCTGCCCATTCCAACGCAGCTTCCCGCAACGTCAGCCGTGCTGCACGCATTTAGTTAGGCAACGCTCGAAAGGAAGTTGGGGACCAGAAGTGGGGAGACGCGGGAAGCGTTAGCGAGTCGTGATCGCGGGTAAGCGTGCGCAGAGGGAGTATTAGGGATCGGGCTACGGAAGCGACAGAACGCGGCATTCCAGAAATAGCGCCAGGCTTGTGCCGGTTGTTAACGCGCGCCGGCGTTCTGCGCATGCGCGTATCGGGGGACGAAAAAAGAGCGGTCCCCTGTGGAGAGCCGGTTTATTAATGGAAAGCACTGCGGAGCTGCCCGCTTTGCTTCCTGTTGGCATTAACACCTTCCTCGGCTGCACGTATGCTGGCGACATGAGTACGTTCCCTTAGCGCCGCTGTGCCCGTTGAGTCAAGCTTCCTTGTTTCGGCCGATCACATTATGGACAGTGTTACTTCAATAATTCAGCGCTGAGATTGCGTGTTTGCAAAAAGAACCACAATGGGCGAGTATGAGAGCTCGCGTATGTGCAATTTTAGCGCTTAATTATTGAAGTAATAGTGTCGCATCAACTGTACCAACAGGTAGTGCTCTTTAGGTACACATTATGAGTGCCTTGTTGGAAAATCGTGAGCGATAGCGTTCGTCGCGTGTAATTTCGACTGGTAGACTGAATTGTGAATGCGAAGAATTTCTGGAGGAAGCTTTCACTGAATCGCGCAAAGTCTCACGAGATTTTCCGTTGACCGTGAGAGCCCGAATGTTTGTGACACTCCGATGGGCCTAGCCAAAGAATTTCGCGAACTAGCACGTCAGCTAACGCTCGACCTGTGGAACCTGCCTGCATCTTCAAGCAGAAGGTTTCATGCTTTGGACCATAACCTGCAACTATAAGAATGCCAACCGACCTATCACGCTATGACTGTAACCTCCTTGTCCGTCTTCGGGTTGGAGTAGCCCACTCCAATGCGTACTCGTTTACAATTGGAATGGCTGATAGCCCCTCATGTGAACTCATGTGATAGCCCCTCATAGAAGCAATTGCACTCCTCCTCTGCGAATGCACCCGTTTCAACTCCGAAAGAGCGGCTCTTTCAGCCGCGCTTGGTCAACTGGACAACCGCCCGTATATCGGAGACAAAATCCTAAGGCACTGGCCTACAAAATCTTCAACGCGACTTGCCGTCAGTGCATCGCTGCCATTTTTCCGACAATCCAAACTTGGGGACAGGTTGTCACCATGCTTGACGAGTGACAAGGAAGTTGATGTCTCCCAAAGACTCTTCTCCTCTTTGCCTCTTTTATTCCTTTTTCCCCCTTTTCCCATGTACAGGGTAGCCAACCGGAGATCTCTCGTTAACCTCCCTGTCTTTTCCTTCCCTCTCTCTCTCTCTCCAATGGGCGTATGTTATGTACAGCTTCATCTAAAGCATCTCAACAGGCATGCAGGCTCATTCGTCCCTCCTCCCCCCCCCCCGACTACACAGCAAAATGGCATATCGTACTTACGTATTCACAGCGTAATGAAGTATTTATCTATTTATTAATAGCAGAGCTCTTCAAGAGCCCGAGATGTCCGTTCCCGATGTGCATTGGCCGTCACGCAACAGAGAAAATGTGACGCTCGAGACCCACCACCTACACTGCTGGGTCTCCCCTTGTCGACGACCGTCGCCTCCTCTTGTCGCGTGATCACACTTTCTGCCTATACCCGCCACGCGCGAGAGAAGGCGCCACCGCCTTGCTGAGCGCGCGATTTCGCCATTTCTCATCCCACGGCGCTTCTCCGGCGCACAACTGGAATCGCCATGTTGCCCGTGTTACGATTTTTCTCAGATTTCACAGTAGTGGAGCTGTTTAGCTGTCCTCTCTCTCATACACCGGCGGCTGCGACTCCCTTGTACTGTGCTCCTCTCGCGTAAGCTGCTTCCGGTCAATGCGACGGCAGCCCTGAGTCGCTGCTAACCCAACTATGCTTTATATGGTCGTCTTCCTGCGCAGTTCCTTCCCGTTTGTTAAGATACGCCAACAACAACTTCTTCTAAAGAGCCCAGAAGAAAAGGTGCGCTGCCCTGACTCTGACGAAGACGATTGACGGCGTAGACAGAAATTTTTAACTGCTTCTTTGTTCCCCCCCCCCCTTTTTTTTTTGAGGCCCGTGTACTGTGTGCGATGTCAGTGCACGTTAACGAACCCCTGGTGGTCCAAATTTCTGGAGACCTCCACTATGGCGTCTCACATAATCATAGCTGGTTTTGGGACGTAAAACCCCACAAATCAATCAATCAATCAATCAATCAATTGTCCTCCCCCCGCCTTTCTTTGGTGTGGCACTGCGCAGGCATTGTTGCTTTAGCTCAATAATTTTCTCTACATACGGCCCTCCTACCCGCGTGTAGCACCAGCAGACGTTTTATTCGGCCTTAATGTGACACGAAATGGCAGAGTTATTTGTCTTCTATTGTAGAACACAACAGGCAAAGTAACAAAACGCGAAACGATAGGCAGTTTTGGTTGTGACGTCCATTCGCCGAAATCGCGGTAGCGACAGGAATTGAAGATCCCCATAGTCGTATTTAGAGTGCCCCGTCACGGTGGTCTAGTGGCTATGGCTTCTAATTCGAAGGTCGCGGCATCGAGTCCCTGCCACGGCGATTACATTTCCATGGAGGTGAAATGTTGAGGCGGTGTGCTGTGCGACTTCAGTGCACGTTGTACACGGCCATGGGGGTTCATAACGGTGGTTAATTAAGAACGCCCCATTGTTGTTAATTGAAGAACCATGAGGGTTCTTCAGTTTCAACCATCTGTAGATGGTCGAAATTTCTGGAGCCCCCCACTACGCGGCGTCACTCATTATCGTATCGTGGCTCCGCGACGTGCAACAGCACGTTATTACCATCATGTCGCGCGTACGAACATTTATACATAATTCTGAGGTTTCTTTTCTTTGTCTTTTTTTCCAAAAACAAAACGAGAGCGCTAAGCTACCTGCAAGTAAACCGATCTGAAGAACACCCCTTTCCAACAACGCCTAGCGGTTGCTGCTTCCAGGATGGTTGCTAATGGCTCGCAGTGGCAGCGAACTGTTGGGCAACAGGTGTAGGAGAGTATGTAACGAAGAAACGCCGAAGGGAGAGGTCGCTTTCTCTGGGACCCTGGCCGCTCTCGCGATCTCCGTTAATTCGCCTACACGCTGCCGTTATGGCGCCCAGATTTCCTCTTCTTCATTTACGGGGCACAGCTTCGCTCCGAGATACTTAAGTAGTGCGCGGCGGAGTTCTCGCCTTCCACGGCAACGGGGCCGTCCGCGTGAAGTTCGCCGTGAGTGTTCAGTTAGGGCCACCACCGCGGAAACGACGTGTTGCCCCGGCTACGATGTTACCAGAAAAAGTAAAGCAATAGTTGCAAAGAACTCGTTAGCGCAACTCGCTAGAAGTGCGTGCTGTTGCGGGTAACTGTGCTTTGTTCCAGTACTTGCGTTCAGCAGTGTGGAAGTTACGGGCCCCTTCAAGCAATCAGGGCTGCGAACGCAACTTGAATGTGTCCCTCCGCGCCCCTTGTCGTCTGCTATAGCGGCGAACTCCGCAGCAGAAGTGGCAGGAGTACAGTGCAGGAGCACCTCAGAACACTGGCATTACATTTCGGTGCGGAAGAAGCCGAGTTCGATGGTCGCGTAGCTTTGACTGTACTGCATAGGACTACTGAAACATCGTACAGGGAGCGTCTAAAGTTCCCAGAGGGGGCGTGCTTGGTATTGACCGAGGAGGCTGCTGCGGTTGCGAAAGGCTTCCTTGGGGGTGTTGTTGCAGATGCGCTTCCGGAGCCTAACGTTGTTTTCCACGAATAGTTTGCCTTATACGACGCACCTGCGTACAAGAACTAGATGCAACACGATGCTTGGTTCTTAATCGTCCTTACTCGGGCACTTTGCTACCTTCCGAGTATGAATTGTGGGAAGACGGGAAGCGTTTGGTTGCCCACATTTATTTATGCACTAGCACAGACGCCGTCGCTCTTGCCGCCGTGTTGCCGTCTTGCCCGTTCTACTCTCGCGCTCAGCTCGAACGTGCAGAGCAGTTGAGGCGCAAGATCGTCGTCGTCGAGACACTGACGGCTCGCCATAGAATCATTAACTTGCCCCATCAACACGTCCCCAATTCTACAGACGGGGAATTCCGGTTTTGAGCACTTTGCTGATGGATGAGTCCTCGTCCTCGGTGAGGATAGTGATCATGATGCAGGTCGTTTGGTTAGTGTTCCGCCGTTGCAGTCAGACGCGAGAGCGGAAGGACAGGGAGAGGATGATGATGATGATGGTGATGATGATGATGATGATTGTGGTTCGGTTAGGAAAGGACGCTAATTTCTGCAGCCCACGTAGGGAGCACGGCTAAGCGTCCGTGGGGTGGGGGAGAGGGAGTGAAAGAGATAGAAGGGGAGAGAAAGGCCGTAGTGGAGGGCTCCGGAAAATTTTGACCACCTGGGGTTCTTGAACGTGCACTGACAACGCACAGTACACGGGCCTCTGGCATTTTCGCCTCCATCGAAAATGCGACCGCCGCGGCCGGGATCGAACCCGCGTCTTTTTGGGTGGCAGCCGAGTACCGTATACCCACTACACCACCGCGGCGGACAGGGAGAGGAGGAAAGAAAATTGTCGCCGTTGGCACGCCTATAGCCTAGAGCGGTAGAGCTTTGGACCCAGAATAGTGAAGCTGAAATGGCGGCCTTGTTAGGTGATTGATTGATTCATTCATTCTTTTCTCTTTATACAACCGTAAAAAGGAGCTGAAAGGGGGATTGAATGTGGGAAGAAAGGTTCGCACACTTGGTTTGAGGCAACTCCGCCCCCTTTGGTGCAATATGGCTCGCTACACGCGGTAAGGCACACGAGACAAGCTACGTGGCATCATCATACGTTGACCAAAATTTATTACGGTTATGGAACATATGAAGCACAAACAGAAAACATTTGCACAAGTGATTGCATTGTCAAGGTAGTGCGGCCATAAAATTAATCATCTGCACTCCATAACATACAGGAATAGGTAAAACATAACATATGAAACAACCTAAATACGTAAATACGTAAAATCAAGAACGCACTCTAGAGATGAGCACATAGCCTGAGTTTTAAATTCTGATCGTTACATCCTGTAAATTGTAGCCTGCTCTGTGGTATCAACTTCTGTATGTATGTATGTATGTATGTATGTATGTATGTATGTATGTATGTATGTATATATATATATATATATATATATATATATATATATATACACCGTATTTTATGCGCCTGTTCTTACTTGCACTGAACATGGTCGTTGGTTTGTGTACCATTTTTCAACCCTTGCAGTTAGCTTTACAAAAATCTTACCGCGGAATTTGTACTTGCTTTTTATTCGCATTATTATTAACAAGTGATGGTAAACGAGGCGCAGAACTGTCGTGGAATAACCAGTGATCTTGATATCACGTATCGCCATTTTATACACCACATGCAGGTGCAACGTTGTGAAGGCTGCGCAGCTATTCTGTAAAAAAAAAAGGTCGATGGAGATGTATCGCTCCGACAAACAACGACAAACACAAAAGACAAACTCGCATGTTCGTGTTGTTTTGTCTAGCTGATGAGAAGTCTATTGTGGCTTAAGGTTGCCAGCGAAGCATTTATTGTTTTTCCTCTCACCACAAGCAACGCACTACGTCTTGGCCGCGGAAGCGCACAGCGCAAACGCGAGCGCTAGCTTTGGCTGCTTTGGCAGCATTACACCCGATGTATGAAACGGAGTATAGGCTCGGAAACGTTCTAATACGCTGGAAGTTTATTTCGCCGACGTTTCGTTATTTTCTTTTGACAGTGGGCCAGCGATTCGCCACTCACTAAACGTTCAGCTGCCAGTTACTGTATTTAGCGAATCGAAACCTGCGGAATACTACAGAAATTAACAACAAAATGAAATGCTTCTATGGTTGTTCACCGTGAAGAACTCTTCTACAAGATGTCCCACGTAGACGTGCAAAGGCGAGGTAAAGAATGGCTGATATTAATGGAGCCAACCCGACGTGGTTATGGACAACGTCAGGCCGCAGTGCGTCTGCTTCATCTTCCTCTTTTCAAATGGTAATCGGCGGTAGAGGCAGTTGACCAACACGGAGTCACCGAACGCCTCATAAATTTACCGTGGCACCAGCGATTTCCGATACACCGTTGCAGCACGACGGACACTCCATATGTAGGGAATCTCGTTATGCTCTTCGCCTTTAAACCCGGTCCCTATTTTCATCCCTATGACGACCTTATCTTTGGTCCCCTCTATCGCCTTGCTTTACTTCATCCCTATGCCCGCTGTCCCTCCCGAGAAGTGGCCCGATATCCCTCATCCCCCTCCCCCGCTTCTTTGTTTCTGTGCCACCCCGTTTCTTGACGTATGGGCTGCCGGAAAGGTCGATGGGGCGCTTTTATGTCCCTAAATAAAAGGAACCGGAAAGAATAAATTAAACGTCCAAGAAAGTGATGCATGCGAGGGCGGAGCACGGTACACCGTCATGGCTGTATTCCCCGCCCTATAACTGCCACGAGTGGGGACATTCTTCCCGTCAATCATTCCCAGAGCCTCCCGCTTTCGGGCCGCTCTTCGTTCCCCACTTCCCTAACTTTTCGGGCATGATCCCGTCTCTTCCCCCCCCCCCCCCTCCGTATCCCTTTTTTCGTGTTCTGGAAAACGTCAGTTGCTTTTTTGCTTTCTCTTGTTCAGATTTGCGAGCCGTATACTTGTTCAAAAGCACCGCGAAACTGCCGGTGTTCGCGGGGCCCCGGGACCGCGGTCCCAGGGTGGCGGGTCCCGGCTGGTTGCCATGGCAACCTCCTCCGCTTAAACCTGTCTCTCTCTCCTCCACCTCCGTCATCGCCTCTTCCCCTCTTTCTCCCAGCACAGAACGACTTCTCCGTACCATTCTCTACAGCGTTTTGATTTTCTCATTCCCCTGTCGGGGCCACACCTTCCCGCAGTCATTAGTTACCCCTCTGCTTTCTCGGTTCCCTACTTCCCTCTTCCCATCCCTAGGCGAGGAGGAAGTGCCGCTTCCCTTCGGCGCCTTTCCACTTCCTTCCTCCGTCTAGATGCTCGGTCTATTTCCGAGAACGCGACGCTTTCCCTTTTTTTTTTGCTTGCGCAGTTTTCCTGTCTCCCTTTCTTCTTTGGCAGTCCTGGAAATTCAGCCGCGCGCACTGATGCCTGTTACTAATAGCTTTGGCGCTAGACATTGACCTTGGCTTCTTCTGCCTGTAAACTTGCGGGGTTTTCACCGTTTATTTATTTTATTTTCACTGCTTAGCAGTTATAGTTTGTCCGTGTGTGTGTTATATATGTGCTGCAAGACCTGCGTTGTGTATGAAATGCAGCCGTGTTTTGCGAAATCTATTATCGTTTGTCTAATGATTCTGGTTGGTGGAGGCACTGTCCTTTATTCGCCCTAAGTATGCAAGCTTGCAAGTCCGCACCGCACTTTTGTGAGTGGTAGTACAAAAGCTATACGTAAGCAAAATGTTTAATTTTTTAAATATATTCCTGCTGTATAACCCCTTGCGGCATGCTCATTCATGCATTGTTGACCGTATTTGATTTTTTTTTCCTAGCCTGTATCTGCGTTGGTTGGCACAAAGCATCTTTTTGTCCAAACATTAGTTTTTTACCGTGTGCAAACCTTTTAATGTTTGCTCTATGTCCACTTCTGTGCCAAGGAAAACTGCGTACAACTCCCTCCCCATTATTATTAGTTTTTTGCAGCTTGTTTTGCTGTACTGCAGTCATTTTTCCCCCTTCTTATTCTGTAATGAAGTCCCTCAAGAAAGCTTCAACTCACTGTCGTTGTCCATGTCGCTTGAAACAGATTTAGTCGCCGTAATTGGCGCTTCAGTTCTTACATAGTTTCCATTTTCCATGCTTTAGTTTCGGGCACCGTCTGTCTTTCGTGCAGTAGCGCGCCAATGTGGCCCATAGTGCACACTGCGAATGACCGCGACCCAATTTCGCCGTCCGCACTAAACTAGCAGATGGCGCTGCAGTCTGTAGTCTGCACCTAAGAGTGCGCTCGGAGAAGAGTTAACATTGGAGCTGTGTTTTCTTTTCACGCGTTCTTTTACAACACCGTGTGTCATCTCCTGAGCACAGCAGTGCTTTTGGCGTTGTAAAAAGGTAATTTACACATACCGTAAAAACACGTCTCCGCTTTACTGACCTTTTGAGCTTTCCTGTGTTGTCCAGTTTGTTCTGTACCCTGGGTGTGGCGTAACGCAGCGAACACGGACTTGGTTGACACCTCCGCCTCTCCCCTTCACCTTTCTTTCTTTCTTTCTTTCTTTCTTTCTTTCTTTCTTTCTTTCTTTCTTTCTTTCTTTCTTTCTTTCCCTGAGGTTTTCAGCCCATATTGCGACCACCTTCGATTTTACCGCACCGCAAATTACACCAAACTCCCTCGAACAACGAGAACATCCCAATCACAAACAAGCATCGTCGAAACCTTTTGTTGTGCAAGTTGGCTCAAATAACAATCAAGCAACGTTTCAATCACAAACAATCACAGCTTCAATCGCAAACCAGCAACATTGGCACTAACGTCTGTATTAACCGTGTGTTGCCCGTCGCACCGTTCTTGCCTCGAAGCTCTGTGCTCGCTTCACCGTACCGTGGCTGCTGGCCTGCAAGCTTCTTTACCCTTTATACAGCCTCCATTAATCTGCCGCCTCGTTTGTCTTATCCGGGTCCTTCCGACCTTATTTTTTCTCTTACGCACGCCTCTGGAACCGTTGAGACGCGAATTGTGTCTCCCCCTCTCAGCCGTGTGTTGGCACCGCTGTTCACATCGGACCCGGGCCTGTACAGCTGACGGCCACTTTTGTCGCGTATGCTTTGTTCGTTGCTTCAAGAGTCTGCAGCTATCTATCTATCTATCTATCTATCTATCTATCTATCTATCTATCTATCTATCTATCTATCTATCTATCTATCTATCTATCTATCTATCTATCTATCTATCTATTTTTGTACATTTTTGTTGTGTGTCCCTTGTGGCGCTTTGTGTTTGGATCGGTGCACCCCGTCGCGTCGCTTAGGGTGGCGACCCTGGAGGAGTGGTACACTTTGTAACAGCTGCTGAGTCTTCACGATTCATTTCGCATCGCGACGTTGTCGAAATCGCCAAGGCTTCCAGCTGTAACGCCATTTAGAGTTCTGCTACAAAAAAAGTCACACTTGGGGCGAAAAATCTTCCGCTGGTACAGCTGCGTCAGCTGGGATGTTATGAACGGTACCTCACCCGTCGTGAGCATGGTTGGCACGTGGATTTTATTGTTTCTTCTTTCAAGCGAGTTCGCGAATGACCTTGCTAGGTGATCGTGCAGAACGTAGCAATAGCAGTGAAAAGGGCAGAACTTGCTGATGGTGCAGCAGTGAACACGTGGTATCCGCGACAATAGCCTGCTCTATGTTTTCGCCGTGGCTAGAGAGAGAGAGAGGGAGAAGAAGAATTCATGATCCCGTCCACTTTGTAAAGCTTGCTGTTTACAGAAGGCTGTCTATAATGTTTCAGTAGTTCCGTGCAGCACTGTGGAAGCTACCGGCCTCTTCGGCCATTCCGGAGGGCGAACATACGTTAAACGTGTCCCTCTGCGCCATGGAATCTGCCAATGGCGGGCGCTGTAGTGTCAGCGGCAACCGGGGGAGGAAAAGGGGAAGGAGGAAGCGGGGCTCCTATTGGCAGTAACGGCTCGCAGATGCGTGTTCGAACAATGGCGTTTCTTCCCCCTTCACAAGGGTTCTGTGCTCGGTAGCCTCGTAGCCTTTGCTTTTCTGCACGCAACTATAGTGAAGCAGAGTGTAGCCGCGTATTTCTTTCTTTTCTTTGAATGCAATTTGACTGCAGAGTTTGACAATCAATCACGTGCGGGTCATACACGCACACGCCTGGCTCATATCTCGATTTGTGGGGTAACCAAGCGGTGAAGTCACCACATGACGTCATTGTGCCTTAACGTTAGCGTCACCACGTAAGGTCAGGTTATGGTGTCACGATGATATCACTGATGACGGCATCCCGTTAATAAAGTTCCGCTTTGCGTCAGACTTTTTGATGAGGTTCCTGCGAACAAAGCAAAGTCATATTATTATTATTTATTATCATCTTACAATGCTGCTAGCCCCGAGGTTAGGGGCCGTAGCAGGGCGGTATTGACATCAGTACAGTTCGTTTGGATGGGAATACAGCATGAGTCCCCGATGTGCCAAGCGACCCCGCTGTACTGATCGAGCCTTACGTGGACGAGGTGTGCGTGCGTGCTGCGTGTGCTTATGTGTCTAGCTCGAAGTAGCGGGTTCGATACCTGCAGCCGCGGCGGCATTCATATTGAGCGATATACGGAAAAAGAAAGAAAGATGTACATGAGCGGTTACATCGAGGAGCACGTTATTAAACGACAACTCAGCATTAATTCGAAATGCTCCATAAGGGCAGTAGGTCGGGCACGCCAATTGACAAAGAAAGAAAGAAAGAGCAATAAAAGATGGTCTGTTTCGGACGAGCGTCTTGGTGTAACTAACACTGCTTCGCTGTTCGACCCTCTTCACAGTGTTGAAGCGGCGGTAATTCTTTTTCTTTAATTCCCGTCAGACCTAGCCCCATACGAGTCCTATATAGCAATGAAGTCGAAGTGGGAACTGTTTGCAAATGAGGGTTCGTTCGTTTAATACGTACTGCTCTGGCAGGAATACCATCAGCTACAGTAAATCAAGCAAGTACTAAGTTAGCACTGGAGCACGAGAGCAATTGTTCGTTCCGCCACTCGAATCACTTCTGATGCATTTTGCTTTTCCTTTCTTTTTTTTTCTTCCCTCTCTTTCTCCCTCTCACTCTCTCTTCGACGGTTGCTCGAATGTCTGGCATTTCGCGCCGATCACGTGGGTTCTCAGTTCACGGAATCCGCAGGGCGGGGATAGTCGTATCGGACCAGTTCCGCGTAGAAACTTTCTGTATTGTTTTCTTCCGGTGTTCCTTCCGGGAGTTGGGCTTCACGTTGCGTTCTTCGCATTCTGCGGCTTGTCGATCGCGGCCTCTTCTGACGTCACCTCTTTCTTTCTTTCTTTCTTTCTTTCTTTCTTTCTTTCTTTCTTTCTTTCTTTCTTTCTTTCTTTCTTTCTTTCCCATGCACCCAAAATCCTAAGCCGAGCCACCAGTTTTCCACACGTGCCGCAAATATTTCCGTGGTATGCAATCGAATTCCGTCGTGCGCTGAGAAATCTGCCGCCGCCGTCTATTCGATCTATTCCGTTCTGACGTCCTCCCCTTGAAAGAGGAAAAAAGAAAGATGAGTATAATGAAGAAAAATGGGTTTCTGGTGCGAAGTATTCATATATGAAGTGAATCGAGATTCCTTCCGGGCGCTTTATAACGAAGTCCTGACGCGCCGTGTAGGCCTTACAATCTATCACATCGGGGAATATAATTCTTTTACGCGAATAGATGAGGAATCTGTAGTGCGTCTGCACCCTTTGCTGCGCGGCGCCTACCGTATTTGCTCGCAGAGTGCCAGTGATCTCCCACGCTGGTTCACAGTTGGCTCATTTCTACTATGCGCTATCGCCCCGCCACGGTGGTCTAGTGGTTATGGAACTCGGCTGCTGATCCGAAGGTCGCGGGATCGAATCCCGGCCGCGGCGGCTGCATTTCGATGGAGGCGAAATGTTGAGGCCCGTGTGCTGTGCGATGTCAGTGCACGTTAAAGAACCCCAGGTGGTCGAAATTTCCGGAGCCTTCCACTACGGCGTCTCTCGTAATCAGAGCTGGTTTTGGGACGTTAAACTCCACAAATCAAATCATATCGACTATGCGCTATCATGATAAAGTAACAAACATTCACAGGTGACTTATCCCATGCTAACGCGGCTTCGCGACGAATGTCATTTCGCAGTGTCATAAACATTCTTCGACGTTTTGTCATTTCCTTTTCCGACTCTTCCGCGGGCATTTGTTGCCGCATTGTATTGTGGATTCTGTATTTTAGCCTTTTCTTTACTGACATTGACTGTCGCGTTTAAATTTCAGGCACGTATGGTTCATAGCCGTGCATTTTCAGTCGATTAAATGTGGACATGAGCCGCAGGGTATTTTGGTATCGTTAAGCGTGACGCGGACGTGATCTTGCTCTTGCAGTTTTGTTTTAATTGGGTTAGTTAAATTTCCTTGCTGGTTTCTATTTTGGGCCGACGCCAGGCAACCGCTTTGTATATCCCTCCCCTGCAATAGTGCCTCTGAAGGCTGTGGTACTTGAAATAAATAAATAAATAAATAAATAAATAAATAAATAATTAAATAAATAAATAAATAAATAAATAAATACCACATCAGGCTTTGCGCATAATCCGCATATAACCCAGCCCTAGATGTACATATGTGGACTGCTCGTAATTGTGCCCAGAGTACTTTTTTTTCTTTTGTTTTAAGTGTAAAACAACACAACACAGACGAGAGGACGAGGCAGCTGAGAGCAGCACTTCATCCTGTCGTCTGTCTTGTGTTGTTTTTGCGCTAAGAAACTACTGGAGAAAGAGAGAGGGAGAGAAGTAAAAAAAAAAGGCAGGGAGGTTGACCAAACGCTTGTCCGGTTTGCTACCCTGCACCGGGGAAAGGGATAAATGGGTGAAACAGAACGAAAAATAGACGGGTAGAGAAAGAAGAGCACCACTCACGCTCATACTTGCACAAGTACAGTCTCTAGAGGCGATCGCACAGACCTGTCGACTTCAGGTACGTCAGCAACGCCTTCGTCGCCTTCTGAGCCATCGAAGCATATGGCCAGGGCCCAAGAACCTTGGCTGCTGAAAAACGGCCTCGAGTCCAGCCTGTCTAGTACCACTTGAAGTTGGTAGCACTGGGTGTCATAATTACTGCAAGTACACAGCACGTGTTCAGTTGTTTCTCCAGTCCCGCAAAAAAATAATAAATAAATCGCAGCTATAGATGCGTCAGCCGACCCAATGCTGCATGAGTATGCGCTACGCCTGCCATCAGGAATTCCCTGCTCCGATGCGACTTTATTATGCCGCCTCTGGGTGGTGGTGGCATTTACAAAGACACTACTATGGATTCACGTCAACTATAGCCCGGCAACGTATTCTGTTGAACGGGATTTTACGTTGAGGAAGAACCTGCTGCACATTTCGCATGTCGTCGAGAAGACCACGCGTGTATATCCCGACACACGTACTTTCACATGTTTTTACAGCCCAAAAAGGACGCACCACAAGACGAAGAAGGACACAGGCTCAGCGCTTGTCTGAGTCCTTCTTCGTCTTGTGGAGCGTCCTTTTCGCGCTGTTTCAAAATTATGGATATAAACCAACTCGCCCAATTTTTCGAGGTCAGTAGATCTCAATAAAGTTTGCTGCGTACGTTCATTGGCACATCTCCGTCATTTGTGCAAGATTATAGGCTCAAGAGATGGGCAGATTTCTTGCAATTAAGTTTTTACTGAATACCCCAAACCGCCCATTTGGCTTCCTACAGTTTATGGCCACACTGTGTGTTGACGTGCATCATCGGCAAAGCGACAGAAGCGCACCGGTACCGTACCATGGCCTCAGAGGTCTGCGCGCGCCGGCCAACCTTCGCGACATTACCGCCAGGGGAAGGGCGCGTGCGCTGTTTCACCGTGCGAGAGGCTGCTCATTTGGATTTCGGCTTCACGCTATTTTTCTCGTTAAAAATTTCCTTTCGCATTTTCTGAGCATTTCTGCTATCAGGAGTGTCACAGGAGCGCCTCAGGAACATAGATTCGCCATTATCTTGACGTGCGCAAAACATCGCCAGAGTTGGCCTTCTATGTCACCCAAATGCCGTGTCCCACAATGTGTATGCTGCGAATGTGCGAGTTAATGTGTTACCAAAATGTAAGCAGCCTCTCGCTTCCGAGCGTTACAGCAACCGGATTTTTGTAGCGAGTCTGCTTATATAACTATATGACGTGACGCCCGACAGTGTTCGCCAGAGCGGAGTACGCGGGCACACTCTTCCTGCTCTCGCACCCCACCCTCTCTTACCCTTAGCGCACTGATGCATGACGGGTGATTACGCGAAGCCCATTGTGTGGCATTTCAGAGCAAACCCTGCGCTGAACCCAAGACAAAAAGCGTGAGTAACCTCGATCATCAACATCATAATGTCTACGCCCACTCCAGGGCGAAGGCCTCTCCCATAGATCTCAAATTATCCCGGTCCTGTGCTAACTGCGGCCAATTTATGCCCGCAAACTTCCCGATCTCATCTGCCCACCTCTTTCTGCCGCCCCCTGCCACGCTTGCCTTCTCTAGGAATCCACTTTCTTACCCTTCATGAGCGGCCCCACCACGGTGGTCTAGTGGCTACGGCACTGGGCTGCAGATCCGAAGGTCGCGGGATCGAATCCCGGCCGCGACGGCTGTATTTTGATGGAGGTAGAATGTTGAGGCCCGTTTGCTGTGCGATGTCAGTGCATGTTAAAGAACCCCAGGTGGTCTAAATTTCCGGAGTCCTCCACTACGGCGTCTCTCATCATCATAGCTTGTTTTGGGACGTAAAACCCCACAAATCAATCAGTGAACCTTAATGAGCAACGGTTGTCTTGCTTTCGCTTTAGATGCCTCACTCTCGTCCATTTCTTCTTAATTTCTACTGATATGCCCTTAACACGCGTTTGTTCCCTAACCTACTCCGCTCTCTTCTTGCTACTTATAATTTTCCCTTCCATTGCTCGCAGCGTCGTCCTAAATTTCAGTTGAACCTTTTTTTAAGCCTTCAAGTTTCTTTCCCGTAGCTATTCTACACTTTCCTCTTCACGGACAGTGGTAACCTGCCGTTCATTATCCGAGAATGATTGCCGAATGCACTCCACCCCATTCTTATCCTCCGAATTATCTCAGTCTCATGGTTCGGACCAGGGGTCCTGGTGCGACCCCGTATACCAGGACGCATTCCTCGTCGACTAGGGAGCTTTGATTTCGGAGAAATCCGTACGGAGTTCCTTGAGCTTTCGTAAACCATATTTTGTATTGCTTTGATGTTCTTTCTGGTATTAATGAAATGTTATTATTATCTCCTTCCTAAACGTTACACCAGCCTGCGGGTTTCCGCAGAACTCATTTGACATACAGTAATGAACCGTTGGGAGTAAACACTGGCGTCGCACATATTTCAGCATCGCCAGTTTTCTACCATCTGTATAAGGTTACTCAAGCGGTGATTGTTCAATTCAGTTCAATTCAGTGTTTATTTATCTTTCAACCAACAACAGTGAAGCTGTTTAAGCCAGCCATAATTTGTGCTTTCGTATAAAGAAAAGCCAAGCGCACCGTACCTATGGCAACCAGCGACGTCACAGCTGCTGAAACACCTGGCTTTGCAGCGCCTCGCAACTGTGACGTCATGAAGAAAAAGAAGAAGGTAACGATGGTTTTCTGGTTTATGAAGAAGAAGGGGATGAGGAAGATGATGATGACGAATACGAATATATGCCTTGCTCTGCAGAAGTTCGTTACGGATTCGAATAGATTTGATTGTTCTGTTAGTGTATCCTAATTATTTATTCCATTATCCTTCTAACCATTGATTGACGCTCATTTTTCTTTTATTAGGCTATTTCGTACCAAAATATTACGTTCGTAATATTCAAATTCGCATCAAAGGACGAATAGACCTTTCAGGTAGCATAACTTTGTAAATTAAACCCAAATCCGCTTGAGCCTTGGCTAATCCACCCAGGTGGGTAGATGCCAAATGTGAAGGAGCAGCATCATCAACATCATGATGGAGATGAGGAAGAAGAAGAAGGGGAGGGGGACCCGGATTCGATTGGTATGGATGCCAGGTCACACAGGAATTATAACGAACGAAATGGCGGACAGCTTGGCGAAGGCGTCTCTAATAGTGGTCTTATATTGTGCCACTACTTCCGGCATCAGCGCTCATAACTGCTGCAAGATTTAGGAGAAGGGCGATAAGGCAGGAATCTAGTAGTTCCTTATTAACTAATCTAAATGACTATCGACACCTCTTATTCCCTTGGAATAGAAATGCGTTCCTCTCCAGAAAACTAGAAGTTATCCTTACGCAATTACGTTGCCGCATTCCAAAACTAAACTTTTATATGCACAGAGCTGGTCAGGCCCCATCACCTTTGTGCCCATATTGCGGCGAAGACGAATCTATCGAACATTATTTCTTAAAATGCACTCGTTTATCCTCATTAAGAAAACACTCATTAGAAGATTCTTTTCATAGGGTTGGGTTGCAATTCACCGTGTCTAATATTCTGTCTTTGGGAGCCTCCTCATTAGGACATTGCCACGGGGATGTGTGCTGTACTGTTTCAAAATTCATAAGTGATTCAGGCCGGTTCTTTTCATAAATTCGTACTCTTCACTGTTAATTTCATCCTGATTATTCAATTCTGATTGGTATTCCATAGTACCTCAGGCTTAACTATTTCAACTTCTGACATCTTGGCCAATCCCCCAGGGTGGGTATGTGTGCCAGAATTGAGGGAAACAACAACAACAACAACAACAACGGACCCGGGCCAGCCAATTTTGTATCAGCTTCGCTAGCCTTGCGCGATTTGTGCAAGATGCGCTATTTTTTAAAATCTTCTTGTTTATTTATTTCGCCTTAGCTGCGACTCGTCAAACCTGTGCTTGTATCGCGTCCAATTGTTTGCGCGCTCAAACGTCAGTGCGTGCAGTCGTTCATGGCGAGCCTCGTTTACGTCCCAACGATGCTTTCTCGGCGCTGGAATTCAAGCACGACGCGCAGCGATGGTTTCAAAAGCGTCGACCTTCCCGTCCTGACCCTCATAATGGCGGTACTTCGTTTTTAGCGTCCTCTCGCATTAGTCGGCACTTCAAGTGCGGCGAATTGAATACGCGCCGTCGTGTTGCAAGTGGAGCTCGGCGCTACACGCAGGGGACGAAGAACTACGTAGCAGATATGCGTCAGTGTACTGCGTTTCCAAGCTTATATGTTCATTCCTTACCCTTCTTCGAGCCCTTAGAGCACCTTGCCCCGCCACCGTACTCGGATGCTGATCCGAAGGTCGCGGGATCCAATCCCGTCCGCGGCGGCTGCATTTTGGATGGAGGCAAAATGTTGAGGCCCGTGGATTATGCGCCATCGGTGCGCGTATAAAGAACCCCAGGTGGTCGAAAATTCTGGAGCCCTCCACTACGGCGTCTGTCATAATCATAGCTGGTTTTGGGACGTAAAGTCCACGAAGTTAATTAATACATGCCGCTTCCACATTGTACTGTGGCACGGAAATACTAGGGCTGACGTCACGGCCTCGTCATTGCTCTTTCTTGTGGTCACGTGATTTAGCACAGCCCACAGCAGGGGTTAAATGGCGGCGCCCAGGCGGCCTGCGCTGTCGCCTTTCTTGCCGTCCTCTCAAATACCTTGCCATCTTTCTGAATGGCCTTTAGTGAACGTGCAGATAGATAGATAGATAGATAGATAGATAGATAGATAGATAGATAGATAGATAGATAGATAGATAGATAGATAGATAGATAGATTTCTTAGGAAATCTCAGCTATCGCTTAAGAGGTATGCAGGCGAAAGCCAGGACCTTTGGTTGTCGAAACCGGGACTTAGGGGTTTTCGCCACGAAACTAGCACTCGAGCGTAACGTGAGCGCAATATGGCATAAGCTGTGTGTGAAGGTTAACGCTCAACCTCGTATCGCTCATGTCCTCGTATCCGATAGTGGTGTGAGCCGAGTGTTATTTCGTAAATGAGGAGTAGATCCATAGTTATCGGCATGATAGCCTATCAGCCGTGTTGTCCATGCGTTCGTATACATTTGCATGCCAATTTTCCGTGAGTAGTAAGTCAACGAGACGCGAGTTTTCATTATTTGCCGCATTAGTCGCACGACTACCGGATGACACTGTTTCTCGCGGAGCGCCTCCCGTTCCTGTTACCTCATTGAAACACCCCGAAAAATATATGCGCCTTATACCTTGCGAAAAAGGGCATAATAAATTTTTTTATGATAGATAAGAAGTTTCAGCGGACGTGCTTTTTTTATAAAACAGGTGCTTAACTATCAGGAGAATTAATGTAAGTTATTTAAGGAGGAAAATTTTGAAAAAAAATCACTCGTGCCTCATCCCCGCATTGGACCCACGGTTATTAGCCATGGATATTCGTGTATGAGTCACACGAAAGAAAGAAAAAAATGAAGAAAGGAAAGAAGGAGGAAAGAAATGATTGTGACCGCAGTGCCTATTGGGTCATAGCGTACACAAATTGGCACCAATTTCCCAACGTCACCGTGTTGCGAGAGTCTGACACCTTTGAGAGAGAGAGATAAAGAGAGATAAAGAGTAAAGCAGGGAGATTAACTACATATTAGTATCCGGTTTGCTACCCCGCACTGGGGAGGAGGGGAGAGAGGGGTTGGAAAGATGACATTGCATGAGGGTACAATGTTCCACACACGCACAGAAAGCAAAACACACACACGTACGCACACACCACGCACGCAAAGGACGTTCCACTTAGAGGCGTTGATAAAGGCTGGCAGGTCTCAAGAAACGCAGTAGCGCTTGCATGACCTTCTGCGCCGTGAGGCCTGGACGATGTCTCGGAATTCCTTCTTCGGACAGTGGTCAGTCGTCCAGCTGGTTGAGTGCATAGCGAAGAGATTGCTCCCCTGCACTGGTACTGCGGTCGGTCATACCTATCGGTGAAGGAGTATGGTCGTCTGCTCAAAAAACCCGGGTTCGATCCCGGCCGCGGCGGTCGCGTTTTTGATGGAGCCGAAAACGCCAGGGGCCCGTGTACTGTTCGTTCTCAGTGCACATTAAAGAACCCCAGGCGGTCAATATTTCCGTAGTCCTCCACCACGGCTTTTCTCTCCTCTCTATCTCTTTCATTCCCGTACCCTCACGGACGCTTAGCCTCAAGTCCCTAGATATTTTCTTCCGTTTTTTTTTAAGTAGCGAAAAGCTTTGACGTGCCGCTGGCGCATCTAATTGGTCGGCGTTGCTTTTGGCAGCCATGTTCTTCCTAAAGCTGATACTTGAATGCTGCAGCGAGAGAACTTCAAAGAAAGTTGCGCGTTTCAGTAGGCGTTTCATTACATACGGCACGTCCACAATCATATTCCATAGGAACGCGTATGTTGACGGCCGGACGCTATCTGCGCGCGCGTGCTCCGCTCCACGTGTTTAGGAAGAACATGGCTGCCGGCGCGGGCTTTGAGCGAGAGGGCGCCGGGAGAGGAGGTAGTTGTCGCTACTTAAAAACGGAAAAACAGATCTAGGGACTTTAGCTTAGCCATGCTCCCGAATGCAGAAATTAGCGTCCTTTCTTTAACCCAACTACGATGATAATGATGATAATCATCATCATCATCTCTGTACGATATTTTTCTGCCGCCGTCTTATGAAGCCCCCACCTCTTCGCACGAGGAATACATAAGGCTTGCTCCTTAATAAACGTTCATATTTCGTCTCGTGAATTTGCGCGTTCGTCCCTGGCATCGACAACGAGTTCGTCATTTTCGTGTTACGCTTCCGCATTCCTGGACATTCTTTTCGTCCGCAAACACCATAAACGCCTTTCTTTTTCCTTTTTTTTTTTGATGCAATGAGAGAGAGAGAGAGAAAGGAAAATTTTTGCAATGTTGTTGCTGCGATATTTCCCCGAAATTCGCTTCATCGAAACGTGTCCCGACTTTTATTTTTTGTTGCTTTTTTTGTTGTTTCCCTTCAACACAAATGGCCGAGCTGTCGCGAGGAGCTCGTTATTGACCCGAGCGTTGTTTACTGCGTGCGAGACATTTGCAGCCGTAAAGATCTGAGGCGAACGCGCGGTAAACAACCCAAGAGGCGGCGTGGCGACGCCGGGTTGAAACGGTGTGTTCACGCCAAGGTTACCGGTTGTGCTCGGTATGCGAGTGGCGTGTTTGCATGCGCGTTCATTTGGCTCGCCAGTAAGCTAGCTGATTCTACGTTTCGTGTTGATTCCTTCTTTAATTTTTTTTTACCTTATAGGAAACCGATTTCTAGATGGCGTTGTTGGAAACCAGCGCTGAATTTTTGCCGGGCGAAAGGAGCACCATAAAACCCAACTTGGGATTTTTTTTTTTCAATACGTCCGGGTAGCGCCGATTCTGCGTTTCGGAGATTGAAGTTGAAATTTATTTGCATCATCATAATGCGGGAATGGTCGGGCAAAAAGTGAAAATCAATTCACTTGAGAAGCGCCCGAGCCCCCATATACAAGGCACACAAAAAGGGCTAAGGTATACACTAACAAGAAATTTTTAACAGTTTCACATTGCAGGTCAACCTCTAATGTTATATAATACAATACGAACATCCTGGCAATAATTACAAATACACAGAAACACTAACATCACTGGAAGAACCAAGCACTGACATCATGGAATAAAACACCCTCGTATGTCACGTATGCTGCGCTTTTCCACATCAGTAGACATTTTTAGTTTAGCGCGTTAGCGTGATAGCGGGGCTATGGGAATAGCGTTACCGTGCCGCAAACATTCGTTGCAGAAACGAGCTTTAGTTGATCGGAGAAGCGTTTACGGCCCGATAGCTGTGATTGTGGCGCCATCTAACGAAGGATACATGCGTTAAAAAAAGGTGAAAAAAAATTAAAACTTGAAATGCTCGCGTACACTCCCGCGTGCAGCGGCATTCTAACTTTTCGAGAATAAAGAGAAATAATATATGCGAACCAAGCACCAAGAGCATAAATTGACATGTTTCAGAAACGTAAAGAGATGCTCTCTCGCTAGGCCTAGCAACGTTCGAAATGGGAAGCGATCTCGAAAATTCGGCTACGTTATCCCTAATACTGCGTCGTCGAAGCTACCTGAAGGCAAGCGAAGCCATTTTGCACAGTCATTTGCTGCGAACGAAGTGAATCCTGCCACAGCAACGCTAAATTCAGATCGAAGCGGGCGTCCGAAACCGCCGCCATGTTTTACGTGAACTACGATAACCACGCAAACACGGTAACGTTATGTCTGCGAAATACCGTGGGCACGGTAAACGGTATGGGCCGTTTACGGATCTGCGCATGCGCACTTCCATCCCGCTATTCCGATAACTACGCTATTACGCTAAACCCGCTAAACTAAAAATGTCTAGTGTCTTGGAAAATCAGTTTGTTCAACAGAACTGCAAGTGCATGACGTAACATTTGCTGTCCATGCTGAGTACGACAAAGTGGAACGTTCCATAATAGATGTTCTTGTCAGGCGCCTGATGAGATGAAAATGGTGAGAAAATTTTGAAGGAAGTGCTGATTCTGACAGCGGGAAAATAACGACATATAAAGAAGAAGCCCAGCCTTGCAGTCAATTGTGAGCATCGCGAGACGTAGTAGCGTGTACAAAATTTAGGGCGCACGAGAGCGAATTCTGAAGAATATTGGGAGCGAGGACATACCGTGGCGCCGCCACGCGGGAGAACCGGTGTTACGCGCAAAGTTGGATTGCTCCGACAGCACTGCCTTGCTCAGCGCGGAGCTGCTTTGCGCGTCGCCCTCTTATTGTTGTTGCCGTTTCTTTCAGCTAGACGATATCTGTAAAATACTGTTGTGGCTACGTTATTGATTCTTCAACAAGGTAATTAACTCTTCCGGAAAAAGAATATAGGTTCATTACAATGCAGTTTAGACACCGCGTCGACTGCTGTTGTCGTCTGCTATGGTCACCGGCGAGGATACCGCGCGTGCGCAGTCCGTTGGTTTTTTTCGGTGCGATAGCATTTTGATGAATGAAAATGAATGAAAAGTAAGCGTCAAGATGGTTTTAGCGCGCGGTTGCGGTAAATACACATAGCTTTTGGCCGCAAGAAAGGCGTGCGACGTGTTTCTCGTGCAATTCATTCATTGTATGTTTGCATCAACATAGGGGCCGCCGTTGACAAGAAGAAATCGAATTAGCAAATTTGTATTCATGCTGAACACGCATACCTCTATGCAGCGCGATGCGAGTGGTTCCTTCATTTTGCGGAAAGCAGCAGGCATAGAGCTACATTCAATCGCGACCTTTCTCACATGATTTAAGGTGTACACACGACATACGCACATGCGCGCCTCATTAAACCTTGTCATTTTCGAACATGGGGTTCACCTTAGGACGTTGTGGCTTGATCACAATTTAAATTCTCGCCAGTATGACCCCAAGGACACTAGCCTGGAACAGAGTTGTTCGTTGCTTCTCTTTCTGTTGCTTATTTTTCCCGCGTATTCAAGACGGTCGTCACACGGCGATTTTCGATCGCGGTCGAGCCAGTTCATGGCTGCATTTTTCGACGAATGACTCCCGTCCGTATTTTGCACGAAGGGGCCAATAGCGATCGAAAATACAGCGTAAGACCTATTAGTTTACTCATTTGAATGCACTAGCAGAGACTCCGGAACGGGGGGGGGGGCGGTTCCCCCCCCCCGCCCCTACCATTTTTCTAGAGGGGGCTCGGCCCCCCCCTCCCACTTTCCAACCGTTTACGCTGAAATCAAAATTTTTTGAGAAGAATTTTCAAGCTGGTGGTAGTTAAAAAAAACCCCAGGTGGTCGAAATTTCCCGAGTCCTCCACCACGGCGTCTCTCATAATCAAAGCTGGTTTTGGGACGTACGTTAAACGCCACGAATCAGTCAATCAATCAAGGTGGTGGTTCTGTGGTGCAGTGCCTTCCAAAACACTGGACCACACAACCACGTGGGTTGCGCGGTGTGCCGCAGGTTTTCAGTACTTCCGAAAGTTCCAAACATTTTGAAATGTATACCAATGTGAAATAAGCGATGATGCAAATTTGTAAAATATTAAACGGCTAAAATGAATTAAAACAATAATTGATTTCATTAATATTATAGTAAATAATAATACATAATATGCATTTTAAATAAATTAGAATCGACAAATACTGAGAACAAAAATAATCAACGCAACATGCAAAGACGACAATGAGTGCCCCCCCCCCCCCCACACACACACTCCGAAAAACGTTCCGGAGTCCCTTTGCACTAGTACGCTGCAAGGTGTAACTTATTGTGGTCTAAATGATTCAGTGAATATCAGTGTCCAGCATCTGCACCTTCATCGATAAGCCGTATGACATTCCGCGACTGCTGATAGAAGGAGAATCTGTGTTTGAAGCTGGCCACGTCGTCGTCTGCAGTGTAAAAGGGGACAGAGAGAGAGAGAGCTAGAGAATAATTTATTGATGAAGCCGGAGATGTTAGCCTGGTTAATGACCTGGGTGCAAAAGGGGAAGAAGTGATACTGGCTGGGTTCATTTTGCAGACGACGTCTTTTAGAAAATAACAAGTTTCCAATAACTCCGAGCCCACTTTTCAGCTTTTGTGGTCGCTAGGTGTCCGCGAACGTGAAATAAACGCGAAGCGACGATGTTTGTAGATAAAAACGCTGGCGATTGGCCCTTGAAAGCGCGCGTGAACTGCGTGAACCGTCCGCTTCGGCGGAGGCTCGGCGCGAGGTGGGATCGTGGGGTCACGTGATCCAACTTTGCACGTCAGAACGACCGCAGCGCCAGCCTCTCCAGTGGTGGCCCTCGCGCCCAATATCCTCCAGCTATCCAGCACCGCTTGGTACGAGTCTCTTTACCGTACACAAAGGACGTTAACACATGCAACATCAGCTTAAAGGCCAACTCCGGCGATATTTGGAGGTCGATAGATCTCAATAAAATTCGCCGAGCACCTTCATTGGCCCACTTCCGTCGTTTTTGCAAGATTACAGGCTCGAGATATGCGCAGATTGCTTGCAAATTTTTTGCGGATTACCTCAAACCGCCCACTTGGCTTCTTACAATTATTGGCCACACTGTGTGTAGACGTCATCGTTCGCATAGCGACAGAACCGCACCGCTACCATACCATGGCCTTCGAGATCCGCGCCGCGTAAGTGGCACCTCCATTTGTTGTGTTTACTTACGGGAGGTTTTGAACGGGGATTTTGCCGCCGCTGCTTTATCCCATATATATATATATATATATATGCGCACGGCTTTGAAAAAAGCTGGTCTCCAGCCGAAACGTCAGAATAAATCCTAAATAATTAATGTTTGTCACTGTGACTTTCTGATGGCATATATATATATATATATATATATATATATATATATATATATATATATATATATATATATATATATATATATATATATGAGAACTTGTGCTCAATGGGCCAAACGTATTTGGAGTGAAATAGCAGACACGACTTCGCAGTTATCGTTTATTGCCAACAGTTTCGACCGCGGGTCCGGTCTTTTTCAAGGCATTTTTCAAGGCTCTCTATGCCTTGAAAAAGACCGGACCCGCGGTCGAAACTGTTGGCAATAAACGATAACTGCGAAGTCGTGTCTGCTATTTCACTATATATGTATGTATGTAGGTATATATATATATATATATATATATATATATATATATATATATATATATATGTGTGTGTGTGTGTGTGTGTGTGTGTGTGTGTGTGTGTGTGTGTGTGTGTGTATGTACGAGGGGCGTTCAATAAAGATTTCCCCTGAGCCACTTCCTCTGGACGGAGAGCAACGAAACTTTGCAGATTTATTAGTCCTTCTCTACATAGATTCCACCCAGGGACACACACTTCTCCGATCTTTTTATGCAACTGTAAACACCTCGCTTGTAGAAGTCGACAGGTTGCTCCAAAAGCCATGTTGTGACTTCAGAAGTCGGAGTCTCATCATCTGGAAAGTGCTCCCTTCAAGTATGACTTCACTGTTCGAAAGAAATGGAAGTCCAATTGTGCGAAGCCGGGTGAATAAGGGGAATGCGGTAGAATTTCAAAGCAGCAGCAGCGTGCTTCCGTCTGGACAACATGTGAGTTGTGAATTGGGGCATCGTCTTGCAGAAGGCGGACACCTTTGGTGAGCATGCCACGTCTCTCTTTTTTGATGGACTCTTCCACAGCAGTGAAGGGTAGTATGCCCCAGTAATTGTGGCACCTTTTGCTAGCAAATCCATCAAGACTACTCCGTGCTGGTCCCAAAAGACTGTGAGCATATGACCTTGCCTGCCGTGGGCTGGGTGCGTGCCTTCCTTGGAGGCGATTAGTCCAAGTGCTTCCACTGCATCAACTGGGCTTTAGTCTACAGATCACAGGGATGCACCCAGTTTTCATCCTGTGTAATCAGTCAGTTGCAAAAGTCCTCCTGGTTTCCACGGCACATGGTCAAGAGAGCCTGCCAGCACTTGGCACGTTCCTGCTTTTGGAAAAGTGAGAGCAGCCGGAGAACCCGTGGAGTGGATAGCTTACGCATCTGAAGACGGTCTTGAATAATTTTTTCCACGGACCCCACACTAATCTTGACATTTTTGGCGAGGTCTTGAACGGTTACGTGGCGATTTTACAAAATGGCGGCCTCCACTTGCTGGATGGTGTGCTCATCGTTGGCGGAGTGGGGTCGTCCTGCAATCAGAGCCTTTTCTACCGAAGTCCGACCGCATTTGAATTGACGATGCCATTTCTTCACTACATCATATGATGGGGAATCCTCCACGTAAACCTCTTTTATCTCATCGAAAGTCTCCCTTGGAATGCAGCCTTTTAAGTATAGGAACTTGACGACTGCTCTTTGTTCCACTGCATTCATTCCCACACCTCACACCACATCAGCACAAATAATAGCAAGACCCTTATTAGTTCAGAGTTGCACATTGGCACGTGACCTATAGAGACATATGTCATTACACATGCGCAGTTTCAGCACCCTACAATAAACAGAAGTGAGTCAGGGGAAATCTTTATTGAACGCCCCTCGTATGTCTTACAGAAGAATCATATATAGCAATCGCTTGGGACGGCGTCTGCCGCCGCGGTGGTGTAGCGGTTGTGGTGCTCGGCTGCCACCCAAAAAAACGCGAGTTCGATCGCGGCCGCGGCGGTGACATTTTCGTTGGAGCCGAAAATTCCAGAGGCCCGTGCACTGTGCGTTGTTAAGAGCACCAAATGGTCAAATTTTCTGGAGCCCTCCACTACGGCTTTTCTCTCCTTTCTAGCTCTTCCAGTCCTTTTCCCCTACCCCCACGGATGCTTAGCCGTACTCCCTACATGGGCTGCAGAAATTATCGTCCTTTCGTTAACCGAACCACAATCTTTAACGTGCACTGACAACGCACAGTACACGGGCCTCTGCATTCTTCGCCTCCATCGAAAATGTAGCCGCCGCGGCCGGGATCACACACACACCCGCAGCGTATGCGCGTACCCTCCCCCTCTCTCTACTCTCCTACGCTCCCCCTTCCTCTCCTCTAGGAATCCTCTACTCTACGGAGTGGCGCACACGACAGGTGGTGCGACAGCTGCGTACTCCGCTGGGGGGCGTCACCCGCGTTTTTGTAGCGTTAGCTACACTGGCCTAGCCAAGCCCGTTTCGCGCGGCACATCAAGAGCCGTGCTGCGCATGCGCAAGGATCAGTGATGTCACACAGCTTGTGCACCGGAGCCACCGGAGCCGGCACCTCTCGCGCACTCCGCCGCCACCGCGCGCGACTCACCGCCGCCGGTCTGCGCATTCCAGAGGAGTGACGTCGTAGCCGTGGTAGACGCACTGGCGCCGGCGCGCGCTCGCTGTGCAGTCGCCGTCTGACACTGCGCTGGAGCCGCTGCGCTTCTGACTGGCGTTTGCCAGTGTGGTATAGCCATGGAGAAGGAGAGCGCAAATGCTGCTCAACAGCGCAGAAGAGCGGAGAAGCTTCGGATCCCGAAGTAGTTGCCTGGCAATTAGCGGTTGAGCGTAGGAGGAATGAACAGAAGAAGGCTAAACGTGCTGCGGAGACACTGGAGCAAAGGGACGAACGCCTAGCAAAGCGGCGTCGCCAGGAGGCTGAGCGACGTGCCCGACCACCCCTGCAGCAACAACAAAAATCACCTGAACCTTTGCTAACGCTACGTATATCCTGGCATATCCGAGCTAAGCCACTGCAACATTTTTTTCGGGTGGGAGTCGTGCAACATAACGACTGCACCACCTTTAGTTCGAAGCCGACGCCTTTACGGTGAGCTCGATGCGAATCGCTGGGCCTCGCAGTGCGGTTGTGCCGGAGACAAACGCGGGTCATCCAAGTGCCCATCTGCTTCGCTGTTTCGCTGGCCTTACTCCACTTGTGCAAGCTTTGGAAATTTTTTATGTTGGTGTTTATTTATTTATTTATTTCGTGCATACTGCCAGTCCCAATCAGGACTATTGCAAGAGAGCAGACAAATAATGAGACAATGAAAATACACGAGTACACAGAGTAGCTAAGTGCCAGAACAGGGAAAGAGAAGTTACACAATGTTAACTTGGATGATTAGTGCAAATAGCTCGGGCATAATTCTAGAAGTGCACGTCAATAATGAACACAGCAGCTCTGCTGTAAAGCAAAAAAAATACATAAATACATAAAAATTCAATTGTTAACAGTGCTTAAGTGTTCTTTAAGTAGCGTTAGGATCTTATGTAGATCCCTACAGCTTGTTATCGAGTGTGGCAAAGTATTCCATTCCTTTATCGCCTGTGGAAAGAAAGAATATTTGAAGCAATGGGTTTTGAAACGGTATTCCTGTAACGTTAGTTTTGCTTTGTTTTGTTTTGCTGCACAAGATCAACACGCTGCGCTTCTTTTTCGGCGTGGCGTGTTGATCGTGCGGATCAAGACGCCTTGCTTGTTTGTTCGCTGTGCCCAAACCTGCAGGTGAGGCGCACCCTTTAAGAACCGTCTCAGCGGGGGAGCGAGATTGATCCGATTCGATGCCATTGGCGGATAGTAATCTCCCTTTTTGTTTGTTCACTTGAAACTGTGCATACGAAGCGGCATCTCGGCGCACTCGGCCGAGACCTGTCTGTCGCTGATCCTGCTATTGCCGATTCCATTAAGAGTTGGCCGGGCGGAAGCCTTCAGCGGACTACGGGTGAAACGCGAACCATCTGAATGGAAGAGCGCGAACAAGCAAACAAACAAACAGGGATGGAAGCCTAGGCCGTCTTTACACCCGAAAGTGTACATCATGCATTTCTGTCTTGCTTTCTCCTCACTATGTACATTGTAGTTACGTCATTCCAGCCATGCTTTATATAGGGATTGGTGATGAAATAAGGTGACGCGTGCAGACATCAGTAAAGAAAAATGGCAGCATATCTATTTGCTTCCCTGCAAATGACTTAGAAAAATGGTAGTCTTCTGCCGCCCCCTGATACGTAACACCCGTCTCTTCTGCACCCTCCCACCCCTCACGATGTTCCCTACTCCC
>CM023488.1:73763475-73826374 GCA_013339685.2 Hyalomma asiaticum | reverse complement strand
GAGAATATAATTATTTTACTCGAGTATATGAGGAATCTGTAGTGCGTCTGTACCTTTTACTGCGCGGAGCCTACTGTTTTTGCTCGCGGAGTGCCATTGATCTCCTACGCTGGTTCACGGTTGGCTCATGTCGACTATGTGCACTATCGTGACAAAGTATAATAAACATTCACTGGTGAATTATCCCATGCTAACGCGGATTGACGGCGAATGTCATTGCGCAGTGTCATAAACATTCTTCGACGTTCTGCCTCTGTCTTTTTTCTTTTCGCGACTCTTCCGCGGGCATTTGTTGCCGCATTGTATTTGTGGCTTCTGTATTTTAGCCTTTTCGTTACTGACATTGGCTGTCGCGTTTAACCTTCGGTTACGTGTGGTTCGTTGCCGCGTATTTCCGGCCGATGAAATGTGGACATGGAGCAGGGTATTTTATTATCGTTGATCATGATGCAGACGTGACCTTGCTCTTGCAGTTTTGTTTTAATCGGGTTAATTAAATTTATTTGCTGGTTTCTATTTTTGGCCCACGCCAGGCAAACGCTTTGTGTATCCCTCCCCTGCAATAATGCCTCTCAAGGCCGTGGTGCTTGAAATAAATAAATAAATAAATAAATAAATAAATACCACGTCAGGCGTTGCGCATAATCCGCATACCACAGCCCTAGATGTACATATGAGCACTGCTCGTGGTTGTATCCACAGTACCCTTTGTTTTTTAGATGCGAAGCATCTTATGGTCGGGGCTATGTCACTCTGTCCCTCCCTCCATACATCCGCCGTGCGGCGTCCACGCCCGCACTGCGCATGCGCATCCTCCTCCTCTCCTTGTCTCCTCTCGGCATTCCTCCTCTCTATGACGCTCCTCTCTTCTGCGAATTGCGCAACGAATGGCAACACCTGCGTCTCCGCGCGCGATAATGCGAAACAGCTTAGGTTAGAGGCGCGACGGTAGACCACCGCGTTCTCTCTCTTATACATTCTCAGTCTTCCTCTCAATAAGATTACACCATCTCCCGCTCAAGCTAACCATCTCCCCGCTGCTTCGCATCCACACATGGTTCCCTTTAGCGGGAGATGGAGTAATTTTTTTTTAGTGTAAAACAACACCAGACACGCGACAGGACCAGGCCAGCTGAGAGCAGCACCTCATCCTGTCGTCGGTCTTGTGTTGTCTTTGCGCTAAGAAACTATAGATAGATAGGGAGAGACCTAAAGAAAGGCACGGCGGTTAACCAAACGCTTGTCTGGTTTGCTACCCTGCGCCGGGGAAAGGGATAAAGGGATGAAACAATGAAAAATAGAGGGATCGAGGGAGAAGAGCACCAATCACGCGCACATTTGCACAAGTACAGTCTCTAGAGGCAGTCGCAGAGACCTGTCGACTTCAGGTACGTCAACAACGCCTTCGTCGCTTTATGAGCCATCGAGGCATATGGCCCATGTCCAAGAAGCTTGGCTGCTGAAAACGGCCTCGAGTCCAGCCTGTCTAGTACCACTTGAAGTTGGTAGCGCGGGTCGTCATGATTACTGCAAGTACACGGCACGTGTTCAATTGAATTGAATTGAATTGTTTATTTTACAACAACAAGGTTGCGAGGATGACCAGGCAAAAAAGCTGCATTGAGCAGCTTGAGGGGAACCTGGCCACCTCGTACACTGGGCAGCTTCACTGCGGTCAGATAAACACACGGTATACATAACGAACAGAAAAACAGTAAACATCCACGGTCGGCATAAATAAACAAATAAATAAAATTGTTTCTCCAGTCCCGCAAAAAAAAAAATCGCAGCTTAGATGCGTCAGCCGACCCAATGCTGCACGAGTATGCGCTACGCCTGCCATCAGGAATTTCCTGCTCCGATGCAACTTTATTATGCCGCCTCTGGGTGGTGGTGGCATTTACAAAGACACTACTATGGGTTCACGTCAACTATAGCCCGGCAACGTATTCTGTTGAACGGAATTTTACGTTGAGGAAGAACCTGCTACACATTTCGCATGTCGTCGAGAAGACCGCGTGTATATCCCGACGCACGTGCTTTCATATGTTTTTAAAACAACGCGAAGAGGACGCACTACAAGATGAAGAAGGACACTTCAGACTCGGCGCTTGTCTGAGTTGTTCTTCGTCTTGTCGTGCGTCCTTTTGGGCTGTTTCAAAAACATGAATATAAACCAAGGCGCCGAATTTTGCCCACGCACTCGCTGATTGCGGCTCCTTAGAGGCCAACTCCAGCCTTATTTCGAGGTCAGCAGATCTCAATAAAATTTGCTGGTTGCGTTCATTGGCACACTTCCGTCATTTGTGCAAGATTACGGGCTCGAGAGATGCGCAGATTGCTTGCGATTCAATCTTCACTGATTACCTCGAACCGCCCGTCTGGCTTCCTACGATTATTGTCCACACTGCGTGCTGACGTCATAATCGGCAAAGCGACAGAACCGCGTCGATACTGTACCGTGGCCTTCGAGATCTGCGCGCGCCTGACAAACTTCGCGACATTACCGCCAGGGGAAGGGCGCGTGCGCTGTCTCACCGTGCGAGAGGCAGCTCAGTTGGATTTCGGCTTCACCCTATTTTGCTCGTTAAAATTTCCTTTCGCATTTGCTGAGCATTTCTACTATCAGGAGTGTGACAGGATTCGCCATTACCTTGACGTGCCCAAAACATCGCCAGAGTTGGCCTTTTAAGTCACCCGAATGCCGTGTCCCACAATGTGTACGCTGCGAATGTGCGAGTTAATGTGTTACCAAAATGTAAGCAGCTTCTCGCTTCCAAAACTAAACATTTATTCACAGAGCTGGTCTGGCCCATCGCCTTCGTATCCATATTGCGGCGAAGACTTCTATCGAACATTATTTCTTAAAATGCACTCGGTTATCCTCATTAAAAAACGCACATTAGAAATTCTCTTCATAGGGTTGGGTTGGAATTCACCGTGTCTAATATTCTGTCTTTGGGAGCCTCCTCATTAGGACATTGCCACGGGATGTGGGCTGTACTGTTTCAAAATTCATAAGTGATTCAGGCCGGTTCTTTTCATAAATTCGTACTCTTCACTGTTAATTTGATCTTGATTATTCGATTCTGATTGGTATTCCATAGTACCTCGGGCTTAACTATTTCAACTTCTGACATCTTGGCCAATCCCCCAGGGTGGGTATGTGTGCCAGAATTGAGGGAAACAACAACAACAACAACAACAACAACGGACCCGGGCCAGCCAATTTTGTATCAGCTTCGCTAGCCTTGTGCGATTTGTGCAAGCTGCGCGATTTTATTATAAATCTTCTTGTTTGTTTATTTCGGCTTAGCTGTGACTCGTCAAACCTGTGCTTGTATCGCATCCAACTCTTTGCGCGCTCAAACGTCAGTGCATGCAGTCGTTCATGGCGAGCCTCGTTTACGTCCCAACGATGCTTTCTCGGCGCTGGCATTCAAGCACGACGCGCAGCGATGGTTTCAAAAGCGTCGACCTTCCCGTCCTGACCCTCATAATGCCGGTACTTCGTTTTTTGCGTCCTCTCGCATTAGTCGGCACTTCAAGTGCGGCGAATTGAATACGCGCCGTCGTGTTGCAAGTGGAGCTCGTCGCTACACGCAGGGGACGAAGAACTACGTAGGATATATCTGTCAGTGTAGTGCGTTTCCAAGCTTATATGTTGATTCCTTACTCTTCTATGGAGCACTTATAGCACCTTGCCCCGCCGCGGCACTCGGATGCTGATCCAAAAGTAGCGGGATCCAATCCCGTCCGCGGCGGCTGCATTTTCGATGGAGGCAAAATGTTGAGGCCCGTGGATTATACGCCATCAGTGCGCGTTTAAAGAACCCCAGGTGGTCGAAAATTCTGGAGCCCTTTACTACGGCGTCTCTCATAATCATAGCTGGTTTTGGGACGTAAAGTCCACGAAGTTAATTAATACATGCCGCTTCCACATTGTACTGTGGCACGGAAATACTAGGGCTGACGTCACGGCCTCGTCATTGCTCTTTCTTGTGGTCACGTGATTTAGCACAGCCCACAGCAGGGGTTAAATGGCGGCGCCCAGGCGGCCTGCGCTGTCGCCTTTCTTGCCGTCCTCTCAAATACCTTGCCATCTTTCTGAATGGCCTTTAGTGAACGTGCAGATAGATAGATAGATAGATAGATAGATAGATAGATAGATAGATAGATAGATAGATAGATAGATAGATAGATAGATAGATAGATAGATAGATAGATTTCTTAGGAAATCTCAGCTATCGCTTAAGAGGTATGCAGGCGAAAGCCCGGACCTTTGGTAGTCGAGACCGGGACTTATGGGTTTTCGCCACGAAACTAGCACTCGAGCGTAACGTGAGCGCAATATGGCATAAGCTGTGTGTGAAGGTTAACGCTCAACCGCGTATATCGCTCATGTCCTCGTATCCGATAGTGGTGTGAGCCAAGTGTTATTTTGTAGATGAGGAGTAGATCCATAGATATCGGCATGATAACCTATCAGCCGTGTTGTCCATGCGTTCGTATACATTTGCATGCCAATTTTCCGTGAGTAGTAAGTCAAGGAGACGCGAGTTTTCATTATTTGCCGCATTAGTCGCACGACTACCGGCTGATACTCTTGTTTCTCGCGGAGCGCCTCCCGTTCCTGTTACGGCATTGAAACACCCCGAAAAATATATGCGCCTTATACTTTGCAAAAAAGGGCATAATAAATTTTTTATGATAGATAAGAAGTTGCAGCGTACGTGCTTTTATAAAACAGGCGCTTAATCATCAGGAGAATTAATGTAAGGTATTTAGGGAGGAAAATTTTTTAAAAATCACTCGTGCCTCATCCCCGCATTAGACTTACGGTTATTAGCCAGGGATATTCGTGTATGAATCACACGGAAGAAATAAAGAAAGAAAGGAAGGAGGAAAGAAATGATTGTGACCGCAGTGCCTATTGGGTCATAGCGTACACAAATTGGCAGCAATTTCCCAACGTCACCGTGTTGCGAGAGTCTGACACCTTGAGAGAGAAATAAAGAGAGATAAAGAGTAAAGCAGGAGAGTCTGACACCTTGAGAGAGAAATAAAGAGAGATAAAGAGTAAAGCAGGGAGATTAACCACATATTAGTCTCCGGTTTGCTACCCTGCACTGGGGAGGAGGGGAGAGAGGGGTTGGAAAGATGACAGTGCATGAGGGCACAATATTCCACACACGCACAGAAAGCAAAACACACACACACGTACGCACGCACCACACACACAAAGGACGTTCCACTTAGAGGCGTTGATAAAGGCTGGCATGTCTCAAGAAACGCAGTAGTGCTTGCATGGCCTTCTGCGCCGTAAGGCCTGGACGATGTCTCGGAATTCCTTCTTCCGACAGTGGTCAGTCGTCCAGCTGGTTGAGTGCATAGCGAAGAGATTGCTCCCCTGCACTGGTACTGCGGTGGGTCATACCTATCAGTGAAGGAGTATGGTCGTCTGCTCAAAAAACCCGGGTTCGATCCCGACCGCGGCGGTCGCGTTTTTGATGGAGCCGAAAACGCCAGTGGCCCGTGTACTGTTCGTTCTCAGTGCACATTAAAGAACTCCAGGTGGTCAATATTTCCGTAGTCCTCCACCACGGCTTTTCTCTCCTCTCTCTCTCTTTCATTCCCCTACCCTCACGGACGCTTAGCCTCAAGTCCCTAGATATTTTCTTCCGTTTTTCAGGGGCGAAGCTCCTCTTAGTCTAACCTTGTCAGGCGTCAGGCGTCATGCGTAACCCGCGTGCCTCCCGGCACGCGCTCGCCCTTGGCGTTCGCCTCGCGCGTGCCTTCCGGCGCGTGCCTCTCTCTCTTCCGGCGCGTGCCTCTGCTGTCTTGTGAGAGAGAGAGCGAAAGGCGCGCGTTGGCTATGAAAACGCTCTTAGAGGAACGCTGTACCAGCTCGCAAAGAAGAACTCGCCCTCGCCAGCGAGAGACAACGTTGGTGCAGGCAGCGTCTCCTAGCGAGTTTCTTGATTGAGAAATACCGACTGCTCGCGTTGGAGAAGCGTTCACCAGCAACCTATATATATATATGCACTGGATCTTGACTTGCAATGAAGTGCCTGTGGGATATTTCACTTGTGCATAGTTGAACCATGAGGATTCGTAGCGTGCGCGTTAACTAAATTAATCCGGAACTCGGCACTATCTACGATGAACCTCCCGAGCTTCGCCCACTCATCATCATTCACTCCGTGGATATGCTGTAATTTTTTTAATTAGCGAAAAGCTTTGATGTGCCGCTGGCGCATCTAATTGGTCGGCATTGCTTTTGGCAGCCATGTTCTTCCTAAAGCTGCTACTTGAATGCTGCAGCGAGAGAACGTCAAAGAAAGTTGCGCGTTTCAGTAGGCGTTTCCTTAAATGTGGCACGGCCACTATCGTATTTGATAGGAACGTGTATGTTGACGGCCGGACGCTATCTGCGCGCGCTTGCTCCGCTCCACGTGTTTAGGAAGAACATGGCTGCCGACGCGGGCTTTGAGCGAGAGGGCGCCGGGAGAGGAGGTAGTTGTCGCTGCTTAAAAGCGGAAAAGACAGATCTAGGGACTTTAGCTTAGCCATGCTCCCGAATGCAGAAATTAGCGTCCTTTCTTTAACCCAACTACGATGATAATGATGATAATCATCATCATCATCTCTGTACGATATTTTTCTGCCGCCGTCTTATGAAGCCCCCACCTCTTCGCACGAGGAATACATAAGGCTTGCTCCTTAATAAACGTTCATATTTCGTCTCGTGAATTTGCGCGTTTCTCCCTGGCATCGACAACGAGTTCGTCATTTTCGTGTTACGCTTCCGCATTCCTGGACATTATTTTCGTCCGCAAACACCATAAACGCCTTTCTTCTTCCTTTTCTTTTTTTTTTGATGCAATGAGAGAGAGAGAGAGAGAAAGGAAATTTTTTGCAATGTTGTTGCTGCGATATTTCCCCGAAATTCGCTTCATCGAAACGTGTCCCGACTTTTATTTTCTTTTTTGTTGCTTTTTTTGTTCTTTCCCTTCAACACAAATGACCGAGCTGTCGCGAGGAGCTCGTTATTGACCCGGGCGTTGTTTACTGCGTGCGAGACATTTGCAGCCGTAAAGATCTGAGGCGAACGCGCGGTAAACAACCCAAGAGGCGGCGTGGCGACGCCGGGTTGAAACGGTGTGTTCACGCCAAGGTTACCGGTTGTGCTCGGTATGCGAGTGGCGTGTTTACATGCGCGTTCCTTTGTCTCGCCAGTAAGCTAGCTGATTCTACGTTTCGTTTTGATTCCTTCTTTAATTTTCTTTACCTTATAGGAAACCAATTTCTAGATGGCGTTGTTGGAAACCAGCGCTGAATTTTTGCAGGGCGAAAGGAGCGCCATAAAACCCAACTTGGGATTTTTTTTTTTTCAGTCGGTCAGGGTAACGCCGATGCTGCGTTTCAGAGATTGAAGTTGAAGTTGAAATTTGTGTGCATCATCATAATGTGGGAATGCTCGGGCAAAAAGTGAAAATCAATTCACTTGAGAAGCGCCCGAGCCCCCATATACAAGGCACACAAAAAGGGCTAAGATATACACTAACAAGAAATTTTTAACAGTTTCACATTGCAGGTCAACCTCTAATGTTATATAATACAATACGAACATCTTGGCAATAATTACAAATACACAGAAACACTAACATCACTGGAAGAACCAAGCACTGACATCATGGAATAAAACACCCTCGTATGTCACGTATGCTGCGCTTTTCCACATCAGTGTCTTGGAAAATCAGTTTGTTCAACAGAACTGCAAGTGCATGACGTAACATTTGCTGTCCATGCAGAGTACGACAAAGTGGAACGTTCCATAATAGATGTTCCTGTCAGGCGCCTGATGAGATGCAAATGGTGAGAAAATTTTGAAGGAAGTGCTGATTCTGACAGCGGGAAAATAACGACATATAAAGACGAAGCCCAGCCTTGCAGTCAATTGTGAGCATCGCGAAACGTAGTAGCGTGCACAAAATTTAGGGCTCACGAGAGCGAATTCTGAAGCATATATCCTCCAGCTATCCAGCACCGCTTGGTACGAGTCTCTTTACCGTACACAAAGGACGTTAACACATGCAACATCAGCTTAAAGGCCAACTCCGGCGATATTTGGAGGTCGATAGATCTCAATAAAATTCGCCGAGTACCTTCATTGTACCACTTCCGTCGTTTTTGCAAGATTACAGGCTCGAGATATGCGCAGATTGCTTGTGCAATTCAGTTTTTGCGGATTACCTCAAACCGCCCACCTGGCTTCTTACAATTATTGGCCACACTGCGTGTAGACGTCATCGTTCGCATTGCGACAGAACCGCACCGCTACCATACCATGGCCTTCGAGATCCGCGCCGCGTAAGTGGGAGGGGGGCTTCCCCCACCTTCATTTAAGTTGTGTTTACTTACGGGAGGTTTTGAACGGGGATTTTGCCGCCCCTGCTTTATCCCATGTATATATCTATATATATATATATATATATATATATATATATATATATATATATATATATATATATATATATAAATGAGAACTTGTGCTCGATGGGCCAAACGTATTTGGAGTGAAATAGCAGACACGACGTCGCAGTTATCGTTTATTGCCAACAGTTACGACCGCGGGTCCGGTGTTTTTCAAGGCATTTTTCAAGGCTCTCTATGCCTTGAAAAAGACCGGACCCGCGGTCGTAACTGTTGGCAATAAACGATAACTGCGAAGTCGTGTCTGCTATTTCACTATATATATATATATATATATATATATATATATATATATATATATATATATATAATGTATGTGTATACAGTCAAATTTCCTGGAGCCCTCCACCACCCTGGCTGCTACAGGACTATCAGTACTATTCGAAAACATTGATATCAGAACACGGTGAAAAAACCGCCGGAGTTGCCCTTTAATTACGTGTTCTTCAAGTAGCGTTAGGAACTTATTCAGATCCCTACAGCTTGTTATCGAGTGTGGTAAAGTATTCCATTCCCTTACCGCCTGTGGAAAGAAAGAATATTTGAAGCAGTGGGTTTTGAAACGGTATTCCTGTAACGTTAGTTTTGCTTTGTTTTGTTTTGCTGCACAAGATCAACACGCTGCGCTTCTTTTTCGGCGTGGCGTGTTGATCGTGCGGATCAAGACGCCTTGCTTGTTTGTTCGCTGTGCCCAAACCTGCAGGTGAGGCGCACCCTTTAAGAACCGTCTCAGCGGGGGAGCGAGATTGATCCGATTCGATGCCATTGGCGGATAGTAATCTCCCTTTTTGTTTGTTCACTTGAAACTGTGCATACGAAGCGGCATCTCGGCGCACTCGGCCGAGACCTGTCTGTCGCTGATCCTGCTATTGCCGATTCCATTAAGAGTTGGCCGGGCGGAAGCCTTCAGCGGACTACGGGTGAAACGCGAACCATCTGAATGGAAGAGCGCGAACAAGCAAACAAACAAACAGGGATGGAAGCCTAGGCCGTCTTTACACCCGAAAGTGTACATCATGCATTTCTGTCTTGCTTTCTCCTCACTATGTACTTTGTAGTTACGTCATTCCAGCCATGCTTTATATAGGGATTGGTGATGAAATAAGGTGAGGCGTGCAGACATCAGTAAACAAAAATGGCAGCGTATCTGCTTGCCTCGCTGCAAATGACGTAGAAAAATGGTAGTCTTCTGCCGCCCCATGATACATAACACCCGTCTCTTCTGCGCCCTCCCACCCCTCACGATGTTCCCCTACTCTCTCACTCTTCGCATGATGGACGCAATGGGGTTTTTTTCTGAATTCAATTCAAATTTCCCGCCTTCGCCCTGCTCCCGCGCCATGTGTTGGCACATTTCATTACTTTAGCCTCTCTTCGACACCGCTTCTAACGTGTTGATTTATTCATTTGCTAGTCTGAAAACCAGTTGAATGTGTATTAGTTAACTCTGCAGATCACAGTTATGTGCTCTCCATATTTCTTGCCTTAAACAGGCCTCATAAAGTTAAACAGGCAGTGCATAAAGATAACGTGTCTGTCCCCGTGCCACTAGTGGTATTAGCTCGGCTAGTTTTTCACTGCGCAATTGAATCACTTTTCGCCTGGCAGCTGAATCGTGTGACATACAGACAGTCTTTCGTGTTTATGTAGCCAAAGAAGGACTACCGTCTTTAAAAGAAACGCCGATCGACTATGGACTGAAGGGGCTGCCGTATGGGAGGGGGGGGGGGGGGTTGCATTGCTCGACTGCTCACCCGAAATCCGTGGGTAAAGCGGGTTCGCGATCCCTGCCGCGGCGGTGGAATTTCGATGGGCGCGAGACTGGTAGAGGTCCGTGTACTGCGTGCAATGTCGGTGCATGTTAAATAACACCGGGCGGTTATCTAATGCGGCAGTCCGCTGCGGTGGTGTAGTGGTTAAGGTACTCAGCTGCCACCCAAAAAACGCGGGCTCGATCCCGGCCGCGGCGGTCGCATTTTCGATGGAGGCGAAAATGCCAGAGGCCCGTGTACTGTGCGTTGTCAGTGCACGTTAAAGAACCCCAGGTGGTCTAAATTTCCGGAGCCCTCCACTATGGCTTTTCTCTCCTTTCTATCGCTTTCACTCCCTTTCCCCCACCCCCCACGGACGCTTAGCCGTGCTCCCTACATGGGCTGCAGAAATTAGCGTCCTTTCCTAACCGAACCACAATCATGATCATCTAATGCGGCACCTATAAGCCTTGTCGGTGATTGGTCCATTGCCTGGGGGCTTTATTTTATTGCGGTAGAAGTTATTTGGACAGTCGCGACGGCTTTTTGCCGTCGCCGCCATGTGCCGTATAAAGTCCAAATTGATAACAACAACCTCCCGGGCATTTTACGTTCTGCCCGCGGCTAAAGCACGTGAGCGGGGGCTCTGAACACGGCTGAAGCAGGCTGAAGCAGAGATCAAACGAGCCCGGCCCATTTCCTTCGCACGAAGGGCGCATGCGATAACATCACCCCGATCGGGACGCATGCCGTCGAAGCGGAGAGGCCCCGCAGCAGCAACTGTGGACTTCGCGCGGTCGCCATCGCTGGCGCGCGTGCTATGTCGGCAGCAAGGAGGATTAAAAAAAAATGCTGGAGTGGAGATGTTTTCCTAAATGTGAAGCCGGCGGCCGCCATCTTACCAGAGGCATCGATTAACACCATCCAGATAGCACAAAAGAAAACGCGCTTTCCTCACGCTCCTTAGCACCTTTGAAGTGGTCATCTTTGCTAGACAGACAATGCTTGATGTGCCTGTTTGTGGTACTCGTTTTTGGGTGAAACCTGAACGTCGCAAAAATTTGTGTGCCACATCGTGGCATTGATGCTCAGTCAATGGTAGTTTATTAATCCAAAACAACACGCTTTTATATTACAAGTGCTCTATACAATACATTAGCAGATCAAGAACGCTTGAACCCATTGCGGTAAGGTGCAGCAGGCGTTGCCACTCCAGCATTTTTTTAATCCTCCTTGGTCGGCAGCCTTGTCGGCAGCCATCAGCGGGCGGCTCGTAAACCCGTTTACATGCTGCTCTCTCAACGCGAAGAGACTGCGAAAAGTGACGTGGAGCAGTCGTATTCTCCTACACAAGCGTTTTTTAGAGTTACGTGAGATCGTATCCAAAACAGTTAGCTGCCCGCCTCACTTCGTATAACAGTACAATTCTTTCTGGTGCATTCACCGCTTCGCCCTATATCGGCGAAACTGTCAATGCGGGAATCTCAGAGCGGCGTCGCCAACTGTACTACTTCCTTTCTTTGTTTTTTGTGCCTCTTCTGCTTTCATGGCTGGTGTTTTGGCACTGGGAATGGGTAACCTACTGATACGAGAAAATTTGTTTTCCTTTTTATGTATACCTTTAAATCTTAGGCATATGACCGTGCCAAATGTTACTTTTAAGTAATATTATATACTGCACTATGTACGCCATTTTGTGCGTCAATAGACCGATCTCACCGCGTGATCTGCGCATGCGCGAGTTTCCAGGAGCGGCGCCGCCGCCATCTTAGTTGTAGTTCTCAAAGCACAGCTGCTACGGTTGTGCGTGCATGCTATAAGTTTACGGGCGTTTTTCAAGTATCTTTGGCGTGGACAGCGATTGAACGCGTCAGAAAACGATGTCCGAGCCTCATGTGGCCGTGTTTCATTTAAATTGTTCAAGCCATGTAGTGCTGTTAGAGAAAAAAAAAGAAAAAAAGAAAGTTGGAATGTAAACATGCGACCTGGTCACGATCTCGTCGTTAGTCCGTGCGCCGTATCGCTTCCATTTGCTGTTACCCGTATTCGCTGAATTATTCGCAATAAAAAAAAACAGTAAAGACTCTGAGAGCACGTATCGTACAGAGATAGAACGCCAAGAGCGTGGAATGGTGAAAACTGAAGACTCAGTCGAAGGAACGATCTTGCGCTTGTTTTGTCAAAGCAACTTCACATGCACAGTGTGTTGTTAGTACAGGGCTTCGATCACAGTGATGCGCTAGATGTGAATGGGTGGAAAACGATCGCGATGAAGAGGTTAAAGGCGCGTCCACCTTTGAGGAACGATGACCTGCCGCACACCGCGCGAATGCTTACGGGGCGCTGCTAATATCGCGAACGACAAGCAGTTCCTGCTGCATAAAGTACGGATGAGTCGGTGAGTAACACTGGCAACACATGCAAAACGACGAAAAAGCGGCAGCTCGCTCTGCCCGCAGCCCTCACACCCGAAGGCTTGGCGCCGATGTCGTCGCTATAGGCCTTACCGCGTCAAAACTGCGTCGGAAAAAACTCAGCAGGCGCATGACCCTATGCAGGCCGCTCGCGCACACAAGATGACACGTTTTGTCACCGGTATGTACTCTTTAACTTGTGCTCGCAATGAAACCACACATTGAAAACCGAAACACTGGCGGCACCGATGGTTGATGCCGGCGTGGTGTACGCGCAGCGTGAAGTATGCGCTAAGTTGGGCTTGTATCAGATCTTTCGTTCCCGTTGACGCTCGCAAGAGGTTAAGCATTTTCTAGCGAGCACAATTTTGTCCAGAACACAAGCTGTACCCACTCCGATGCCGTTGGCGGAGATCGCCCGGCAAGGTGATCATGCACACGCTATGAATCGTTGCGGTCATTGATCGGTCCGTCCGTGATGTGCCTGAGCTGTTATGACGCATTGTTAAGTGTCGCGCATACAAAACACAAAATTCACAAACACTACTGAACAAGCCGTGCGTCGTATATAGGAGCCGGTCTGTCCGACGCACCAGTTCCTGCCGGAGCTTGACATCCTTCGCGAACACGAGAAAAACCGAAGCGCTTTTGTTTCAGGCTGTTCTTGTAGCATCCCGGCACATAGGGCGTAAATCCAACCATCACAACTCTTCGAAATAAGGCCGATAAAGCTCGTTAACGCCGTTCGCCGATGCACCAGCCATGCATTTGAGCGTACCGCGACCGCCGCGAGTACTACAAGTTCCGGCATGCACTGCGGCAGCGGTGGCGCGGTGAAACAGCGTGGTGAGATCGGTCTATTGGCGATATCGTAGTACTGTACAGACACTCAACCAAGATTGCAGAAAGCGAACCGTTCTTTCGCGTTTGTGTGTGTGTGTGTGTGTGTGTGTGTGTGTGTGTGTGTGTGTGTGTGTGTGTGTGTGTGTGTGTGTGTGTGTGTGTGTGTGTGTGTGTGTGTGTGTGTGTGTGTGTGTGTGCGTAGTCGCCAAGAAAGATGCCAACTCGGAGCCACCACGCAGCCGGCATTCCAACTCACTTTAAACAAAAATATATTTTTTTGCCGACTGTTTCTTTTTTCCGAGGATAACTGGAAGAAAATGCACGAAGACGCACTTCCGCGGACAAACGAAAACAAGCCACGCTGCAGCAATTTATTATTATTATTATTATTATTATTATTATTATTATTATTATTATTATTATTATTATTATTATTATTATTATTATTATTATTATTATTATTATAAAAAGAGGGTGCTATTTTCTGCAGCCCTTGTCGGGAGCATGGCTCAGCGTTTCTGTGCGCAGTGGAAAGAGAGTGACAGAGTAAGAAGGAGAGGGAAGCCCTAGTAGAAAGCTCCTCGAATTGCGACCGCCTGGGGTACTTGTTCGCGCACTGACGTCGCACAGTACACGGGCATCTACCATTGACCCACTCCCTTCTTTAGTTATTTCATATAGAATTTCGGCTTCGTCGAAAAAGTGACCGCCTCGGTTTGGTTTTATAAGACACGCGTTGCGGGTCCGCATTCAAGGACTATAACCGCTGGACTACCGGGGCGAAGGTAAAAAATTGTCCGCGTATCTGCGGGCTTCGCTGCAAATGTCGTCGAAAGACGATAGCCTTCTGCCGGCCGTACCACGCTGCGTGAGATATGGACACAATCTGGCAGCGCCGTTGGGAAACATCAGCTTGTGCAGAATCCCTGGGCAACTGCCAGGTGGCAGCACCAAATCGTCGGCAGAGGCCTCTCTCGGGCATAGCGTCGATTTTTTAGCGCAGCTCAACAACCACTAGGGTCTTTAGAATTACGTATCTGTGTATTTTCTAGTAAAGGAACACACCACCTAATAAAAACGTATCGATGTTTCACCTCAGATACGCGTAATATTTGCTTTTTGATCGACAATGTTCGCAAGTATGAACGCAGCGGCCAGTTCAAGACGACTGGGCGTTAGGCAAGTGCTTAAACTTTGGCCGAGTGGCTGAATCGTGTCACACACAGATAGACAAACAGACAGACAGAAAGACAGACCAAAATTTCTGCGTTCAAGTATCCCAAGAAAGACTACCGTCTTTAAAATAAAGTGACAAGAGCTCGCTGACGCAGCCGTGCGAGTCAGAGCTCTAACCAGCGTGTGAATGCCCAGACACTGCTAAGCGCGGTACCCGCACTCCGACGCATTTAATTGCCAGCGAAAAAATTTGCTCACTCACGCAAACTCAATCGGCGCCAGAAACTCGGTGAACGGAACGGACGACCGGCACGCGAGCTGGTACAGCTTAAGTTCCCGGAAGGCGCAATTATGTGACGTTCCTTTTAAAGCCCCAGCCGGTGGGCGCGGTTTCCCGGGGCCTCTGCTGTGTGGTGTGCTTTGTTTGTCGTTTACAGGAAAATTCCCAGCATTGCGGTTTACAGCGTTGAAGTTCCCTTTATTATTATCATCATTATTGCGTTATGAGTTGGACCGTCAGCTTTGAAGAACTTTTCCGTTGAGTCGACCTGAAGCCGGCGGCGTGGGAGCAGCTAGAGACGGGGTCTGCAAGTAAGGTTTGCGTTAAGGTGGGGTTTGTGAGTAACTAAATCATCACCTTCTTCTCCTCCTCTTTATTTTCTTCTTCTGATGATGATGATCATGATGTTCCTTAACCCATACGGCGCTCACCCACCAGGGGGGATTGGCCAAGAATTATTTGAGAATTACGTTTTGTTTTGAAATGTTTGAAAGGAACAGATGGGAAAAAGGAAGGGGATTTCTAGGGAACTTTTTTAGTGGAATCTAACTATTCAAACCAGACAAATGATTCGTGAAATCTGTAGAGAAGAATAACTTAATTACGTTACAACACAGACGAGAAGTCTATCTTTACGCTTGATTTTTCTTTAGCAGGAATAATCGAAATAGTATACGGTTTGTCGTTTGTATAAAATTACAAACAGCATCGAAGCATGGCAATATCCCAGTGCTGAGGCGCCAAAATGTTGTTGTTTCCCTCAATTCTGGCACATAGCCACCCTGGGGGATTGGCCAAGATGTCAGAAGTTGAAATAGTTAAGCCTTAGGTACTATGGAATACCAATCAGAATCGAATAAATCAGGATGGTATTAACGGTGAAGAGTACGAGTTTATGAAAAGACAGAGCTATTTCTTCTTCTTCTGCTTCTTCTTCAGCAGGCCCACTGCAGGGCAAAAGCCCCTACCATAGTTCTCCAATGACCTGTGCTAACTGCGATGGCGCTATTACCGCTCTAATTTGATCGCCATATGGCCACACAACTTTCTGTTCCCCCTTGCGACACTTGCCTTCTTTATGCATCTACTCTGCTATCCTTAAACGACCGGCGGCTATCATACCTTCTTATTACATCATACGCCAAGACGCATTTCTTCTTCCCGGTTTGTCATCCCGCTCTGTTCTTGTCCCTTAGCGTTACACCTGCCATATTCCTTTCCGGAAAATATGGACCACTGCATAGTCGTCACCTTAGAATGGATCATTTTCGTGATGCCCCAATTTTCTGGTGCATGCAGGTAAATAGTGCTGGCATGATGCAGCTGTGATACGCTGTCCTCTTGGGGGGATAAAAGTAAGCGGCCATTCATTACGTGGGGACGCCTCTACAAAATGACTACAAAATGTTGAGGCGGCTGGACTTCAAATCTCAGTCTCTAGTGCTGGAGCGATATTCCCCCACTACGCCGAGGCACGTGACTCGGGGATACTTCTTTCTCCGTGCTCGGGGGTAATCCCGCGAATTTGTATCGTTTCTAGAACCAGCATATGGATATCGTGACTAAGATTGCGAAGAATTAGTGGTTCTCTTCGTGCGAGTGATGAGCACGCTGAGCTGATAAACGTGAAACTGCAAGTGTAATGTGTTTGAATGTGATTAATTTCTGACCGCAACGCGCAACAGTCTGTCGAACATGTGCGACAAAAAGTACTCTGCACATCCTCCCCTTTCTACTCTATTAGATGTGAAGCAGTTTATGGTCGGGGCTATGCATAGGTCGGCAGTGTGGGAGAACACTCACTCACACAATTTTTCCAGGACCCGCACTCACTCGCCCTCACACTCACTTCCACTCACACTCATTGGCACTCACTCGCACTCGCACTCACGTCTATGAAATCATTGCGAGTGAGTGAGTGCACTCATGAGTGAGTGCGCCGACCTACTGCCGCTCTTTTCTATTCAGCGGCCGTGGCCGGCCTATAGGTCGGCAGTGTGGGAGAACACCCACTCACACTCACTCACCATAATTTTTCCAGGACCCGCACTCACTCGCACTCACTTCCACTCACTCGCACTCGCACTCACGTCTATGAAATGAGTGTGAGTGAGTGCACTCATGAGTGAGTGCGCCGACCTATTTGTCCGCCGCGGTGGTGTAGTGGTTACGGTACTCGGCTGCCACCCAAAATACGCGGGTTCGATCCCGGCCGCGGCGGTCGCATTTTCGATGGAGGCGAAAATGCCAGAGGCCCGTGTACTGTACGTTGTCAGTGCACGTTAAAGAACCCCGGGTGGTCTAAATTTCCGGAGCCCTCCACTACGGCCTTTCTCTCCTCTCTATCTCTTTCACTCCTTTTCCCCCACCCTCACGGACGCTTAGCCGTGCTCCCTACATGGGCTGCAGAAATTAGCGTCCTTTCCTAACAGAACCACTATCATCATCATCACCCCTCACTCCTTCCATCCGTCCTCCGTGTGGCGTCCACACCGTCACTGCGCATGCGCATCCTCCTCCCTCTCCTCTCCTTGTCTCATCTCCCCTCCTCTCGGCTTTCATCCTCTCCTCTCCGAACGGCGCGCATTCACTGTGGAAACGCTCTTTCTTCGATGAACCCTTTACCGGCTCGCAAGGAACGAGAACGCGCCCTCGCCCGCGAGACGCAATGCTGACGCAGGCAGCGTCTGCTAGCGTCAAACCGATGCAAACGCGGTGTGCACCCCCCGTGCTGCTTCGCATCGCCTCGTGGTCCCCTTTGGCGGTAGATGGTGTAATTTTCTTATTAAGTAGAATGTTGCGTCACAAGAAGAAAACAAACAGTGCTTACGAAATGTCTCTAGAAGAACGAGAGGTTTTATGCGGTGTAGTGTTAAAAAGAAAAGAAAAAACATTGGATTGTTTGCCTTTCATATTGCTCGCCCCCCTTACAAGTGCAATCGGCCGTGGAAGCTGTGTTCGTCCACTACACAAATGTGTCGGGAAAAGAAAGCCAGAACTACCCGGCATATGCTGCAAGTCTTTGTGCAAGGCTGTGTCGTTGTGTAAGAATAACATCCGGAAATGCCCCGCAGGCATGTGTTCCCTTTGACAGGAGACATATTCTTTACACCCCCTAAGCTATAGGGCCTCATCGGCGGCAAGGGGAGTATAAAAGGAGCGCCTATAAAGGAACGTCCCCTGTGGGAGCAAGCGCATTCAAACGATTGGGGCGCTTTCCAGAACGCTCGTGTGGTTTCCCGATTTTATTCCCCCGTCATGCAAGCCAGCGCGCCGAGACGCTTAGCTGCTTTTTAGATGCGAAGCAGCTTTTGGTCGGGGCTATGTCACTCCCTCCCTCCATCCATTCGCCGTGTGGCGTCCGCACTGCGCATGCGCATCCTCCTCCCCCTCCTCTCCTTGTCTCATCTTCTCTCGGTATTCCTCTTCTCCTCTCCGAACGGCGCGCGTTGACTATGGAAACCTTTCTTCTTCCTTTCGTTCCTTTCATACCCCCTTCCCCTTGAGTGTACCGTTTGAGGTGTCCTCTCCGGAGAGACAGTCATCGTGCACTCCCGTCCCCCTTTCCACCTTTCTACAACAATAAAGAATCTCTCCTTGACTATGGAAACGCTCTTTCTTCGATGAACGCTTTACCAGCTCGCAAGGAACGAGAACGCGCTCACAGTCTAGGTGGCGTTGCTCACGCCCGCGAGAGCAGTGGCGAGAGACAACGCTGACGCAGGCAGCGTCTGCTAGCGTCAAACCGATGCAAACGCGGTGTGCAACTCCCGTGCTGCTTCGCATCGCCTCATGATCTCCTTTAGCGGGAGATGGTGTAATTTTTTTTTCCGCAACGCTGACCGTATGCCGTCGATCCCGTCTCGTGCGTGTGCCCTCGAGGTACGAGGTCCACAGCACCACTGCTGCTGGCGCTGTGGACCCATCTGGAAACTCAGTGGTTGGCACGAAATTAGCGGTGCGATCGGGACTGGATTGTGAATAAGAGGACCGCGGAACGGCTCGCGTTTGGTGCTCGCGGTAAGGCGACTAATGAGGCTACAAAGCGTGATGTGCGAAGGGCAGGGTTTGAGGCATAGAGCAGCTAGGGGCAAAGTAGCCTTCGAAGAGAGCCTAAAGAGTATGGAGAAAGAGTCGGTGAACGCGGCTAGTTGACAGCTCGTCAGTGCGGTTATCTCGCTCAAAGTGGATTGCCGGGCTAGTTTATTTATTTATTTATTTATTTATTTATTTATTTATTTATTTATTTACATACATACATACATACATACATACATACATACATAAACCGCGACGTTATAGGGGGTAACAGCGCGATCTGTGTGGCACAAAGCAACGCAGCATGTTCTTTCGCCACCACCACCACTAATATTAATAATAATGACAAGAAGGAAGACAATGGATAGGCAGAAAGGTGGTTAGGTGGAACACCAGCGTTCTGCCTATATCCGTCGTCTTCTAATTCATTTTCTTCCTTTCTTATTTCCCTCAATTATTGCTGGAAATGCACGAGACTGTTACCTCACACCGTGTGCGTGTGTGACCATCATTGATGCACCTGTCAAATACTACTCACGACCAACGGCTCCAACTAAGAGTAATTCAAAATTACGTAGTGACACACACTTTGTATACAGGCCAAAAGCTGCACTGGGGCTCTGACGCTCGCGCTTGGGAAAGCGGGCTAGAGAAGCGTAGGAAGAAGAGGTTGGAATAGAACAGCCGGCCTGCAGCAAAGGCGCTGTGTCTCTTCATTACAGTAGTGATACGTACATCGTGTGTAAATCGCACAAACGTGACACACACACACACAAAGCGCGGTAGCACTGGCGCAAGATAATGTACGTCACAGAAATAATGTGCACGGGAAACGAGAAAGCCGTTATAAAAAGTAAATACCTCACCACGCAATAATGACTACAGGACATATACAGAAAGTATAAATGTTTGTTAGAATAAGAGCGATCGATTAACTATGACCCGTAGGTGATTCAATATTGGGATATAACCAAGTGGTATTATTTGCCCATGGTAACCGTAAAAGACGACCTGGTTGCCTTAATCTTCCATCATGCCCAGCCGCGTCTGGACCTGACATTGTATGTGAGACTCTTCTCACAAACTGGACAAATCTTATTTGTACACCCTAGCTTTTGCTTTATTCTCCCGCTTCTCAAGTACCTTTCTTTTTTTCTCTTTTCGATCAGCCACGTGCCGCTAGCAGCTAACGTTTGCAGCGCCCCCCACGTCCGAAGCACTCCTTTCCGTTTCTGTATGGCCTATAAAAAGAACGAAAAAAACCAAAAACACAGCGGCGTTGGCGTTGTTGCGGTGCGGCCACGTCTGCGCGTTAAGACCTTAACGCCGCATTGTGCCGGCCTCCTCTCATAACGTCCCGCTGCTTCTGTACCGTATGTACTCGCGTGCGGTTGCGTGATATACGGTCTTCTGTGCCTGCGAAGGCGTGGACTTACATAGTGGCGATGTGCGAGGAGCCTTTGTTTCCCCCCTTCCACCCGTTCCCCACACCCCCTTCCCTACTTCCTCTACCTTCCGTCTAATATCTCCTCGGCCAACTTCCTTCTTTCCAACGATTGTCATTGTCTCGTTTCCTTACTTCCGGTGGAGACATATTTCAGAGAGCAACTTCCTCTCTCAGCTGCACGCCTCATCCCTCCGTCCTACTACCCCCCTCCCCCCCCTTCCCCCCCTTTAGTTTTTTCCCGCCGACCACATAGCGACCACTCATGTTTTATCGCCGCCTTTGTGCGTCTACCTACTTCGGTACGTTTGCTGGGTTTCTCCGTCTTTACTGACCTTCGTTTTTTTTCTTGTGCATGTTTTTCTTTTTGTTCTTTGTTTTCGATTAGGTATCGTGCTTGTTTCTTTCCGCAGGCTGTTCTCACGATGAAGAACAGGACGACACTTGGCCGATGTATCTTTCTGTGCGTGACCACACTATGGAATGTGCGGAGGTCCTTTTCTTTTTTCGTGCCGCATACAAATGTGCTTGCCTAGTCACATTGGTCTGTCTCTTAGCGACTTCCGACTATTTACTTTCTCTTACTGCTTCAAATTTTTCTTACTACCCTCAATCTTCTCTCCTTTCAACTTATTTTGGCAATTGCATCTTGTCATTCACCCTGATTGGTCTTTCGATGATTCTTGCGTCATGAATCATGAACAAGTACGCGTGCGTGTCTGTCTGTCTGTCTGTCTTGAAGACATCGCTCAACAAGGAAACATTAAAGCCGCTTTGGTTTTATTAGCAGCGAAGCTTCTAATAAAACCAAAGTTTGACCTATCACGAAATACGTGCGTCCTGTCACGGAATATGACCTCGAAATGGGCTTAGCGACTAAGAGACGCTATACTAGCATAAACCTTGTATGGCTTCGACATCGTGCTGTATCACTTAAATGACGTCACAACGGCACGTGACCGGAAGGTGCACAATTATAAATGTACTGCGTGTGTGTGTGTGTGTGCGTGCCTCCAAAGCAGCGTGGGAGACGCCCTCCTCCGCTTCCTCACTTCCGTTTCCCACCCGCTTGCTATAATACACTATACTAGGCTGTGCTATACACTATGCTTTACTCTCTCCCCTCCTCCTGACCCTGACTTCGCTTCCCCACCCTATTGCTATTCTGCTATGCTATGAAACACGTCCGCCTATATGCAGTAGTGCGCTGATAGCATGAGCCCAAGAGAAGAAAAAAATGGGCACGTAGGCGCCGTGGATTTCATGGAAGGAGAACGCGCCCTTATTGCCTGATGACGATAGTTCTGTGCAGAGCAGACAGAATTATCATCATCATCAGCCTGTCTACGCCCACTGCAGGGAAAAGGCCTCTCCCATAGATCTCCAGTTATCCCTGTCCTGTGCTGACGGTGCCCAATTTATCCCCGCAAACTTCCTGATCTAGTCTGCCCACCTAACTTTCTGCCGCTCCCTACCACGCTTGCCTTCTCTAGGAATCCACTCTGTTACCCTTAATGACCAACGGCTGTCTTGCCTTCGCATTACGTGGCCCGCCCACGCAGACAGAGTACGCTCGGCATAAAGAGCTCCGCTGTCTAAAGAAAAAAAAAAGGAAGGAATGGGAGGGAGGGTGGGGGGGGGGGGGGCAGGCTCGTTTGCGATGCTATTGGCCTTAACTTCCGGCGCAAAAAGAAAAATTTAAAGTGGTAGTTTTATTACCGCCATTTCCTTGTTAAACCGCAACATGAAATCACAAAAATTAACAGTTACACTCCTGGACGAGTCATTTCTCACTTTAAATTACTCTAGTAATTTTATTTTGATATCCCTCTAAAGAGGGCGAGCGATGGCGATGACAAAATACGCGCTTTCGTTCTTGTTTTTTAATTGTCGGTACAACTTACCTTGACGTCTTACGCCCCACCCTTTTCATTGGTGGACGAATAGTCTGTAGCCAGTGTATCGGCCTAAAGAAGAAATAATTCGGAACCATCGACAACGTAAAAAACACGTTCCACACGAAGCCGGAGATCACTTCGATCCTTTAAGAAGATCCGTTTCCTTTTCGCATCCGAGTTCCGGCAGGGCTGCTTTTATCACTATTTTTTTAAAACTCCTTCCGCCTACATATCTATCTATCTATCTATCTATCTATCTATCTATCTATCTATCTATCTATCTATCTATCTATCTATCTATCTATCTATCTATCTATCTATCTATCTCATCCTTGTAGTTTGCTTTGAGTTTTTTGTTTTCGAGGTACATTTTTTGTTCACTCTGTCTTTCCTTGTATCCATTATTCGCTGTTTTTTTTTTGCTTTTTTATTTTCCGCCGTCTCCCTCAATTTCCTCCCGTATTGGGTTGTCCTAATTATTTTCCCGTCAGCGCTGCCCCCCCCCCCCCCGCCCTTTTAATAAAAGAAAAGAGAAAAGAGGCCGTCGTCTTCCCCATTTCCGGCTGGAGCCCTCATACGTCGGCTCGGCATCGTGGGGAAGCTGCTTCCCGTTCCTCCAGCAGTTCGCTCGGTACGTGCTTCGCGTTCCAACTGCCAGCTGTATTCGCAGTCCCGCGTTGTCCCCGCGTATTATCTTTGCGTCTTTTCCTTCTTCCTCTTTATTTTCCCTTCGGCGGCGATTTCCGACGTCTCATGCGAAGTTCCCCTATGCATTCCTAGGCTTCATTGTTTGTTGGTTCATTGAGTAAGTTCTCTCCAGTATTCTGCGGCCTGCTTTCCTCGGAGCTTTGTTTTGGTTCGCTTCTTTATTCATTCTTTTTATTTGTTTATTCTTCCGTATTTTATTTTTTATGACTGCACACACGTGTCCTCGCATCCAAAATGTGATCATCCCATTCTCGAAGCCCGTAATTGCGCTTGACGCCCCGATGCCGACACACACAAAAAGAAAGAAGAAAAATACTCGCGCAACAACACAAGACGTGTATACTACGTATGGGCGGAAATTCGCTAAGGCTACTTCGAAGCAGCATGTTCTTTTGTTGTACGGACGCTAAGGAGTAAGAGGGTTTTTCGTGTTTTAATAAAGTCCGTTTACGCAATACTAGTAGAGCCGTTCTTGCAGCGAGAGACCGCTTAGTAAGCGAGCAAATGCGCGAAAAGAAAAAAAAAATGACAGGTGGCGACGCCTATTGGACGTTTGTGCACCGACTCGCCGTGACGTCGTAGATTTCGAAGGCGTGTGTGTGTGTCTGCTCTGACCACATCGGTCCAACGCACATTTCCGAAGGACCATGTGTTTCCAGTCACTAACTTCTTTAGAAGATAACTTATGTCTTTCTTGGCGAAAAGTAATTACGTAGACTTTGACAGACGCCATCATACATAATGACGTCAGGCTTGTCAGTGCAGGAATGGTGTCGCAACCTGTATTTTCTTTTTGCGTTTTTTAATCATGTACCAGCCGTCTTCCCCTCGCAAGAATGGTGCTTCTGGCGCTGTAAGTGGGTAATTTACTGGTACGACAAGCATAGTATTGCGTTTTAAAAAAGTGTGTCTTTAACGAAAATACAGGAACACGCCTAGTTTAACACACTCTCGCTTCAGATTCTCGAGGCACTGGAACAAAAAAGTACGCACGGTGTGTTCATAGCTCCTACTCTCCTTACTACATGCGCGATTGTGTCGTTTGTAGTTCTATTTGCGCTGATATGTGCCGTCGAACTTCACCAAAACTTGCAACGAAACTAAGATGAAGTTCCCGAGAAAGAAATCTCTAGAGAAGCTGCTACATGGCGTCTTCTATTCACATTGCTACGTACTTGAATCTAGAAACTTAATCTTCCATCAAGGGGGGTAAAAAAGGAAACAGGAACGGAATGCAATTGTCGGTTCAAGAGGGGGAAAAAAATACATGACCGCCCCTTCGGTTTGTAAGTGCATTCCAGCGTCTTCTCTATCGTTAAACATTCTGGGCTACCGTTACCAGCCTTCGTATGCGGCCATGCGTATACGGTATTTATTGTTCCTGGAAGCGGGATCCATAACTTCCTCCTACAGAGTCCGCGGTTGTCTTTGCCGGGTAAAATGTTGCGGTGCCTACTGGCATTTCTGTCCTGACTACACAAGTTCTCCCCAGAATTCCCGCGGAACATCGAAATTGCTCGAGAAGTGGGCGCTGCGCAGCCAGAACGTCACAAAGAACATCTACCTGCGTGCGTATATACATATATAAGTGTGTGTGTGTGTGTGTGTGTGTGTGTGTGTGTGTGTGTGTGTGTGTGTTAAATTTGTCCCCCTGGTATGGAAAAAAGAAATTAAAATAAAGTGGGAGTAGCCCGCGCCACCAGAAGGTATATCGGGCTTAAAGCCAATTGCACCATGAAGAAATAAGGTGTGTGTGTGTGCGTGCAGGAATCGTAACTTACAGACATCGTTGTGCCTTTGTATCCCACTGCAACACGCGGTGTCCTGGTTTTTACACGCGACTTTTCTTATTTCTGGCAAGGAACTGTATCAGGGAACACACTGCGAACGGTGTGCTTATGATAGATTCAGCATTCCTCTTATTTAATCTTCGTATAGATAGGTTATCGGTTAAATAACTTGCTACACAAGGTCGCCTCGGTGAAGGAGGTGCACTGTGTCCGGTGGGAAGGTGCATATGTTCGCGTTTCTTAAAGAGTTTTCGAAACGATTCTTTCCCTTGCTCGTAATGCTTGCAGCCGACAGACAAGTGGTGGTTGCTATTAACGTGGAGAGTTGAAATCATTTTATGAAAAAAAAAGAACGTTGCATGTGTACCAGTTAGGTGCATCGGTAATTGATTATATTGTTATTAACATTACTGGCTGTGAGATACACATGTAACCCATTCTCGCACTTGCATTTGCTTTAATGGAGTCACAGGAGCCTTGGCATCGTAATACTCGGCAATTGCATGCTTTGAATATTCTTCATTAGTATTCTGGTACAGACTCGTCTTTGTACAGTTTTTTTTTATTTCCCTCATATGATTCAGTGCTGGAATGCTTTACAGGGCAATGTACGCGAGTACCCTTCATATGAATTCCTTACTGTCGTTGAACTGCTGTTATGTTAATGAACTGCTGTTATGTAGAAAGAAGAATTGTTTCTTTCTTTCCCACTCCTGCTGCAGCCAAGTTTCGGGCTTCAGTATGTACAACTACATACACAAATAAACAAAATAAAAAATTTGGCAGATCCCATGTGCAGTGGGAATCAAGGAAATGCGAAGCACGCACAAGGAACGCAAAACGGATTTGCATTGTTGTCTCGCTATACCGAGTTTGGTACATATGAATTTAACGAAACGGCCATAAGAGCACCAAGACTGTGGCATGTAAACCATGCCGCTCATACACGCATGTCATGATTCTAACGTCATGACTTGTCATTTACGTTCGTCATGCAGTCGTGCTGTGCCATAGCAATTTTGGTATATATCCCATTAACGAAACGCCTGGCATGTAAATCATGCCGCCCGTGACATGCATGTTATGCTTTTCATGTTATGACCTGTCATTTATATTCGTCATGCAGTCATATTGTTGCATACCAATTTTCCTACACATCCCACTAGCGAACCGGCCAAGAGAGCACCAAGACCGCGGCATGTAAATCATGTCGCTCATGATATGCATGTCATGATTTTCATGTTATGACCTGTCATTTACGTTCATGATGCAGTCATCTTGTGGCATGCCAATTTTCGTATACATCCCGTTAACGAAACGCGTGGCATGTCAATCATGTCGCCCATGACATGCATATCATGATTTTCATGTTGTGACCTGTCAGTCATGTTCGCCATGCAGTCATGTCGTGGCATACCAGTTTTCGCATACATCGCATTAACGAAACGGCCAGGAGAGCACCAAGACCGTCGCATGTAAATCATGTCACTCATAACATGCAAGTCATGATTTTTGTGTTATGACCTGTCATTTATGTTTGTGATGCAGTCATGTTGTGGCATGCCAGTTTGCGTATACGGCCCATTAACGAAACGCGTGGCATGTAAATCATGTCATTCATGACATGCATGTCATGATTTTCATGTTATGACCTGTCATTTATGTTTGCCTTGCAGTCATATTGTGGCATACCAATTTTTGTATACATCCCATTATCGAGACGACAAGGAGAGCACCAAGACTGTGACATGTAAATCATGCCGCTCATGACACGCATGTCGTGATTTTCATGTTAGGACCTGGCATTTATGTTCGTCAGGCAGTCATGTTATGCGATACCAATTTTCGCATACATCCCATTAGCGAAACGGCTAGGAGAGCACTAAGACAGTGGCATGTAAATCATACCACTCATGACATGCATATCATGATTTTCATGTTATGACCTTCCATTTATGTTCGTCAGGCAGTCATGTTGTGCGATACCAATTTTCGCATACATCCCATTAGCGGAACGGCCAGGAGAGCCCTAAGACTGTGGCATGTAAATCATGCCGCTCATGACATGCAGATCATGATTTTCATGTTATGACCTGTCATTTATGTTCGTCATGTAGTCATGATGTGCGATACCAATTTTCGCATACATCCCATTAGCGGAACGGCCAGGAGAGCCCTAAGACCGTGGCATGTAAATCATGCCGCTCATGACATGCATATCATGATTTTCATGTTATGGCCTGTCATTTATGTTCGTCATGTAGTCATGATGTGGCATACCAATTTTCGTAAACATCCGATTAGCGAAACGGCCAGGAGAGCACAAAATCGTTGGCGGCTAGATAGATAGATAGATAGATAGATAGATAGATAGATAGATAGATAGATAGATAGATAGATAGATAGATACGCTCAATCTCGCCGAAGTTCGCTAAGAAATGTTTCGCATTTAATATGTAAGTTTCACTCCTTTATCATATTACATAATCATTGGGGTTCGGCTAAGGAATGGACGCTATTATCTAACGGCTTTGCAGGTACCACTGCGCAGCGTCCGGTAATTTATGAATCTCCCGCCGGGAACACGGCTCAGCATTCGTCAGGGTGAAGGGAAAGGGAGTGAAAGAGATAGAAAGGAGAGAAAAGCCGTAGTGGAGGGCTCTCGAAATTTTTAGCGTCCACCGCAGTGGTGTAGTGGTTACGGTGCTCGGATGCCATCCCCCCCCCCCCCCCAAAAAAAAAAAAAAACGCGAGTTTCCGATCCCGGCCGCGGCGGTCGCATTTTCGATGGAGGCGAAAATGCGAAAGGTCCGTGTACTAGTAAGTTGTCGGTGCACGTTAAAGAACCCCAGGTGGTCTAAATTTCCGGAGCCCTCCACTACGGCCTTTCTCTCCTCTCTATCTCTTTCATTCCCCTACCCTCACGGACGCTTAGCCGTGCTCCCGACATGGGCTGCAGAAATTAGGGTCCTTTCCTTAACTGAACCGCCTATAATCATTAACATTCACTGACAACGCACTCTACAAAAATGCGAGCACCGCTGCCGTATTGGAACACGCGTTGTTGAGGTCTGCAGTCGAGCACCACAACCATAGGCCACCGCGGCAGTCTAGATAGTCATGCTCGTCGCGAAGGGGTACCTTCCTTTTCACCCTCGTTTTGCTAACGCGTGTTTACTCAAGCCCAAATCTGTGCTGTCTTTACCTTAGCGCCTAAGGCAGAGAATGGACGCTTGTAACGTTAATTGGCAAATGGGTCGTGCTCGGTTCGTGTTCGGCTTACACCGATATACGAAGCCAGCCGGTTAACTTAAACTACAACGGCCGTATAACCGCCTCCTCCTGGAGCGAACGACTTCTTGGAAAATCCATCTGCGCCCGCCGTGACTGCATATTTAATTAAGGGTTTGGCGGTTAATTAGCTCGTCATTCGTTTGTTGAGAGACAGCTGACCACTGCGCGCCGTCTCGTATTCGTGCGCCGGCGATTCCTTGAATTAGTATTCTGTTCGAGAAGTTGCTGGGTCTCGGTGCTCGTTCGTATGGATGCAGCGGGTGGGCATCTAGATGGAAAGCCCGTGCGCGGGGTAGTGCATTGCAGAACGAGCATAGCACTGAAAGCAAGAAACAGCAAACGAAGGCACGCAAGAAGTTCGTACGCAGAGTGTTGACTTAATAAGAGCATGTAAGAGCTTGTTGTTAACAAAAAAAAAAACATGTACCACATGCGGACTCACATGCGCAACCTGAGAGCGAGCATAAAAAAAGGAAGAAACGACGTGTGTGTGTGTGCGTGTGTGTGTGTGTGTGTGCGCGCGCGTGTGTGTGTGTGTGTGTGTGTGTGTGTGTGTGTGTGTGCTATTTTGTTCCCCAGAAATAAAAAGAAAAGGAAAATAACGTGGGGTATCCCGTACCACCGCAAGGTATAACGGCTTTAAGTCATTTAAAATGAATATGGGAAATGTTTTCCCAAAGTTCATTTTAGAGATAACATAAAAAAAAAGGGGGGGGGGGGGGGGCGGGCGGGCTAGCGAACAAAAAGCAATCAAAAGGACGAAAATGGGAAAAAGTTGAGCTGTTTAAAGTAAATGGTCGGTCCTAATTAAGCATTTACGTGCCCCAAATGTTATTGTTGTGTATTGCTGTGATGGTTTCATCTAGTGATTAATACTGTGTTAGGGTAGCGTGAATTAGGTTAAAGCTAGGTATTAGGTAGTGTTAATGTAGCTTATTAGTATGCTTGCGCTCGTACAGCGCTGGGCGCGTGCGCCGTTAGCGCAGTGGTAGAGGACCCGCCGCCTTTCTTAGTGGAGCGGGCTTCTGCGAGTTCGATTCTTAGCGCATCAACGGAAGTTCTTCTAAGTGTTTTTTTTGTTCATGTTTATTTTACTGCGTCATATCCGTTACGGCAGTGACGTATGAGGTCGTGGTTGACCGCGGCATAAAGCACTTTCGTGTAAAAAAAAAATCGTGCTTCTCCCAAACGTCCCCTGCTCAATGCTTCTTATCCGCCCCGCTTCCAAGCTGCGCTTTCCATATTTTATTAATAATATCAACCAACCATCCACGCAGCCCACTTTTCTGACGCTTCTTCCTCTCCCGAAATTGAAGCCCACCCTTTCCTACGCCCCTTATGCACATCAACCTTACGTGCACTTATAGAACGCGCATTCTCATACCTTGGAGCTCAGGCAGCCGTCTCAAGAAAATACCGTTACGATTTAATATGCGCTATCACCATGACAGTGCCCTTTCGGCGAGAATGTTGATATGTGTCACGCCCGTAAAAGAATCAATTGACATTTTCGATTACCTGCCAAGTCGTGCGCATTTAATTAAAGCCGGAGTTTCGAATCCACCCTCGCCTACATCTGAGCGCCTTTTGAATCTCCTTCCTCTTCGTACAGATATCGTTCTCTTTCTTTTTCAGCTTAATTTTGTTTCCTCTCACATATGTGTGATTCGAACTCTACTTGTAGCACGCTCTATGTGTATGTTCTTATCCCCGGGTAACTCGCTAATAAACAAAAAAAGAGAGACGTTCTCGTCACGTGACTGCGCATTTCTTAGTAGAGAAACCGCGATCCCCGCTTCACCGGACACTCGCACTCGAGTTGAGCCGCCGAAGAGGAAGTCGTAAAAATGAATTCGATTGTAATTTAGTCAGGCGGAAAAAGGACTGGGCTTTACTTATCTCTTTTTTTTAATTTCTGTTCTTCGCGTTCGTCTTTTGATTCTTGCGATTCTCTTGATTCGCTTTCCTTCTCTCAGAATCGTTACCACGTTTTTTATTTTATTTTCTAATTTTTATTGTTTTATACTGTTTTCTTCCTTTTCTTTCTCCACGAACCGTGTGCAAAATCGGTATCAAGTAAGTACAAGGCGTATTCACGCAGGCTTTTTCTCTCTTAATCATTCTCTCACTCCCCTCTCTCACCCTGTCTGTTGCGCAAAAGCTTCAACTTTCCGGCTGAATTTCATTACCGGCAGCGCCGTCGACTTCGTTCGCGCCTTTCAACGCGCTCCAATGTCGACTTCACGTCTTTCCGCTTCCCCGACTTTGCCACCGATGAATTTCGCTTCGACGGCGCCGAATTGGGGGCAGCTCTTCGTTCGCGCCCTTTGTTTGTTTATTTTTTTTTCTGTGGCTTTATTCCGTTTTTCGAATTCTTGTCATCCACAAGTGAAGAAATCTTAAGAGGCCGATCGAGCTGAAGCTTACGAACTGGTATATGGTTGCACAAGTTCCTTTCTTCGCTGTGTTTTCTTTTTCTTTCCCGGTCTAAATTAGACCTTTACCTGGTTTTCGTCGAATCGCTACATCTCCGGTTCTTTTCATCGATCCCGAGTTTCTTGTTTGTACTTATTTCTTGTTTTCAGTTTTGTTTTTTTCTTCTTTCCATATAATTTTTCGCTTCAGCGTTCGATATTTTCCCGATACTTTAGCGGTGGTCGTTCTAACTTCGTCTCGAGAGTCTTGCGGGGCTGCACAGCTAAAGGCATTCGTGACGCTCATTTACTTATGTTGTTTTAGATGTAGAGAGGGCAGTTTTGGTTAATGTTCCATTGTATTTTCTTAAACAGACCTCGCAACACTCTCTGAACGTAATCGCAGGACGCTGTCGATCGGTATAGTGAGAGCTGATGTGAACACGTGGGCCCGATATCATAGAACGGCACGCCGCAGGGAATTTACAGTTTCGTTAGAAAAAAAAAAAAAAAAACTCAAGAGGCGCGAGTATTCAGTAAAGTTCATTGTCTGTCTGTCTGTCTGTCTGTCTGTCTGTCTGTCTGTCTGTCTGTCTGTCTGTCTGTCTGTCTGTCTGTCTGTCATTCACGTTCAGTTAAGTCTCTTGAATGGCACTGGTCTCCTGCCGTTTGGTGCGCGTTCGTTTGACTGTTGTTTGCGTACCAACCACCATCAGGAGGTGAATCGTTGGGGCTCAGCGAGAAACACTATGCCGTTAGGCGCTAGAGCCATACAATTGGAGGACGTTGAAGCATTCTCCTTTAAGAGTGGAACGCGACATCGTTACCGCGCTCCGTTTGCGTGCAGTTATAATGCAGGAACATCAGCCCCCACTATAACCTGTAGGGATTTTACACCTGGCCAGATTGCCTTCTGTCTACCACACTCGGTTGGAATCGTTCAGGTAGGTGGTGGGTTGCCAACCTGCCCTCCGCATGTGCCGCTGATATCTGTAGTCTATGTTGGCAACATATCGCTCTTGTTACTGTTTGCATTCATGGATGGATGGATACAGAGGCGGATGTAAGGTTTGGTGGTTGGAGGGGTAAATAAATGGGTGGGTAGGTTAAGCGACACACTGATGGAAGGAAGAAGGAAGGGGCTCGATTTCCATTTGTCGCATACATCTCTAAAAAAAGGTTCCGTATGTCCGGTCCGACAATTCCATTTGCTTCCGTAACTCCCGCATACGGAAATATACTGAAAGTATACGACAAGTATATGGATAGGTACGCACTTTTTTATGGAAACATCTGGAGCTATTGGAATATGGAACAGAAGGTTTCAGTTGCGATATCATGCAAAATGACAAAGCCGATGAAACATACTGGATTTAATCGTATTTGCCGAAAAGATGCAAATATGACTGACTACGTGGGAAGCATCCGGATCTATTGCGTGAGGCTGTTTTGAATACATACATAAAAATAACGGTAATATATATGATATGCATAGGTTTACCGGTATTCCTGGCGGATCGGACCGGCTCCGACACCATCGTTTCTAAAGATAGCTGGCTTCCCGGATTCCCTTTTATCAGCTTCCTCGTCGTTCCCGAACTGATCCCCCTTTCTTTTACCCGCGGGGGTCCCATAAATGCTTAGAGCCGGCTTTCCCTAGCGATTCAATTTTAGTCACGCTCTGGGGACTACGCTAAACTGCCAATACTGAGCGACACTTTACAGACACACACAAAAAAAAGGAAAAAAAAAAGAAAGGCAGTGCCCTATCGCCTTTGTACGAAGTGTCGCCCCCGCGGGGTGCCTTATAAGGCAAATGGATGCATCTTCGGCTCACCCGTTCTGCTGCGCACTGGTATGTCTTTTTTTGTTGTTATTATTTGGGCTAGGCCTGCCTCCTAGGGATCCCTAAGGAGGGAAGAAAGTGGAACGGCCTCCAGGCGACCCTTTTAACGAAAGGTCGCTTGCGACATGCTTTTTCCGGGACAGAGGGCGTTGTGCTGTAGTGTGCTTTCGGTGAACCTTTCTTTCTTTCTTTCTCTGCGTCTTTATTTCTCTCTTTCTTTCCTTCATTCCGTTTGCCCTATCTATCTATCTATCTATCTATCTATCTATCTATCTATCTATCTATCTATCTATCTATCTATCTATCTATCCGCATACTTATATCAGCTGCACTGAAGGTTCTCTGCTAGAAGCCAGCAAAATCGATCACATTCCATTGGGTTCAACATAGCAGAATACTTGTGTACGTACACTTATACTCAGGTTGATGAACCCCATGTGGTCTAAATTAATCCCGAGTCACCGACTGCAGCGTTCCTCGTATAATGACGTCGCTGTTTTTGCTCGTCACGCCACGCCGTGTCTTGTCTATGTCGCTGCTCTGTTTCTTTCGTGCTCTCTCCCTTTTTGTTTTACTCGGCAGGGTCGGTATTGGCAAACGTATACATTCTGCTGTTGGACGTCGGTTGGCGAGATCGAAGCGACAAGATCGCGGTACGCCTTGCCCGTGTGACGTCGTTAAGGGCCATTCGTTGTGATGCCTGCACGACGAGATTTATGCTTGTCCTCGCGAACGCGAGGCGCTTGTGCTTCTCGAGCAGAAACGAAGACGCAGTTTAAGACCCGTATTCGTAAAACTACCTTATCCTTATGGCTTGTTTTTCCTTATCTTCCCTATGCCCTTAGCATGCTTCCTGAGCGAGTTAGTCGAGTATCTACAAAACAGGCATTCTGATAATCTTTCGCACTGATTAGCGTTGAAATCCCCTTAACGCGCCTTAATGTTGCAGGGGCGATAAGGAAGCAGGCGACATGGATAAGGAAGGTTTATGAATACGAGACTTTCCGAAGCACAGTGAAGTTCTCAGTGAAGTTCCACGGGTACTTTATCTGTAGGTTTTATGTTGAGTGTGGAGGCGTGTTTCACGCTCGTCATCCGTATTTGTGACGTGTTCGTGCGCTATCACCGTTCTCCTGCAGTTCGCCGTCTCGAGTGTCATGCTATAAGTGTGCATCCAGACGAACCTTCGCAGGGCTTATCTATCTATCTATCTATCTATCTATCTATCTATCTATCTATCTATCTATCTATCTATCTATCTATCTATCTCCTCACGCGCATAAGTCATGCATAAAAGGCTGAGGAGTCGCAGCTGAACTGGTTGGAGGCGGAATGCCAGAGGCCACTGTACTCCTGGAGTATTCACGAATGCCTACACCTCTCTCTCTCGCTCTGTCTCTCTAAGGCTGGTTATTTCATTTCCTTTGTTGCACCCTTTAGTTTCCACATGCTCATAAGCCTTCGGGGCAAGGGCTGTCTGTTTTATTGTGCGTACACCCAGGACTGTATCTGTGCGTGGGCTTCTTCTGGTGGCATGCGGATCGATACTCTACATACATCGATGGTCTCGTCGCCGCGGGCTGCACAGGACCACGAATGTCTCGCAGTACTTAATATAGTCTTATCTACAGGCGCTCGTCTTCCTCAGGCGCGGCCAAAGAAAGACAAATAACAAGCAAGCCCATCGTTACACCCGGACCTTTTTTGCGCTGTCGGTAAAGACCAGTGTCTTCTGTATTTAGGTATGAGAAATTCCACACCTCTACTTGCGGTCCCTGGCAACGAGGGCTATTCGTACGTTGCCTTAGCAACCTCCTTTTGATTTGTTTGTGCCGTTCGTGGCGTACAATGGAATGGGAAAATTTAAAGGTCAAGGGATGGTGAAGGGATGGTCTGGTACACACGTGGACAAGCTCGTTACAATGGGCAAAATTGGCGGCGATGGTGTCCGGCGCTACGGGTGCTCCTAACCGCTATCGCTTACAACGGAAAAAATAATAAAAGAACTCCGTACTTGTACCAAGTTCAGTGGGAGCAGTGCCATCCACCTCTGACTCACAACACAAGGTTGGGCGCCTTGTGTTCTCAGCCACGGTGGTGGGAGTGGTGTTTCGAGGGCGTTGTATTCTGTTAGCCGTCGGCTGAGTATGGCTGCCATCCGAAAAGAGGGGGGGGAAAAGAGGAGGAAGAGGAGGCAAAAAAATGGGAAGGTAGGAGATGACGACGAAGTAGACAAAGAAGACGGTGCAGAAGTAGAAGAGGAAGAGGTGACGATGGCGACGAATATGAAGAAGAAGAAGACGGAAGAAAGGAGATGATGATGATGGAGTAGAAGACACTCGAAGAGGAAAGAGGGGAGGAGAAGCAGGAAGGAAAGAAGATGCTGCAATAACACTCTTGTTTGGGCTAGTTGGTACATTCTTAACACAAACTCGGTAGCGCAAAAAACACGGACGAAGAAAAGAAGGAACACACACAGGCGCAAACTTCCAACTATATTTCGGAATGCCAAAGCGGGTCTATATGTAAATGCACACCCTTTGCACATGCGCCACCAGGTATGATACAAAATCTAAGTTTCTCCATGATACCGCTATCAAAAACCAAATACATGAGAATCTGCCGATTAAATCTGATGCATGCACGAAAAAAGGATGACAAGTGAACAACAAATCAACAGAGCATAAATGAAAAATTGAAAAGTCAACAAATAACCAGTGTATAAAAGAAGAAATGAAAAGAATGAAGAAAATGAACAAATGGAGTAGGAATTTATCGGCAACCGGCATGTGGGCAATGCGAACCCGTAAGATACGCTAACACAATGTATCACTTTGTGTGATTACAAAAAACCATCTAAAAACTGCTGCTCCTTAGCAAGCAATGTCAGGGAAGGCATGAGTACGCATTTGTCAGCACACTTAGCAATAAAATACGCTTCCACTACTTCCCTTTCCAGTTTGTTTCTTGACCGTTGCAGGAAGACGGTTTCTTTCAATTTCGGAGTACACTTACATTGCCGACAATGAAAATCTAGGTGGCCACTACAAAAAAGGGCCACTACGTGTAAGAAACACGTCGATCCCTCCACTAAGTGTATAAAAGGTGGGGTATACAAAATACCCTTGTCTTCTGGAAGGTTTTACTTAGGCCAGACGGGGCGTTGTTTTAACGAAAGGGCACGGGAGCATAGTCTGTCTGTCCGTTCCAACACAGGTGGATGAGGCTCTTACTGGCAGGAGTGTCTCGCAGATGCGTGTCCGAACAATGACACTTCGTCTCGCCTCGGAAGAATTCGGCGCTCGATGGCCTCGTGGCCTTGGCTCTGCTGCGCGGAATTCCTGAAACAGACTGTGGATGGCCAGCAGGCCGAGCTTGCTGGCTACCTCGTGGGCCCTCTTGAGGACATGACCTTGGATGTCCGGGTCCGAGATGCGCAGAATGGTCTTCCAGTCGTTCAGGAGCAAGATTTGGTTGCTCTTCCACGGTGTTCTAGCGGCTGTGGCACTCTGCTGCTGATCCGAAGGTCGCGGGATCGAATCCCGGCCGTGGTGGCTGCATTGCGGTGGAGGCGAAATGTTGAGACCCGTGCTCTGAGCGATGTGAGCGCACATTAAAGAACCCCAGGTGTTCTGAAATTTCCGAAGGCTACCGTATTACGGCGCATCTCTCAACCAAATCGTTGGTTCTGGAACTTTAAACCATATAACTCGATCGATCATTCGGAAGCGAGGTTTCTCCCAATCCTGGAGGCGATTGGGGACTCTTATTTGCATGCCCAGAGTATGTGGTTAAGGGTCTCTCTCTCAGCACTCAATCTGCATGCGGCATAATAGTGTGTGGGGTACATGTGGGGGAACTAGCGGGTTAAGGAGAGAGCATGTTTGTATGTTTGTAGTCTTATCTTCCAGGTTCCCTGCTCCTTACCGGGCTTGTTATGCGACGCCGAAAAAAACTTTCTTCGTCTGAGGCGGAAGTGGTCAGTTAGATTGTCAAATGGGATTAGGTGAACCTCAGCTGTCGTCAGACGTCATTTTTCCTTTGAGGAACACGTAAAATGTGTGGCATTATTTATCACTAGAAATGCGAAGTATGAAGCAATACAAATATAGATATAGTGTAGCTGGTTTACCCTGCGCTTTCTTTCAAAGAGCTTGTATCATTGATGGGGTTTTACGTCCTAAAACCACGCTTTGATTATGCGAGACGCCATAGTGGACGGCTCCGGAAATTTCAACCACCTGGGGTTCTTTAACGTGCACTGACACAGCACAGTATACACGGGCCTCAACATTTCGCCCCTCCATCGAAATGCAGCCGCCGCGGCCGGGATTCGATCCCGCGATCTTGGTATCAGCAGCAAAGTGCCACAGCCACTAGACTGCAGTGGGGGCCCGTGACTTGACGTCAAACATGTCACGCTTTGCGGATCAAGGTCAACACGACACGATTAATGACCTTGTTAGCCATGGCCCAGTACAGCTCTCGCTGTAATAAGCAAAAAAAAAAAAAGATTCATGAGCCATTCCACACTCTGAAAGTGGTTGTCGAGCGAAACTATATAGGTGGTATTTATAATTGTTCTTTCTTTCTTTCTTTCTTTCTTTCTTTCTTTCTTTCTTTCTTTCTTTCTTTCTTTCTTTCTTTCTTTCTTTCTGTGAATGTAATTTGTCATAGGCTGCAAGGGCTAACAATCTATCACGTATGCCTCATGCCGGAATACATCTGCCTCGTATGCGCTATGGTCTTTCTGAGCACATCTGGAATGTCCGAGTTTTGTGCAGCTTTCGCTGTAACGATAACGGTGTAATCACGCACGTAAGCGGCCTCCACGTTTCTTTCGGAGTTCCTCTGAGAACGGAAGCGTCATCGATCAGCGGGTGCTTGCTCTTGTCACCGATGCATTTTTCATGCCAGCTTTCGGGATCGTCCATGCGCATCAGCTTGTACGCTCCGCGAGAGCCGGCGCACAACGTCTTTGGGGATAGGCTCCTTGTTCGGGAAAGCAATCGCCGTTCTCCGGGAATGATTCGCGAAATGCCAAGCAACCGAAAAGACGAAGCTCTATAGTCTGTTTCAGAAGTTCCGTGCGGCACTGTGGAAGCTACAGGCCTCTTCGGCCAATCCGGAGGGCGAACACGTGTTACACGTGTCCCTTCCGCGGCCTGTCATCTACCAATGGCGGGCGATTCAGTGGCAGCTGCAGCCCTGGAAGGAGGAAGATGAAGCGGGGTGTGCGTGTCCGAACAATGGCATTCCTTGTCGCCTCGGAAGAATTCTGCTCTCGATAGCTTCGTAGCCTTGGCGTTGCTGCACGGAACTAGAGAAACAGACTATGCACAGCAAAGCCGTGACCTTCTTTCGCATTCACGTTTCTTCCTTTCGCTGAATTTATTTGCGCTCCTGCATGTTTGTTTTCCTCTTTGCGGCTCACTTTGCTTTAACAACTGCAGGTGCATACTTTTCTTTTTGTTTTTGGCCACGTTTGGTAGTAGGGAGTTTTATCGTGTCCGGTAAACCGGTATACGCAAAGGAATAACGGATAGCGTATAGCGTTGTTTGTCACAGTCAAGTGGCGCCACCTATGGCTGATAAACAGAACAAGTGAAACCGCGTGATCTATGTCCTCCGAGATTCCGGCAGGCATTCATTAAGCCTACAGCCTCGACAATTTGAGCGTGGCGCTCAGAAACGGTGTCGAAGTGTCACGGGTGATTTACTGTGGAAGCTCCATCATACAAAGCTGAAGCTACCGTCACTTAGTATCTCGAGGGCTGAAGAGCGCGCGATGACCACTCCAAAGATTCGAAGTGGACGGCATACGGTCTGTGTGGTCGGCCATGTTTTCACCATGTGCTGTTTACACCCTGTATTCCGCTCTACGCAAAGAAGCGCTTTGCGTATTGCGGGTTACCGGACAAACTGAAATTCCCTAATACCTCTATTCGTTCTTAACGTTCCCTGATATTATTAGTACTGAAGAACATTTCCGGATAGTGCTCTAGGACATCACTTAAAGGAACACTAAAGGGAAAAAAAAACAGTTTTTCTCGCATTAGTAAATTAGCTTTTCACAATGCCAAGAAACACCCTCGGTAAGCTGGGAAACGGGCCAAAAGATAATACGCGTGGCGACGCTGCTTTGAAGTTCCAGCACTAAAACGTGTGTCGTCACAGATTTTTGGCGACGTCTGCTAAGGCCTGCATAATTATTGATCAATAATAAAGATCTACATTCATTTCCAAGGAAGCCAGAGATTTAACTCGAGGAAGTTTCAGAACACTTGAGGCAGCGAATTTGGCTAGAAAGCCAAAAAATGAAATCGACCTTCTGACGTCACTGGGTTCCGATATTCCTGCACGAGTTTCAGGACTAAAGCTTTGGCATTACTTTTCTCTTTGAATGCTGAACATAAAATTGCGAAATCAACGACGATTGAGTTCACGAAATATAAGTTGTCAGTCTTCTAAACTACTGCACCTTTTCGCTTTAATGTCCCTTTAAGAACGAGGCGCTAATCCTGCAGGTGATTTCCTTGTTCAGTAACTGGATGGACCGTGCACTGATACACGAAGGCCAGCGTTTAACAACGGTGAATGCCTCAATAATCTCACGCTTGCGCTGATCGGCACGTCTCTTGAAGATGGTCGCTGAGTCCCGCCACGGTGGTCTAGTGGCTATGGTACTCGGCTGCTGATCCGGGGGCCGCGGGATCGAATCCCGGCTGCGGCGGCTGCATAGCGATGGAGGCGAAATGTTGAGGCCCGTGTACTGTGCGATGTCTGTGCACGTTAAAGAACCCCAGGTGGTCGATATTTCCGGAGCCCTCCACTATGGCGTCTCTCATAATCAGAATTTGTTTTGGGACGTTAACCCCACAAATCATCAAGATGGTCGTTGATGTGTCGCGGCGAGGGGAATCAAGGTCGTTCGTTCGTGTGTGTGTGTGTGTGTTCGCCGGTAGAGAGAAGGAACGAAAGGTGGGAAAGGGGTCTGTTGCGCTCCGTGCGGTTCCGCCGATTTGCCCTTCCCCTCAGTTTCGTCTCGGGTTTCCGCGTGTGGTGGGTCCCGCCGAGGAACAGGCCGCGTTTGTGCGAAGGCGCCGCAAACTCGCCCGGGAAAGGGCTCGTCCTCGACATGGATAACGTAAACACAAATAATAGTAGCTGGAAAGGAATGGAAACTTCGAGGGGTATGAAAGAAGAAGTAGTACGGAAGTAAGCAGGCGGTAAATTAATATCGCCCTTGTGTCCATATTGCGGCGAAGACGAATCCATCAACCATGATTTCTTAAAATGTACTTGGTTATCCTCATTAAGAAAACACACATTGAAAGATTCTCTTCATAAGATTGGGTTGGAATTCTCCGTATCCAATATTTTGTCTTTGGGAGCCTCCTCATTAGGACATTGCCATTGGTATGTATGCTCTACTGTTGAAAAATTTGATTCAGACCGGTTCTGTTCATAAATTCGTGCTCTTCACTGTTAATTCCATCCTGATTATTCGATTCTGATTGGCATTTCACACTACTTATGACTTAACTCTTTCAACTTCCCACATCTTGGCCAATCCCGCAGGGCGGGTATGTGCCAGAATTGAGGACAACAACAGCAACATGTCAGGCGCATGTACTCCCAGCTTCGCTTGCCCCCTTTTTGTCAACAGGGGAAGGGCTGGTCATTTTTTCCCCTTTAATTCGAATCCCACGAATAGTAATCTGCACGTTTAGAAGAATTTTACGGCCCACCACCACCAACAGCAAGAACAACAACAGCAAGACATATTGCTGCGTTGCAGACTAACCCTTACTATCGTGTAAAGTTAAAATGTGGATGGAAAGTTCAATTTAACATCAACCCCGACCAAAAGTACTTAGTTTCCACAAAGCCTACTGTATTCGATCTCATAATAGGAGCACTCGCTAAAGTCTTCGGCTCCTGTTGGCCAGTGTTGGCTATATTGTTGGCCATCCGCCCTTACATCAGTGTAGTATTTCATGTGCACGACTATGCCTTTGTATAACTCCATTGCATCCTTCTCGCGCTAAGATACTTTAGCTGAACATAATTTGTAATGTACTTTTTTTTTTGCTTTCTGATCGAGAGCATGTCGATGCCTTGCTAACAAAACTGTCCGCTTCCGCGTTGCGAAGCGGAAGCGGAAGTCCGTTCACGGCAGGAAGAAAGCACTGGTGGAATAAAAGCAGGGCCGCGCTGAACATCTTCCCCAGCGGGGTTCTTGTTTCTTTCTTTTCTGTTGTTGCTTGTTTCAATTGGATACTGTGACCTCTATTAAGTTCTGTGATCTTTATTAGTGCTGTTGTTTTTTTTTCTTGGGGCGGTGGCTGTACACAGAGTCCATGGTTGCGCTTACAATGCAGATGTTTCTGTTATACTGTTCCATTATGTCTCGCTAAAAATGCGACGCTATGCACGAAGAAGGCCTTTGCCGACGATTTGGTGCTGCCACCTGGCAGTTGCGCAGGGCTTCTGCGCAAGCTCGTGTTTCCCGACGGCGCTACCAGATGGCGTCCATATCTCACGCAGCGTAGTACGGCCGGCAGAAGACCATCGTCTTTCGACGACATTTGCAGCGAAGCACGCAGATACGCCGCCAATTTTTTTTTTCATTCATTCAATCATTCATTCCACACTGTCAACTCCGGTCTTTCGGTCATTAGAGGGAAGGTGTCGCGTTAAAAATACTTCCTGTACAACACTCGTACTTAGAACTTTGCATTCTGCGGCACATACGAATTGTCAGTTGCTATTAATAACCAACAAGATAAAGATAAGAGCAGTGATTACACGAATGAAAATTCGACAAATAAGTGCCCGAACCGAAGTATAGCGCGCACAATGTTTATGCTGTACTTTTGCTGCTAGCATAGAGTGGTAATCTGCCTTTGTTGCTATTCCTCTAACAATGTATATACATGTACCAGTATTTTGTTGACACGAACTTCGTCTAATAATGTGCCTTGATCATCTTATATACAATGCGCAGTAATATATTCGTACCATGTTCCAGTGCACTGACTGTCGTGATCTCACGAAGGGATTCGGAGACTCAGTCTAAATATTTAAAGGGGTCGTGAAACGTATTCGGAATCCTTACCCTCCAATCAACAATATGCATTGTTCCGTTGGATCGTGTCGGTTGATTTAGAGCGATAAAAAACGCGGTTTCGGTTCCACTGCGCGCGTTCCCCTCAACTGTGCAGTTGACGTCATATTAGTAGCCACCAGACCTCCGAGATTGGCGCGCCCTCGGAGGTCACGGGAAAACAAACCATGCTGCAGCTTTGCTTCCGAATGGCGGCACCGCCCGGTTTCTATGTATTTTCCTTCTTTCTAGCTTTCAAGTAAATCGATTCCTTCAGAGCAAACGCGAGTTCGCTATACCTTTGAACTCAAAAATATCTTACTGCAACGTCACCGAATAGTAGCATGCCGGCCGGTAGTGTCGCATAGTCGTTTAGGGAGCGCAAGAGCGCTGGGGTTTCAAACGGCCGTTATTAAGTGTGCACTGAATATTTCGCCGAGATGTTTCGGAATCGGCTTGTCGAATGCATACTGAAGCAGTAAAAATGACAACCGGCATCTCCATATTCTTTCACGACCCCTTTAAAGGGGAACTACGGCGTCATTTTTTTTTCTTTCACTATATTCTGACATCGCTGTTTTTCAACAGTACTTATAGTCCCGTAGCAGCTAGGGCGAGTCATTTCGCTCCAAACTCACCAATAATTTTAAATATCCGTATGAACGATATATGTTCAATCCGAAACAGAAACGGAGAGACGTTTCATGCAGAGTGTGTGATGATGTCACAGCTTCCTCTCCATGAGAAATAATTAAGGAGCTGGCGTCAGAAAATTGGCAGGTCGGGAGCGAATTGATCGGCATTTTCAAACATACTTGGATGCTCAGTATGGCGCATCGCGCGGCTGTGGAGAGAATCGTGCAACTTCAAGGAATGATAATCCACTGCCCGTAGCTCTTGTAATGGCGTCGTCCCTCACTGAAATTGTTGAAAATTTGTATTAAGGCGGGGCGAAAAAAAAAAGAAAAATGGGCGCTTGACGATTTTACACTGAGAGCCCCGCCACGGTGGTCTAGTGGTTACGGCACTCGGCTGCTGATCCGAAGGTCGCGGGATCGAATCCCGGCCGCGGAAGCTGCATTTCGATGGAGGCGAAATGTTGAGGCCCGTGTACGGTGCGATGTCAGTGCACGTTATAAGAACCCCAGGTGTTCGAAATTGCCGGAGACCTCCACTACGGCGTCTCTCATAATCAGAACTGGTTTTGGGACGTTAAACCGCACAAATTCAATCAATTTTTTACATTGAGTATTTTTGTTTTTATACGAAGGGCGCCGGCGTCCCGTTCCGTTGAACCAACCATGTGGATGCTCTGGTCAGCGCCTCGCGCTGCTCTGGTTTACTGCAATAGCGGTGCGCTTCTCAGTCTGGTATTCTTCCCCTTCTTTCTTCGTTTTCTTCTACTTTTTCTTCTCGTCTTCTATTTTTTTCTTCTTCCTACGTATTCCGTGCTAGCTATACTGCACAGGGTTTAAACTCTGATGTTATATAGTATAAAATATATCATAACAAAACTGGAATTCATAGGGAAATGTACCTAAAACCGCCAAACTATGTATCTGCACGCACTGACTACCAGTGCAAAATTAGACAATACCGAGCTAGGACGGGCCTCTATGCCAATTCCTTTTTTGTTGAAGCTATTGCTCAGTGGAATCGGCTGCCATGTGAACAGGTGTGCGGTGTGAATCAAGATGCATTTTTTTTTCATGTTTGTAACCCCCCTTCTGTAACGCTCTCGGGCTAAGCGGGGATATGTCTGAATAAAGAATAAAGAAAGTGCGAATTAATTGCGCGCCCCGGCTTTTGATAAGAGTGCTACGAACTTTGTGCCTGGCCTTTTAATGTTAATTTTTTTATTCGCGGCCCACTATTTTTCAAGCAACCAGCACCGCCGTTTCGTATGCACTTGCATTGTAATCGATAAGTGGAAGGATTGAAACGGCATTTTTCTTAGTTATGAGCGCTAGCGGGGTCGCTTCGTTATTAATTGTGCACGTATGCGTGTGTGAGAGAGAGAACGACAAATCTGAGTCCGTCTCAGTGTAGCATATGACAAACGACGCCCGATCTACCGTATAACACTGAAACCATTGTTCATTTCTCGTTCCAAGGCTTTTACTTTACTGCAAACCATTCTCAGACCCCCGGGGACAGCGTATGGAATGAGACGGCACGCTCTCTACGTCTTCTTAACGAGCCTAATTAATTCATCGCTTTTGATCAGATAGTTTGCCAGTTCTGTAGTTCGAATTCCCTTTATCATCTCCTGTTCGTCGCTCGTTGAGCTCATCCGTTACACTGTTGCTGCTTCTAGCTCAGTGGCGTGCGGCGACGGGGCTTTAATCTGTCTGATTAGGAATGTTCTTTTATGTCTGAAATGCGTACTCTTTTTACGAGTCTCTTCGTCACCGGCTGATTCTTCTGCTTCTTCTTCTTCTGGAAGTTGGCACATGCCCAATGCAGGAAATTGGCCAAGACTCTTTTGACATCAAAGAATAGTTTTATACCGGTGGTTTGGCGAAGCACAAGTGATGAAAGTTAAGGTAAAATTCTTTTGGTTTCAATTAGAAGTTTCACTGTTGCTGAACAGACATTCCTGTGACTGCGCGTCCCACAGTGTGCCCTCATTTCAGTAAATTAGAGGCCTAGTTAGTCACAGGCTTGGATGAAACAGGAGCCGATGTCTTTATTTTTACCGCTTCATTTCATTTGACTTTCTCATATATTGCACCTTGCTCTGCCGTAGCTCATTTTGTGGAGTACTAAAGACAGACCCTCATCAGTGTACATTACTCGAGTGGAAACTCGGCCGAGTATTTCGTAGTTTATGAGGGCGACAAGCATAGCGCGCCAGTCCATGAAAAAAAAAATTGGACCGAGTAGAAAGATGGCTGTTATTCTTTGTTCTGCAGTGGAAGGGTGTATAATGTATGTACGTTCAGAAAAAAGAAAAATGAGCCACTCAGAAGCAGCCTGTCGTGGAGGCAATCGTCGGCACGTGCTTAAGTGCGATCTGACTTATCAACGATGCATACGTATTTCTGGTTATCTAATCTCTTTTTCTCGACGCATGTACTTATGCTTTTCTGCAAAATAAAGATTAGCGACGCTGTTTCTGCTCTATCTATTTCTGTTTTTTCGTACTCATCCGCTTTGCTCTAATTGCCAGTGTATATTACCCAGCTAAATTGATAGTTCGAAACTGTACAAAGTATCTGTGCACTTACCAGGCTGGGAAATTTCGTTTCTTCTGCGCTCGTCATCGTTTTCTTTTTCTTTCACTTGTTTAAAAACTTCTAGTCCACATCGGCATCGCTGGCCTGTCGCGTTAACGTCAACATGGTTTTGTGGAGCTGCCCCTGAACAGAAAGAGTTTGCTTTTTACTGCTTAATTGACTTGGCTCTAATCACGTTGCAATACAATTTGGTAATCTCCATCAACAACAGCAAGTGAAAGCAAAAGCCCCCCCCCCCTCTTATATATATATATATATATATATATATATATATATATATATATATATATATATACACTTGACACCCTACCCCTATGTAGCTCAGCTGAAGAAGCCATAACGCTGAAGTGGCAAGGACATGGAGGACGACGGGACATGCGATAGAGTGACAAAGCGTACGTAGCTCATCTCCCGTCGTCTTCGTTTTCCTTGTCGCTTCAGCGCTATGGCTTCTTCTTATGAAACGAACCAACTAGCCTAAGAATCTGCACTCCTAGCTCAGCTGCTCGCTATGATTTCACGAGGGTGGAACTGGCTTTACTTCTCCTTAGGTGCCTTGAACAGGCTGTTTGCTCCTCGATCCGGTGTAAAGCACGTTTACCCTATGTTCGCGTTGTGTATCGATGTTCTCAGGCGGACGACAATACAATAGACCCTTTTCATAAACTGTAAAGCTAGCTTCCCTGCAACGCAACTTGCCCTATTAATGGCGACAGCTGCCTTTATTTATATGCTGTCAAAATTCAAGTTGCACATGCTGCGACCCGTTTTTTGGGGATGTTTGTATCAGAAGGGCTGCGTCGACATTTTACATGCCCTATCGCAAGCGAATTGCGCTTGCACACGTTGTTTGCCGGATTGCCAATGCCGCCATTAGTAGGGCAAGCTGCATTGCAGGAAAGCTAGCTTGCAGTTTATGAAAAGGGTCTATAGTGAGACGGCAGCACAGAATCGGGAGCGCACTGAGAAACAAGGCGGGATTATTCCAGACAGTGTCAATTCCTGGTAGGCTCTCGAACCCGCATTCTGTAACGGAATGTACACGATGAACATCCCTGGTAGGTAAAAATAATGTACGGAATGAAAAAAAAAAGTAAGAACGCATGAAAATGGAAGACAACAAAATAAAATGCATATATGTTACGAAAACAAAGAAAAATAACAATTTCCCATTTTATTAATTTATTTAGGACAATATAGAGGATTGCCCTAGGAGACACGGCTAAAGGCAAACATTACCTTACTGGGCCGGGCCATCCATACAGCAGCAGCAGTACTAGAATAGTATGTATAGAACATTTAAGAATACAAAACAAAGAATGAAAAGCAAGTAAAACTTCACATGGTTTACAAGCAATGACACAATAAGAAAGTACGATAAGGAGTGGCAAAAGTTCAAGATAAAGAAAACAGGTAACCAAGAGGAATAATTACATAATCTGACAAGAACTTGTACCAGAGCAGAAAAAAACTAGATTACCTGGTATCCTAGTTTTAGTTTTCTTCTGTAAGTAGTGTTTTCCTGATCGTTTTTCAAAAAGCTTGCTTGGAAGTTATAGAATTTAAGAGCTGCGCGGTTATTGGATAGTTATTTAGGATATGAGAATATTGCACGGCGAGTTTTTGCTCCCCATATTTAGTTCTACTACGGGGTGTTATTACCAGTCTATTGCTGAAATCGTATCCTGTCTTTTTTACGGAATATTTTCTTTCAAAAGAAGATTTGTCTGTCTGAAATGAAGAATATGGCGTTTCAGCCAACACTTCCTTCTTGTCTTTTTTTTTTCAAAAGACAAACATGCATGTCACGTCGTTCCAGCTAGACCAACGCCTGCTAAATGCGACGTTTAGATTTGTTTGTTTTTCTTTTTTAATCCGTGGCATAGCGAGGGATTGGGTCTCCTTTACGGACGCCGCAATCTCCGAGCAAACGCTCACATCCATGATCACGAAAGAAATTCCAGTTCATATCGAGCACGCTCTCGAGACGTCCGCGTCGATTTCCGTCTACCCACGGTCGATCAACCTGGCGCACACACGCGAACACTCCCTTGTCCTCCGTTTTCTGTGAAGCGAGCCCTGCATATCGTTGTCACGTCGATAGATTGCATCGCTCTTCTCGTGGTCGTGCTCTTTCCAAAGGCATCGCCGTAGGAAACGAAATCGACGTTTGCTGAGCAATTCAAGTGCATTGCTATTGTGCCGGGTCGTATTCGTCAATATCACCATAGGCGCTTCGACACGACACGTCGGTCAATATTGGTCCGTTGTTCGGAAACGTTGGCCCTTTATATGCATGGCGCCTGTGTCTTTCGATATAGTTATTGGCGGCAGGCCGTCGCTTGTGGCTCGTACGGATCGCATGTCGCGCAGTCAGCCACAGTAAAGGAAATTGCGTTGATTGAATCGGAAGCAAGATCGGTCTGCTCGACAAAATATGTTCGAGAAGGCTGTTTCCTTTTTCTTTAACTCTTTCCCTGCTGTGGGGAAATACGACGTTTTAGTGCGCTACTCCAGGTGTGTTTTTCTGAAAGGACCTAGCATGGCCCTGCAAATTATTTTTCTTTAGTTAATAACGATGATGGCCTTGCGGGCGTATATGCCCATGATGTTGGCGCAGCCTACATGCTAATCGCTCCTCGCCCAATATGTCCTGAACTGATTGATTGATTTGTGGGGTTTAACGTCCCAAAACCAGCTCTGATTGTGAGGGACGCCGTAGTGGAGGTCTCCGGAAATTTCGACCACCTGGGGTTCTTTAACGTGCACTGACATCGCACAGTACACCGGCCTCAACATTACGCCTCCATCGAAATGCAGCCGCCGCTGCCAGGATTTGATCCCGCGACCTTCGGATCAGCAGCCGAGTGCCATAACCACTAGACCACTGTGGCGGGGCATGTCCTGAACTGTGTCGTATGCCGCATGTTAGAGCAATGCGGCGCCAGACGTCATATCGTACACAAAATCGTATACCGTGTGTTCAGCGCTTAACCATACGCGTTCGTGGATGCATGCGAAATAAGTCGCTTGGGTGCATGGCAACATTTAGAGTGGCTATGTCGAGCTCTATTTAGCATACGGAGTTGAAAAGCGGCCATTTTCTTCGCCACGCTGTCGGCGACTTCAAGAACTACATACGGTGCTGAATGTCAAAGCTGGCAAGCTTTTACGTAAAGCACGTACAGAGACATACGGACTAACATTAATTGACAAGAACACGAACACGTATTATTGCTTCTTTACCTGCGTACTGTTAAGATTTTCTTTAGTCGATTCACTAGCTCTTTTTAGCGAAATGTCCTGATGGTTGTCTTATTGTTTATTTCTTTTGTGTCTATGTTTCAGTGGTCTTTATTTCTCGTCCTATAAATGTGGGTGTCAAGACATTACACAGGTTAACGGAAAATACCGCCGTGCCTTCTCTGTAGTTTTCTTGTGCTGTCCTTTTGTGTGAGAAATGTTATTACAGATACATGAGAACCGGTCCGCAATTCCCATCTACAGTACAATGTACGCATTGCCGTGATTGGGTTTCTCCGTTCTTTGTGCTTCCTGCGCCGTTGCATCACTTTTTACAACGGAGCTCTGTTAGCATCCCCTGTATTTGTCTGCGCATCAACAAAGCGTGTGGGCCGGTCTGGCGATGATAGGCACCCAGAAAATGCGCAGTGTGTGTAAACAGAAATCGTGGACCGATCTCGAAGGCAGCGCAGTCTGTAGTATTTTCCTTCCATGCCTCCATCACTCGTCAGCGATAGATCTTAAAAAAATATTACACCATCTCCCGCTAAAGGGGACGTTGAGGCGATGCGAAGCAGCACGGGGTGCACACCGCAATTGCATTTGATTGGCCTCAATGATCTCCCGTGTTAGCTGCTGACGGTTTTGGCTACAACAGTGCACTTTCGAATTCCGGTCTGCAACCACAATCTCTACAATGGATACCCAATGGCCTTGAACAGCTGAGTATATATTATACTCAGCTGTTTCAAGGCCATTTGGGTATCCATTGTAGAGATTGTGGTTGCAGACCGGAATTCGAAAAGTGCACTGTTGTAGCCAAACACCGTCAGCAGCTAACACGGGAGATCATTGAGGCCAATCAAATGCAATTGCTGGGTGATAGATGTATCAGCATGCTTCACTTGCTCTGACTAAAAAGAAATCGAGTTTTTGGCTTTGACACAATAGATTGTGAATTTGGGCTGAGGTGTGGTGTTGTACCATATCATGAGATGACGATTGTCTAGATGTGTTGCAATAGGTTGCGCGATTGCGCGGTGATGTTCTGTCACGAGTATATATTTCCAGCGTTTTCGCTAATAAAAATTCAGTTGAAGTCAGCGCTCTTTCTGTCCTTGCCTCTTCTTCTGTAGTTACGTCGTACCTACTCGTAGTCTTGCGCTGTGCAAATATGTTGACTGCATCAGTAAAGGAAATTGCGTTGATTGAATCGGAAGCAAGATCGGTCTGCTCGACAAAATATGTTCGAGAAGGCTGTTTCCTTTTTATTTAACTCTTTCCCTGCTGTGGGGAAATACGACGTTTTTAGTACGCTACTCCAGATGTGTTTTTCTGAAAGGACCTAGCATGGCCCTGCAAATTGTTTTTCTTTAGTTAATAACGATGATGGCCTTGCGGGCGTATATGCCCATGATGTGGGCGCAGCCTACATGCTAATCGCTCCTCGCCCAATATGTCCTGAACTGATTGATTGATTTGTGGGGTTTAACGTCCCAAAACCAGCTCTGATTGTGAGGGACGCTGTAGTGGAGGTCTCCGCAAGTTTCGACCACCTGGGGTTCTTGTAACGTGCACTGACATCGCACAGCACACGGGCCTCAACATCTCGCCTCCATCGAAATGCAGCCGCCGCAGCCTGGATTCGATCCCGCGGCCTTCGGATCAGCAGCCGAGTACCATAGCCACTAGACTACCGTGGCGGGGCATGTACTGAACTGTGTAGTATGCCGCATGTTAGAGCAATGCAGCGCCAGACGTCATATCGTACACAAAAACGTATACCGTGTGTTCAGCGCTTAACCATACGCGTTCGTGGATGCATGCGAAATAAGTCGCTTGGGTGCATGGCAATATTTAGAGTGGCTATGTCGAGCTCTATTTAGCATACGGAGTTGAAAAGCGCCCATTTTCTTGGCCACGCTGTCGGCGACTTCAAGAACTACATGCGGTGCTGAATGTCAAAAGCTGGCAACCTTTTACATAAAGCACGTACAGAGACATACGGACTAACATTAATTGACAAGAACACGGACACGTATTATTGCTTCTTTACCCGCGTACTGTTATGATTTTCTTTAGTCGATTCACTAGCTCTTTTTAGCGAAATGTCCTGATGGTTGTCTTATTGTTTATTTCTTTTGTGTCTATGTTTCAGTGGTCTTTATTTCTCGTCCTATAAATGTGGGTGTCAAGACATTACACAGGTTAACGGAAAATACCGCCGTGCCTTCTCTGTAGTTTTCTTGTGCTGTCCTTTTGTGTGAGAAATGTTATTACAGATACATGAGAACCGGTCCGCAATTCCCGTCTACACTATGATGTTCGCATTGCCGTGATTGGGTTTCTCCGTTCTTTGTGCTTCCTGCGCCGTTGCATCACTTTTTACAACGGAGCTCTGTTAGCATCCCCTGTATTTGTCTGCGCATCAACAAAGCGTGTGGGCCGGTCCTGCGAGGATCGGCACTCAGAAAATGCGCAGTGTGCGTAAACAGAAATCGTGGACCGATTCGAGACGGATATCCGAGACGTTAACGACGTCTCAGAGACGGCACGCGTAAGAAGTTTTGGTCTAGAAGACGTCGTATATCTCGTCTAATGTCCGTCTTGTTGCCCATAAACGAGACGTTTCCTGAACGTCTTTGAAACGTCTTCAAAAAGCTGGTCTTTTCGACGGCTTGGGGGAGCCTCCAATAATCCCATTTACCGGGATTTCTGAATCCGTTTAAAGACTTACCAAAGACGTCATCAAAAAGCTGGTCTTTTCGACGGCTTGGGGGAGCCTCCAATAATCCCATTTACAGGGATTTCTGAATCCGTTTAAAAGCTTACCAAAGACGTCATCAAAAAGCTGTTCCTGAAATGTTAGCCGTAATCTGAAAAAGAAGCAGGAATCGTGCTCGGGAACGGGGCGCGCCCACCAAAATTTTGATCTGGTTACCACCCTCAGAATGTAAGCTAACGCCTGAGGGGTCCAAATAACCACAAAACATTTTTTTGCACCCCTCAGGCATTAACTCCGTGGTTCTGAAGGTGTTAACGGGATCATAATTTTGGGGGGCACCCCCATCCGCGGACGCCGTCCCTGCCTTTGTGGTAGTAGCTGCGACCTGCTATGTTATCAGCAGCACCATAATCTCTTCGATGCTGCAGCGTGGGGGGTAGTGCCAGCAGAATACTTTCGTAGTTACATCCTAGGAAGAAGTCCTGGCATCGCAGTTGCCTGGAATTCTTTTTTTTCGTGGTTAAAGGCATCAGCACTGAGTGCAACAGAGCAAAAATAGTGCAGTAAGGTAGGTACACAGTTCGCAACAAGGCTTCATCAGTCTTAGCATTTAAGTCAAAATTGGCTGTCATGAATACAAAAATCAATCTAGCATGTAATTTGTAGAGTATGAAGCAAATCTACCAAAAATAGTAATGACATATCTTTCTACAGTGAAGGATAGACAGTTTCATGGCAAGCGGCCTAGCAAGGAGGCCTCTGTGCCAATGATCACGCAGTCGAAACACTGCTACATCATCATTTTATTGAGAAACTAACTTGTGCAAGTTAAAAAAAGAAGAAAATGAGAAATGCCAGAAAAACAAAACAACAAATATTCAAGAGCAACTGCAGAAGAAATACTTTAAATATATTTGGAACTTATTAAACACTAGAGGCTCACAAAAGAGCACTAGTAGTCACACAATAATCAACAGCCAAACGACTATGCGCTTTTCACCATGAGAGCAGCGCGTCCGGTTATATGAGCAGAGGCAGAACAATGGATGACTGTGTGACAGCCGCTTTCAATCACGTTATGCAGTATCTTCACCGCATAAAATCAAGGAATATAAACACAAGAACTCAAAAATGACTCAGACATGAAAGTGAAAATTTGTCTAGGACATCAGCTGATGTAATGAAGCAAACTTTAAAAGACAACCAAAAATATCAATCAAGTGTCAACGAATATTGACCAAAGTGACCTTCAAAGAAATTAGCGCATGAAATATTAACAAAATCGGTATAATGAGCAACGTCGCAATGCAGTGCACAATCTCTCACAGCGAGCAACGTTACATCGAAGCAACCTCCATTTCATAATGAAGCTACATACGTGCTCGAAGTTGAATACAGTGGAGACAGCATTGAGGCGACGAAAAAGAAAAAAACAGAAGCAATATTCTCAATTACATATACAAAATACAGATGTGGCTCTCTACAAAGCACTGCATTACGCACATATATGCAAATCTGACATGAACGGAGATCAAACTGGCAAGCATCAGTTGGAAGCCAAAAAAGAAAAAAAAAAAAGATTTTGGCACCCGGCACATGAAGCTATTCCTAAAAGGGACTTCAGATAACCATCAGGTCTACATGTGCAGGATAAAACTGAGGGTCTTCGAATTTCGCCCTGTTTCACATTTAAGGAAAACACTGTTACCTTATACCTTGTCATTAAACAAAACACTTCGAACAGCCAAGTCCTTTGAGAATGCAACCTCCACCAAACGCGCAACCAGTTCACGTTCACGCTCATCAAAAACTAGTTGTAGTGTCCAGGCTTAGTGCAGCTGGTGAATACGATGCTACTGGCATCACATGACACGCTGAAACCGCCGTCGCGGAAATGCTTTCAATGTAGAACCTTGGTAGGGCCGTGGTAGAACACAGTTGGTGCCCTATCAGGTTAACCGTACAACCGCCGATTAAACCGCATGTATTCCTGCAAACGAAAAAAAAAAAAAAAAAGGGTGGGGCCCGCTATTTTCTATAAAGCTGTTCTACAACTGTGCTTTGAGGAACGAAATTTGAAATGCATCTCTGTCATAGACTGCGCCCTTTACAGGAAGTGTTCATAATATCCTGCAACTTGCAATAGATAAACACTCGAAATGAATTAATGAATTTTCCTCGAGTGCCTGGTACTTCTGCACTGCTGCCTGCACCATATATATATGTATTTAACGAAGCAACAAACAATGAAGCCTAGGAAAATATAGGAGAAGTTATTGGGGTTCTTAATTGTAGTATTATACTTGTGAAGTAGGAAGGAATTTAGGCGGACGAAAAGACAAACCTGCCTTCTATGGGAACCGAACCCACGACCTTCGGATAAGGCGTCCGATGATCTACCGCTGAGCTACGAAGGCGGTCGTCTCCACCCCCACCCCCCCCGTCCCTTTTATCGGTTCTATGTGCACATACAATCTAACACTCACAGGATTGTATGTACCTATGTACATATATACGAAGGTCAGCGAGTTCCGCCGAAGCTTCGACGCTCGTGCTAGATGCCCAGCGATGAAAAGGAAGAGAAGAAAGAAGTCAGGATACAACAGCCGGCCTGCGGCAAAGGCGCTGTGTCTATGTCTCTATCATTTACAATATACAGTGGTGTTCGGGCCATCTCCGCAGGAAACTTGATGCATCTCCTGATGCTACCACCGCCGAATAGTATGGCACTCGTGAACGTTAAACTGCACATTACTGATTCGTAGTTTATTTTGGACGCATTCCCATACACAGCATCTAGAAATCGGGTGACACACATGCTTCACACTTAGACTGTGAGAATATTCTTCGAGGCGTGCTTACATGCTCACTGCGCACTCGGTATGAAAGGGTCCCTGCAACACTTTTCGAACGCACTGAGCAAACGGTGCCAATCAATCGTTGAGACTTCTGTAAACGTGTGAGCCAAATGTTACTGTGCTGCAAGCAGCAGTGGATTTGCAGTTTCATTTTAAGTACATCATGCAATCGCCTGCAATTGTTCCAACAACTGACGTCACTAGCAGCACTGACCAACGACTTGCCTGCTCTTCTTTCAACAAGTAACGTCACTGGCGCCAACGACTAGGTCCCTTCGCTCACCTCGGTCTTTTTAAAGACAGGCACTCAGATTGCCTTTATTTCTTTAATGCAAAATGAACAAATATATATAGGCAAATGAGTTCTGCGGAAACCCGCAAGGGTGGGTAACGTTTGCCTTGTGCTACAAAACGGGTGGATGCTAATTTTCCCTTTCATGAACAAATATATAATTGCAGACTACCTTTCCGTGACCGTAAGTTCAGCCAGTGATATATCTGCCTCGAAAAAAGTAGTCGACGGCCTAGTGACATTTGTTGGAACGAAGAGCAATGTTAATTACAGCTGTGTTTGAAACCAAATAAAAAATTCCCTGGTGCACGCAGCTCAATAATACTTGGCTCACACGTTCACAACAACCTCCACGACTGTTAGGCATCGTTTGCCATCGAGATTCCAAATGTCGCAGGGCTCCTTCATTAAATGGGACCTTCAAGGTCGCGCGATCTACGGGCACAGTGACTGCGCATCACATCTGTGCATAGCATCAACAAATTTTCGCTGTGGCTTCGATTTCGCCTGCACAAAACTGCCTTCAATGGCCAGGTAATAGTGAATTTAGTACAATGCAACGAAATATGGCTCATTTGGGGTAGCGAGTATGTCGCGGGGTAGGAGGAAAACGTCAAACGTTCCGCTGAAAACTGTTGAATGGCACCGTGGCTTTGATTTGACGATATAGGTATAGGCATGCACAGCTAGATCCCGGCACCGGACAAGCTGGCGGCGCCCGTACTAAATAATAAAAATAAACAAAATACGTCCAAACGTTCATGTATAAGTCGTCGTAACACGCCGCTCACCCATAGCCCGACGTACTAATTTAGTTCGTCGTTCGTCGCCTTATCATCGCTGTCCTACGCTATCAGCCCAGCAACATGGTTCAAGTCTTCACTCCCCAGTCCGTACCACGTGAAACACTGGACAGCTTATGGCATACCAGAAATCTACTGTACCCAACAGCGTCCCTGTAACACCACTGTGGAACCAGATAACAGGTCGTGTAATTATTTTGGTATTTGCGGTCTGCAAGAATAACGAACCCCAAATGCAGAAAACCGCAACAGCGTGGACAATGAGAAATAATAATAACGAACATTCGCAAACGAGTCACATGCCTCTGACAAAGTTTAAATATGACCGAGAACGAGCACAACGACACTCATGCTCATATGAATGCTGAGCTGCGAGAAGTCATTCCACCACCATAAGACGTCATGATTGCCTGCTTCAGTTCTGCTGACATGCCACAATAAACAATGCGCGATTTTCACATCCACATCACATGCACGTAAATTTCGCAGCTCTGAACTGAAATCTCACGACTGCAATGCAACAGTGAAAATGGTTGCCCTACAACGCGCGATATCACATGCATGTATTCGTCTGTGTAAGACACGAGTAAATTACTACTACCCGACATTGTTGTACATGCGCTGCACTCGCTACCCGTAACGACCAAATGACAGGATGGTGGGAACGAAGCCAATGCACTCGTTACTCACTAATCAGGCTCAACACGCACATAGACCTAAGAAAATTTCAGAATGCAATCATACACGATGATCTGAATAATAAAACCACAGTTGCGTTGCTTTGCGTTTAATGCGTCAACTATCTTAGACCTTACATAGCATTAATCCTCCTTGTATCTGTCACAGAACGATTCGCCCTATCCACGGAACACATGAGTGATCTCACAGGCATCATGCTAAGCCATTCAAATGTGGTACTTACATTTATTTTCGGCGAGACGTAGTTATTGGTGTTACGGGATCCAGTCACAGAAGCGCCGGAATTGAACCAGGGTTAACATAAGGAGGAAAGTAGAAAGAACATAATGCCACCACACAAACACACGCAGCAGTTCAGCACGCTAACAGAATTTTCGCAGAAACGAAGGAAGAGCCGGCCGCCAACAACTTGACCACACTTACTCCACGACCAACCACGCAAACGAGCTTCGCTGCCTTTGCTTCGTGTCTCCGCGTGTTTGCGCCAGCCTGCGCCCTCTCGCCTCATCTCCCTGGTAACCGGTGAGAAGGAGCCAGACATTCTGGCGCCTCCCTCCCGGCCCCATTGCAGCTGGCGACACCTCGGCGCCGTGCATTGCGTCGACGCCCGCCGACGCTTTGGGGAGGGAGGGGAGGGGGGGCGGTATTCTTCCACGTCTGCTTACCGTCTTGCGTAGGACGTTTCGAAGACGGATTCATTGTCCCTTTGATGTCGCTGCCCCTTAGTTCGCGTGGCTGACGTCTCAAAGACGTCAGCCACGCGAACCAAGACGTTAATCCCCCAATAAGACGTCTTTTTGGTCTTGCGTGCTAGCTGGGGGGGAGGCTGTGACGTCATCGCATACGCTGCACGAAGCATCTGCCCGTTTCGGTTTGAACACGCCTTTCAATCGGTTATTGAAAATTATTGGTGCGTTTCTGATCAAATTGAACCACCCTGCCTGCTGCTACAGGGCTATCACTACCATTGGAAAACATAGATATCAGAACATGGTAAAAAAAAACAAAAAAACGCCGGAGTTTCCCTTTAAAAGTTCTTGTCTCCTTTTCTCCCTCGTCAGCTTTGACTAGTGTTATCTGATTTCTCCAGGCACGCCAAAGTGTGATACCGAGAACTACGTGACGACGGACTTTGTATGGGTTAAACGTGATGACACCGACCTTGTGATAGTTTCGTTGGACATTTCAACGTGAACATTTCAAAACCTGACAGGAGGCGGTTCGCGCAGCTTCCGCTCGAGTTTAGTTTGTAATGTCGCATCAGTCCAAGCCAACGAAAGGCGGTCGTGTGTAGAATTAAACTTTAGAGAAAAATCTCTCGATGGTTGCGACAGAACCACTCGATGTATATTAGCAATCACAAAGCTATGGCCCCTACATTTAACAAATGACCTTAGTGCGTACGCATACCCTTGTCTAACCTTGTGTGATGCGCTGCACCTTTACTTGTCATCCACCTCAGGTTAGGTTAGGTAAGGTAATTTAATTTAATAGGCATAGCCTAGCTTGTCCAACCTTGTGTTATGAGCTACAGTTTTACTGGCCATCCACGTTCACAAAGTGCAAGGACTTTTCAATCTTCGTCGCATTACTGACTCCCAGCTGTCGTCCCTACCTTTTCTTAAGCATCGACTCGAGCGAAAGTCAGTTTTAGAAGGAGGGAAATCTCATAGACCCTCAGACACCTAAAGCGCAAAAGGACAAGGACCGAGACGAGTAGACGCACACTGCGCTGGTCCTTGTCCTTTTGCGCTTTAGGTGTCTGATATGTACCAACAAGCCCAACTTCATACGCTCATAGACCCTATATACGGAGGGATTCCTTTGCTTCGCTTCAAAGTGGAATTACGCCGGGATATTCCTCGCCCCTACGTGACAATGAAATTTAGTTTTTAAAGGAAAATATGTCGCGAAATTATGAAACGTTGTCTGCAACCGTCAGGTTTCTTGTTTTAGCATGTGATATAGCCGACTCCGAGTGTCTTCATTCTCTCAGCGGGGAATTCAATCATCGACTTATCTCGTATGCGACAGTGTGTGCCGCCTGCTCGTCTGGGTGATTTTTCTTTAATTTTCTTTAGAACATGCAATCCCATTGTCTTGCGAAATCAGTTAAAGACGCTGCGTTGTCTGTGACCTCGTTTTCTTCTTTGCTTCTGTCTTTAGCCTTTTGCTGAGATACGATCGAACTTATTACGCGGGGTTCTCCTCTTCTACGGTTATACGTTTCTGCCAAATTTATTCCTCGCCCAGTGTCCCTATTGCAGAAATCTATGCCCGTTTACCGGACCCCCGCGTAGCGGTGGACTGCGGGTTCACCTTGACCAGTTGTGGTTTTTCAACTTTTTGAAATATCACATCGCGTACGGGCCTCTATGCATTTAGAACCCTCCTCACCGAACACACGCACGAGCACACACGTATATAACTTGCTTTTTTACTTGGATTGCTTGGTCGGTAAAAACCATTTCTGAGTGTTCTGTAGATTGGTGACCCTAAAGTCCCTATATATTTTTTTTCGGAAAAAAATATCTAGGGACTCTAGGTGACCCGGGTCCCTGCAACACTGCAATTAACACAAAGCCATCACGACTATCACCATGTGGGAGAGAATTTAGAGCAAGGGACCGGAGTGAAATGTATAGGCATTGTTGACTTCATTGATTGATTGATTGATTGATTGATTGATTGATTGATTGATTGATTGATTGATTGATTGTCCCGCCACGGTGCCCTAGTGGCTGTGGCACTTGGCTGCTAATCAGAAGATCGCGGCATCTAATCACGGCCGCGGAGACTGGATTTTGATGGAGGCGAAATGTGGAGGCCCGTGTGCTGTGCGATGTCAGTGCACGTTAAAGAACCCCAGGTGGTCGAAATTTCCGGAGACCTCCACTACGGCGTCTCTCATAACCATATCTTGGCTCTGGGACGTAAAACCCCAGAAATCAATCAAATCAAATGATTCATTGAGAGGCGTACTGCAAATGCTTTAGCTGGAAAGTGGGGAGCCCTGTTTCCCAGCTTATAGCGACCGTTCAAACTGGTGAAGATAAATTTATTTCTTTATAAATATAAATGACAGCGTTATCGTTTGTAGAGTAAAAATAATGGGTGATTCGTCCATTATTTTTAGATAGAGATTCCAGTTACCGTGTACTCTTCACCCTATCTTCTTCACTTCCTTAACTAGAATCTATCTAAAAAATAATCGGCGATTCGAAGAACTGTCCGTCTTTTCGATACGTGGCATTGCGTCTAAGATGTCTTAAATCTGCTTTTTTCCCCTCGGTCATGCCGACAGTGTCCTGCTCTTGTAAATTAATCACCTACATGGCCCTTGTTCGCATAAGCAGGAAAGACTTTTTTCTTTTAATGCCAGACGTGAGCACAGCTCGAAAGCTGTGCTCTTCGACGAATCGTCGCCGAATACGCATTTACTGATTTCTTTCACTGTGTCACAGTCAAGTTACACCTTGTAGCGAGCCAAATTGGACACCCGGGATCGGCTGCGAATGTATTGCTTGGAAATCGAGCACATTTTTTCCGTATCTTTTTACGCTTGCCACTGCAAACTAACGAATCTGGATTTGGCACATTTGGTGACTCGCACCTTTCTTCTTTTTGATCTCAAGCCTTTAGATTTCATTCGAGCCAAATCCCTTCCGAGAAGTTATAAGCTGCGTCGCCTTGATTCCCCTTGGCTGCAAACGTGTAACTTATCTCTGGTTCTCCTTTACCGTACTCTTCGTGCTGCGCTGTAAGTAGCGGATCTCTAGCTCCGTTTATCTACAGCAGGAACTGCAACAATCTGTCTTTCTCGGAAACGGTTCGGCACGGATGGCGTCTGGCACTAATCCCTAACTAATGGCGTGAAGGCAAGGAAGTCGTCGTAATCAGCCTTTAATTTAACTTTAGGACAGCACAGAAAAAAAAATTACAGCATATCCACGGAGCGAATGATGATGAGTGGGCGAAGCTCGGGAGGTTCATCGTAGATCGTGCCGAGTTCCGGATTAATTTAGTTAACGCGCACGCTACGAATCCTCATGTTTCAACTATGCACAAGTGAAATCTCCCACCGGCACTTCACTGCAAGTCAAGATCCAGTTCCTATATATATATACATATATATATGGGTTGCCGGTGAACGCTTCTCCAACGCGAGCAGTCGGTATTTCTCAATCAAGAAACTCGCTAGGAGACGCTGCCTGCGCCAACGTTGTCTCTCGCGGGTGAGGGCGCGTTCTCCTTCTTTGCGATCTGGTAGAGCGTTCCTCTAAGAGAGAGCGTTTCCATAGCCAGCGCGCGCCTTTCGCTCTCACTCTGTCTCTCTCTCACACACACACAAGACAGCAGAGGCACGCGCCGAGGGCGAGCGCGTGCCTCCCGGCACGCGGGTTACGCCTGACGCCTGACGCGGGACAAGGTTAGACTAAGAGGAGCTTCGCTCCTAAAAAAAAAAACCCACAGAAAAAACTCCACACATCTACACGAAGTGAGCCATGACGAGTGGGCGAAGCACTGGGGAATGTTCGGTGTCACCGTAAATCGCCCGTGACATTGCCCACTCATGCATGTAAATGAGTGTCAACGCGCGTGTATGTTTACACACGAGTTGTCAATTATGCTCCTGGTCCTTATGAGATTCCTGCGCTCCCATGTCGCAGATCGTTCCGAGTTCCGGATTAATTTTAGTTAACACGCACGCTGCGAATCCTTATGGCTCAACTACGCACAAGATAAATCTCCCACTGTCACTGAATTGCAGGTCCAGTGCCTATATGTACGGGGTGGCCGGCGAACGGTTGTGCCGCGCGAGCGGTCGGTATTTTTCAATCAAGAAACTCGCTAGCAGACGGTGCCTGCGTCAGCGTTGTCTCTCGCGGGCGGAGGCGCTTTCTCGTTCCTTGGGAGCTGGTAAAGCATTCATCGAAGATGATGATTGATGATTGTGGTTCGGTTAAGGAAAGGACGCTAATTTCTGCAGCCCATGTATAGGGAGCACGGCTAAGCGTCCGTGGTGGTGGGGAAAGGGAATGAAAGAGAGAGAGAGAGAGAGAGAGAGGAGAGAAAAGCCGTAGTGGTGGATGGTGGTGGAAAAACGTTTATTCATGAAAATACAGAGAGTTGCACTAAAGATGCACTTGGGTGGTCTCCCTATTCCGGAAGTCCATTGGAGATGATCGCTGCTCGGCCGCGCGCCACCAAGGAGCGCTGAGCGTCCCGGATAGAGCAGCCGAGCAGGAACTCCTCCCAAGCCTCTCATGTGGATAGAGGGAAGGGGGGTGAAAAAGGAAGAGGTATGGCAGGGCATACTGCAATCATGTGGTAGGTGTCGGCCAGGACCCCACAGTGCGCGCAGTAGCCGTGTATACCCGGCATGAAGTGCCGGGCGGTCGCAGGACACAACAAGGTGTTCGTCTGCAAGCGTCTCAGGAGTCGCTCGTCCGCTTTAGAGAGGCCCCGTGCAGGGTCTGGGTAGAGACGGCGCGAGGTTCGATAATAATCAAGAATTTCGCGGTACTGCGTAATAGCTGAGGTGCCTGGGGAAGATGCGGAATCGGAGGGGGTAACGGCCTGGGAAAGAGAGAAGCAGGCAGCGGCATGAGCCGCTTCATTACCGGGGAGACCAGCGTGGCCAGGGGACCAGAAAATGCGGATGGAGTGGGGGTGAAAGCGCCATGAGGCCGCCTAGAGAAGCTGGGCGGCCAGAGAATTGCTATGGTACCATGCTGGTATCGGGAACAGGCGAAGCGCGAGTTCGTGATGATTACCCTTGCTGTGCGATGAGAGGCGGCCAGAGCTATGGCCACCTCTAGTGGAGGGCTGCGGAAATTTAGACCACATGGGGTTCTTTAACGTGTGCAATGACAACGCACAGCACACGGGCCCCTGGCATTTTCGAATCCATCGAAAACGCGACCGCCGCGGCCGGGATCGAAACCGCGTTTCTTGGGTGGCAGTCGAGCACAACCACTACACCACCGCGGCGGACTGGTAGAACGAGCACCATGCATGCAAACAGCGAGGCTAGAAGCATAACCTCGCCCTCTAGCCCGGTCGTGGCGTACAACACTGCATTTACGCGAAATTGCTTCACGCGCGCGTGCATGTCGAGCACGCTCTCACTTGGTATGGAGGAAGGGTACGAATGGTATGACTAACATCGCTGATAGGCCGCGGCATTAACAACTTGACGGGCCCGTCGTTTACTTCGTGATTGAGGACCGTGTAATTCATTCACTCATAATGTTTCTACGTGCCAAAACCACGATATTATTATGAGAGACGCCGTAGTGGAGGGCTCCTAAAATATAGACCACCTGAGGGTTCTTTAACGTGCACTGACATTGCACAGTACGCGGGCCTCGATATTTCGCCTTCGTGGAAATGCAGCCGCCGCGGCCTGGATTCGATCCCGCGACCTTTGGATCAGCAGCCGAGTGCCGTAACCACCAGAACACCGTGGCAGAGCAACGGCCCTACAATCACGTGTGGCTATACTCGGGTATGTGCCACGTGTGATTGATTGTGAACCTTTGCAGCCTATGCGCCATATCCCACTGACGATATGTTCTCCTGGGAAAGGTTCGGAGTTCGAATCCTTAATTTCCGTATTTTACTACCAAATGTATTGGCGTTCGCCGTCACGTCTTTTAAATGATGGCAAGAGACTCCCAGGAAATTTTTTTACCACCTAAGCTGCTTAAGCTAGCCAAAGTTCGTCACATCACTAAATATGACCTTGAGATGACCCTGCCTATCAATCGAGCGACGCTACGTCTACCAGCATAACCCTGTATGGCCTCGACGTTGTGCTATATTGCGCAGTGTGACGTCAGAACGACATGTGACCGGAAGATGGTGAAGATGATGTTGATGACGAAGATGAAAGTGAGGATGATGAAGTTAATGATGAAGACGGAGATGATGGTTATGATGATGATGAAGGTGATAATGGGGATGATGATGAAGATAAGGAGGATAATGAAGATGAGATGCTGATGATGAAAATAAAGACGTGGGAAATGATGATTGTTAAGATCATGATGACGAAAATGATCGCCTAGCTTCTCTGTGATCTGGCATTACGCGGCTTACCGAAAGCTGCGTACATATTTTTTTGTCGTAATTTAGATGCGCGTAAGAACACCAGATCTTTGAAATTATTCCGTTGGACCTTCCCCTCCCCACCACAGCGTGTCTCCTAATTATAACGTCGTTTTGGCAGTAGCATGCTAGAATTTCAGTAATTTCAGAGGTGTATCCCGTGTTCATGCATTAGCAGTCATCGTAGATGGATGCTAAGAACCTTTTATTTTCCCTTTATTGGAAAGTTTACCTCCACGCTGTACGAACCTGTCTTCGCCCAGAGCTGTGTGCAAGTAACGTAATCTTTATGGAAGTAGTTCCGGTTCTTTTGCTGAATCTATGATGTGGAACACTGGAGGGTCCGCTACTCGAACTGTATGCGGTGGAACCCGTACAAAGTCCCTTTATAAACTTACTTGTTGTGCCCATAAAAAGCATATCCAG
>CM023488.1:73588475-73758475 GCA_013339685.2 Hyalomma asiaticum | reverse complement strand
AGTGTATTTGCGATTGCATCATTGACATATTTCGTAATGTTTGATAATGACGGCAGCATGTACTGTATTCCATTAGAAAAAAATAGGGCAGTCCTTTCCTTATCGGGAAAATGGGGACAAGCGAAGCTTGGCGTCTGCATGTATGACCTACTATACTTTTTTTATCCTTCTTTCTTTCTTCCCTTCTTTGATAGATAGATAGAATAGATAGATAGATAGATAGATAGATAGATAGATAGATAGATAGATAGATAGATAGATAGATAGATATAGATAGATAGATAGATAGCAATATGTGTTTCGTTTTCGCCACTCCCAGCTTTGGAACCCTCGTCTGTATATAGCCGTGTAATGCACGCGTTCAGGCATGCCGGAGAAGGCTTACTAGCAGACAGAGCAACTGTTCGTAGACGGCCGTGTTTTAACAGCCCACGAAGGATGTGAACAATACGTACGAGGCGGCTCAGCCGTAATAATAGTACGAAGTAAATCCGATCATTTTTTTTACGAAATCGGTATGGAACGTACGTTCCATTGTAAGCCCTCCCCTACCAATGAGCTTTGGTATTCTGTGTCTTTCTTTTTTGTTTTATCGGTGTATTTCAATTCTTATCCCATTTTCTTCTTTTTTCTTCTTTCCGAATTTTCATATGCCCTCTTCCCTAGGCAGGCTTTGGGCCCCACTCGGTGGCAGTGGTCAGCTTGCTCGTTTTTTATCTTTCTTTTGTGTCATTTTCCATATACGGATTCGTATCGATCAATAAGAATAATAGCACGCGTGCCATAATCCTATAATCCCCGTGGCATATCGTCATCGCATGTGCAGTGTAAAGGTCAGAGTACTGTTTTCGCATTCCCAAATAGCATCGCGCCGTGGAAATCGATTTTGCGGTATGTACAGAGCAGGAGATCTTGTTTTTTGTTTTTGTACGTATATAAATATCAATATTTGCGGCAGCATTTTGTTCTCATTATTGCCTTTGTATTGACTCGCTGCCTCTGTCTATATATGAGCGCGAGGAGCATTTTGGTTCGTCAATGTCGAATATGAAACCATGCGTTTATTTAATACGTACCCTAACATTGTTAATGTCACTAAAGATTGTAGAACTATTCGCCAATTTAAACACTTCATAGTGAACATGTTTCTCTCTTCTGATCTAGATATGTTGTATAAATGTTAATGCAACAGTGAATTCTTCAGTGTTAAAGGTGCTTGGTTGTTGCACTAGTGATGTAATAATTAAATTCTTTAAATGTTACTTTTGTGTTAGTGATGTATAAACTCGTTCGTATGTTATTTTACAAGCAACTTGCTTTCCGCAGTGCGCTTCAAAGATTGTTTTGTATGTAGTTATGAAATGTCTGCTTTACAAACTGCTCTTTGTAACTTGCAAATTCCGCTATCTCTGCTGCCCCAGCGAGGTAAGGCCTAGTCGGGAGGTTTAAGCCCTCCTTTTGCCTTACTTCGCGGGCAAACCTTGTACCTGTTTTGCCCGAATAATAATAATAATAATAATAATAATAATAATATAATAATAATAATAATAATAATAATAATAATAATAATAATAATAATAATATAATATCGGTTACAATTTGCACTCTATAGGATCGCTTGCAGATGAATGGTGAGCCATACTGTGGATTCTGTTTCCAGCTGATTAGGGCGAAAGTCTTATACGTCTCACGTGTTGGTGACGTTGAAGAAACAGTGGTGGAAACCATGTGGTACGAAAAATTCAAGCTTGTTCTTTTATCGGTTGTTCTTTTATCGTTAATCGCACATGAACTGGCTACGGTGCCAAGTAGTTATTGACGTCATTAACTGTCATTTATGTTAAAGGGACACTAACGTAGAAGTATGAAGTGGTTTAGAATGATAACTTACATATTGAGAACTATATTGTGGTTAATTTCGGAATTATATGGTCGATATTAAAGCGGCAAACGCGAATGCTGAAGTTTCGGTTTTGAAATTCGCGCAGCAGCTTCGGAACCTAGTGACGTCAGAAGGCCGATTTCCTTTCTTTTTTCTTTTTCGTATTCTCGCCAAGTTCCCTCCATGAAATGTTCTGAAACTCTGTTAAGTCCCTGGCTTTCTCGGAACACAGTGTAGGTCTTACTTAGCGATAAATAGTTATGTATAGGCCTTCGTAGACGCCGTCAAGGATCTCTGACGTCACGCGTTTTAGTGCTGCAACTTTCAGAGCGGCTTCTCTGCCCGCATTTTCCATTTGCGCGTTTTCCAGCTTACAGAGGGTCTTCTCCGCAAGATTGGTGCTCTTGGTGTGGCGATAAGATAATAAACTAATGCGAGAATTTTTTCTTTAACTTTAGTGCATGTTCTGTTAGTCATGCCGTGCCCCTTCATCATTATTCGCTACTCATCGTACGGGATCCATCACTTTGCACTCATACGCTTTTTTCTTTCTTGCATTTCGCGCTATGGAAATGGATTGATGATTTGATTGATTTCTGGGGTTTAACGTCCCAAAACCACGATTTGATTATGAGAGACGACGTAGTGGAGGGCTCCGGAAATTTCGACCACCTTGGGTTCTTTAACATGCACTGACATCGCACAGCACACGGGCCTCAACATTTCGCCTCCATCGAAATGAAGCCGCCGCAGCCGGGATTCGATCCCGCGACCCTCGGATCAGCAGCCGAGTACCGTAGCCACTAGACCACCGTGGCGGGGCCTATGGAAATGGAGGCTGAATCCGGGGTGTGGAACCTGCAACTTCGAGCGACACGTTTTCTATGCTTTATCTCACATTTGCCTTCACATAATCACTGCCATGTAGCAGTGAGTGCAGGGAAAGAGTGAGTAGGGCGCGGCAAAAAGAGGTGAGTCGAAGGCATGAGTGAGTCCGCTTTTTCCCTCCTCAGTGACAACCACGACGAGATCGTCTGATGCACGGCACAACTTCGGCTCTGTGAACAGCTCCTCTGAAATAGAAACCAAAAACTTGTGTCTCCTCATCTTCGTACGTACCGAAAGTCGTATGCACTGACATATATGTATGGCTAGTATGGCTGATAGGTGGTGACGTCAGTAATTGGACGTGTTCGTCGGTTACGTGACAGATTAGTGATAATGAAGTCACATGTGGCTCTCGTCCGCATTGAACGTGCGGGTGCATGAGCCACACGTGATCGAACGTTAACTTTTAGATCCCATGCCAAATTACACTAATGCGATGTCCGACTGCCAGAAAGGTTCCCGTATCCATCACCTATAGGTCTCGGGATCGACACAAAGACGTCCTGGCTTTCGCGTCCACGTCTGTTAGGCGATAGCTAAAGGACGCCTAGCGGATTTTTGGCACTTTCAATCGCGTGTTAAGCTTTGAAGAAAGGAGGGACGACCAGAAACATGTGAACTGACAGTTAATTTCTTTAGACACTCAGACAAGTTGTGGCAGTCATGGCAGCGCCGGGGCTGTTACAGTTGTTGCGGGTTCTCGGTAGACATGAACCCTTCCACGTTGAGGCATGAGGGTGCACCAACTTTCATCGGACGATTCATCTGTGCTGATGATCGAATTGGCACGAAGCAGCTCTTGTGTAATGGTGTCATTCGCGTTGAAGTCCCTCAGAGTAGGCACAGTCTAAGGTACTTGCGGCGATTTCCATCGTTCGCTATGTCAGTTTTTTTATTAACGTCTCTTAACATTAACGACATTTAACAGCTTAAACATTGCGGCAGAAGTTGGGTGCTCTGTGGAGGTTGAGGTTGGGGACGAGGTTTCTCTTCCTCCTCGAGCTGGAGGGGTCCCGAGGTATGCTCTGCAAAATGGCAACCAGGTCCTTCTTTCTTCCAGAAGAAGTCCAGGAAAGCGCGCCAAATCCCGAGTGTTTCTTTTGGACAGATGCGCGGTAAGGGGATCGGTCCAGCCATGCAGGGTACCAAGATGGAGGCCGCCCATGAAAAAGTGTCTTCTCTCGTGTTGTGTGAAAGGCTGAGCAACTCCACAGAAGGTGTTCGGCCGTACCTTCGCCGGAGCATTCCGGACAATTGGGGCTGTTTTATTTTATTGACGAAACATTGGAATAGCGAGAGCAGATGTGACGGGATAAAGCGAGCACTACGGTTCTTTGGATAGGCTTAAGACGGTTTGTTCGTGCTGTTCTTTAAACACTTACGGGCAAGGCTAATACCACGAAGGAGAAAAGACAGGGCATGATTACGTCCCTGTCTTCTTCGCCATTAGTTCGATTCTTCAGTGAATTCCTATGTTCATAAAGCACCCATAAGTTCAACCACTTTAAACTTGGGCGTCCATAGGAGCCTTGCGAATGGTTATGCATACTTGTTTCATTGCTTCCGTGCAGCAGATTCGAGGATACGCGACCACCGAGCGCAGTTCCTTCCGTATCGAGATATAGTGCAAGTTCTGGGAAATGCTCCCGCCGCGCTCGAAGCTAGCAAATGACAGGGCGCGGAAGGACACGTCATAAGATTGGTTCGCCCTTCTGATAGGTCGATGGGGCCTGTAGCTTCCACAGTGCTGTATTGAACTGCTTTCGAGCGCACTCCCTTGCGTATACACCTCGTGGAGTACACTTTGCGGCGTGCACCCATCAACGTCTCATTCTCTTGATGCACGCTTTTCTCAACTGACTTAGTGTTCTTTTTTAGTGTTCTTGTAACATAGTTATCCAGAACATTTTCTTTTTTTTCTTTTCTACCGTCTTTGCAGTGACGTGTCAGTTCCCCATGTCGCCGCTCGAAGCGCCCTCTGGTGCCACCTTCGCCTGACCAAAGCAGCCTCTGTCGGAAGACAGTGGCTACAAGAGATTCCGTGATCCTGGCGGAACCACTCGTCATGCAGTGGTGAGAGCTCCCGTTTATTGTTCCAGAGCGCAATGCGGCACTGTGTATTCCGAGAGCCGTTGAATGGTGTAAATGTGCGCGTGTTATGCTTTCGACTAGTTGTACCTTTAATTTATGTCGAAAGTCACCGGCCTTATAATCCTGTGAGCCGAAAGGCCTTATAATCCTGTCGATAAAGGAATCTACAGAGATAAAAAAACATCCATGTACTAATAAATGTATACCTATGTGTAAAAATAAAATAAGAGTGTTTATATAACAAATAGCGATTATAACTTTTGCACGTGATGTTCACTACAGAGACAGACAGTGAGAAATAGCGCACAAACCGCAAAACATTGAATCATTCCAGAACACATTTTTAGACGCGAAGCAGCTTATGGTCGGGGCTATGTCCCTCCCTCCAACCGCCGTGTGGCGTCCACACCCGCACTGCGCATGTGCATTTTCCTCTCCTTGTCTCCTCTCCTCTCGGCATTCCTCCTCTCCGAACGGCCCACGTTGACTATGGAAACGCTCTTCGATGAACGCTTTACCAGCTCGCAAGGAACGAGAACGCGCCATCGCTCGCGAGAGACAACGCTGACGCAGGCAGCGTCTGCTAGCGTCAAAGCGATGCAAACGCGGTGTGCACCCCCCGTGCTGCTTCTGCTGCTTCGCATCGCCTCATGGTCCCCTTTAGCGGTACATGAACTGGTATATAGCGCATTACGGAACAAGAGAAACGGCCAAGCAGACCGACACAAGAGGACAGTAACGCTCTGTCCTCTTGTGTCGGTCTGCTTGGCCGTTTCTCTTGTTGTATAATGCGCTATACCAGTCCAAGTACGACGATCCAACTCGCCCAATCTTCAACACTTGTGAACCCTTTAGCGGGAGATGGTGTAATTTTGATCAGCACTAGGTGTACAAATAAAAGCATTCCATCGTATATGTAAGTGTATGGGTGAATTTAGGTGCAATTTAGGGTGTATCCAGCAACGTGCTGATTCATGCCCATTTTACTGGCGCGTAAAGAAGGCTTACAGAATGTAAAAAAAAAAAAAATCCATGTCGATAACTTTCTCCGGCAAATGTGGCACCGATTTTGCCGTCCTTTAGACAATATGGCAAGCCGTCGCCTTTTACTGGCAACATTGTGCCGAGTATGCCACCTTAGAGCCGGCGTCGGCTGAGCCGATAACTTTCTCCGGCAAATGAGGCGCCGACTTTGCCGTTCTTCAGCATCGTCTGAAGAATTACAAATTCGGCACGATATTTGCCTAGAAAGATTGTTTCACAAGAAACTGGAGCCTTTTGTGCCGTCCTCCAGGCAACGTCGTCTACGCCGCAGACTTTCATGGTTGATATCGGCCGGGACGTTTTCGAAGCCTGCTGTATATACTTTGTTTCATTGCTTCCGTGCAGCAGATTCGAGGCTACGCGACCACCGAGCGCAGTTCCGTATCGAGATATAATGCAAGTTCTGGGAAATGCTCCCGCCGCGCTCGAAGCTAGCGAATGAGAGGGCGCAGAAGGACACGTCTAAGATTGGTTCGCCCTTCTGATAGGTCGATGGGGCCTGTAGCTTCCACAGTGCTGTACTGAAATGCTGTCGAGCGCACTCCCTTGTGTATACTCCTCGTGGAGTACACTTTGCGGCGTGCACCCATCAACGTCTCATTCTCTTGATGCACGCTTTTCTCAACCGACTTAGTGTTCTTTTTTGTGTGTTTCTGTAACATAGTTATCCAGAACGTTTTCTTTTTTTTTCTTTCCTACCGTCTTTGCAGTGACGTGTCAGTTCCCCATGTCGCCGCTCGAAGCGCCCCCTGGTGCCACCTTCGCCTGACCAAAGCAGCCTCTGTCGGAAGACAGTGGCTACAAGAGATTCCGTGATCCTGGCGGAACCACTCGTCATGCAGTGGTGAGAGCTCCCGTTTATTCTTCCAGAGCGCAATGCGGCACTGTGTATTCCGAGAGCCGTTGAATGGTGTAAATGTGCGCGTGTTATGCTTTCGACTAGTTGTACCTTTCATTTATGTCGAAAGTCGCCGGCCTTACGTTCAATCCTGTCGATAAAGGAATCTACAGAGATAAAAAGACATCCATGTACTAATAAATGTATACCTATGCGTAATAATAAAATAAGGGTGTTTATATAACAAGTAGCGATTATAACTTTTGCACGTGTTGTTCACTACAGAGACAGACAGTGAGAAATAGCGCACAAACCGCAAAACATTGAATCATTCCAGAACACATTTTTAGACGCGAAGCAGCTTATGGTCGGGGCTATGTCCCTCCCTCCAACCGCCGTGTGGCGTCCACACCCGCACTGCGCATGCGCATTTTCCTCTCCTTGTCTCCTCTCCTCTCGGCATTCCTCCTCTCCGAACGGCCCACGTTGACTATGGAAACGCTCTTCGATGAACGCTTTACCAGCTCGCAAGGAACGAGAACGCGCCATCGCTCGCGAGAGACAACGCTGACGCAGGCAGCATCTGCTAGCGTCAAACCGATGCAAACGCGGTGTGCACCCCCCGTGCTGCTTCGCATCGCCTCATGGTCCCCTTTAGCGGTGCATGAACTGGTATAGCGCATTACGGAACAAGAGAAACGGCCAAGCTGACCGACACAAGAGGACAGTAGCGCTCTGTCCTCTTGTGTCGGTCTGCTTGGCCGTTTCTCTTGTTGTATAATGCGCTATACCAGTCCAAGTACGACGATCCAACTCGCCCAATCTTCAACACTTGTGAACCCCTTTAGCGGGAGATGGTGTAATTTTTGATCAGCACTAGGTGTACAAATAAAAGCATTCCATCGTATATGTAAGTGTATGGGTGAATTTAGGTGCAATTTAGGGTGTATCCAGCAACGTGCTGATTCATGCCCATTTTACTGGCGCATAAAGAAGGCTTACAGAATGTAAAAAAAAAAAGCCATGTGAACATACGCTGCACCGTGCACCGGAAAGTAGCACCCTTGAATAGGCTCGCTGTGAAGCAGTTACTAATAAAGGACAAAAAAGCAAAATGTTCGTCTATCTTGTCTATTCTTCGGGCCATCTTGAACTTCAGGTACAAATTGAGGCGTAATTAGTACATCGCCGAAAATACCGGTTTTGGGTGTCTCACAAAAGCGGCTAAAAATGCCTCATTGACACCTTGCAGGGAAAATTAGCGCACACCCGTTTGTAGCACATAAATCTACAAGAAACTGCATGTTACTTTTGTGCTGTAATGGGCGGGTCCGAATGTTCCGTACATAAACCTTATTCCACCTTGCGGGTTTCCGCAGAACTCACTTGCCATTGACACCTTGATATTTAGGACAGCATATAGAGATGGACAAGTACCTCTAGGGGCTAATCAAATTTCGTTAACAATATAAATAAGGTGACGGCTGTTTCACTGCAGTGGCGTATTGCAGTGGCGTATCTGTTCTACCTGCATTTTCCGTATATTCTTTAATTCAGTTTTCTGCAACTGTCACTGCGTGATGTTGACACACAACCATGCGCAATAGAAGCGCGTCGTTAGGGCCACTTGGCACTCCAAAAATGTATTGCCACTATAAAATTTTCTGTGGAACCGCATTTTTTTGCACTACAATAACATAATGGAACTCGTTCTGTGAATTTATTAATGTACAACTGTCCAGGATTCTTTTTGTTTCATGGGGGGCGGGTGGGGGGAGGAGGGTGTAGTTTAGATGCATATATTTCTTGTTCCTCAACCACAGTAATATAGTGGCTGGGCATAATTTGTATTTATTTTTTATATATACTGTGTTAAATAAAGAGCTTCATTTGCTTCGAGGACATCTAAAAGACAGCGATACATCATTTATCAAACAGATTGCGCAAGCAACTTGTTAGGCCTAAGCGAATACAGACCGACAGCCAAATTAGTTATGAGGTGCGTACAGACTGACAAGCAGGCAGGCGGTACATACATACATACATACATACATACATACATACATACATACATACATACATACATACATACATACATACATACATACATACATACATACATACATACATACATACATACATCAGCCTGTCTACGCCCACTGTAGGGCAAAGGCCTCTCCCATACATCTCCAATTACCCCTGTCCTGTGCTAACTGGGCTCAATTTATCCCCGCAAGCTTCCTGATCTCATCTGCCCACCTAACTTTCTGCCGCCCTCTGCTACGCTTGCCTTCTCTGGTAATCCAGTCTGCTGCCCTCAACGACCAACGGTTTCCTTGTCCTCGCATTACATGGCCCACCCACGCCCATTTCTTCTCCTTAATTTCTATTAATATGTCCGTAACACGCGTTTGTTCCCTAACCCACTCCGCTAGATGATACAACTTAATGAGCAAACAGACAATGAAGCCTAGGAAAGCATAGGGGAAGTTACTTGTGGTATTGTACAAGTAACTTCCCCTATGCTTTCCTAGGCTTCATTGTCTGTTTGCTCATTAAGTTGTTTCTAACAAATAAAGAACGAGCCCTTGACCCCTTCCCTTTCGTTATTCCTCTAGATAGATAGATAGATAGATAGATAGATAGATAGATAGATAGATAGATAGATAGATAGATAGATAGATAGATAGATAGATAGATAGATAGATAGATAGATAGATAAAACCTTCGTGAACTTTCGCGGAATCGAAGTTCACAGTGGCGTGCTTGTTTTTCAACGGCGTGTCGACCTTGTCCGTCGCAGCCCGCGATGCCATTTCAAATCCTGTTCACCTCTCTAGAACTCTGCAGCAGATTGTTATACGTACCACGTTTTGAATAATCCTGTCTCGCGAAACTTGAGAGGGGGCATTGTTCGATTCGAAAGCATTGCACAGGTCACGCGCGCTCTCGGGTTCTAATAAGCTTTATTTCCGCTGGGATAAAAACAAAAAAGACATAATAATAAAGAATGCTCTCGGATCGACAAGGCTGGGCAATTCCTCTGATTTCACCGAGGCACGCTGAGCTCAGGATCGATGCACTTGTTATTCCGCTTAGAAGTGGCTGCACTAATGACTTCGGCTGTCGAAAACACATCTTATTTTGCTTCGTTTTGAGTGTTCATGTTTTTTTTCCTTTTCAATTTTTAATGAGAACCACGTCTCGCTCGCGATGAAGACTTTCGTATAGCGTCGGAGAAAAAAAGAAGCTGGCTTCTCGATGTGACGGCAAATTCTGCAGGCAATTTCCTGAAGCGGATTTTTGAGTTTTTTGCGTCCGCATGTCATATGAGGTTCTGCGGCCTGTGGCTAATATGTAATGCTTTTGCAAATCAGAAATTGAACCGAGCATGCAAATTCGAAATGGTCGGAAAGCGTTTCTGCTTGCCGTTTTTTTTTTTTTTTTGATATTCGAGCGCCTTCATTAGGTATCGTATGCATAATCGTACACGATTCAAAGCTGACCGTATGTGTGCTGGGGCTTCTTGCCAAAGCGAGTACAATTTTTTTTTTACTAATCTTTGTTGCACGCTAGTCGGCGATGCCTCGTAAGTATAACAGCACAAGCAAAATGCAGAACGGGGCAGCACTTTGTCCTGTGCCTTCCTAGTTATTTGTGCTATGTGTTCGCGTTGTTATACTTGAGAAGGACCTTTTATACGCCGAAGCACCCCTTTGGGAGTGACTTCCCCATGTTTGGTGATGTCCTTTCGTATACCGTATTTACTCGCGTACTATTAGAAATCGTTAACGTCGGTAATAATTTCGGCCAAACTCTAAAGAACTTCAATTATGTTTTGCAAATACTTCCTTGCTTTGAATGATGCCGGTTCACCGGAGCCGTGCTGATAGTAGCACAACAGGTAGCGACACCTCGCGGCGCTTTGCTTAGGTACAGTGCATCTCGATCTTTTTTTTAAATAGGAAAGCTATTTGAGCTTTTTGTAATTTGTCGGCTCACGAAATATGACCTTGAAATGACCTTGCCTAGCAACCAAGGTACATCGCGTAACATAACGTCATAATGACACGTGACCGGACGAGGATGAAGGTGAGCAAACAGTAGAAGAAGATGAATATGTTGATGATGATTATGAAGATGATGATGAGGACCCGGGTCAGCCATTTGGCCATCAGCGCTTCAGTGTTGCGCAAGTAGCGCAAGCTGCGCTAAATATTTTTTGTCAGTCGCGTCACTGTCTTCGTTGAATGAAAGTAATGAAGTTATCTCGAGTTTAGTTATTAGCTCCGGCTGCCAACGCCTTACACCAACAGTCATGAAAAACATTCTGCAAGCCGCCGCAATACTAGGTCTGCATTTGTCTGGTAACGCCCTACGACATCTTATGTTGACGCCGGCGTTGCCGGTCGCCTAACTATCTGGTTCACTGTGTCTATACATCTCCGTTAACGCCCAATCCTGAACGTTAAAGAGACGCTAAAGAACCAAACGATTTTGTTCACCTACCAATAAATCGCTCTTTCACAACGCCTGAAACGCCACTCCTAGAGCGAGAAGGCGCCTGGTATAAGCGAGAAAACGCGCTACATGAAAACACAGGTGTCCACGCCACCTTGAGGTTGCCGCACGAGATCGCTGTGACGTCACAGCTTTCGAAGGCGCTCGCTAGAACCCGGTAAAAGTGAATTGCACTGGGTTCGCATGTAGCGAGACAGTTAACGCATCAAGTTTCATGAAATTCCGTGGAGTCAGTGCGGACAAAGTACTCAAAAGGACTTTGAAATTCGTGACGTCACGCTTGCACTGACGTTTAGAGCTTCTGGCTCGAAATTTAAGTGAAAAGGACTCTTTGACCTTCATTTTCTCCTTTTATATTGAACCCGTGGTGATGAAATCAACGGCAATGGAATTCTCGAAGGAAAGCCTATCAGTATAAACTGATGTACTGCTTTTTTTTTGCTTTAGTATCCATTTAATAGGCATGCCGACAAGCTCACATTATGTAATAACTAACGACGGTTAGTACTGCCTGACACCGGCTCATGTGGGCAACTCTGTCCGTGAGCGCAAAATCCGGATGAACGCAAAGAGTAAAATTCACACCGGTTCCTTGTCCCGTGCTAAAGCGCCTTGGTGGCGAGAGCTGTTCCGCGAGGTCATAATTATTATTCGGCGTTTTAATTTGTCATTCTTTTATCATTGCCACTTAGGCATTTGTTGCCGCGTCCTATCTCGCGATACTGCTTTGGCTGTTACTTGGTCGAGAGAGGCTGTAGAGGTTAATTAAAGTTTAGTCATGTGTGGACCATCATGACTCGCATATCCCTTGATGAGGAATGCGGCTATGAGCCTCACGTGATCTTATTATCATTAGTAGTGGCGTAAACGTAGAGCATGTCTATTAACCTTCCATGTTATGACCTGCCAGTCATGTTAGTCGTACTTTCCTACCCTCCCATGCAAATTTTTTTGTGTACCGGGTCGACGAGACGGGATGTTATATTGTCGCGAAGACCGCGTCGCGTAGAATGTTTTGTTCTTTTTTCTTTTCCGACTGCTTTTGTAGAAGGGGTGCTCGGGTAAACGAGCCCGCGCACCGCAGGGAGCCTTCCGGGAGACGGGGCACAGAGAACGAAGACCACGTGTGTGCGTCGCGGCCAGTTTCTGGAATGTGTTGTTTGTATTAGTTTTGTAGCAAAGCCGGATGCACGTGATCATAAAAGCTCGTAGAGCATCGTTACCTTCGACCTGCCTGAGTGGTCCGTATAAGCCGTTTTCCTATTGGTGGGCAACAGTGGTGGTTCGAGCCGTCCGCGTCGCCGTGGATGCTGAAAAAGTGCTATTTAAGCGGCAACACTGGCCTTTTTTTGAGAGCGGACTAGGGGACCATGACGCTCGAAACCACCGGCGACCAGTTCGGCAGGCCGACGGGGTATGATACTATTTTCTATGTTGTATAATTTTTGCCCTGTGTGTTTTCCAACTTCAAGATGTCTTAGCTAAATAAACCCCCCCATGAGTGCTCTCCCAATTCACTGTGTCGACTCCTCATCGCTTGCCTGCGCGGAGTGGCTCCCACGCCTCTTCGTATTCCTGACCTTCCGATGCGTCTAACATTCACGGCCCCGACGTTTCGCTACAATATAGTGGTTTTGGTACAACCGCCGGCGAGACGCCGCAAGACAGTCATATATGCACGTTTGCCCTTCTCACCAGCCATTTAAAAGAGCTAAGCCATTTTTTCTGTGCATTAATGAATTGCCCTTTTCAAACAACCAACAGCACCACTGCTCTTGCCCCAGTAGGAACGCTTAAGTTAGCGAGAAAACGCAAAAAAAAAAGGAAAATACAAGTGGCCCTCACGTTCCCGCGCCAACTCGATGTTACATCATAGAACTTGAAGGCGCCTCCTGTGGCGCACATAATTATTTTCTGCGAAGGATGAATCACATTCTGTTCCAAAGGGGGGAGGGGGGCAGAGATTTAACGTAACGAGTTTCATCAAATTTCGTTGAGCCAATGTGGCCAAAATACGAAGGAAATGCTTTGGAACCTGTGACGTCACGCTTGCGTTCGCGTGCCTAGGTTTGGGCGCGAAATTCGAAAAGGAAGCTCTGGCCTTCGCTTTATCTTATAATACTGAAGCTATGGTGGCCAAATCAATAATAGGGTTCTCAAATAACAATCTATCAGCCTAAAGTGATTCACTGTTTCTTTTTAGTGCCCCTGTAAAGCTATCACCTTAAAAAAAAAGAAGGGAAAAAGACGGGGGTGCTTCCAGCCTCGACCACAAATGCTTCCATGGGCATCCGGCAAGTGGTTGGTTGGCGCCCACCACTTCTCTGATGCATTCGAGCAGAGTGTTGTAGAAGCAAGACAGTCGGCCAGCTGACTGTCACATGGTCCCGTATTCATTAAAAAAAAACATCTTACTCCAAACTTGTCTGTAAGGGAATATTTCATCCGAACCGCGAAGCTTCCCACATAATTAAAAATTGACGGCAGATCCACGATGTGAATGATGATGAGATTGGGCGAAGCTCCTGGAAGTAATCATCGGTTAAACCGTGAAATTTGTTCCGTTAATTCGCCCGATAAAAATGACGTGAAACGATTGATTAAATGTTTTATCAAACTTTTATTGCTGGTTTCCGTTGTCCTTTCATTATGACCGCTTTGTGGTCGGTGAAATGTAAGCTAAGTGGTTCTTGCACTGCTTACACCATTGCTTTACCTGGCGTCTTTCGTTAAGCAGCTGGCGTCTTTTCGTTTTGCTTTAGAAACATCTGGCGTCTTTCGTCAAGCAGCTGGCGTCTTTTCGTTTTGCTTTAGGAACATCTGGCGTCTTTTCGTTTTGCTTTTAGAAAACATCTGGCGTCTTTCGTTGGTTTATTTCATCAATCAACGGCGTTTTGAACAAAATTTTTATTGTTTAATCACGCACAGGAGAAATCTCACCAGGCACTACCTTGGAGGTAAACAATGGCTGCTACTGGGAATGAGAGACAGCAGAAGTCGGCTTTTAACACTTCTACTTCTACTAACGTTTCCTACTGGAACTTGCCAATGGCTGCTAATGGGGAATGAGAGACAGAAGAATTCGGCTTTTAGTTAACGCGCACGCTGCGAATTTTTTTTATTGTTCAACAACGCACAGGAGAAATCTCCCACCGGCACCACCTTGGAGGTCAAAGCGTAAGACTGGTTACGCACTACGACTACGACTACGAGGGACGAACGGGTGCCGCTTTAAGGAGCTTCGCCCCTTAAAAAAAGCCGGCTGACCAATGAAAAAGAAAAAAAAAACAGCTCCACCAACGTGAAACCTGGGAAAGTGCGAAGCATGCGGCGATGCGCCGTTGTTTCCAACAGGAACACGTCAGCCGCTGCTAATGGGCTTACTTTATACCGTGGCCACGACGTTAGACGCCAACAGATGGGACACATTAGCGGAGAATCGCTTCTGGCACGGCAACCCTACACGCACACTGTCTGACTGCATTGCCTCCATAATGGACCCACACAATTTTCGGCCACACAAGACATTGCAACTGAAGGTGACAAAGGCGCTGCTGCACTTTTTAAAGACGACGGACTTGCACAAACGACTTTAACAGCGATGTGTGATGTCACGTACCATGCAGGTGCCACTGACTCTGACAATGTGCTATATGTGCACCCTCTCTCTCTCTCTTCCTCTTTCCTTTCACCTTTCAATCTCCCCCGTCCCCTTCCCCTCATGCAGGGTAGCATACCGGTTGTCCTACACTGGTTACCCTCCTTGCCTTTCCCTCTCTATTTTTTCCTTCCTTCCTTCCTTCGCAACCGAATTTAACAAATTTCTGTTACGAATGCAATTAAATCCTGACTGTTCGTTTATCTTAAATTGCTTTAAATCATGTTAGTTGCGGACTTTATTCGTCGTGCGGTTTTTTATTCAATTAACCACTTCTTTTTCACCATAGTATGACAACTTGCTTTACCGCGACGACAGCAGATACGCCGACAAGCCCAGCCCCCAAGGTGCTCCGCACCTAAAGTAAGGGCGTAAGACAGTACTGACACGAATTTTTGACATTCTTGTATTGTTGCTATAAATGAAAGCACTGGTGTGGAGAAACCCAAAAATAGTATCATGGTGCCTGGCAACGCAGTGAATATATTTTTAATACGGCTGCCTTAAAAGCCCACTTTCGGTTTCGACTTCGAGGGGGCGGTTTCCTAGTGACGTATCAGCACAGTCGGACGTATATCTAAGCCACTTAGGTACAGAAATTCGTGATAGCGTCGCTGCAACTGTGCCGTCTGTGGTCAATTACACGTGGGGCACGCAAACAACGACAGTTTCATGGTCGTCCAGCGACACTGACAGCGTTTTCGGCGATTTTTAAGAGATTGTGTTCATACGTCATCGTAGTGTCCATTGCGCTGGGGCTGGCTTGTAGTGCTGGGCGAGGAAAACTTTAAAACCAAACTAAAATATTTTGTACGTGTTTCCTGGCTTCCGTGTGCGGAGGGCGTTAACAATATACATGGCTAGAAAACGAAAAATGTATATTTTGCGCCGCCGCAAAATCGTGTGAGTACTCCTTTAAAGGTGGAGTTCCGTAAATTTGATCTCATAGGTTTGTGGGCCTGTATGCTTTGTGGACGTATGCGAACGAAGCGCGGCAGTTCTGTCGCGTTCCACTCCTAAAGGCGAAGCTTTAGCATCTGTCAGCGACTTTTGCATTGGGTGCCCAAGTGTGTTTTGTACTCGGTTCCTGTGTTGCAGGTACTCGCGGCAAGTGGCCAATCGCCCGTTCCTAGTGATGTTCGTGGTGTTCTCGATCGCCGCCGCGGCCATCGTGGCATCGTTCACACTCTGGAAGCTACCGAGCTTCAATGACCCTCTCAGGGTGAGTCGAAAGCTCTGATGAGCGGAGTCTTTGCGAGTTTTATTAAATGCATTTCATAGCGGCGGCATGGTCCCGCGGCGTCGGCGTCCGCACTCGCACTGCGCATGCGCATCCTCCTCCCACTCCTCTCCTTGTCTCATTTCCTCTCCACTCGGCATTCCTCCTCTCCGAAAGGCGCGCGTTGACTATGGAAACGCTCTCTCTTCGATGAACGCTTTACCAGCTCGCAAGGAACGAGAACGCGCCCTCGCCCACAAGAGACAACGCTGACGCAGGTAGCGTCTGCTAGCGTCAAACCGATGCAAACGCGACACCTAGTCAAACCGATGCAAACGCGGTGTGCACCCCCAGTGCTGCTTCGCATCGCCTCATGGTCCCCTTTAGCGGGAGATGGTGCAATAGTTTTGTTAATGTGGCCTCGGAGATTAGGACGTACACAAATCGTTACTACAAATCTCGGAGGCTTTGTGATTTAAAACGGAACTTCGGCGGTTTTTTCATCATGTTCTGATATCGCAGTTTGTTTGATTGATTGATTGATTGATTGATTGATTGATTTGTGGGGTTTAATGTCCCAATACCAGCCGTGATTTTGAGAGACGCCGTAGTGGAGGTCTCCGGAAATTTAGACCACCTTGGGTTCTTTAACGCGCACTGGCATCGCACAGCACACGGGCCTCGACATTTCGCCTCCATCGAAATGCAGCCGCCGCGGCCGAGATTCGATCCCGCGACCCTCGGATCGGCAGGCGAGTACCGTAGCCACTAGACCACTGTGGCGGGGCTATCTCAGTTTTCCGATGACAGTGATAGTCCAGTAGCAAGTTGGGTGATTTAGTCTGCTCAAAAAAAGTAACCAAAAATTTTAAATAACCGAAAGAACGATATGTTCAAACCAAAACCGAAACTAGTATAGATGCTTCGTGCAGTGTATGCGATGACGCCAAAGCGTATGCGATGACGTCACAGCCTCTCGGCCATCAGAAATATGAAGCTGGTGCCGGAAAAATGAAAGCCGTGATGTAATCTGACGATACACTGAGTTATGCAAGCTGTTCATAACTTGACAGTGACGGTTTGGGCGCTGAAATATCATCGTTTTTTTCCCTTGACCGCCAGCCTGCTCGGGTAGACAGCGTTGAAGGTAATGACGTCAAGAACACTTCCGTGTTCCACTAGTTCCTGAGAGTGGAACACAACGCTATCTTGGAAGGGTGTATTACGTCGAGTTTGTTTGCTTCTGTGATGGGCTGGAGCAGTGACACTGACCAGATCGCCGTGTCTGCATTTTTGTTGTTGTTGTTGTTGTTGTTGTTGTTGTTGTTGTTGTTGTTGTTGTTGTTGTCCTCAATTCTGGCACATACCCACCCTGGTTGATTGGCCAAGATGTGAGAAGTTGAATGAGATTAGTCATAAGCAGTGTGAAATGCCAATCAGAATCGAATAATCAGGATGGAATTAACGGTGAAGCGTACGAATTTGTGAACAGAACCGGCCTGAATCAATTATGAATTTTTCAACAGTAGAGCATACATCCCTGTGGTAATGCCCTAATGAAGAGGCTCCCAAAGACAAAATATTGGAGACGGATAATTCCAACCCAATCTTATGAAGAGAATCTTCCAATGTGAGTTTTCTTAATGGGGATAACCGAGTACATTTTAATGCCAACTGCTCTTTTCTTCTTTTTTAAAAGTTGTGTCGTATGATAGCTTCTCTTTGTTTGTTTGTTTGTTTGTTTGTTTGTTTGTTTGTTTGTTTGTTTGTTTGTTTGTTTGCCGTCATTCTTCGGTGTGATTCCCCGACTGCGTGCCGCTGTGTGCGCCACGAGGTAGTCATGAAAGCGAAACTTCTAAATGCCTTCTTCGTCGCCGGAAGTTCCGACCTCACGTGACAAAGCAGCCGCATTTTCTGCGCGTCTGGTGAGCTTTATTTAGCTCTCCGCAATGGAATTCGCCTCGGTGAGTATATCAAGTCGCGTTGGATTCGTGGAATTTCTGCAAAACACGGGTATGCCATAATTTTTTTTTATGCCTTACAACGTTCCCATAGAAACAACTGCACCCTTGTTCATGAAAGAACTTGATTAACAAGTTCTCGTTGATTGTCCACTTCGATGTAACTTTAGCATCTGGCAAAGTATTTCTGCCTCTGCCTAGATTAATTAATGTGCGAGGACGACAATTGTCTTAGGCCCGTATCGACGAACCAACCTTTGCCTTACCTCTTTTTTTCCTGATCATCGTCCCTGTGCTCATAGCATATGCATCATATCAGATCGCTACAATAATTACGAACAATCTTCCTCTCACAGCACATACCATACGTATGAACGTTTTTAACGTGTCCTAAGCGCAGGAAAGATAAGAGAAACCAAAGTTAAGGAAAAGGTAGATATGAATACTGACCTCCCGGCCATCAGAAATATGAGGCTGGTGCCGGAAAAATGAAAGCCGTGATGTAATCTGACGATACACTGAGTTATGCAAGCTGTTCATAACTTGACAGCGATGGTTTGGGCGCTGAAGTATCGTTTTTTTCCCTTGACCGCCAGCCTGATCGGGTAGACAGCGTTGAAGGTAATGACGTCAAGAACACTTCCGTGTTCCACTAGTTCCTGAGAGTGGAACACAACGCTATTTTGGAAGGGTGTATTACGTCGAGTTTGTTTGCCTCTGTGATGGGCTGGAGCAGTGACACTGACCAGATCGGCGCGTCTGCATTTTTGTTGTTGTTGTTGTTGTTGTTGTTGTTGTTGTTGTTGTCCTCAATTCTGGCACATACCCACCCTGGGGGATTGGCCAAGATGTGAGAAGTTGAAAGAGATTAGTGATAAGTAGTGTGAAATGCCAATCAGAATCGAATAATCAGGATGGAATTAACGGTGAAGAGTACGAATTTGTGAACAGAACCGGCCTGAATCAATTATGAATTTTTCAACAGTAGAGCATACATCCCTGTGGTAATGCCCTAATGAAGAGGCTCCCAAAGACAAAATATTGGAGACGGATAATTCCAACCCAATCTTATGAAGAGAATCTTTCAATGTGAGTTTTCTTAATGGGAATAGCCGAGTACATTTTAATGCCAACTGCTGTTTTCTTCTTTTTTAAAAGTTGTGTCGTATGATAGCTTCTCTTTGTTTGTTTGTTTGTTTGTTTGTTTGTTTGTTTGTTTGTTTGTTTGTTTGTTTGCCGTCAATCTTCGATGTGATTCCTCGACTGCGTGCCGCTGTGTGCGCCACGAGGTAGTCATAAAAGCGAAACTTCCAAATGCCTTCTTCGTCGCCGGAAGTTCCGACCTCACGTGACAAAGCAGCCGCATTTTCTGCGCGTCTGGTGAGCTCTATTTCGCTCTCCGCAATGGAATTCGCCTTGGTGAGTATCTCAAGTCACGCTGGATTCGTGGAATTTCGGCAAAACACGGGTATGCCATAATTTTTTTATGCCTTACAACCTTCCCATAGAATCAACTGCACCCTTGTTCATGAAAGAACTTGATTAACAAGTTCTGGTTGATTGTCCACTTCGATGTAACTTTAGCATCTGGCAAAGTACTTCTGCCTCTGCCTAGATTAATTAATGTGCGAGGACGACAATTGTCTTAGGCCCGTATCGACGAACCAACCTTTGCCTTACCTCTTTTTCCTGATCATCGTCCCTGTGCTCATAGCATATGCATCATATCAGATCGCTACAATAATTACGAACAATCTTCCTCTCACAGCACATACCATATGAACGTTTTTAACGTGTTCGAAGCACAGGAAACATAAGGGAAACCAAAGTTAAGCTTAAGGAAACCAAAGTTAAGGAAATACTGACCTTACTGCCATAGTTATAAAGACCCTGTAGTGTCCAAGGAAAAAAAAACGTATATCAGTCTCGGGTAGCCTGTGCACTACACTCTAAAAACTGCAGCCGGTTTCGCAGGAGTGAAACGACCCAGCTACTCTTGAGGGCATCGTTCTACTCTAGCAAAACGTCGGATGGAGTGAAATGTCCATACCTCTTGCGGCATGAGAGAGTAAAATGCAATTTCACTCCTGCCGCACCCATGTGATGCTCGCATTCGCAGCCGCAAACATGGCGGCTGGGGTGGGAGCGGACGATTGAAGAAGACAACAGCCGCTTTGTGAAGTGTTTTTCGATAGAACTATAGCAGCGGCCTTCCTACGACTTCCACGTACAAGCTTTCGCGTACAAACGCGTGCAGTGTACGTTTAATGGACGGTGCCTTCCTCGAATACGAGCCTCAACCGACGGGAGTCATAGCGAACTGCCTCTCCTGTGTTTTTCCCCGATCGAACGGCCGTACCCGTGCTATGTGAAACCCGCCAGCCTACACGCCTCGGATTCTTCGCTTACTTGTGCGAAACAAAGAGGAATACGCTTTCAGCGACACAGTAAGCTGTTGTGATCGTCGACGGCTGGTCCCCGACGACTCACTGCTATACATGTAAAGAAAAAGGCTTCGCTACGACTTCGGAGCCGTATGACGGCCATGAGCGCGTCGACGGTGAAAATACCGTGACTGCGATCCGTCCCGTTCGCAAGTCTGGTAAGTACAGCACAATACCCTAAACACTTCTGATGGCAGAGACTATGCTTCATCTGTGTGCAGAATAACGAACAACGAGGAGCGTATTTTGTGATCGCCAGCGGTTGTTCGCCGTACAGACTTTCACGACGGACTCGTAAGGGAACGCCGTCGGAATGAAGCGGGTGGTAGCGGAGCACCCGGGTGCCGCTTTTCTTCGCTGGCGTTGATGAAATTCAGCCGCTATTATGTTCGTACTCGCTTCCTCAGGTGCATTTTACATCGCGAACCAGCACTGCGAACTCGCGTTTGCCCGTAAAACGCAATGCCAGCTCATGATAGGATTGCGTTAATCTAAAAGACAGTGTATATGTTCCGCGCGTTTAGATTAACAGATCTGTGTGGCGAGCGGCTGCCTATGAGCCAACGCTAAATATACGCCTGTTCTCTGCATACTTTTTGTTTAATTACGCAGAACAGTACCTTACGACTGGCGCTACATAGCAGGTCAAGTATAGCGGTTGGGACTTCAGTGTAAGACGGTGTATCGCGAGTGTGTTGTGGGCTTTGTGCTTTGCTGTGGTTGTGTTATTATCGTGTATGTGCGTTCGTGTCATGTTAGCCTGTATGTTCTATGTTCAGTGTGACGTAATTAAATGCCGGCTAATTGTAGAATGGTCGAAAAACGCATTGGTTGTCTTTTTCTTTTTTTTGTCTCTGCTACTCCCTCTGGGAGTACTAGCACCCCGCCTGGTGGGGTAGTAGAGCTCTCTTCAAAAGAGTCTTCGAATCCCCTTCGGAGGCGTCCTACTACTCTCTCTTGGCGAGAGTACCGGTACCCTGCAATGGGGTTGATCTACTCTGAAAAAAGGAGTTAAATTTGGGACACGAAAGTACTCCCCCAAAGTGAGTGCCCAGCACTCCCTTTCTTTTTAGAGTGTAAAGGTACTACTCGTTTCATTCTAATGGGTTCCAAAGTGAATCCCCACTGTTGGTCTGTAGTAGTTTATGGTGCATGGATGCTGACCCGACAAACGCGACTACGATACCAGCTGTGACGGTGTTTACATGGCGTCACCAGTGCCCGTTAAAAGAAGCCCAGGTAGTCAAAACTTTCGGAGCCCTCCAATACGGCGCGCCTCGTGATGACATCCTGGTTTTGGTAAGCCTTCAAGTCTGCCGTACCCATACGTTCCTCCACGTATATTTATTTTTTCTCCCTCTGGCGTGTAGTATGTATGCGTGACATGCGGCAATAGAAATGCTCTTCCCCAAACTCAACCGAGCGTCGTCCTTCCTCGCTTCGCCGTCCCGTATATACGTGGTACTCCAGAAGGCGCCGGAGGTGCTGTGAGTTAAAAAAAAAAAGCAAGGTCACTTCGGAGCCTCCGGTGGTACGGATATATATGGCGAGACCGCACATGTTTATAGTTCAGAGGACTTGACAGGTGTGCAAACATGCAGGCCACTAAACTGCTGAGTCGCTTTACTCATCACTTTTGGTTTGTCTTTTTACACATCACTCTTCTACGTGTATATGTGGGACGCCACAGTGTGTGTGTGTGTGTGTGTGCGTGTGTGATTGCCCGGGGGGGGGGGGGGTAGCGTTAGAAGGAGATAACTGAGTGAGAACGCTTCCATATCCGGTGTTAGTGGAATTTTATGTTCCACGAGGTTGGCGGGTGTGTCGAATATTGTCACGTGGTCGTGACGAAGAATGACGCAAAATAAACCAAGGCGTTGTCAGTCGAACTCTTTATAGACCCTTTTGATAAACTGTAAAGCTAGCTTCCCAGCAGTGCAGCTTGCCCTACTAATGGCGACAGCTGTCTTTATTTAAATGCTGTCAAAATTCAAGTTGAACATGCTGCGGCCCCCGCTTTTTTTTTTTTTAGACTGTTTGTATCAGAACGGGTGCGTTGACATTTTACATGGCCTATCGCAAGCGAATTGCGCTTGCACACGCTGTTTGCCGAATTGCCAATGCCGCCATTAGTAGGGCAAGCTGCATTGCAGCGAAGCTAGCTTTACAGTTTATGAAAAGGGTCTATTGGGCGAGCCTGTGCCTGCAGCAAAGCAAAGCAAATCAAATCGCACCGCAAAGCGATAGCGGCGTGAACATTCGTCGGTAAAAACTGACGAATGGTGAAATGCGTCGGCTTTTATGTGCATTCGTCACAGCGCGTTCTAGTGTCATCACTGATGTTCTAGAAGGCACTCAAGTGTTCGCATAAGGCAATGCAAAGCTTGTAGAATGGTCGATACCATTCTCCAAGAGGCACGCATGATAAGCGCGGCCTGCGCTGCGCGTCTCAAGAAAGTGACAACGGCGCTCCCCGCAAACAAACACAAGTGCGGGTGTAAAGGTCTCTCGCTTCCACAGCTGCCACAGACCGTCGCTTTACTTTCTGTCTCTGATTTCTTTTCTGTGACTATTATTCCACATCGATATCGCGAGGGCTTGCAGAACTGCTGGCCCCGCTTCCACTGTTGCGACCAAATCGTTTTCTCCCTGTTCCCCTTCCTTATATATATATATATATATATATATATATATATATATATATATATATATATATATATATATATATATATATATATATATACGTGTGTTTCGGTTGATGTTTCCGCGTTCGAGGGACAGTTACTGCCAAGGAGGTTTCTGCGCACACCATACTCACCTTTCCTCTTCTTCGATTGATTGATTGATTTGATTTTTTATTGATTTGTGGGGTTTCATGTCGCAAGACCACCATCTAACTGTGAGAGACGCCGCAGTGGAGGTATCCGGAAATTTCGACCACCTGGCATTCTTTAAACGTGGCACTGACATCGTGCAGCACAGACTCGGGCCTCAACATTTCCCCTCCATCGAAATGCAGCCGCGCGCCGCTGCCTGCATTCGATCCCGCGACCTTCGGATCAGGAGCCGAGTGCCATAGCCAGAAGACCACCGTGGCGGGGTTCCTCTTGTTCGAGAATTGCTCTCTTCCAGTTCCTGTGCTTTGTTTCACGGCGGGGAGGGCTCCGGGAAATTACCCAGCTATCAGAACGCTCGGTGAAGTTTGGACGGGCGCAAAAGGAGACGCTGTGACGGATGATGATGAACGAGCTTGCCCGAAGTGGCCTTACCGTGGCACCTCGCCCGGACATGAGTTCTCGACATAGCTCGCTTGCGAGCCCGCTCTCACGAGAACGCGAGATATAAAAGAACTCCGCATATAGGAAAACTACATAACGCTCAAGCTTTGCAGGCCGACAGTATGCCACTGAGAACACGCAGTACGGTGGAATTTCGTTGATACGATTCCGCTTAATGCGTTTTTCGGATAGTGCGTTTCTTCTTTTTTTTTTAACACGAAAGGGTTTTATGCCGGATTACACCAAGAAATCGGTGACTTACTTCGGTAACGGAAGTAGATGGCTTAAAAATAAGCATTCATTTAATATACACAAAGTAGCACTCGTGACGGTATGAGCTGGAAGCGCTACTACCACACCACCAACAAGCTTGCAGTACAGCAGAAAAAAACAGGCCTTATATCTTCACTTCAGCGCTTTGCAATTTCCATCTAATGGATTTTTTTAGAGCGAAGCCCTCTTTGTCTACCTTGCGCCGTCGTGGTGGCAGTAGTAATAGTTGTAGTAGTTGTTTTTGTCGCACAAGCGAGAACAAGGAAATAAATAAAACAAAATATGTTTCCTTGGTGAAGCGGGATTTGAACCCGGACCCTCACGGTTCGAAGGCAGGCCTCATATAGCCACAACGGTACGCACCCGTGCCCACAGAACGGGACTTTAACGGGAATCGCATGAATGCGTTGTACCGACGATTGTAACACGACCGTAAAAGAAGAACGCTTGCTACGGGCGCACTCCACTTAATTATTTTATAAAAATTAAGATAAGAGCACCAAACTGGCTTCCGTCGCAAAGAAGCCCGGGAAAGAATATCGCATTTTTTTAGTAGAGACTTACATTAGTTGTGATGAACAAAGGCAACGCACATTGGCGTCTAAAAAGTGTCACATAGATAACAGACAGCGCACATTTGGTATTGCGCTTAATATGACGGTATGGGAAAATCAGAGATCTATACAACAGCTCCCCCCCCCCCCCTCACCTCTCTCCTTAGGTGGATGGATCCCCGCACAAGTTTTCCAGCTAGCTATCCAGTAACTCCATATCCCCCTCCTCCTCCCCCTCCCCCCTCGTCCTCGTAACACCATAAGTAACATCCCCCAAAATCAGAATTCTGGATAAACCGCTGGGCAGAATGACACGCACCTATCAGAGGAAACACGTGATGGCAATGATTTGTGAACCACTTGCCCTTCGGAGGCGGCGTACACGTTTGTGTACGCAACGTGTTTTTGGCAGTACATTGGACAAGGGGCCACGATAAGTTAAACCCTCGGTGTACTCAGTGTGTCCTCAGTTTGCTGCAAGGTGCGGCGTATTCCTGCTGGCAATTATTTTCTGAAGGCATTACCACGTTTGACGAGTCGGTCGACGTGGTACGCTCATGGATCGGCGATGGAAATGTAAGTTTCGCTGGCTCGTAGTAAACGCGGCCAATAACAAACTGCATCCTAGTTTCAAGTCTTGTGATTCCTCTTATGACAAAATAAAGCATGACTGACTTAAGAATAAATTTACGTTTATGGTCTAATCAGAAACAATTACTGAGTAACTAAAATTTTAAGATATAACCGCGTTTTCTTTCTTGCAATTGAATAAAGGGTGGCAGAGAAAGTACTTGTGAAGATTTGACGTATTTACTAACACTAAATCATAATTCACGCCTGAAAGGGATATGACTGGCTTGGATTTTCTTTGGTTCAGGCACCGACTTCTGGAGAGCGGGTGTTTTGTTAGCTGACTCTTACAAAGGCCGACAGCTTCTTCGCTGTCCGACCATTCTCAAGGAGTGGATGGGCCAGTCTTTCTCTTCTCTTTTGTTTCTTTTCCCGGCCAGAATACCATAGGCGCAATACATTTTGATACGGCCGATACGATCCCATTTTCACCTGAAATCTTATAATACGACTGAACCAGCGACAGCCACGCGCAGGGCCGGCCCCGTTAGAGGGGAAAAAAAAAACTCGCCCTGCTCACTGGCGGTGGAACAGTTTAAAAATTCCCCTGAATTCTCAAAATATGCTTTCCTTTGGGGCGTCCTCACTATAGGCTACAGCAACAGGAACTTCTGCCTAGCCATATTCAATTTCCTTCGTGAAACAAGAATACATTCCCAATCATCATTCCAATCAAAACTTGGTACTTCGAAATTGCTCCCACAAGTTGACTGAACTGCAGGTTGTTTTGTTATAGTTCATTTGTATTACAAAATAGTCTATCATTCTTCAACATTTCTTTCTTCCGTACGTTGCCGATTTCTCCCTCTTCATTTGTTTTAGCCCAAATAATTTTCTTATCTCCCCTTATCTTAACCGCCGACTTCATGGCCAATTCCCCGTAGTGGGCAACTGCCACTTATCAAGGAACAAACCAACAAACATATCCACGCCCCGAGACCTGCCACGAAACCAAGCTTTCCGCTCCATGGAAGAGGTCAGTTTTGTTCCAACTTGAAATGGCGGCGAATTGCGCCAGCAAACGAGCTGCGAACGAAGGAAACCAATGAGATGATTGATTTCATTGATTTGTGGGGTTTAACGTCCCAAAAACCAGCTCTGATTAGGAGAGACGCCGCAGTGGAGGTCTCCGGAAATCTCGACCACCTGTGGTTCTTTAACGTGCGCTGACATCGCACAGTACACGGGCCTCGACATTTCGCCTCCATCGAAATGGAGCCGCCGCGGCCGGGATTCGATCCAGCGACCCTCGGATCAGCAGCCGAGTACCATAGCCACTAGACCACCGTCGCGGGGCGAAACCAATGAAAGATGCCCCCTTCAGTGACGTGTGCGCATGAGGAACTGGTGTCATGCGCTGTTCTCATAACCGCGAAAAGAAATTGTCTATATACGTTCCCTGTAAACGGTTCAGTATAATTTCTTCACGCACATTGAAAAAAACAAAAGAGTTCAGCGATAGTGGACGAGCCACGTTAACGTTGCTGAATAAAGATGTGCCGGCCGCGGTGACTGCGGTTCATGCGACCTGGAGCGTTGCTGCTCCGCATAGCTTTCCTGTTGTGCAGAGCAGCGTCACTCGGCGCCGCAGCAAGCTTTGACTGATCATTGATTTCTGGGGGTTTAACGTCCCAAAAACCGCGATGTAATTACGAGAGACGCAGTAGTGGAGGGTTCCGGAAATTTCTACCACCTGGGGTTCTTTGGCGTGCACTGACATCGCACAGGCCTCAACATTTCGCCTCCATCGATATGAAGCCGCCGGGGCCGGGATCCGATCCCGCGACCCTCGGGTCAACAGCAGGGTGCCTTAGCCAATAGAACAGCCTGACGAGGCATGTCTGTGTGTGTGTGTGTTTTACTTTGTTCCCTAGAAAGAAAAGGAAATGAAGATAACGTGGGGTAGCCCGCACCACCGTGAGGTGCAACGAGCTTGATCCGGTTAACAGTAAATCATGGGGGAAATGTTTTCCCAAAGTTCATTTTAAAGAACATTTCGTGCGTAGTGTTCTGAACAGTTCGCGATATCCGCTGTGTTAAGAGCATTGCTGACGAACTCAGACTTTCTAAATGGCGCACAAACGATCCCAATCTGCTTTCGAACCCGTCAAGAGTTCGGGCATCCTTCCTTAGCCGAGTCCCAAGAGGTTCTCTCGCGCGTCCTTGAATAGGAAAAGACTCCAAAAATAACCCGGTGCCGCTCCTTCCAACTGTTCGGTTCTCAGATTTCTTTCTTTTTTTTTCTTCTTTCCCCTTTAGCGCAAATCTTCTTCTTGTTCGTTCCTCACGTTGGTACGTGCTGCGCGAGAGCTGTCTCAAGAAGTAAACGAAAAGTAAAGGAAGGAAGTAAGGACAGTGCGGAAGCAAACATACCCGAGGACCGGGAGCAAAGCCACACTATACTCTGTTTCACTAGTTCTGTGCAGCACAGCCAAGGCTACGAGGCCATCGGGCGCAGAATTCTTCCGAATCGAGACGAAATGCCAGTGTCCCTACACGCACCTGCGAGCCGCTACTGCCAACAGTGACCCCACATCTTCTTTCTCCTCCTGCCAAGGCTGGATGGATGGATGCTATGAGCGTCCCCTTTGTAACGGGGCAGTGACATGTGCGCCACCAGGCTCGTAAAAAAATTTAAGAACTTTTCTTCCCCCCCCCCCCCCGCTCTCTCTTTAAGTTGTCCTCATGCCTTTTAAATCTACTTCAATTAAATCGATCATACTATAGCTAAAACGTAAATTCATAGCCGAGTTGTCTGCCCCTTATGGCAGAAAGTCCTTATTTTTCCCTATATAATTATTTTTGCCTGTTCTCTCTGGTTTTCTGCCACCAGTATTCTAACCGTCTCTTATTTCAATCGCGGGTATGTTCAGCTTTCCATTGTTCTCCCTAAAACCCAAGGCTTCATGTGGGGTAGTGCCCGAACGTACACCTGGGTGGATATTTCCGCATTCAATCAGAACCACGACCTCCCTTATAAAATAATTTTTATAGAGGAGGTCGTGATTAGAACGTGCTCCGTCGTTTCCCTATTTTCCTCACAGCATGTGTGTTTTTCTTCTTCTTTACTGAATTTCACTTTATAACTACTCGTTCTAAGGCTGCAGTTGTAACTGCAGCGCCCCCCATTGGCAGATGACAAGCCGCGGAAGGACACGTCTAACACGTGTTCGCCTTCCTGATTGGCCGAAGAGTCCTATAGCTTCCGCAGTGCTGCACGGAACTTCTCAAACAAACTGTACGTACCAGGCTTGTTTTGCAAGTCCGGGCACGCGCTGCAGCTGGACGTGCGCGTGCGTGCTCGCGCTCGTGCGAACACCGAAGATAGATTCGTCTCCTAAACCCCGGTGGGGGTGCGAATAAACAAGAACCAACCCAGCCGGGTCTCGGGATTCCTCGCTCGTCATGTGCCCGAGTTCGGAAGCTGCGCGCGGAATTTCTAAAGACCGCATCGCCTTAAGCGGGCACCTTTCGGTAGTTTTCGTTTGCCTTGCAGTACTTTGGTACCCGTCTGCGCTTTCGTGGGGATGTTGAGCCCGTTGTGTCGATTGAATGCCCCGGCTTGCAGTGTTCGCTTCCGGCTTCTTGCAAAGGAAGCGAGTGGAGCGTATACGACACGTGCGTGAGATTTACTGGTCAGCCCTTATCTCTCCTTCGGGAAAAGGGGCGGAGGGGAGCGCCCTTTCTTTCCCGCAGTTTCTTGTAGCATTGGCTGATATCCGATGTAAGATGTGAATTAAGTGAACTAAGTGAGAATCAAAGCGGATGAAAGGCGCACTAAGTAGACCGAAGGCGACTTGCTGTTGCTGAAATGTGATTTAAGCGAATGAAAAGCTGATTGATTGATTGATTGATTGATTGATTGATTGATTGATTGATTGATTGATTGATTGATTGATTGATTGATTGATAACATTCCAAAACCACGATATGATTATGGGAGACGCCGTAGTGGAGGGGCTTCGGAAATTTTCGCTACCACGGGTTCTTTAACGTGCGCTGTCATCGCACAGGCCTCAACATTTCGCCTCCATCGAAATGCAGTCGCCTCGGACGGGATTCGATCCCGCGACCCTCGGATCAGCAGCCGAGTGCCCTATAGTCACTAGACCACCGTGGCCGGGCATGAATTAAGTGGACCAGGTGAGAATTAATGCGAATGAAAGGTGTATTAAGTAGACTAACGGCGACTCGCTGTTAAAGAAGTGAGATTTAAGCGAGTGAAAAGCTAAGGCGACTCAACTGTTGTCTAAGTGAATCAAAAGTGTATACTGCATTCAGTTAAGCTGTTTGTGGCTAGGTTCTGAAGAAGTGTGGGTCCGCGTGTACCGATAGTTTTGCAGCGGTGGCCCAACCACACCTCACGGGTCACGCTTCTTAACAAACCGCAAGCTAGAGAAGCCGCTTTCATTGTTAAACAAAAAACGAACTCTGTAAGATTAGTATAGCGTCATGTCGTGACGTTCTCCGTGCCGACATGAATACGGCGTCGCGTCGGCGTTGAATATTCACGAGGTTATGCAAATTTCGGGGGCCGATACGCATCCCCGAACGTGCTGTATACGTGCTCGTTGCGTAGGAGACCGCATATATGCGCATACGCCCCTCCCACGCCGTCCGTGTCGATCGGGTCCCAACGGGCTTTGCAAATTATATCCAACCCCGCCAAGCGGACACGCAAATATATGCTGACCGAGCAAATTGCGGTAAGGCGTGTTTGGCATGCAGGAATTAAGTCGTTGTAAAGCTCGACTTGCATACGCGAAGCCACTTCTACAGCCTGGTTTCAAGGAGTTGGTTATCGAGATCGCTTTGAATAGATAAACGCGGCCTGCTCGAGACCAGAACTGTGCCGTCGAGAGTGGTGAATTAAACATGTCTCGCTCATCGACTGAGTACAAGTTGTGATAACTCGTCACCTTGCTGTGGCGAGAAGGAAGTTGTGTTGGCTCCGGTATATATGCGGAACGAAATTCGTTTGATAGATAGATAGATAGATAGATAGATAGATAGATAGATAGATAGATAGATAGATAGATAGATAGATAGATAGATAGATAGATAGATAGATAGATAGATAGATAGATAGATAGATAGATAGATAGATAGATAGATCTCCATCTGGTCGAAATCTCTCCCGAATCACCCATTACGGCGTGTCTCATAATTACATCGTGGCTTTTGCCACGTAGAACCTGCGAAATCAATACTCTACATGAAAGATTGAGCTTGTCAAAAGCCTTGCCATTACCTGTGCTTCGCTGTCAACGGGGACAAATTGGAATCTCCGATGTGAATTAAACGCGTCTCGCGAGCGCGGCATGCGTTTTGTGTGTGGGCTTCAAGTCCCAAAACCACGATAATGATTATGAGAGACGCCATAGTGGAGGGCTCCGGAAATTTCCACCACCTGGGGTTCTTTAACGTGCACTGATATCGCACAGTACACACGGGCATCAACATTTCGCCTCCATCGAAATGCAGCCGCCGCGGCCGGGATTCCATCCCGCGACCTTCGGATCAGCAGCCGAGTAGCACAGCTACTAGACCACAGTGGTCCTACGCATGCGGGCGTTCACGCGTGCGCCCATGATACTGAGTTCTTCAGTTTGCATCAGTAAGCGAGCGTTTAGAGGAGTCCTGCAACACTTTTTGAACGTACTAGATAACAGGGCCAATCGCTCGTGGAGGCTTTCTGAACATGTGACCTAAAATACTATTGTACTGCGTGCATCAGTGTAGTTGCAGTTCGGTTTCCAATGCAGCTGGAACTGGCGCGCTCGTGTTTTAACAAATTACGTCACACAGTGAGCACGGACTATACATAGCTTGAAAAAGCCTACGTTGAAGGCACATTGCGCTATTGCCTACCGCTACTCCACAAATTATCACCAGCGAATAAGAAGTCTCTGGAAGCTGCGCGAAACAACTGCCTGAGAATCTGTTTGGGCCTCCCGCAAGGGTCATCAGCCCCTGGAACAGTAGCGGAAGCGGGCTGTCTCTCGTTAGAGGTCCTTGCCACGCAAGAAACCATGCGGACACATCTTCGACATGCCCTGCAAGGGAAAAAACACCTTTTGTATCGCGCCCACATAACCTATAGTAAGTCTGGCTTTGGTGAAGCAGTGCAAACGCTGAAACTCCCTTCTATTAACCAGCCACAGTGCCTACTGCCTACCACCTTTCCTCCCTGGACACTTTCGCCACTAAATATTATCCGGTTTGTACCTGGCATAAACGAAGCAAAGAGGCGTCTGCCACAGGTCGCGCTGTTACAAGCCACTCTCCTCTACTTAGCCGAGAAATATCCCCATCACACGCATATTTACACTGATGCTTCAACGACTCGAGAGGCTTCTTCCTGTGGCCTTTATGTGCCTTCAACAGGAGAAATGCGTTCCTATCGGCTGCAGCGGAAAACATCTTCCATGACAGCGGAACTTCGCGGCATTAAGGAAGCTATCCAGTATATCTTGCGCCAAAAGCCCGGCCGATGGGCAATTTTTACCGACTCCAAAGGAGCGCTGCAAACATTGTACAACCACCTGAAGAAAACCAATCATCAACCCGTTTCTGCCGACATAGCCTATTTACATCACCTCGCTTTTACTGCAGGACACTGCATTACATTTCAGTGGATACCAGCTCACTGCGGCATTCTGCCCAACGAAAAAGCCGACGAAGCAGCACGTAACGGTATGCGATATCAAAACTATAAGCGAATCTATTTCACCAAATCTGATGCTTCCCAAATGGCTAAACGATTCGCCTACGAAGAAAGGAACCGGCTATGGAAGTTACCGACACATCATCACCCTTTCTTATACTCAGTGGACCCAAATCTCAAATCAAAACTACACTCCAACATCCCTCGGCATCTGGAAACATTGTATCATCGACTACGGCTGAACATTGCATATTCCAACGACTTACGGTACCGCTTCCATCAGGAGACAAGCCCACACTGCAGCAACTGTGGCTCTACTGAAACCGTAGAGCATATTTTGTTTGAGTGCCGAGCGTACAATGATGAGCGTGCGCTCTATGAACATTGCATGCAATCACTTACGCAGCTCCCTTTATCACCTCAGTGTGTTTTAGGCCCCTTAGCTTGCCCCACACAACAAAGCCGTGCGATGGACTTTTTATTTACATATTTAAACAGTATAGGTCAACTCGATAGACTTTAACTTTATCTCCGTCGTCACCATCACTCACCCATCATGCAACACATCCTATCACATCACTGCGGGTTGGTGCAAACGTGAAATATCATTGTACGCAATTAGGCATCACAGTCAGAGACACAAAGCCCAATTTTTATTTGTCTTTTCTTTTTCACTATAACTTGTACTTCTTTCTACTCGTCTTTCTCTCCCTAAACTCCCTCCCCACGCAGAGTAGCATGTCAGCGATATTTCAACGCCGGCTAAATTCTCTGCTGTTCAATAAAGAGCTCTCTCTCTCTTTTTTTTTAATTTCTTTTGTTGTTCTGAGAAAAAAAAAAGAGATACAAAACGTGTTTCCTTATTTGTGCAACTCGAGACGAGCAAATAAACTATTACAGAGGATGTTCCCGCGATGATGAAATCGGCCAATGGTGGTTCTACCTCGAGTGACGCAGTTGATGCTCCCTGTGACGTCATTTGTTGAAAGAAGAGCGGGCCGCTTTTAAGCTGCATTTGAAACCATATTGCAAATTCCTTGGTGGGTGCAGTGGAACAACATTTTGCTCACGTGTTCATAGGAACCTCCACGAATGCTCAGCACTGTTACAATTCTGAGTTCGTTCAAAAGGTTTCGCGGGGCCACTTTAAAGGAGTACTGACAGCAAATTTCGAAGTTGAGTTTACTCTACTATACAAGTCTCTCATATGCGTAGGCACCTCTGAGCAAATGTTAAAGCGCCCATGACAGCTATTTTTTTGTTGGGTACTTTTATGTTCTAATGAGTAGAACAGTGTCTTGTAATCACGGCATGGAGTAGCAAATTCTCCTTCGTGAAGTCTAATTAGTCACAGCATCGTTAATTTTGTTCAGATTTAATGAAGCTTCGAAACGCGCGCCAAAAGCTGCAAGAAACTAGCGCCGCAGGGCTAGCGCGGCGGCTGTCGGAAGTGAGCGCATGCACTGATCACTTGAGCTCAAGATTCGGTGACGTTGCGGAGAGCGCGAGCGCCAGACCAGCTCGCCACACTTGCTTTGCATCATAGCGTGTGTACAATGTACGCCTGAGGGACCAACACGGAGAGGAAGCAGAAAAATACGGTTTTTGGCGTGGCCTCCGCGATCGGCTGCAAGAGCCGATCTTGGAGGCCACGCTCGGAGGCCATAGCGCGGCGCGCCCGTGTCTCTCTCTGACGTCACGATATCAACTTACAAAAGTGAAACGTCACAGATGGCCCACAAACTACGTCATACTAGTGACGATGTCGCGAGGTGCCGCAAACCCAGATGAGCATTTCTGGTCACTTTAAATACATATTAAAATATCTTAACGACAACGTTCGCCGTTAATACTTGGCCACAAGTGCCTTCAGATGTTCGACAACCAAACAACACAAACATATCGGGTTTGAAATTTTGGTGTCATGGGCCCTTTAAGCTCAGGAAATGCTGATAAGATATTTTAATTGGACGTCAAAGTCAATATTCACATGGCGCGCCTACTGACATCGACACTAGTGTGACGTGTCAGTAGGTACGTTTTGGTGACTTCACGCAGCAGTATGGCAAGTTGTGATGACGTCACGTACAAAAACATGCAAAATGGCCGCTCGTGCGTCACTCTCGGTGGTATGCCCTCGCCGTTCAGTCGCCGTAGTTGACAGTGCCCGTGAAGCGAGCGAGCGAAGTCGAATTACCCTCTATCGTCGTGTGTGCCCGCGTATAATCGGAAGGCAAGCTCTCTATGGCTCCGACATTTTGCCCCTGAAATGCCGCGGAGGTCTCGGAGGCCACATTAGTTTGTCGAAAGGGGGGGGGGGGGGGGCGGCCCCAATTTCTGAGAAATCCGTTTGGATTTCCTTGTAGCCTTGTGCTACAAACGGGTGGATGCTAATTTTCCCTTTCATAAAACGTTACTCCACCTTGCGGGTTTCCGCAGAACTCATTTGCCATATTAGTTTGTCGCAGGCTCCGGAGCCACGCCGACACCCACCGTGCGTGCCGTACGTTGCATCTTGCACTGTGCCGAAGTATTTGCTGTCGTCGCGGAGTCACTATACTAAAATTTGTACATTGTTGACCCCGCACTTTGCGGGAACACGCCACGAGGCCTCATTACTATGCACATGCTGTAAATAAATTTTCACGGCGCGCTCACGCTTACCAGTACGTTTTCTGGGCTCTGGAGGTCTTGGCCTTTCATTTCATGCAAAAAAACGCCAACTGAAAATTTTCGTGGCAGTACTCCTTTAAAGAAATGCTAAAGGGCAAAACGATTTCTCGCATATTACTGCGTTACCCTTTCGCAATACCAACAGCACTACTCTTGCGACGAGTGAACGCTTAGTTAGGGAGAAAACGCACAAACAGAGAAGACAGGTGGCGACGCTACCTTGACGTTTCCGCACCAACTCGCTGTGACGTCATATATTTCGAAGGCGCCTGCTATGGCGCACAACAATATTTTCCGCTATGGTTTCTCACGAGGCCATACTCGACGCCCTTGAGTCCGTCGGTCTTGGTGGCCGAGCGTACCGCTGGATTCGTGCCTACCTACAGATGAGATCCTTCTTTGTGCAAACCGACGATGGGCCAACCTCTCAGCACTGCACACACCGTGGAGTTCCTCAAGGGGGCGTCTTGAGCCCCACGTTATTCAATTTGGTTCTGATTGGTCTCGTGGAACGCATACCAGGTTGTGTACAGATATCGATTTATGCTGACGACATCTGTGTTTGGACGTCAGGCGTAACACGTCCTCAGATACGCGCGAGGCTCCAAAAAGCCGCGACTTCGATATCGGCATACCTTAATGAACAAGGCCTTGAAATTTCGCCTGAAAAATCGGCGCTGGTCGCTTTCACGCGAAAGCCAATGACAGCCTATGCCATCTCTATCAAGGGGAAAAAATTTGTTACGCTAGGACGCACAGGTTCCTGGGAGTAACCATCGATCGGGACCTCTGCTGGAGTCCCCATGTGGCCGGTCTCAAGAAGCGCCTAACGGCCACCTCACAAGTTTTCCACTTCCTCGGAGGGAAAACGTGGGGTACGTCAGTGACCGCCATGTTGCACCTATACCGGACGCTCTTTCTCGGGTACTTGAGATACAGCTTACCGGTGCTGACTGACACCTGTAAAGGTAACCTACGCGCACTCGAGAGCGTTCAGGGCCAGGCACTCAAGATCTGCCTCGGATTGCCACGCTGCACCTCAACAGCGGATACTATAGCAATGGCCAAAGACCTTCCTGCCACCACTCACATCACTTTGGAGGTGCTTAGGACACACATTCGACACCTAGCTCGTGCTCCTGCTCACCACCTCGCCTCGCTTCCAGAAGACCGGCCCGGTGCCTCTTTTTGTAAGAGGATATCGGCATTCCGCGAGTGCCTCCCAAAGAATTATACTCCTGCTGAGAGACTTCCGACGCCTCCTTGGTGTTTGGCCCGTCCAAAGGTACGGCTGACAGTGCCAGGGATTCGGACGAAAGCGGAGCTCTCACCGCCGGCTTTAAAACAGCTGTCTCTACTAATGCTACATGAGGACTACAGGAATCATCTTCAGCTTTACACTGATGCCTCAACAGCAGCAGGCAGATCTGCAGGAGCTGTGACCTTCCCTGCCAAAGCAGTAGATGTGCTGTTCAGGACGTCTCATGGCACAACATCGACAGCCGTGGAGCTTGAGGCACTACGCACCGCACTTTGCGTGATCGATGGAGAGCCACCACAGAAATGGGCCATCTTTACAGATTCCAAGTCAGCCCTTCAGTGCCTTTTATCGGCCTTACGTAGCGGGCCGCAAGACCAATTAGTGCTTCAAACACGACAGCTCTATCACGAATTAACCGACAAAGGCCATGACATCACGTTTCAGTGGCTACCAGGCCACTCTGGAATAATCGGCAACGAGCACGCAGATAATGCTGCGAAACGTGCCCACGAAATTGGAGTGCTGCAAGCCATCCCACTGTCAAGAACGGATGTAGTAAGAAAACTTCGCTCGCTTGCCCATGACATGATTATAGCGCAGTGGAACACCCCTGGTCTTCTACATACCCGTCTACACCGCCTCGACCCATCACTACAACTTCGAGTTCCGCGTGGGCTTACCCGCTGTGAAACTACCGTACTTTGCCGCCTGTGGCTAGGCACGTCATTTACAAGAAGTTTCGGCTGTCGCATTGGACTGGAAGACAGTGCTGCCTGTGTTCACTGCGGCAACGAGGAAACAATTGTACACGTCCTCTGCGATTGCCCTGGGTACTGCTCCCAGCGACAGACTCTCGCCACAGAATTGTCACGCCTTGATGGTCGACCGCTGTCCGAGCAAACCATACTGGAATGCCGGACAGACAGTGTCTCGCAGCAGAAAGCTACGAAGGCTGTGCTCAAGTTTTTGCGCGCAACGGGCCTCATTAACCGCCTCTGACACACGCCGTGCTTGTGTGTGTGCGCGATTTGACCTCTCTCTTTCTCCCTTTACTATTTTCTTCCATCCCTTTCTGTCTCCCTTCACCCCTTCCCCAGTGCAGGGTAGCAAACTGGATATTTTTTTTCCGGTTAACCTCCCTGCCTTCCGCCCATCATCTCTCTCTCTCTCTCTTTCCGCTATGGTAGGATACAATTTAAAAAAAAAACAGCAGTTGGCAGCAAGGGCCAACGGACAGCGCGCGTCGGTGTTATTCCGCCAGCCAGTCACGGAAATAAACGAAATCGTCCTCGTGCGACCTTTTCAAAATGGCGCCGTGTTGATACCTTCGGTACCTGCGGAGCGTCTCCTGTTCTGTAGTGCTTTCATAGGTATAAGCCATAAGATGGTCGAGAAGCATGGACAAAAATGCGTCAGGTCTGAGCGAGTGAGTGAGTGAGTAGCAACTTTATTCGTAGAAGGGGCGAGGGGTGATGGAGGCTAAGCCACATAGTCTGCAAGGCTGTGCCTTTCGTTTCCATCCGCAAAAGGCCGTGGCACAGTTCATTTCGCTTCCGAGCCCACTTTATACTTGTAACTTCGCGGAACTTTGCTGAAAAACTCGGGTGGCGACTCTTGTAGCGCGCCGGGTTTTTGCATTGCAGGCCCTTGATTTGAGCTCAGTAAAGAATTATCCTTTGCATGTTCCGCTCTAATAAACGAACGAAAACGTAAAAATTTATGCATCTATTCATTATTGTTGCCACCCTCGCTTTATTTTGGTTACATGCAAAGTTGAAAGAAGGAACTATTTGAGGCTTCGCGGAGGTACAGTGGCTGGCGGTTATAAGGGCGTGGGAGGGGTTTCACTGCAGACTTGAGCTGTATCCGACTGTAAAAATGAATCACGTCGTATTGTAGGGGAGCCAAGGACTTAATGTAGCAAGTTTCATCAAATTTCGTTGAGCCAGTGTGGCCAGAATACGAAGGTAATACTTTGAAATACGTGACGTCACGCGTACGTTCGGGTGCGTAGGTTCTGGCGCGACATTCAAAAATGAAACTTCGACCTTCGCTTTCTCTTCTAATACTGAACCTATGGTGGCGAAAACAAGGACTATAGAATTTTCAAACGATGATCTATCGGCCTAAACTGATCCGCTGTTTCTCTTTAGTTTCCCTTCAACTACAGCACCGTGACCGCAGGGCATGCCGACTTTGAGCTACTTGTTTATACGATTGGCCTTTAAAGGTAAGCGTATAAACAAGTGTCTCAAAGACTTGTTTATACCGACTTGCTCAACCTTTTTGTTTTTGTTTTTCTGGGTTATTTGATTTCCTGGGTATTGCTGGGCTTATTTTCCTGGGTCGGAATGTTTTGTACCCGCTGTGTTTCCACTTTTTCGGGCAAAAACCATAGCCGACGCAACCTCCTGCAGCCTTCTGTTCTCTCCGCAACAGTTGTCAACTCTTCAGGTCAAAACCAGTACCTGAGATGAAAGCAAAAAGAAAAAAAGAAGTTACTAAAGACACGTCTCAGACTTCGTGAGTGTTGGAATCCGAACGCACTGTCAGCCCGGCATCCGTGGCTGCGATGTGTCGTCTCACGCGCGGATTATGCTGACGTTTATTTTTCGAAAAGAGGCGAAAAAGCGAGACTCCCCGTGTACTGTGCCTCGTAGGTGCACGTCTAACTAACCCGAGGTGATCAAAATTTCCGGAGCCCTGCATCTACGGCGTGCCCCATAATCATGTCCTGGCTTTGGCACGTAAAGCCACAGCAGTTATTGTTACAAGGCAGGCGATTGACCAGTCACTTGCAAGCTGTGCAGAGACGACATGGCCGAGTGATATAGCGTGCTTGATTGGCACTCTTCGATTTATACCCAAAGCGCGACATTTTCTGTTGACAACCATCGATTAGATCTGCTTCTGTGGGAAGTTTGACGTCAGTGTTTCTTATGACGTTATCAGTAACTTCGCGCGGTGACGTCACCCCGCTGTTTTACGTAGTGAAATTGTTGCGTCAGCATGACGTTTTGTGATGACGTGACCTCTTGGTCGCATGACCTCTCTCACTATTTGTATTTATGCCGGAACAGCGGAGGCCGGATTCCTCGACTCGTTAGTCACGCAGTGCTAATTCGCAACAATAATTCCAGGACCAACCACGTTGTACAGGTAAATGGGCCAAGTCTCCGATATATACGGTCGAGGACGGAAGCCCCCGGGTACGTGGATAATTACAAATATGCCCAAAATTCGGAAACGCAACCGACGACGTCTTCTGGGTGCGTGCTGCGTTGTCTTCGGTCGTTGCAACAGAGCGCGCTATATAAATGACCACCCTTCAACCGACAACGCATTGCGACAGTGGTGCAAGCAGCCGTCGCCTCTCGCCTGGTCAACGAACCGCCCGGCTCGAAATTCCGTTCGATCCGCCGGCACCACCTCAACGTGTTCACGGTATGCGCCACCCGGTCATCCGCTTGATGTGCAGCAATGGCGTCCCGTAAACTTGCTTGGGAGGCTGCGCGTGCGCGTGCTTCATTTTCCCGGTTGAGCTTCTCTTCTAGTTCGTCTACGTCAATGTAGGAGACGATTTTGTCATTGTCACCAAAAAAAGAAAAACAAAAATAGGCCGCGTATCTGCGTGCTTCACTGCAAATGTCGTCGAAAGACAATAGTCTTCTGCCGGCACGCTGCGTGAGATATGGGTGCCATCTGGCAACGCCGTCGGGAAACATGAACTTGTGCAGAATCCCTCGGCAACTGCCAGGTGGCAGCACCAAATCGTCGGCCGAGGCCTTTTTCGTGCATAGCGTCGCATTTTTAGCGCAGCCTAACAAACACTAGGGCCTTTAATCGATGAACAGATCGCAAAATACGATATGAAACAGGAAATGCCGCAGGAGCCAATGTTTCGACAAGCGGACTTGTCTTCGCCGCCCTGACCGAGACAAGTCCGCTTGTCGAAACATTGGCTCCAGCGGCATTCCCTGTTCTAAATCGTATTTTGCGATCTGTTCATCGATTCAAGCATCCATTTTCCCCTGAGCTTCTCTTCTACTAGGGTCTTTAGAATTACGCATCTGTGTACACTCTAGTAAACTCTAAGCAAGCCACTTACATACTAACTATACGAAAACCAGCGCGCCCGGCGTGGTCAGGGCAGCCCTGCTGATTACCGCCGTACCTGAGCGGTCAGTGCTCGGTGCTCAGTGTACGTATGACTCATTCTTTCGGGCGCAGGAAGCTCTTTCGACGCACAACCCACAAGTCCGAGTTCCTTCGCCTGTGCATTGCGGCTGAGGCGGGCTGATCGAACAGCCTGGCTGTCAAGCCGGTGCCCGCGTCAGCACCGTGTCAGCTGCGGTCAAGAAGAAAGGAGCAAGTCGTAACAGTAATGACGAAACAGCACGAATATGCCATCGCGTCAGCCGATGTCACCGCGCGATGACATATATGTCATATCCAACACCGAAACTGTATGAACCGAACACTGCGCGTCGCACAAATAAAGAGATCCGAAACCTATGCTTTATTGACCGAATGCCTACATCATGAAATACAGTAATTACGTACTTAGCAAGCGCTTTCAGTAAGCTTAATTCTCACTTAATCTTCGCAAGAGTATTCGTTGTTTTTTTTTTTAGGGCATCGGCATAAGACGACCTACACTTGTTTTTAGCTGTTTCTATAATAATTGCGATGCCCGCATTGATGATTATGATTATGATGATTGTGGTTCGGTTGAGGAAAGTACGCTGATTTCTGCAGCCCATGTAGGGAGCACGGCTAAGCGTCCGTAGGGGTAGGGAAAGGGGACTGACAGAGATAGAAAGGACAGAAAAGCCGTAGTGAAGCGCTCTGGAAATTTAGACCCACCTGGGGGTTCTTTAACGTGCACTCACAACGCACAGCACACGGGCCTCTGGCATTTTCGCCTCCGTCGAAAATGCCAGAGGCCCGTGTACTGTGCGTTGTCAGTGCACGTTAAAGAACTTTCCTTTGCTCCCAGATGTATGTTTGCACAATATTTCTGAAACAGCCGGGCGGTGCTGTGCTCTATAGACAAGTAACACGTGTGCTCCCAATGCTTTCTTCATATTTTTTTTCGTTTTTCTTCAAATGTCAAGTGTAATATTCCATTTCCGTGCTTGCCCACTGCGGTCGCCGTACGCCCACTTTGATCCTATTGAGAAACTCTACGCTTCACCCTTTCCACGTCTTTCCCTGTGGACGCACGCACTTTCTAAGGCCTCTCTTCAATTATTGAAACCGCGGTGGAGAAACTTTCGCATTCGAAGGTGAAAGGTCACCATGACCTGCTGCGTGGGTATATATGAATTCTCAGGAAGCCTTGTGAGGCGCATCACAAAATTCAACGTCGCGAAATTTCTCCATTGTCAGCTGCACGACAGGTAACGAATCGTTGGGAAACACGCGTGGTCCTGACAGAATCAGGCGACCAGCTTCGCAACTGGCCGCCTGAACTAGTAAGAAGCGGTTGTGCTCCATCTCGTGTTTCTTTCCTTTTCATAATGCATTTCAAGTTGAACGCTCCGTGTTATGTAGTGCGCTGAAAAGGCCAACTTCCTTGGCGGTCCTATGCTTTCCGTGCTGTAACTTGAAGCACGTGAAATACGTAGATTAACGCGCAGAAGGCGGGTGGCGTAGACGGGAGTTCACGATTTCTTCCTCTTTATCGTGAAACAACGCCTAAACATTTACGTTTTTCCTGTAGTCGTAAGTCTTTTGCGTCTATTTGCGCCGCGTCAGCAGTGTTTACGGTCACCAGTGAAACGTTATTGATAGCCAAGCACTAGGAAGCTGCACGACGAAAACTGCAAAAGGGACAAAAATAACAACAACGCGTCATCGTCCCGCCATTTATCCGTGGTCCCGCCTTGGAAACCGCTCTATTCGACCGTTTTCAAAGCTCCCTCGTTGTCTTTTTTTCCCGCGCTTCTTCGTCCTTTATTTTGTTCGTTTGAAGCCACATCGTCCGGGGTCCCTTCTCTTGGTCCATCCACTCGACGCTTTGCGTTGATTCTGCATTGATATATTTATTTCCTTTCACCTCCTTTTCAAAGCCAGCGCCTGAAAGGTCGCGAGTCAACAACCTCCAAAGGTCCAGGATCGTGGCGGACCCTGTCGTCCGCTACGCGAAGTAAAGCCCGCGCCTTCAAGCAGCGCGTTCGCTTCCCGCGTGGCGTTGTCGTTTCGACCCTGCACCGACATCACCATGACGTCACGCCCGCTTCGCGCCGTTTATTTCTAGCGCCTTCGCTTCACAGCGGCGATCGAAGCGAACGCGCCCCGCTGCCGACCGCGAAACCGGATTTGCTCGCGTCGCGTCGTGCGGCTCGGCCAATGGGGAGCGTCGCAGCATTTCGCCGTTGACTGGTGGCCCCGTAGGCCTAGCGTCGTTCACGTTTCAACCGGCGTCGACTCGTTCGCGCGTTTAGCGTAGCGCGCCCACTTTTTTGTTTTGTGCGTTTCCTTTCGCTCGGACGTTCGTGAACCCCCACGCCCGCACCTTTTTGTTCGTGGAACCCTTGGGTGTGCGTGTGTGTGTGTATGGCGCGCGCAGAGTCTCATTAGCGCGTGCAGGCCAGCGTCGCCCCTCGTTCGGCTTCGGAAGCGGCGTTTGTGCCGCCTTTTTGGTCAACCCGCGCACGGCGCGCGACGCTGCATCTCGCCGGGCTTCCCCCAATGGAACAGACCGGCAAGAGGTCCGACAAGAAGAGAACGCACAAGGACGGCACCCCGGCCGAACCCGAGGAATTCATCGTCGAGAAGATACTTGATCGACGCGTGCGGCAAGGCAAAGTCGAGTACCTGCTCAAGTGGAAAGGCTACGGCGACAGCGAAAACACTTGGGAACCCGAGGAGAACCTCGACTGCCCCGGTCTGATCGCCCAGTTCGAGGAGAAGCGGAAACAGAAGGCCGAGTCGCAGCAGGCCGCCGGCAAGATGAAAGACGACGCTGACGCGCCGAGTCGCAAGAAGAAGAAACAGGACCAAGGTGACAGCAAGCCACGTGGGTTCGACCGGGGCTTGGATCCGGACCGCATCATCGGCGCCACGGATTCGTCGGGCGAACTCATGTTTCTGATCAAGTGGAAGGACTGCGACGAGGCCGACATCGTGCCGGCACGCGTAGCCAACGTGCGCTGTCCGCAGGTGGTGATACGGTTCTACGAGGAACGTCTCACTTGGGACACTTGTGGCGGTCGAGAGGACGAGACCGCGGAGAAGACGGCCAAGGCTTAGCGGGTTGAAGGAGGGAAAGAAAAATTTAAGTGACCGCCGGTGGTGCCGGCCAGCCAATTTTCCGTGTCCAGCGTTTTGCAACCCCCCGTTCTTTTGTTTTGTTTTTTTAAGAAACTGCTGGACCGTGTATCACACACTTCTTCCGGAACACTCCGTACCTACAGCTCCTGTTTCTTTTTTTTTTTTTTCCTTGTTCATTTTCTTCTCTTGTGCCCTCCTTTCTGCCATTCATTGTGCGGCGTGTGTTTGTGCGATTTTCTTTTAAATGCCTTTTTATATAACATGCACACGGCGCTGTGCGGTGTAGAAAAACTACAGGCCTGTTCTTTTTTTTTTATACCGTGCCGTAATAACTCCAGGCAAGAAAGCGCACATTTGTTTTGTTAAAAATGCATTACCGTGTACCCAGCCATTCATTTGTTTGCATTAAGGCGCGTAGACGAGTATGTATTTGCAGCGCCCATGTTTGTTGCTCAAACTAGCGATTAAAAAAACAAAAACAAACCTTTTGTTCTAGCCGCATTGTTGCAACCGTTGATTGCATTTTGTGTTTATGCCCGAACCGATAAAGTGAATAGCGCCGGCGTGTACTTGACTACCGTTGATGTAGTGCTGCTTGATCGGGAAAAGGAATTCATAAGTTTACAGCTATAGTTTGAGTGAAGTGTGTGAAATGTTTGGGTTCTCTAAGTTGCGGCTCCGGGCTACGCCATTTTTTTTTTTTTTCGTGTTCCCCCCCTTGCTCATTTTTATTGGTTTGAGTTGTTCGTTGCGGGTTTTGTGCTTGTATAAAACAGGAGCTCATTAAAAAGAATTTGACCTTCAAGCTATGTTGTGCAAATACCTCATTCCAACGGATCACTTTTTTTTTTTCTTCTTGCTAGGCTGACCGCATCTGTCAAATGTGTGGTTGCTGTTCACGGAAACGTCAAAGCTGCATATCTTCCGCCGTTTCATATAACAATTTTGACACCTGTCAGTGTGCTGCAAGTCTCACGGTTCTACAGAAACATTGCCTGTTGTGTTGTACGATAGTACTGCAGCACTGAGTCCATGCTGTAAGTTTTTATAATGCTCTGTCGCACTGGCAGCGCACTGCCAACAATGATATAAGGAAGGCATGCTTGCAAATTATTTTCAGAGCCATTACAATTTGGTTTTAAGTGGAGCGTTGTCGTATGCTGGTTTGAAAATGCATCGGTGCTGTTTTGACAGATGTGTGCATGAAACCGGTTGACGTCCATACGTCTGGGAAAAATGTCTCATTTTGTAGATTCAATAATAAAACGGGCTTTCTAAACAAATACTGCATGGTGTAGGCAGGACTTATTGTTACGGTGTATAAACATCAAAGCCATATCGCTCAAACAAGCTTGCTTTCAGGTGCAACTGTAAACATGGCTTCATGCATTGCTGTTTGTGCCATACCACAAAGCAACAAATCCACTTTCATGTCCTATTCCTTGTCGCATTCTACATTCCAAATCTTCTGAACTTGCACAGGGGAGTGTGTTTATTGCGCTCTGTGCGCCGACATGCAGTTTTAGCATCATTTGGATCTTGTGATCGTGTAAGCTAGACTGGTTGGGCATGCTGAAACGACTTGGGAGCATATCGGGCACCAGTTTTTGAATGTCTGTCTTGCAGTATGCGCAAGTTCCAAGCGGAATTCACTTGTTTCATCCACATTTTAATCTTAAAGACGAACTGCAGCAAACATTTCACATGATATACTAAGCCTAGTTACAGGTTGTTTGCATATAAAGCAGGCCGCATGCAAAATTCCAGATTTGCAAATGGAAGATGCATGAAAAATATTTTAAGTTCTGAACTGCAAAAACGGCACTGCTTCCGCAAGCCAGAAGGGACACACAACAAGTATATGAGCTGGAACAACAAGCAGCGTCTCGATGTCCAGAGTGAATGGCCACTGAAATACTGTGGAGCCTGCGTGCCTAGAACTTCGTCAGAGTGACAAACCGCCAGGAGCAAGCATTGTCTCCTTGATTACTGTTTGATAATCGGTGTGGTTTTACATGCCAAAAACTAGGATGAGATTATGAGCCATGCTGCTGTGGAAGGCTCCTGAAATTTCGCCACCCAGGCTTCCATTGACATGACACAGTACTCTGGCCTCTAGGAGTTTGCGTACATCAAAATGCGACAACCGCAGCCAGGATCGAGCCCCTGCCATCCGAGTTTGCAGCTCCGTGCCATAGGCACTATGTGGTGACCCTAGGTACTGTTTCAAGGCTGCTAGCAAGAAAAGTGTGGCTGTACCAGCCTGTTCGCTCATTATGAATTGAAATCAAGTGAAATGTCCTTGCAGTTGTTGAAAGGTACAAAAGTGCATTCCTAATTCAAGCTATGAACGGTTCTTGCCGTGACTATAGGAGAGGCTAATTTAAGTTGCATTATTTCACTTTCACAGTGGATTTTCTAACCTTATAACTGCATCATCAGTGCTAGAGGCCTTATTGAAACGAGCCGCTACTGACTTAAAGCATGAGCCTTTCAGTACATATAACAGAACTGACAGCTTGCACATGACATGGGTGTAGGTTTCTAAAACCCCAGTGGTACGCCTCACTTTTAGTTTGTGTTTCATAAATGAGATGTACATTTCAAAGAAAGACACTATTAATACAGAGTGAGGTCTGATAGTCTAAAGACTTGAGTGCAAGACTTGTTAATACATCCCTCGAAGGAAGTTAACAGTGAGCATCAGTAGAAAAGCTAGGCTAATGCAGTGTAAAACAAGCTTTAATGCTTAACATAAGTACAACTAAGGAAATTTTGAAAAGTTGGTCAATTTAGCAAATGTAAATGAATATCTCTTAAGAATAATTTGAAGCCATTTTGATCACTGCAAGCACTGTATTCCATTATGAGATGGATCGGAAAATACCAGTAAAAATCAATCAATCAATCAATAATGAATAGGCTTGGGTAACAAATAATTGCATAATGAAGTGAAAGCAGTCAACAGAAAAATTTCTGGCCAACTTCTTTCCTGGTTCAAGAACTCTTGATGTGTGAAACCTATGTACATTGTTTGACCTCCGCACTGTTTGTGGTTAACCGACAAAACGGCTTGCTCAGCTGGCCAGTTGATTTTTTTTTTATGCCGACATCGGACCATTCCACTTCAACAGAATCTTCAGTGCGTGTTGTAAAGTTATGCTGTTGCATTGCATTGTTTAGTGTTCCCGACTCTGGACCATGCCCCATGTAGTTTTTGGCACATTTGGCAATTCGCGGCGGCTTTGCCGCGTTTCCAGGAGCATTCAGGCGTGCTTGCCTGTCTCGGTGCAGTTAAGCACTCCCTGAAACAGCTTTCTGACATTGTGTCATTGATTGGTTTATGTCAGTATTAAATCATTTACACTTTAAATTAAATGAAGCACTTTGCACCAAGGCAGCTATGAGCTTATTATCTGTCATTTTCCTCCTTACCACCACTGCTCCTCCTCAACTGTTTCAGCAAGCAAGCTAGTGACGACTGCACCTCCCTTATCGACCTCCGTGCTGAATACTCAGTAGCAACCATCTTTTTTTTTTTTCTTACATCTTCAAAGACATGTTTCATTTGAGCTTAACACATACATGGTTTGCCTGCGAGGTAAGGCAAAAGGAGTACTTAAACTTTCGGATTAGACCTTACCTCACTGCGGCAGCAGAAAACGCGGCATTTGGAGGTTACGCATCATGGTGCTGCAATGTCTTCACTGAGGCTGGCAGCCTTGGCAGTTCTAGCCCGTGTACTAATGTGCCGGGGACGCGAGAGTGCACCGTCACGTGCCGCGAAGATACCGTAAGCTGGCCCTTCTGTGCTCTTGACATCTCATGGCTGACTATTTGGTGCTCACAACGAAAGCCAGTCATTGTGTGCCCATTCCACGGCCCCTAGGCAGGGGCGGTTGAAAACTTTTAAGGCTTAGCCGCATCAGTCTTTCACGATCCACATCTTTAAAACCTTGTAGTAAATTGCGCAGTTAATGCAGAACGATGATATTGGTCTGCTGATGACCGGAAGGACTTGAGCTGATCCCTGCCGTGCATTTGTACAAATTCACCAGAACATTTTCAGGGTCCATTTAAGTGGCTCACCTAGACCAACAGCTCTCATGGTCTCCTTAAGGCACTAACTATATGACTCCATTAAAAATGGAATTCCTGCTTTCATTGACGTTATTTAACGCTATTTTAGCTTCGGCATCTGCCTATTCACTTCCGGTCATGCCACTAGTGTTTATGCTATCCACTGAAAAGTGACGTGATGACCATTCTTTTGTTGCAAGATCAAGAGGGTCTGCAATTCAAAGAGTTGAAATGCTAAGGTCTCGTGATGTTATCAACGACCAGGTTCGAACTCCCTGCTTTGGCACGGGATACGCCACTCGATGCTGGAGGGGCTTGAGCAGTGGTCCCAACCACATCTGTGTCGCAGGCAGCTGCGGAAGTGGGAGTCAGAAATGAGATTCTGCGTGGCCTCGTAGACAGAAGAGACCCATAACTAGTGCGATTCACAGGATCCATCTTGGTGTTGCATTCACACGGCGCTGCATGCACATTGTTGGCTGTAGTGAGGTTGGTTCTCCAGGTTTGATTGCTGTTGGGTGCTAGAAAGTGTGAATCACATCTTTTTCATGTGCCAAGCTTACACACAGGAACAACAAACGCCAATTTCAGCTCTTGCGCGTGTAGATGCACCCCCTACTGACGAGCTGTTAAGGTCATTGGCCTTTGGTCAACTGTGCAGCTCTAATCACAGGAGCAGCCATAGCCTTCCTTGAAGCTACTGGACTACACACGCGACTTTAGCATTGTCCCAGTGTGGTGGACTTGTATATGCACACTTTCTTCTCTTTTCATCTTCATACACCACCTTTTAACAGCAAAGCTGTTTAACCTATTCGTTAAGCTGTAGTATGACTGGGTGAAACTCTGCTGAGCCAGATGTCGCCACAGCAACCAGGAGCAGCAGAGCATCACCAAAATCGAATCCTGGCCACGGCGGCTGCATTTCAATGGAGGCAAAATGTTGAGGCCCGTGTGCTATGCGATGTCAGTGCACGTTAAAGAGCCCCAGGTGGCCGAAATTTCTGGAAACCTACACTACGGCGTCTCTCTAATCACAGCTAATTTTGGGAAGTTAAACCCCACAAATAAATCAGCATAGCCAAAATATATAGCCTCGCTCAAGCCATGCAAAACCACGCAATAACTGTGATGCCACCACGCACCACCTGCTCGGCTACACTAAGCCATGCTAATCTGCCTAGACACTGAATGAAACCGTTATTCTGCACTCGACTCCACCAAGCTGCGGCCTTGCCTAGATGGGCTGCCACGCTCGCCCAAGCTGTGCAAATCTCGGCAAAACATTATCAAACTTCAAACCGAAAACCGACCAACTTAGCTGTGTTTCAGCCATGCGCAACTTAGCTCAAACTTGAGTCAATGAACGAAAGAGAACAGCAAATGTTGCTGTAGCCAACGTTTCGACCAGAGGACTTGTCTTCATCAGGACGACAACCTGACGAAGACAAGTCCATTTGTCGAAACGTTGGCTCCAGTGACATTGCCTTTTCTCCATCGTTTTTATTGGTCTGTTTATTGATTCAAGCCTCCATCTTCCCCTGAGCTTCTCTTCTAGTTTAGTTCAAGTTTTGCCATTTTTTCTTGCCCTTCCCCGGTGTAGAGTAGCTAGCCAGAGCAAACTACAACTCAGGCTGACCGTTTTGCTTTTCAGTAGATATATCCACCTTTCTCTCCATGGAAAATGCAACCACAGTTTTTGCGCCTTCAGAATCATGAGTGATGTACAACTTGTGAACCGATTCGAAGTTTCCTGTTCCTCAGCAAGATTTGTCTTGCTTTTTTAATGTGGATTCCATGCAGGAATATCAAGTATGAGGACACGCACTCTTTTCTGGCTAGATAGACCCTTGCACAAATGCCGACGTGGCCTGTAACTGCTGATGTAGAAAAAGTATAAAATGTAACAAAGCAGAGTCAGCCCACTTTGTGATGACAGCAACACCGAGCAGTCCACCTGCCAAGGTTTTCATCTCGAACACTTTGCATATATTATGAAAACTTGCTGCAGCAACTTATTGCTCCTGCATGGGCCAGCATATTGGCCTGCAGTATCAATAAATAAAGTAATAAAATAAATAAAGCCTATATAAACTGTGTTACACTGTATGTAACATTCATAAGTGCTTTCATTGGTGCCATTGATTTGCTGTTTTAGCATGCACAGCTGTGTGCACAGCACGTAAAGATGTATGAAAATCAGAATTTTGAGTTGGCCACAACTATACTTATTTGTCTTTGCTGAGTGATGCAGTGAAAGGTTGCAGAAAGTCTGCTACAGCACACACTTAAGCATTTGGGTAGCAGCGGACCACAGTGCCAAGAAAACGTTAAAATCTTAAAAGGAGAAGCGTTGCAGTTCGATACAAGTGCACCAACTGTGCTGTCAAACCATGCGAATGAAAGGGCTGGCACACTTGGCATATGGGTGTTGTTGTACTCACTAGCCCACAGTCTTGAGAACTGTGTCAGTGGTAGCAGCATGCTGCGGTCGAGGGGTTAGCACTAGGTCATGATCATACAATGAGACTTGAATTTAGAAGTAAAACAGAGCAATATTTCATTCATGATTATTCCAACTGCTTATGTACATTTCATTTCATTTCATTGCCTTAAAGACCCCACATGGGGGTATTACATAAGGGGTGGGGTCAGGCAAAACATGAACAACAATGCCACGTGTGTCTATATACAGAAAAGCAAACTAGAAGAGATGCTCAGGGGAAGATGGATGCTTGAATGGATGAACAAGTCGCAAGGTACGATTTAAAACAGGGAATGTCGCGGGAGCCAACGTTTCGACAAGCGGACTTGTCTTCGTCAGGGCGGCAACTGCCTTCTCCAGTGTTTGTTTATGTACGCCTTTGCACGCTCTCCCCCATCCTCAGAAAAAGAGGGGAGAAGAGCAGCACGTGCGAACACACACACACAAAAGAAAAGAAAAAAAAAGGGGGGGGGGGTTGGGGGTGCAGGGTATTTGGGATGACAGGTGTTAGCGTGACTAATATAAATGGCAAGAGCGAGAGCTTCCAGGGAATCCGCTCCTTGTACATATCTTGCAAATGCATGTGTGGTGCACAGGGCTAGAAAGCAGGATGAAAAAAGGAACACACGCTCGGAACAGAAGTTGCTCCTATGGCATGTGTCCTCCCCTCCACCCCTGTTCCTGCTACTTGCACAGAGTTTTTGCGAGTTGGTAAAATTGATTTTCTCGACATGACAGTATCCATCAAAAAAGGAAAACTAAAGACGACACTTTACAGAAAGCCAATGGATAGCCAGCAATATCTAGATTATAGTAGCCATCACCCGCGACACTGCAAACAGGGCATATTTATAGGACAGGCAAGGCGCATAAGAAGGATTTGTAGCAACGACGTGGATTACGTTCACCAGTTAAGCAATTTAAAGGCAACCTTAGCTGAACGAAATCACCCGCACGACGCTCTCAACAAGGCATACAATGACGCGCTTAAACTAGATAGGACACCAGCACTAGAAAAAAGAGCCCCTAAAGCGCAGGCCAACCAGCCGCTAGCATTCATAACGAAATACTCCAATGCGCTTCCAAACATAAATAATATTCTTCGGAAATACTATCCAATACTAACAAGCAACGATCGCCTTAGAAAAGCGTTTCCGGAAATACCAAGAGTCACCTACCGCCGTAATAGAAACCTTAAGGACCTGTTAGTACATGCCAAAGTAAACCCTCAGCGCACCGCCTGCGTAATAACTTGCTCCCGTCCCAGATGTAAGACTTGCAAGCATATTCAAAATGATCTTAAAGTTAAAAGCACGGGAAGTGACTATGTCCATCATGTAAAATCAAGTTTCACTTGCACTAGTTCAAACGTTATTTACATGTTGGAATGTTCACTCTGTCACAAGCAGTACGTCGGCGAAACTGGTCAACCAATTAATGTTGGATTAAACGGGCATCGCGCGGACACCGCGAATAACCTGCCGAAGGCAGTGGCGCAGCATTTTAACATGACAGGTCATAATTTCGATGAACTTAAACTCTACATACTTCAGGCAAACTTCCGCTCGCCGAGGGACAGAAAATACAGGGAATCGTATTTCATATACAGGTTCTCTCCAACCTACAGGCATAAATCTTTCAAAGGGAACTCTTGAGTCCATTAGATACGGTAGAGTGTTAACAAAGATGACAAAAGGTTGAGGTATGCACAAGCTAACAATGTTTCTCCCAGAAAATCTACTTTCAGGTGCTGAGCCCCCATCCAGTTCCAGGAGAACAAGGACGTTAAACAGTGTAGTTTCATTTTTTAGCCCCAAGCTTTCCATGAAATGCATTGTTGGTGCGGGGCAGGTGGTGAGGGGTGGAGGGGAGGACACATGCCATAGGAGTAACTTCTGTTCCGAGCGTGTGTTCCTTTTTTCATCCTGCTTTCTAGCCCTGTGCACACAATGCATTTGCAAGATATGTACAAGGAGCGGATTCTTTGGAAGCTCTCGCTCTTGCCATTTATATTAGTCACGCTAACACCTGTCACCCAAATACCCCTGCACCCAACCGAACCCCCCCGCCCCTTTTTTTTCTTTTCTTTTGTGTGTGTGTGTTCGCACGTGCTGCTCTTCTCCTCCTCTTTTTCTGAGGACGGGGGAGAGCGTGCAAAGGCGTACATAAACGAACACTGGAGAAGGCAGTTGCCGCCCTGACGAAGACAAGTCCGCTTGTCGAAACGTTGGCTCCCGTGACATTCCCTGTTTTAAATCGTACCTTGCGATTTGTTCATATATACAGAAAAGGTTATTTAAGTTTTCAGCGAATGATGATGCACAGGTGATGTCGACGATATGTTGAGGAAGGCCGCTCCAATCTTTAGCTGCGCATGGAAAGAAGGAAGCTGAAAATGTAATAGTTCGGACCCGTTTATGAAAAACTTGAAGGGTGTGGCCAGTGTGGTGAGAGATGTACGATGCTGGCATTACGTAAGGTGCACAATTAAGTGATGAGTAATAGAATAAGGGGGTAAGTGAAATAAGGGTAATCATTTCATTAGAAAAGCACTGCAAAAGAAAAAGCGGGAGAACTGATCCCACAGTGACTGTCGGTGTAAATGTGGTTATCGAACAGGGACAAAGCTTGAGCGGTGTGATTTTGTGCAATATTTGGTGTTTGCTGTATGTATACTGAACACACACACTCAGGGAAGTAGCGTTCATTGTATGAACGGCAGCAGTAGCAGAGGCCGCTTCATCGATTTCTTTGAAATAGGGGATGGCACAACCAGAAGGAGCATGGTAACCAAGACCAACTCGCAAAAACTCTGTGCAAGTAGCAGGAACAGGGCAGCTGCGCAAACCCAAGGAAATTTTCACAATATGCATGTGTCTTTGGTGTACAACATGTGTTTACACCACTCTCCAAGCATCGATGCTGTCGTCTGTGTTCCCAAATTAGCATAAACACGGAGGACAGCATCATCTAGTGGCACTAGTGAGCACGTCTGAGGGAGACTTTGGCCATAAATGTAAGAGGTTGTAAAAGTATCGGCAAGTAATCATTCACTTTTCGTACCGATTTGTGCACGAAAGCAGGCTTTGCCCCGATGATAAGTCTCTTCATCAAAATGTCAGCACCGATTTAAGGCTTCCCTATATTTGTCACTCTGCACATCCATCAATGTGTCTTTACTCCTACAATTCCTTTGTCTTCATATCCATTTTGTTGGGGAACATCATTCGCTGCGGGTCATGCAATGTGTCGGAGCCTTGGCACGTCATTTCCTGAAGTCACGTCGGCCTTTGCTCTTGACAGGGATTCGAGCCACGGGGCACCGTGCTGGCTCAGCGCCTGGCGGCCTGGAATAACCTGAAGGACGCGTCCGCCTCTGGCGGCATGCTGTCCATGCACCCCGAGCCAGAGGGCTCCACCAAGAGACCCAAGAGCACCACGGCAACGCCGCCTGTCGTCGGACTTTCCTCGCTAAGCCCGCCTTCGGTGCTGCCATCTGGTGCCTCTGGTGATGAGGTGAGCGTTTAGCATAACTTACTACTTATTACAAGTTTTATTGCGATAGCAATTATATGGACAGTCTCGTCTGGTTTTTGCCGTCCCCGTCGACGCCGTCATGAACTGTATGTGTATAATACCCCTGTCACACTAGACGTTTTAACGTCATTCGATTCGAATGACATTCGGTGCAGCGAATGTCATTCGACCCGTGGTTGTGCTACACACGAAGAAGTAATGTCATTCGTTTACGATATCAGTGACGATAGTTCCAAAGGAACTGGACCTAAAAGCTGCAGAGCGTAAGTGCAGAGTGGCTGAAATGAAAAGTCGTCCTATTTTATTTAAAATAAACGCAGGGCTTTGCTTCACTGAATTACACCAACAGAATAATTTGCAGCTGATACGGCAGCGCTCAAAGGGGACACTGACTTGCAGCAGGCGAACCATTCACTTACTGTTTTTGCAAGCAAAGCGTGTTAATGAGAAACACAGACGCTAAATTAAGACGCAGTGTAATAGCGCTGCGCTCAAGCAAACGGCGTTCGCGATTGCATCCTGAGGCGAAATACGGAAGCCTGTCAGACGCCGCTGATGTCGAGAGTAAACACATTTTGTTACGGCCTGCCTGGCTGTTTTCTTTTTAAAATGATGAATATCGGCAAACGCGCTAAAGTAATACCATTTTCGCATGACGTTTCACAAATTAGGAATGCTCAGTGCCGCACGTTTACGTTGTCTCTGGGGTAGAGAGTACACATTCGGTCCCAGTGCGAATGCGAATGAGTTGCTCCTATTCATTCGATTTCAGAAGTCATTCGATTCGAATGATGTTAAATGTCGCCGTGTAGCAGCGGAATAATGTCATTCGATGCGAATGTCATTGCGTTCGAATGACATTAAAACGTCCAGTGTGACAGGGGTATAAGTATGTATATATATATAAAAATCCCAAAGAAAAATGATTCAGATAAGTGCTTCCAAAGCGCGGAATCGAACCAGGAACCTCTCGCTCCGCAGTGCGTGGCACTAATCACTACGCCACAAAGAGCAGATCCTTCAGAGAGCTAACGGCGAGCCCTATATACACACCATTTACCGCTGGCAGGACTCAGAGACGGCAGACGCTTATAAGCGTCTGCCGTCTCTGAGTCCTGCCAGCGTATAAGGCCATTGCGCGAGGAGCGCAATGGCCGCCTTTGCAACAGGAGCGGTGTTGAAACTGCGAGTATCCATTGTGACAGCTTATTCGTGCTCGTTCATGTATATCTGTGCATTTGTTTCGTGGGTTCGTTTCCTGCGTGCTTCACTTGATAGTTCGCGCTCATGTTCTGTTTGTTCATTGAGCGGCCTCCTTTGAGCTCGAGGGATGCGCTGGAAATTTCAAGCTGCGTCCACGCTCTTCGCGTTGCGGTCCCCTTTGTTGCTATTGCATTCATTGCTTCGCCCTTGCGGCAAAACTGTGACATTTTATGAAACAACTTAAAAAAGAATAGAGTGTACACTCCGCCCTCGTACTGCCCTCTAGCAGAGGTGGCAAGCGTTGAGCATAACTTTGTTACACATTGTGTGAAGCAACTTTACGAACAATGAAAGAGCATGCGGGACATACTGCTTGCAAGTTGGCCAAGCTGGCAACAGTGGGTCCTCAGTGGCACCATGTTTTAGAGAGACAAGAGACACCATGCAGGACATGTGCTGACTAGAAAAATTTGTTAATGCACATAGGCTGTCTGCCGGCTACTCAAGCACATTTCCTGTGTTCTGTTGGTTCTTTTTACCAAAAATAGTGTGCTTGAACTGACAAATGGTGTCAGGCCACCTGCAAACATGCAACTATACTATGTTATTTATTTATTTATTTATTTATTTATTTACTTCAGTACCCTCAGGGCCTAAGGGCATTACAGAGGGAAGTGGGTTACATATTTAATGCAACATACTTAAAAAAGCAAAAACTTGGCGTCTAGTGCAGGCATACGCGATAACTCGCATAACATACGTTGCCCTGTACCTCAAATGGCTGGGGTCGGAAAAAAACAAGATCGAACGCATGATACGAAAAGCATTCAAGAGGGCGATTGGTGTTCCAATCAACGCGAGTACCGACAAGTTTCTAGAGCTCGGCCTTCACAATACACTCGATGAATTAATCGAAGGGCACAACGTTGCGCAATACGAAAGGTTATCCAGGTCGAAGTCAGGTCGACACATCCTCACGTCCTTCAGAATTATGTATCACACTCAGCATGGAGAAAAGACAGCGGTTCCGGCCTCACTCCGAGATTGGGGATTCAGCGGTGTTGTGAGAACTGTGAGCTTTTGCCACAAGATTGAGCTAGATGATAAGAAGTACAGGGTACGGACCTTCTTCGTCTATGAAAGTTGACCTCAAAGAGTAGAGTGTCGCCAGGTGTTATTTTTGTGGGCCATAGAATATGTAAGAACATGTTTTTCTTTTTACTTGTCTGTTATGCACTTGTTCTGTCTTTTCTTTTTAATACAGTTTAACACCTCTATACGTGACACGCCCCATCAAGCAGTTTCTGTCACTTATATTGAAGGCTCTCTTATTTAGCAGGGTGCTCTGGGCCATAGAAGGGCATAGAAGTCTGCGTCCCTGTTATCCGTACCATGTATAGATGCGAAATAAAGTTCAACTTTCCTGTTTGACCCTTATATCAATATAGGCCCGCAACAACTAAAGTGAGAACTAAAACAAAGTTGCTGTTGGAGTAGCTTCATTTTTTTCTGGTTCACACGCCGTTTGGAGCTTGAACTGCTTCTCTGTATAGCCTGCACATTGCAGAGACATCTCTTGATATTTTTGTTGTTTCTTAGCTGAACAACCCACTCTGGTCTTTGTGAAAGTTAGGCTAAATATAGTGATTGCGTATGTCAATCATTATCCTGTATTTCTACAGAAAGTTAATTGCAGTTGGCAGCCGAGGGTGCTGCATTTAGAGTTTAAATGTCTGCTACAAGCAGTATCGCTGACCAAATTTCAAGAATAATTTGACCTTCATTATCGGTTGTTTTCGGGAAGTTGTCTGTTACATAAGAGGCGTGTCTAATGGGAGGGGTGAGGTGGCCAGCGATTCGAGTCTATGAAGTCTGTTATACTGAGTTGTCTCTTATATCAATGTCTTTTATAAAGGGTTTTTAGCTGCAGTCATTATTGCATGTCACGCTTGCCTTCTCCCTTGCACAATTCACATAACACAACAGCTAATATAACTATATGTAGTGCACATAAATAGTGATAAGAAGGAACACGAAAGTGCAAAGCCATTCCACATTCCGTTTGTATTCCTTCTTCTCTTCATTTATTTGCTCCATGCAGTCAAGAGTGTGCACCAACGAGGCCATGCGCAAATAACTTAAGAACAATCGAACCTCGAACAGTCGAACCTCGATATAACAGTCGAACAGTCGAACCTCGATATAACAAAGTCAGTCTTACATGACAATGGCTTTGTTATATACCCTTATAATTCCTTATAAATCCATATTCTTGACACTATTTTAATGGCTATGCTATTATCTGTATATTTCATATTATAACCAATAATTTCTTATAATTACATTTCCCATACTGCGGTTAAACTGCAGGTGTTGCAACCCATGATTTACTTGCAAAGTAGTATATGCCATACTGGATGAAAAACGAAGTGTTTTTCACGGCATGTGCTACCAAAAAGTAGCATGACTAAGTGACAATGTCGTGATGGTGCCATGTGACATGAGCTTCGAAACGGTGGGGAAATGGATGTAGTTGTCACACCCAGACACACAGCACCTTCACATTAAGTGCATGTGGGAAAGCCTGAGTGCTTCTGTAACACTTCGATATCAGAGCTGCGGGTCTGGATCTGGGTGAGCTGGTAGCATTCTCACGCAGCGAATAGCAAGAATGCTTGCGACTCGTGCGCTTAGATCTACGCTCGCTTTGATGAAATGAAGGTAATCCAAATTAATGTAGACTTACCTCACAAGAATGTCTCTCAATGCGTGCGGGCTTCCGTGGAATGGCACCACTTCGATTTGAGTTGTTCAGGGCTAGCTTATCCATGGGCATGGACCTGAGAACTGCCTCCTTCAATTTCTTATCAGTAAACCATCTGACAACCTTATGCTGTGAACTGTAGATTCCTTTCGACGTGTCTCCATTTTCTTTCCCTTCTTCACGTCGTAACAGGAAACATCTTCGAATGCGAGTCAGCCGGAAGTCCCTCCAACGGACGAGGAAGATGGGTCGTACGGTCGGCTCGTCCAAAGTCCACCAACTTCCAAGGGTCGGAAGCGCAAGAAAGACCCGCAGGATGCCCGGTCGGAGCCGGGAAAGCCACGGCGGAAGCTGGGTCCAATGTGGAAACGCCGAGGGGAGGTTGCTTCCCAGAATCACGATAAGACACATTTCTTCTGCACTGGTCCAAGTGAGATGTGGTTTCATTTCGTTCATTTTAATCTTATGGATGAATGAGGCACGATGCATAAATAAATACCTGAAGAAATTGTAGCCGCATCCAGAGAAACATTCGCCACTGCACTTCAGAGTCACATTTTATCATAGTATTATACTTTCATTTGTTTCTTCTAGCGGGCAATGCTTGAGTTTTTTTTTTCTCGATCTCTGCCTGTATATATATGCGTGTGTGTATATGTGTATATAATTGTTTACTTGTATTTATTATATGTATATACACATATTTTGGTGTTTTATTTCCACACACATCAATGTTAATTACGTGTCACCTTTCGTTCCTTTATTATGTAGCTCTATTTCTTTTATGTACCCCATGATTTGTCGCCATTCTGTATTTTTCTGAGATGTATTACTTTTTTGTATATGTATATCTTCAATGTAATTATCTCCCCCCTACACTAATGCCCCACGTGGGCACTGTAGGTATTGAAAATAAATAAATAAATAATAAATTCATGTGTGAGGAGGATCGATAACCAAAATTTTTTAAATATCTGCTACGCAACCCTAGACATTGACTTAGGTTGCTAATAATGGCACTCCCATCTGGTGTCGGTGTGGCCTGGCAGCTTCCTTGTAGCCCACAATGCAGATATGATCCGTGTGCAATTTTCCTTTAACAGCAAATCTGTTAGTCAAATCATACAGATGGCGACTGTGTGCAAAAACTATCATCGTCATTAGTCCTGGCCCCAAAAGTGCATGTGCACGTCTTCTATGCAATGCACAATGTGTGGCATTTGCACATGTGCTTCATTATTTGCCTGCGCTCATGTCCTCCACCCACTAGTTATTACTAGTTCTAGTTATTACTGACAATTCTCACCATCATGTCACTGGCAAAACTGCAGCTGTTGGTGGGCACACATGTTGCATGAGCAAGCAGAAGAAGACAATGTGCTTCAATTTGGCGCACAGCATTGCAAAGCTTTGCGTTTGGGCATAGCTTTGTACCATGAGAGTACGCATTCTCATTTATTTTTGTGGTATTTTTCATTATCTTTAATTGTGTTTTATTTAATTTTGTGATGCATCTTCTGAGATGGAGAATTGAAAGTGCTTCACAAAAAGAAGACTGTGACTCAGTACTTGTGCCACTATAAAAGACAACTAATTATAAACCAATAGCTCAAACACAAATGTAGCCAACAAAGCAAATAACCTTTATAATTGAGCAAGTCAACAAAGCTCAAGCTGACGAAAGGTGTAGAAACATGACAGTAGCAAGGGAAGCCATATGGACACCGAACTCCCCTGAAATGAACTGCGCCTCACTGGCATTCACTTCAGTCAACAGAATCTAATTTAGTTGTCCCTAGGCCGGTTGGCCTAGGGACAACCTGCCTAGGGACATCGATTAGGTGGCACTGGAATTCAGTTATAATGTTGTTACTGGAATTTTCTTCTTCCTATGTGTCCTGGGTGTAAGAATCTGGTGAAATCTGGTTTCACCCAAAAACGAACAACCCCGTGTATACAGTAAAACCTCGTTATAACGAAGCTGAAGGGGGAGCCATAATTATTCGTTATAACCATTAGCTCGTAATAGCCAATATCCATGTAATCTATGGGAATTTCAAGGAGAATTACGATTGCTTCGTTATATCCAGGTTCATTATAACGAGGTTCTACTGTACTCCCAGCCAGTTTCGGTTAAGCATTGACTGTCCACAAAGCAGTTCTGCCATTTCTCTCTTTTAAACCTCCTTGTACTCCTCTCTTGAACGAACTGGTGCTCTGTCGGCCTGGATTGACATGTTTCACTAGCACTCTGGTGCTATACATGCTGCTCTCTTCTGTGACGGATGGTGTCTGCTTTGAGCGATACGACAAACAGCATACACACCCACAGCTTGTGCCTTCAGGCAAATTTCTCCTAGCTAACCTGTTCTTCTCTGCATGAAAAGTTATCATAGAAGCAGCAGTGCTATCATTAACATTTGGTGAAGCCATCCATTTTACAAGAGGAACAGTGCTAAAACATGAGAACGCTAGAGGAACACGACATATCCTCTTCCTTTGACGCTGTTTTTCTTGAAAAATGAAGTAGTACCAACTTGCCCAAGTATCCCTTCTTGAAAAGGTGCGTTTTATAAAGCTTCTTTATAAAAAAAATTTGATGAGAAAAGGAGAAGTTAATGACACATACGTCTCACTTCGCAATAAAATATTCTAGTTATCACTGACAGTTATCCCCATCATTTAGCATATTGCTCATAAATGAACTGCAACATAATAAATATTAATAGATGAAGTTATCTGTTATAACAAATGGGAGCTGGTACTGCCTTTAAGACATTGTTATAGATATACTTTTATCTCAGGCAGACTACGGGATAATAAGTTTTTGCGCCCTAACATTTTATGGAGCACCAGGCAGCCCAAAGCACCACACTGCCAGCATGACAAATCAAGATTAGTGCTTGTCATTGTGTTCTCTTCTTCGTGTGGTTACGTCAGTCTGAAATAATATTCCATCTGCCGCCGTTGTACAGCGATGCTCATTATTTATTTATTTATTTATTTATTTATTTATTTATTTATTTATTTATTTATTTATTTATTTATTTATTTATTTATTTATTCAATACTGTGGGCCTTCTCAGGCCTATACAGGAGAGGGCATACAAAATACAGAGGGCTTCATATCAAGAAAGAAAGAAAAAAGAGCAATAATCTGAAGTACAAAGCAACCATATCGGTGACAACAAAAAGCAGTGAATGAACTGTGCAAAAAAAAGAAAACCTAGCATACATGTTCAAAACAACTAAGGAAAGGACAATGAAAAGGTTATATCCTGTGAACATAGCAGCATGAAAGACACCTAGAAAAAAGCTGTTCAACATGTATAACCATGTGTGAGTATAGGAGCGCCACATTGTTTTTGCCTTTATTTGCCCCAAAACCAGTGAACCTATTGAAATGTCTCTAAATGGGATTCCACTAGCGACAAAAGTGAATCTAGTGATTGTGCACTGACGATGTCGTCCGGCAGGTCGTTCCATATCTCTATACCTGAGGGAAAAAAGGAGTGCTCAAATGTGTTACAACGTGACAGGAATGGGTGTATGCACGCACTTCTCGTTGTTAGTTCTGCTGGAGTGACGGTTCGGGGCTTTTAGGTATTCGTCCTTATTTATATTTACTAAATTGTTCGAGAGAAGGAAAAGAAACTTCAGACAGGCTAGCTGCCATCGGCTAGCGAGAGTTGCGACACGCGCTTGAAAACGCAGTGCGGAAACTCCAGCTGGTGAAAATTCCTGGAGCCCCCTACTGTTGCGTGCCTCATGATAACACAGTGAAACATCATTAAAACACATTCAAAGTGGTACAGAAATTTACTTCACTGCGTCCAATAATTTGTTATAAGTGCATATTCATAATATTGTTTTAACGGCAACATTACTTTGCATCGAATTGCCCCATCACAATGGTCTAGTGGCTGTGGCATTCGGCTGCTGATCTGAGGGTAGCAGGATCAAATCCCAGCCACTGTGGCTGTATTTTGAAGGAGATGAAATGTTGAGGCCCGTGTGCTGTGCGATGTTAGTGCACATTAACCCCAGGTGGTTGAAATTTCTGGAGCACTTCGTTATGGCATGCCTCATAATTGTGTTGTGGTTTTGGGGCGTAAAACCCCAGAAATGATCATACTTTGTATTGAATCTGCCTTAACCGATGATTCATTATAACTGCACTCATCAAAAATAGGTTCGAATGTATCGTGGTTTCGGCACATAAATATCTAGGTTATTATTATTATTGTTGTCATTATTATTATTATTATTAGTAGTAGTAGTAGTAGTAGGAGTAGTAGTAGTAGTAGTAGTAGTAGTAGTAGTAGTAGTAGTAGTAGTAGTAGTAGTAGTAGTAGTAGTAGTAATAGTAGCAGTATATTCCTTCTCAAGTGTATACCAACTATTGCAGCACAGATGCTTCAAGTAACATTTCTTGCCTGCCGCAGCTCGCAGCTACAGTCACGTGGTGTTTGGTCCGAAAGTACCCGGGACCAACCTGTTCACGCTGGAGGCGCTGTTGTCCATCTGTCGGACTGACCTGGACGTCCTGCGACGCCCTGCTAGCCTGCGGGCCAACTGTGAGATCAGCAGCCCACGGCGCTGCTGCACTTCCTGGTCCATCCCGAACTACATCGCGCTGTTGCGTAACCGCTCTTCGTGCATGGACATTACGGCTACCGACGTCCGAGAGGTGTGTCATATTGAATGGCAGTATTCGTTGTAAGGAATTCTGGCGTTCATTGTATGTGTTTTTTTCATTTGACACCGACGTTGTACTGTACTTTTCTTTTACTGCCATGCTGCCATAGTGAACCGGGGACGCGGGTCTAGTCAAGCCTGTCTTTAATGCAGGCTTTTTTTCCCTCGTCCCAACCACTTATGTGAATTTCCATGTATGTGGTAAATAAATGAACTTGAACTTGAACATCTGTAACATTCAGATCCAGGGAAGGGTTCTTAAATTTTGGCAAGATAAAGAAAAAGGAGGAGGGATTTAGGGGGTATTTTACAATATGCTATTTCCTTGCTTCAGCTGGAAGGATCCGGCAGCAAATAAAAAAGCCAGGTAATAATAGCTACAGGATGATGGGAAGGATTTCTCCAGCGTTTTACCAAAAGTTCTTGAAGGGGTTTGGCAGGGCCAAGAACATTCTGCAAAGCAGTGCACACATAAAATAAACAGCATATCGAATAAACGAACTATAATATCGTTCTCACACACAGTTGTTCTCACACGCTACACATTTTGTGTAAATAACAGCCAATCGCATCACCAGTTTTTGTTGGCGGTCACTGCTGGTCTTCAAGGCTATTTGCTTGACACCTGCGTTTTCTTCTGCAGTTCATTCACTGTGTCAAAGACAGGCTGAAGGCACCGAGCATTAGGGGACCCCACATTTTTGGCTTCTTTTGTTGTCTCCCCAGCCTCTTCAGTTCGCCAGACAATGCCGCACTACGTAGGGGTTGCATTGCACAAAGAGTGGTGCGTTGCTCCGTAGACTCATGCCTACAATTTCGGGTGCAAACATGCGCAGATACAGTGTCCACGTGCACACATTGCCAAGCGTGCTGTGCGCGTCACAGTTTTGTGGGGTCGCATGACTAGCTGTGTTTACTCAAAATTCCCCACCTTTCTTGGTGCTCTCTTAAAATAAAACTGTGACTGGCTAGCATAAAAAAGTGCCTGAATTAAATAACCATTGCATGCTGAAGCAAAGGAGGTTTCCACAGATGATGAGTTGGTCATTAGTGGTCTACTGCAAGCGAAGAAAAAAAAAACAAGATGCTAAACGTTCCTTTTATTGCTCCTTTAAGTTAAACACTTGACTGTTTCCATTTGAAGACCAGTTCATTTCGTAGTTAATTTTTTAGCACATTTACAACTCTCAGCACAATGAAGTTTCATGTTTGCAGGATCGATGTGAAGTTATAGCAGTTTCACGTTTTATCAGATATCAATGTGAAGAGCATTCTCAACATTCGTAAAGCAGTTTTCTTTTCCTTTGCATTTGTCTGTTCTAACAAAGTACCTGGGACTGGCAGGCAAGTGTTTTGCAATACTGTACATGCTGTTTGTTGCTTAAGCTCTGAGGACATTTTGAATGAAGGGCCTGAACACACGAATGATCTTCCTTTGTATACTCAAATTGCGGCATTCATTTCCGCATTCATAACAAACAATTTGTGTTAAGAAAAAAGGGGAAGCAAAGTTGTAATGATTCAAGGGTTAACTTGAATGCTTTCCCATTTTCTTCGGTTGCTTTCAGCATATGCTCTAGAGATGTTCCTCCCTAGCTCCATGGTCTGCTGAACTCTTGCAGCTCCACGAGAAAAAAAAAAAACGTAATTCTATTCTTTGCATTATTCTTGCTCATTAGAATAATTACTATAATACCAGCACACGTCACACAGTCTTCAAATGTCCACAAAAATAGAAAGGCTCTGACTTTATGATATCTCTTTCAGTCTTTTGCGTAACTGTTCTTTCATATACAGTGGAACCCCGTTCATACGTTTTTCAGCGGAACGGGGGGAAAAAACGTAACAGCCGGGAAAACGCAAGAATGAGGAAAGCTCTGAAAATGAATGAGAACAGGGCCGCTTTGACTTCAAACAATTTGTTTCAGCAAGGTGAGCCATCTAGGTCGCCGAGCGATAATTCGGACAGCCGCGCGGTACCGCCAGTGCCCCCACCGACTTAATGTGTTGACACGACCGATATTTCGGACGGTTTCTAGCTCTAAATTTGATAATTCGGACTCCGTTCGCGACTGTCAAGCGCAGTGAATGGGCCGCCATTATAGCCTCCGGCACCCCGATGAGAGAGAGTGCCCCGCCACGGTGGTCTAGTGGCTAAGGTACTCGGCTGCTGATCCGAGGGTCGCGGGATCGAATCCCGGCCGCGGCGGCTGCATTTCGATGGAGGCGAAATGTTGAGGCCCGTGTGCTGTGCGATGTCAGTGCACGTTAAAGAACCCCAGGTGGTCAAAATTTCCGGAGCCCTCCACTACGGTGTCTCTCATAATTAGAACTGGTTTTGGGACGTAAAACCCCACAAAAACAAAATGAGAGAGAGTATGGCCTCAGAGATCGTAATCAATACTGTGATCATTGAGGTTTAGTTCCAGCGTGACGTGCCAATTAATTTTGGAGGCTAGTCGCCCCATCACTGCGATCACCGCATCCTGTTCCCGCACCCCGCGCGTGGTTTGTGATTGCGAGTACGGCTGGTCGCGTCGGGTCTGCGATCGCTCGATATCCTAGTACACTATAGATAGTGCTTTCACGTTCCGTCTTCAGTGCTTATTTACTGTATTTACCCGCATAACTTACGCCCTCGCATAATTTGCGCACCCCTGATATTTAGCCAGCTTTTCCTTGCATATTTGCGCTCGCCGTCCGGCCCGAACCAGCAGCTCGCCGGCGCATGGGACAGACTTTAGACAGCCGCGCGGCCGCGCCCCTCGCTGCGCAGGCGAGCGCAGTCATACGCAAAAGCGGCTGTGAGTGCAATGTCCCTTTTCCCGATTCTTTTCTCCGGAAGCCCCCGGAGCCCAAAGTATGGTCGCTGGAATAAAGGCACGCGAGTGGGGGCGACGAAAACGGCTGAAGTAGAGATCAAACGCGCCGCCCATCTCTGTCGCTCGTAGGCGATAACATCACCCCTATCGGGACGCCTGCCGTCGAAGCGGGGAGGAAACGCCACGCCCTTCTTTAACGAGCATGAAAAGACGCAAAGCGGGGCCGGGGGGGGTGGAGGGGAGTGTCGCTCGGCTGCCGAGATAGCGCTAGCGCTCGTGCTATCTCGGCAGTCATCAGTGGCCGGCGATTCCTGCAAGCGTGACCAAGGCTGCCTAAAGTCTAATCGAAATAGCGGTGCCCAGGCGGGTACGGCGTTCCAGGTTGCGACGCATCATGCGGGAACAGGCCCACAGTTGCGACGTAACAGCGGGGTTCGCAATACATGGGGTCCTATGGGAGATATGCCGGGACCGATGAAAAACAACGTAACAGCCGAGAAAACGCAGCAGTGAGGAACGTAACAGCGGTGTTCCACTGTAGATTGCTAAAAAAATGTCTGAGTGCCTGAGCTATGTCGAAGCTGTGTAACCCCCCCCCCTTTCCTTTTCTGCTTATGCTGCCACATGCAATATTGTTTGTTGGCAACAGCTGTCTAATTGAAATACCTTTAACCAAACATCATCCTTCCTGTCAACCCTGCATGCTTCAAAGCTGCTCTCAAGTCAAATTTTGTGAACACCGACCAACTTCAATGTTCTACAGCATATATGGCTAGGCTTTAGAACATCGCGGGCATGAACAAAACAACGGGTAGAACACTTTTACAGTGATTGGCTGATCCAGGAGGGGGCAGTGAAGGGCATGAAGCAAGACGAGCTTTGCAGTGTATCGTGTCTCGTATTTGCCTTCACATTCTTTATAACCATTCCTCATCTTATTGTACTCCGGCTGTAGGATCACTGTCACTTGTGATACCACTATCATGATATTGTGATGTCCCTATCATGTAGCACTATCACTATCATGTGCAGTGGTTTAAGGGAAATGATGTGGGTAGAGGCCAAGGGCAAGACACGGCTCTGCTTTTCCCTTCTGCACAGGATGGAATGATCGTTATAGCAAAATTCTAACACCTCCTATGCAAAATTCAAGCCACCACCATGCTGTGAATATCGTCGCAGCAGCAAAGCCGCTCCTTTATCATTAATTGTGATGTAACTGACAACGGTGCAAAGTTATTGACCTAATGATGTATCACTTATGCACGTCACACTACCCTTCCTCATTATCTGCCAACCGTATGTGATCCTTCACCATGCACTCACGAACTTCCTTCTTTCCATTTTGCACTCTGGGAACTCAGCTGCTGTTGCGGGGGTCGAACCCGCAACTTCAGGCTACACCTTTCTTCACTATGTCACACCTTGGCATTTGCATAATCACTAGCAAGTATCGGTGGGTCAAGCGCGGTGGTAGCCAGTGGGTCAAGGTCAAGACTGTGACAATGAACAAGGTCCGACGCACGATACACCCTCAACATCAAAGTGTTCCACTGTTGATAAACAAGACTGTGACACAAGGTCGTAAATGCAGGTTCTCAAGAGACTCGAAGCCTGTGCGCCGCACTACCACAGAATGAAGCTGAGCCACGACTGTGCCTCGGGGGCCGCGCTGTGCCGCAGAGTCCCCGCTGAGTGTATAGAGTACGACGCAGTGTACACCATACTCCACTACTTGGCCGACGTCGACTTCCTCGCACCGGTTGCCAGGCGAGGGGATGGCAGCGACGAGCTGATCGACGACTGGGACGGTGGCGGAAGACGAAACGACTCAGAATCAGCGCAGTCTGGTCCGGGCAGGCTTGTCCGCGAGCCACACCTCTCCTACACGAGTGTGTTTCTGCCACTGGCACGGAGTACCTTGTCCATGCCCTATTTCAAGGATCTTGAGGAGTATGGCCATTTAGAGGATGATGCGACTCAGGTAAGGCCTTGGTTTTATTTGTTATTACCCTTCTTTTTAACCTGATTACCACTGCCACATCTTAGGCAAGTTCTTGGTTTTATTCATTTATTATGCTGTTATCCTGATTGCAAGCCACACCTTGTGCGAGGCCTTGGTTTTAGTAAGTGTTATTACCTTGTTATCCTGGTTGCCATTGCCGCATCTTAGGTAAGGACTTTGTTTTATTTATTGTTAGCTTGTTGTTCTGATTGCAAGCCATATCTTAGGTGAGGCGTTGTTTTCAGTATTTGTTATTACGTTGTTACCCTGATTGTTCAACGTTTTTGTCACTGGCTTTACTCAACAACACACGTAACAGAGAACAGACTTCTTGCTACCTACACGGGTAACCTCGACAGCACGAAAATGGCAACAAATGAGCGAATACATCCTACTTGTGTACGTCACTATCGTAAACATTCGGCAGGTGGCTATGATTAGAATTGCATGCAGATTGATCATGATGGACAGATCATAACTCCACAAATTTTCTTGGGCCCCATCATTGTTTCTGTGCCTGTGTCATCACATTATCACGGTAGAACAAGTTAAATTTGAGAGTGGTGTTGTTCGCTCTCTCGATGATTCCGATGTCCGCGGCGACACGTTGAAGGACGGAATCTGGAGCAAGATGTCCTCACAGCAAAACACTCAGGTTTATTTACATTATTTACAAAACTTGGCCGGGGCGGCCAGTACTGTCACAGACATCAAAACACAACTGGGCTCAAACCACACCAAGTGGTTCGTTCCGAGCCCTTAACGTTCGCACTTAAACGTGAACAAGCACTAAGCTTTCAACCCTCAACATAACTCGTCAGAGGCAGCGCCAAGCTCGACCTCTGACCACCTTGCCGCGTCTGCGACCCTAGTTAGTGCTAAGCTCTCCCTTCCGATTCTCTTTTCTCCGTTAAATACACTTGATCGCTTCTGCGACCGCCTCCTGGGACCAACCCATATGCAGCACTTTACCAATCACGTACATGTTCACCCTCTCCATGAGAGCCTACGGTTACGCCCTCGCGGTCGTACATTTCGACCCGCTTGCTGCACCGAGCTTCACCGAAAGATATCATCCACTAAACACGTGATCAGTTAGCAGAACTCTGTAGCAGGCCTACATTGCCACTCTGTTTACCCGGCGGCATGCAACCCAGCCGCCGCTTCAAGAGAACCGTTTGGCAGGTCTATTGTACCCAAAATCAGTTCCGCACATTTCCACGGCGAGGTCATCTCCTCCGAAGGAGCGACCCGTTGACGACAGTTCAAGCGAGCACAAAGGTCAAAGGATTACTTTGACAGCGAGCCCCCGCTGTTCCTACAAGCGACTCCCCTCCTGTTGTTCTTCCTCGGATGCTCTTCCGAAAATGCTCTACTGTACCGCAGTGAAGAGACCTGTCAACCGTCATGTCAAGCCTATGCTGTGCAGCTATGTCCGTCACAGCAATTACTGACCACGTGCGTCACGGGAACAAAGCCGCCACGGTCAACTGCGTACAGAGTGCATACCAGGACGTTTCTACGGGAAAAGCCATGCGCTAGGGCGCCGTCGCCTGCTCTTCCCCGCCGATCTGCCGCCGAACATAACACCTTCCAACCCAAGAATGTTGTATGTACACTCGTTGTACGTACAACATAAAAAAAAAACTTCCCTGCGGGCGGGTTGACGGGATGCGCGCGGGGTCACATTATGGTACGCATCTGCACTTAGCATTTCCCAATCTGATCGCTCACACTTGAACAAAAGCACACACACAACAACAACAATAACAAAAGCATTACAGAACATCCTATCAATCATGATACAACACTCAACCAACACAGATGTACGGATGTCAAAACAGTTCGTGGCTTGTCCAACGCACTAATTCGCACACACACACAAAAAGAAAATAACACACACAGTCACAGAGACACATCTGTTTGTGAGGTCCCTCACAAGTTGGACCCTGTCCTGTACATTCCTTGGTGCACCTTAGCACGTGGTAAACATTCGCGCACCATAAACTCCTGACCTTTCATCGTACAAAAGTACCCTTGAATGCGGGTGCCTATCGTAGTCTTTATCAAAACTAGACTTTTCGCTTTTAACCCTCAGCTTCCTCTGCTGGCACGAACTGTCCAATCGCGACAAGGCATCCGCACACTTATTCACTGAACCGTTTACGTTGCGTGAGTGAACTGAGCGGCACTCCATCGACCACTTTGCAGCTCGAGAATGTTCTACAGGTGTGGCAAATCTGACCCAATTAAACACGAGACAAACAAAGAAACGGGTAATGAGCAAACGGGTAATGACACACGTCCTTTTGTCAGGCAATGCCCCATTAGTGCACTGTTAGCATGTGTAGCAGGTGTTGCTATTTTAACGACCCTTGCAAGTGCCTTGAGCCGAGTACAATGTCGCTGCCCTATCTCGGCAATATAACTGGCATCACTGTCCGAGAAGCTCACCTTGTACGCCACTCCGTTTTGCTTGTCTGGGTATGTGCCATCCTGTGGCTTTGGGAACACATTTGCAGTGTGCACATGGGTTTAAACACAGTTCAAACACCCAATGTTTTCAAGGCACTATGCATTGCTTATGTTTTGATGGTTTAGTAGTGATGACCATTTGCTATATAACTATATTATGTGTTAGCTTATTTCTTGTGTTTTTGATATTAATTACTATTTAGTGTTTTACCAATGACAATTGCCGTATAGTGTTTTTTTTAATGTTATAATGCCGTTAGGGACCCTTTAACAAATTTACTGGGTCCCTAAAAGTGTAAATACATGTACCAAAGAAAAGACCAAATAAACTTCAAACTTCCGATGCACCGCGAACGTATGGAATGCACAGAAAGGAAGTCAGCTGATCAGCTATGATTTTGCGAGGTCTTTGCATGCGGCATTATGTAGTATCACTGACCAAACATTAAGGGTACCTCCATTTATTCAAAATGGTAGCCACATTGGTTTTTTCATGTTCCCTCAGGGCATTAGTGACAGCGCCTCGCAGCATGAAAAAGGGTATACACTACGGGGGCATACTTGTGTTCTGCCTGGTGGCATGAGTAAGAACTCTGCACATTACCCCAGTCACAAGATTTGTGATACACAAACTGTCTCCAATGAATCACCTTTGTTCCAGTGCGCGGGCAAATCTAGAAGCTAAAGCGCCACCATCCTCCATTTCGCAAATGAGCTGAATGGCAGTATGAAAGGCATTGAACACTTTATGCGTCCAAGGCAGATTGCTCTTTTCTACATTGACACAACTGTCATAACCTAACCCTTACCTGTCATAATGTACTGTCGCCACGCAAAGAAACCGTACATTATGACAGGGAAGGGTAAGGCCAACAAGAACGTAGTTTCCACACCTTCTGTTAACAAATCTGCCACAATTAACAAATTTGCCAAAACTGCCACAAAGAGAAAAAGGACATATAAAATGTTCTTGAGAAATATTTAAAGACTAGTTTACTTTATTCAGTGTTTGTATTGCTTTTAGGACTGTGGTTTTACTTGACAACATGACTTTCTGACAGACTCTTGACTTCAAATCTCTCTCCTCCAGTATGTTTATTTTATTTATTTGTAGTTATACCCTCAAGGTACAGGTTGTACATCACAGAGGTTATAGGCAGAGGTAGAGACATAAGAAATATATCGTACATAATTAATAAGACAAAATGTAGTAGGTAGGAAATGAACATATAGAATATTTCAGAAACAAACACACGGAAATCAGTAATTAAAAGAGTAGCAGATTGTCCCTGAAAAGTTGGCCAAGTAGCTGAGAGAACTAAAAATGCCTGGACGAACACAGTGGGAGAAATGTGACTACCATTAACAAAAAAATGATCAGCATAACAAAGAAAAAGAAATCAAGAATGCATGGCATAGCATAACATATATCAATAAAATAAAAATGAGATTCGAGGGATAATTTCAAAACAAGATAGTATGTTATTTAGACAAATTTATTTGAAGAACAGTCCCTCGATTGTATAGATCAGTTATCAAGTTTTGAAAGTCATCTCTGCTAGTAATGCCTGTAAGCAGGAGTTGTTCAAATAGCAAAATTTTGGATGTGAAACAAATATTTGCTATATTTTGCTCCTTAAATTACCAACTTCGGATAGTTCGAATAGTAAAAGCTCTGTTCTAATCGAATCAAATAGCAAACTCGGTTAAAAAAAATCTTCGTATGTTCGATTACAGTAGAACCTCGTTATAACGAACCCGGATATAACGAAGCAATCGCAATTCCCCTTGAATTTCCTATAGATGAAATTAATATTGGTTATAACAAACTAATGGTTATAACGAAATAATTACCCCTCCCCCGTCAACTTCGTTGTAACGAGGTTTTACTGTATTCATGCTCCCATACTTGTAAGAGATGCCGATTGGTTACTCTGCTGTCTCTGCAGGTGGTGGGCATGGAACTGGGCTTGAAGCACGCCCTGTTCGATGAGTACCTGTTGCACGACACGGTGTATGTGGCCCTGGCAGGCGTGGCGGTGCTGGCGGCCATGTGGGCCTACACGCAGTCGTTCTTGGTGACTGTCGTCACGTGCATGGCCGTCCTCTTCTCTCTGGGCACGGCCTACTTCCTCTACACCACCGTCTTCCGCATCTCCTTCTTCCCCTTCATGAACGTCCTCACGCTCACCATTGCCATAGGTGAGCAAGAACGCCATGTGACATCAATGGTGAGCGCCATGCTTGGGGGACAATTTCATTTAGCTTTACAGCTCCAGCTAAAGAGCTGTGAACCGCATGCAACGCTTCACTGGATCTATGTGCACTCAAAAGTGCTGAAAACTGGGCAAGTTGTTATGAGTTCATTTTAAAAGCTTTCCTTCAGTACATACACAATAAACAAACATGCAAGGGAATTTTTTTTGTCCCCTTCCCTTACATCTTGCTGTACAACATTTTTTGCGTATCCTGTCAATTTCGTTGTAGCAACATTTGAAGGTTCACAGCAGTTTGCCGCCTTAAAAGAACTTAAATTAGCAAACATTTGCTGAATGTTGAAAGAATATGTTTGCTAGCTTAATGTTCTCAGAATGGCTACCCGCTCCAAAACGCGCTTTTTCTGCTAAAGAACTACAAATTTGTTGCTCGAATGCTGTGCCAAAAGAATCGTATTTGCTGTTCCAAAGCTGCTCCAAAACGGCCATTTTGCTGCCCTCAACTATGCTCTGAAACGTTGGAGCCCGCATCCACCACCCCCATACGCAAAGAGCTTTTCATGGACAAAGTGCATTCTGTTACTTTTTTGTACATCATATTCAGAGCACCAAGCAAAGGCTCAATCAATTTCAGTACAGACAGTATTCCCTTCAGTAGTATTTTTATTCCAACCAGCGGGTAGCTGAGTGCTGTATTTTTTCTACACGTACATTACATTGATTGCTTCCTAGGAAAAACGATGTTATAACAAATGACACTGCACGTGGCTGTGAACCTAGACTTGATAAGTGCACTTTCATTCATCGCCATCGAACACATGTGGGAGGTTGTGGGGGTGGTCAACATGCATAAAGAGAAAGACATGCGTTAGCTACACATCTGTCTCATTATCAGAAAACGAGTTAAAATTGCTTGAAGAATCGCATACTGATTAGGCTTTCTTGATTCATAGTGACGTCTGAGTGGAAAATCCTGCTCATGTCTGTGTTTATTCTTGTTGTGGAAAATGATGTTTGAGCGCACATGATTGTTCGTTTATACAGTAGAATCTCGATGATACGAATTCGTAAGGAGCATGCAAAATATTTGTATCATCCCGAATTCGTATGAGCCAAAACAAGTTAAGGCTGATCATGAAGATGAACAAGAACTTTATTGGGGTCAACTACTTCTTGCTGAAAAAGTCCATGATGTTCTTTTAAACTTTTTAACTTCGCTGTCCCTCAAAAAAGCCGCCTGAAAGGAATAAAACAGTGCTGCGGTTTCTTCACTCACGCTGCAGGTGCTTACGGTACGACACAGTACATCGAGGGCGTCAAGGTTTTCCGAGATTGACGGTATAGGAGATCACACTCACTGGCATCTTCACCATCACTCTCAGACTCGGTATCCTTTGCCTCGTCGACCAATTCTTCGATGGATCGCAGCCCACAGGTCGCTACATTGTCGTCCGCGGTGACGAAGTCTCACGCCGACGCTCGAGTTTCAAGGTTCTCCCAACCCTCGATGTGCAAATCGTCGTCAGGCTCTTGGTTTTCTTCCGTCGGAGCTGCATCCGATTCCGCAAAAAATCCACACTTGCGAAAGCAGTTCGCGATCGTGTCCTGGGTCACGTTATCCCAGGACATGGCCAAGAAATGTAACGCATCAAGCAGGCTAATCCACAAGTTTTCATCTTTGTGCTCAGTTTTCGCCAGGAACCTCTGCACAAGCAATCCCTTCAAATGGTGCTTCACATTTTGCATTATTCCCGCATCCAGCGGCTGTAGACAGCTCGTGGTGTTTGCGGGCAGGAACCTTACGGCGACATTGCCGAAGTTGCAGTCTTTGGGATGAGGCCGAACACCGGTCGACGAAAAGCAAAATTTTTCTGTTTTTCGCTGTCATTTTCCGGTCCAAAGTCGTAAGGAACTCGTGGAAAAAATCTGCCGTCAAAAATCTGTCGCTCGCGTGAAGCGGTCATTTGCGCGTTCGTATCATCCGCAATGGCTCGGAAAACTGTTCGTATAACACCGAATGACAGCGCATTTTATACAACGTAGTCCGTCCAAAACAACATTAAAATTCGTATCATCGTGAAATTCGCATCAACCGTAATCGTATCATCGAGATTCTACTGTATCTGCCCTTTCTATAAAAACACTAGTTGTGAGTAAGTGCCCGTCCTGTGTCCTTCCTTTATAGAGTGTTTTTGCACTGTTTCAATATGAATGAATAATAATGTGGCTTTCTCAGCGACACAATGTCATAAAACAGGGACCCTTTAAGCTGACGGAGGCTTACAGTGGCGTGACAAGTTTTCTTTTCTTTTTTCCGTTTGCTTTTTGGTGCAGGCATTGGAGCGGACGACGCCTTTATTTACTGCAAGACTTGGGGGGCAGCCAAGGCAGAGAAAAACAGCGGCACGCTGGTCAAGCTGGTCCGGGACACATTGCACCACGCTTGTCTCTCCATGCTGGTCACCAGCGTCACCACGGCTGCTGCCTTCTTTGCCAGCTGCGTCAGCAGCATCACTGCTGTCCGATGCTTCGGGTGCGTTGTCGATCTATTGGGGTCACAGTCATGTTGTGAAGTAATTACGGCCTGTTTTTTGACTGCGTAGAGAAAATGTTTATTTTTTTCCCAGTGCTCCAAAGTTTCAATGAAGTTACATGTTAAAATCGCTGCTATTCAAGTAATATGGTTATCTTTCTGTTTCTGTGAGGAAAGTGGTTCAAGTGTCAGCTACACAAACGACGTATTTTATTTTGATTTAGCTTCATGCCAGAGAGGCACAGTTGCTATTCTGTGATAAGTATGTGACAGCAATACAGTAAAACCTCGTTATAACGAAGTTGAAGGGGGAGCGGTAATTACTTCGTTATAACCATTAGTTCGTTATAACCAATATCAATTTCATCTATAGGAATTTCAAGGGGAATTGCGATTACTTCGTTATATCCGATAGTTCGTTATATCCAGGTTCGTTATAACGAGGTTCTACTGTAAATGTTTTGTATCATTGTTTAATGTCAGTGTCAGAAAACTGTTTCAGTGACTTAAGAGGTAAATGTAGCTGGTTATTGGCGATGCATTGTTGGTAGCTCGCCACTGCCGACCGGTGACCATTTCCTTCCTTGTCACTCGCTTTGCAGCCTGTTTGCTGGCACAGCCGTGCTGGCGAGCTTCTTCTTCACGGTGACGTGGCTGCCCGCGGCACTCATTTTGGCCGAGAAGTGGTGCTCCTCCACCTGTTGTCTCTGCGTGCCACCATTCGGCGTGTACCTGCCCCGTCTCAAGCGCTTCTGGTGCTGTGCGCCCGTCTGTGCTGCATTGTGGCGTCTCCATCATAGGTCAGTAACCACTTTTTTCAGCAATCCAGCTCTGGCGATTTTTGCATGTTCACTGGTCTCAATAGTGTTTGCAGCGTGTGTACTCTTCAGCACTCTGATGACCTCCGGAAAGTTATGCATTTGCAAGTCACATAGTTGTACCAAAAATGAATTTTAAAAGCTGATAGCGAGTTGTCGAATCATGCCTTTGAACTGAGGCCATCCCTTGGCTGTAACATCATGCCCTTATATTGCTGCCCCCCCCCCCCCCTCCTCCCTCTCTACCTCAGCAGGCAATGATCGAAATCTACACAATAGTCCTTCAGCACATAAATCATCACTGTAATTTTCACTGGAAAGTTCCAGAAGCTGTTGCAGCTTGATGTGCTATTGGATGACATCACCATTCTCTTTTCTGGTGCCAGCATCACATGTGCTCTGTCGAAATTATGACAGCTGGTTCTAGCATAATTTTAGGCACTGCATAAAGCAATTACCCATTACGGTTTTGTTGTACAGTATTTGGGACTGTTGTACAGTGTTTGGGTTCTGCATACTTCCTTTGCAAAAAGACCAAAATCTTCTTCATTCTCAGGACCTGTTGTAAAGGGATTGTGCTGCACTTCACACAGCATTTAGTGGCTCCCTAGTGATTCAATGTAAGTCATAATGTGCAAATTTTCAACACCGGACACAGCCTTGCAGAAGCAGCACGCGTCTTCTACGACAAGCTCCTTCCGTGCATCGTGATCCGACTCCGGTGGTTCTGGCTCCTCTCGCTGACCCTGGTGGCCGCCGGCGGAGCGGTGGCCATCTTTTTCCACCCACGCTTGCGTCTCCCCGAGTCACCAGAGTTCCAAGTCCTGAGTGCCAGTCACCTGTTTGAACGTTACGATCTCGACCTGAAGGAACGCTTCTGGTTCCAGAAGGCACGTAGCAAGGTAAGTTGCCGTTAAGTTTCTTGTGAAAAATTTAGCTTGGTAGTGGTTTAGGGCGACTTGGACATTTTATAACATATATCGTTCCTGATGTTTTACGTTCCAAAACAGTGATGTAATTATGGAGGCCCATCGTAGTGTATGGCTCTGAAAATTTTCACCACCTGGGTTTCGTTGACGTGCACTGAGCTCGCACAGTTCATGCTCGTCTATTATCTTTACCTCCATCGAAAATGCAACCGCCATGACCATGACCAAACTTGTGTCCTTCACATCATCAGCTGGACACCATAATCACTTCACCGCCATGGATGCAGTCATGCGTAGGGTTCTCCGTTATGGAGGAACTTGGAGTTGCGGCATCTCCGTGGCCCATGGCTAGGCAGTACCTGCGCACTATGCAGCACCGAAAGCATTGATAGCACTTCCACGGGCAACATGCCTCAACGAAATGCTCTAACCTGCATTATAGTGTATACATTTGTATACATGAGTGTGCACGTAAGCGTGACCGCACTTATGTGTTTTGTTAACATGTGATCATTATAAATATCGTAATCACTGCTAAACACTTGGAGTAGCAAGTCAGGCCACACATCGAGGTGGTACCTCCGCATTCATTGATGAAGTATTCTCTGTCTCTTTCTCTCTTAGGGGGGGTGGAAGGGACGGGGCATGTGTGCACACTATGGGTGTCATGGTGGAGTTGGAAGTTGGAAGCCATAACAGATCATCAGTTCGCCATGGTAGATTGGCAAATTAAGAACAGAGAAATGCTGTGGAAAGTGTAAAACGCAATGTGCACTTTAAGCAACCCTTCATCTGCATACACTGATGCTTTATTCATACAATTCAGAGGTCACTGTCATGCTTGTACACTCCCTAGATGCATTTATGCGCACCCCATGTACTCCTTAAACACTCCCTTACACGCTTCTGTGCCCTCTAAAAAGAAAGGGAGTATCTGGGTCATCTTTGTGCTACAATGCATAATCGTAACCCATCTCGCATGCCATTCCCTGTGTTATTACTGCTTGCCTGGTACTCGCCAGTCACAAAAGAGGCATGCAGAGGTGGTATTTGCGAGAATATGAGACAATAATGTGCCGATAAGACACAAAGTGGCGAAGCTGGAAGCACAAGTACTATGCCAATTACATAACCATAAATGGTGCGTTTCAGTCCCATACATGGAGAAAGTCAGACAAAGCACTTGTATCTTTTCTCACCGGTGATAATTTGCCTCTTTCAGAAAAATTAGTCATGGCAAATGCTGTAAGCACAGTTTCAAAGCATTTCCTTTTTCCTTTCTTTTTGCCAAACACAGTGGTCGTTTCAAGCACTCCTTAGCAGCTAACCTCTGATGTGCTTTAAGGGAAGATGCTACTTGAAAATGCAACATTTTTTTAAATATTTAAGTCCTTTGCATTTAGTTCTAGCCTGTAATGTGGGTAGTCCTGAGAAGGGAGTCCATCCACCAATGTTTATTGAATATAAACCTGATGGCCAGATGCTGCATTTCTTTTTCAATTTTTGAAATATTTGTAGCAGTGAAAGGATCCCTGACAACCTTTACATATTCAATTATGAACCAGTGTCTTACATTGGGCTTAATCTGTAAGGTGGTCAAAATCGCATTTAAAGAGCACAAGGTGGCTGTAAAATAACTAGAAAGTTTGCATTGCCTAGACTTCCTTGGCCAACACTGCAACTTCTTGCCATTGCAGTTCACGTAAAGGGTTTGCGAAAGCCGTATTCTCATTAACATCATGGTTCTCAAGTATCGATTAAGCAGGAAATATTTTTAAAAACTGTAGTTTTCCCAGAGTAACAAACTTTCAATTCAATTTTGGCAAAATTACACACGTACTTTTCATGATATCAGCTGCAGAGTTGAGGGCAAACATTTGCTAGGAAATAAAAACTGTGTTATCGGTGCAAATCAATGCAGATTGTGCAACGAAACAATGTATATTATAGTCCGGACGGCCAGGATTCAGATCACTCTATTTGTAAAGAATTTTCGTAAAACGTTTCATGACCCTTCTAAATTTCATTTTCGTTCAAAGCGGGTGTTTCCTTGGAACAAAACAAGCACTATGACGTTTCTCGAATGGTATTTCAGCAGTGCACATCAACTTAATATTTGCCTTTGGTATCCCCTTAATGGAAAAAAAATCGAGTTTGGCAGGCGGTTTGTAAAAGCTCTGTTTCAGCAAAGAAGGCATTGGCCAGGTTAGGGCTACAGAACGGGTGACAATGATGGTGGCGTGATGAGACCCAGAACGTTCACTGGTGTGACATGCGATAAGCCTGGCTAGCGCAAAAAAGACAGGGGTAGTTGGGAATCGTTTGGAATTGTGCTTGTCTAGCAGGGCACGTAAACGAGCCGACGATTACGAATATCAAAGGACACTTGCTCATCCCAACTAAAATATGCAGGATCCTTTCCACCGACTGCCAATTCGAATCATCTGGGGCGTGCTACCTGTGGACACGGGCGATTACCTCGACCCTTCCAACAAAGGCGTTGTGGTGTTCGACCCCGTGTTCGACGTAGCGGACCCGGCGTCGCAAGAGTGGCTGCTCTCCTTCTGCAAGCGGCTGCGCGCGCAAAGCTTCCACCGCTCGGCACTGGGCGTCCTCTTCTCGGGCTGCTTCATCGAGACGTTGAAGTCTTGGATGGAGAGGCGGTGTGTTGACAGTTTCAAGCAGGTAAGTGCAAGTGCTGCGTGTGGATCCGGAGTGGAGTTCAGATGTGCATAACCCCCCCCCTACTTGCCTTCTCAAATTGTCAAATGTATATGCCATAAGTAGAACTTATCTAGGAGCATGGTTATATCTGACCTGTTATAGCAAAAAGCGTTGTCTAATATCAGAAAGCACACATTTCTTTTAGTCTTGATGCCCCATATCCAGCTTAAAGACCAACTCCAACGATTTTTTGAGGTCAGTAGATCTCAATAAAATTCACTCAGCATGTTCCTTGGCACACTGCCACCATTTGTGCAAGATTACAGGCTCGAGAGGTGCACAGATTGCTTGCAGCTCAATTTTCACTGTTTACCTTAAACCTCACACCTGGACTCCTACAATTGTTGCCCGCACTGTGGGTCGACGTCATCATCGGGAAAGTGACTGAAGCGCACCGGACCCATACCGTGACCTCTTCGAGATCTGTGCACAATGCCAACCTTTGCGACATTACCGCCAAAGGAAGGGCGCATGCAATGTTGCACCATGCAAGAGGCAGATTGAGTGATTTGACACCACTGCTGGGTTGTTGGATTTTGGTTTCGGGTTCGTGCTTTTTCGCTCATTAAAAATGATTTTCGCATTTGCTGACCATTTCTACTGTCAGGGGTGTGACAGGAGTGCCTCAGGAACATAGAATTGCCATTACGTTAACATGCTCAAACCATCACTGGAGTTGGCCTTTAAGGTACCAGACTTCCCGTAAGCTGACCACCTTCCCGGCTATCCACCCCTGGAAATGACTCTTTTCTTCCCTTAGTGCTGGAACATTTGTGGCAATGGAGGCGACGAGCAACATTTTACCGATACACTTGCAAGCCCAGAGATACCTAGGTGGTCAAATTAATCTGGAATCCCTCGCTATGACGTACCTGATAATCATACTACAGTCTCGGCACATAACACCCCACTATTTAATCTTCATGACATCTCTGTAGTATCGCACATAGCCGCTGAACTGTTGCACTGCCGTGTTTTGTACGGCACACTAACCACCAAACTTCCCATCACTCGTAGGCCGACCGCTTTCCCTGCTGCGAATCCTCCCACTTCCCGTACTCGAGGGACGTCTTCAACTTGTGCCTGCGGCGTGCCATTGAGAGCCTGCATCAGTCTCCCGGCTACTACTTCGTTCCTGGCATGGCGGGCCCGCGGTTCCTGCGCAACGGCACCGTTCGGGCCATTGTCCTCGAGTACGACAGCGTCTACTCCTACTCCCACTCGCACCACGACATGGACACCTTCTGGAACCGCGTCGAGGGCTGGATCGAGCGGGAAATGAAAACCGCGCCGCCGGGGCTCCGAAACGGCTGGTTCATCAGCGACCTGGAGTTCTACGACCTGCAGAGCAGTCTGGCAGAAGGCACGCTGGTCGCCATGGGTGTCGCGGTGGGCGTGTCATTTGTGGCCTTGCTTGTTACCACGCTGAACTTTCTTGTGAGTTTGTATGCCATCATCACCATTGCTTGCATCATCTGCACGACGGTGGGTGCGCTGGTGCTCATGGGTTGGCGGCTGAACGTGCTCGAGAGCATCACGGTGTCGGTGGCGATCGGCCTGGCTGTGGACTACACGATACACTATGGTGTGGCCTATCGCCTGTCTGCACAGGTAAGCATGTGTCTGTGCTCTGTATGCGTTATTTGATACTCAGTTAGGTTACTTAACAGCACAGCTGGCGGAAAGCCGAGGGATTTTCTACCGTTGGCCTATAGCTAGCCACAACTGGCTGCATGCTGTACGAGGCTTCATAAACCAAGCATATGTCATACCTGAGATGAATAGCTTTCCCAATATGGTGCATCTCTTGTAGTCTGAAACCCCTGGTTTTCATTAAAAATTATGAAGTAATTGTGACACGTGATCGATTAGATAGGCATTATGACTACTGAATAACAATGTTCATTTGAAAGCGACAAATACAGTAACTACTCTGCACGTGCTGCAGTCCTTCAGGCCACAGTATGCTGAACTAAATAAAGAAACAAACACCCAAAAACACAAACAAACAAATTATTGGACAACCACGTGAAGCAATGTAGAAATTTTTATAAAAACAATGTCAAAGTTTTGTTAGCAGAGAGAATAGTACCTTCAGTAGCTCTTCAAAGGGTCTGCCATGTTGGCAATACAGTAAAATCTCGTTACTACGAACATCAGATTAACGAAATTTTCAGATTAACGAATTTTTTTTTAAATCCCTGCCAAAGTGCCTATATTTCCTATGTAAAAAACTTTCAGTACTACGAATTTCAGAATACCGAATATTTCAGATTAACGTACGTAATTTAACCCCGATATCAACAAGATGCTTCGTCATTACGAAGTTCCGTGAATGTTTCGGTATGGAAATCACTGAAGCTTATACACCTATCATCATCTGCAGCAGATATGCGCCGGGAAACCCACTTCAGCGGATGCAGCCCCATCGGCGTCAACATCAACGCAAGCGTCGCCAACCGGTCAAACTGGTCAAACCAAATCAAACAACGTCGTAGGCTTAGTCCCGCTGTTACCACTGTTCTCACCACATTTCCAGTTGCTGTCGTTTGGAGCTGCAAAGTTGAGATCGTGTTGTGCGGTCGCTTTTCTGGCAATGAGTTCTGCTGGCCCCAGCGTTAAAAAGAAGCGACGCCAGTTTTCGCTCAAGGAAAAAGTGGGCATTCTGACGGAGCTGAATGCTGGAAAAAAGCAGGTGGACATATGCAGGGAGCGTGACATCGCGCCGTCAACAGCGGCAACGATACTGAAGGATCAGGAGAAGACCGTGAAATTACATCGAGAATCACAGCTGGCTCCCTCAAGAAAACGCTTGCCGTTGGGCAACTACTAAACCGTCGACGACGCCGTCCTCACATGGTTTAAGGATGCCAGAGAACACGGTGTACCCTTGTCAGGCCCTATTATTCAAGGAAAGGTGCGACAGTTCGCGGTTGCTTTGGGCACCTCCAGCTTCGACGCAAGTGCCGGATGGCTCTATCGGTTCCGGCAAAGGAATGGCATCGTGTGGCAAGTCGCGTGCGGGGAAGAAAAGGCGGCCGATGCCGAAAGTGCGATTGCCTGGCGGAACGAGCGCTTTCAGGAAATCGTCGAGTCGTTCAGTCCAGACAACGTTTTCCACGCCGACGAAACGGCATGCTTTATCAGCTGTTACCTGATAAGACAATGAACCTTAAAGGTGAAAAATGCAGGGGCAGAAAAAAATCACGTCTTCGCGTGTCAGTGCTCTTCTGCTGCAACGCCACAGGCACGGAAAAACTCAAGCCTCGTGTTATTGGAAAGTCCGCCAAGCCTCGCTGCTTGAAAAACGTTGGCTCGTTGCCTTGCGACTATCGGGCAAATAAGAAAGCGTGGATGACGCGGGAACTGTTCACGCAATGGCTGCTACAGTTCGACAACACAATGAAGAAGAAACAAAAGAAGGTTCTTCTAATCGTTGATAACTGCTCGGCACACATGGTGAACGTGCGTTTGAGCAATGTGCAGCTTGAATTTCTGCCCCCGAATTGTACGTCTTTGCTCCAACCTTTAGACCAGGGCATAATAAGATGTGTGAAGGCCGAATTTTGGAAGCGACTTGTGCAGCGCCTTCTCATTAACATACAACTGAAGCTGCCCACGGAGGTCAACATCCGTGAAGCCGCAGAAATGCTGACAGCGTCATGGCGGAACGTCAAGGCAAGCACCATTAGCAACTGCTGGCGAAAGGCAGGTCTCCTCGTGACTTCGCTTACGCCGCAAGACTGCGAGCCTATGCCACGAGACTGCGATGACGAAGCGGAGCTCGACCCAGAGCTTTGGAATGAGCTTACCGAGAAGCTCCAGGTAGACGCTGCGGTAACCTTCGAGGATTATGTAGACAGTGACTGCGCAGCGGCTACATCCGCAGAGCTCACCTGTGAAGAAATCGTGAGTCAAGTGCGTGAGCAAGATTGCTGTAGCAGTGATGAAGACGACGCTGGAGATGCAGAGTCTGGGACAACGGAAGAGACTAGTATTTCCAGCTTGGATGTTTTGGTGTTCCTTGGGAAGACCTGAACGTACCTCGGGTGCTGCAAGGATGTACCCGAAGACATCCTTAGGAAGGTTGCGGACATGGAGGCATGCATGCACCAGCGCCTGCTTTCTACTCGCCAAAAGAAGATAACCGACTTTTTTAAGCAGTAAATTGTCCCCCCCCCCCCCCCCCGGTGCCCAGTGTTTTCGTTCGTTGTTTACGCCCCAACACGTGCACCTCCTGCAAAGGTACGTTATTTTCGCTGTTGTGTTACATTACCGACATCATTTTTCACTACTACAAAATTTCAGAATAACGAATTAAATTCGGCGGTCCCGCGAGGTTCGTTGTAACGAGATTCTACTGTACCATATTGCACTGCTAAATCTCGGTGCATGTTAAGTGAGCTGTGGAGCATACCTTGCCATTCTTTATTCTTATTTGTAGTCTCAACTTGCACACAATTTCTTCATTGATTTGTAAAGGCTCTTGCGCGAAGCCTTGTGTGTCACAAATGCTTCCAAGATGTACACTAAGTCCAAATGTCACTTGCAATAGCAAGTGAAGTTGTTAGACAATTATTTTACACATGTAGACAACAGTTATTGCTCACAGATTCAGGCGGAACCTGGAACCTAAAAAGAGCCGCTTGCTTCCAGTACACCTGTTCATCATTTCATTTGGTGCCCATTTAGGTGTAACAGGAGCCATTTCCTTTCCACTGGGTTTCTAACTGGTACCACTTGGTCTGTAACTGCTACCAGTTGCCTCCCAGTTGGTTTTTAAGTGGAGCCAGCTGGCTTCCAGCTGGATCCTGTTGAGTCCAGTTAATCTCAGCTGAAGTCTGTTGGAGTGTGCAAACAGTTTCATCTGAGGGTTCTGCTGTGTCATGTAGGACTTTGGTAGCACAGACTTGTCAGTGCACAGTCGTATTTCTGATTGATGAGCATACAATGTCAGTGGCATGTGCCTTGTACAAGACCATAACATGCTATTGCAACTCTTTTAAGTTGGAATTTCATGTAAGGAGTTAACTTTATGATATCATAAGTGCTAATATATGGCAAAGGGAGCACTGTCATGAGCACATCACTATGATTAACTGCCAGACCTGTAGTCGTGGAGTAACCTGTGATTAGTTGCCATTTGGATGTTGTTGCCCTTTTATTCTTGAGTGTGACCATGCACACGTAGTTTTGCCATGCACTGTTTGACATTGTGAACAGCTCTGTCGCTATAAACGCTTAGCTGGTCTGTAAATGTATAGGCTTTTGTGAAATATCTTATGCGTAAGAAGTCTTACAGCAAGAACAGTACAGTCAAACCTTGCCATAACAGAGCCCATGTGAGGTGTACATAGATTCATTTTACTATAATGCATTATAAATTTGTATTCTTAACAGTGTCTTTACGGCATGAAAATTTCTTTACTTGTTATAAAGAAAGAAAACAAAATAATTCATCACAGTCAAACCTGGCTATAACAAACTTTGATATAACGAATTTCTCGATACTATGAAGTTTTTCAGTTCCCTGTCGCAACTCTATAGGAGGACGTATATTTGTAAGCTCTGTTCAGCAAAGTGGGCGTGAGTGGCAACGTGGGCCCTTGATATACGGAATTCCCCCCCTACCAATAACCTAGTCATTTCCCCCAAATATCGAATTTTAGCAGAGAAGCGGCCTGATACACTCCCGCAGCTACCGCACCGACGACTGAGCGCAAAGCAATGTCATCGCGAATGGTGCGCATGCGGCCTTGCGGCAACCTCGCTTCTGCAGAGTGCTGCCAGCGAAACGTGAGATTAGAGTGAGGTGGGAGAATGCTTGTCAGCGCAGGCCTCACTTCCTTCTCAGCTCTGCTGCAACACTTGAGTAGGCGACGCGGTCCCTGTTGCCGCAGCTGTGTCATTTCCTTCTATCCCCAAACCTCGTATCGTGCTCCCAGGGGGTTGCGTGTCACAAGCATTGCTTCTCACTGCTGCAGCTTTCCATGTTTAGCCAGCACACCGTTTGCGTTCACTTTTCTTTTTCTTTTTTTTTTTTTGTGCGGTCCACACGCGTGCAAGCTGACTCTCGTAGCCACGCCTTCAGTGACTTAGGTGTATCACTGCAAGGTTGGGTGCCTCAAAGGAGAAATGGCCCGCCTCTCACACAGGAGTTTGGCTTTCACTGTGTGCAAATAGAGCAGCCCTGTACTGCGCGCAGCTTTGTGGGAATATTTGTTAGATATTTTTTTGTGGGGGACTGTGCCGTCCTCCCTACTAAGGTATGTTGGATGAGGTGCTGGTGGAAAGTGTATGATACCATGGTGACGGCGGTGAATCTTCAGAGGCCGATTCTAATGATGCCTTCTGCATTTATGCCGTGAAATAAGTGTTTTCAGAGCTAGGGTATACCTCCAGTTGCCCCTTTGTTTCACTTGAATGTTTCTTTTCCGAATTTTCATACCGGAACTGTATATAACGAAAATTTTCTAGCATTTGTCAATTTTGATATATCCAGGCACTAGCTGTATCAGTATTTGTTATGCTGAAGCAAAGTTGTTCTTACAGCTACATCTTGTGACATGGAGTTTAACCACGGAATGCACAAAACCAACACGGCAGTGGCCTAGGGTAGTATAGTTAGGCGCCGCAGTACGCGGGTGTTAACTTCACCACAGGACACGGGTGTCAGCTTCACCGCCATACAGAAGTGTTAGGTTTCGCCGCAGTACACGAGTGTTGTGCGGCGAAGCGCACAATATGCGAAAATGGGCCACTTGTCATGAGACATAGCATATTTTCCCCCCTTAGTCACCAACTTACTATTCAGACTATTCATTTCGATAGTAAAAGATAAGTGCAAATCGAATTGAATATCAAACGCTATTTGAAAATTATTTGAACTTTCGAATATTCGCACACCCCTTCTTTTAAGCAAAGCATCACAAGTTGTTTCTACTATCTTTGCTCTTGTTTTGCAGAGCTTCAACAACTCACTAATCTAATGATGGTAAGAGTTTTCAAAAAGAGTTGAAACTCTCTACTGTGTCGGCTACCATTGGGAGGTGACATCAAGAGGCTGGAAATCGGCTTGTGCCATCAAAGGTTTGGTTTGAAGTAAGGGTGCTGAAGGTAGTGTAGTGCTTTTGATGAATCCAGGATTCATGCAGATGAAGAAAATGAACGTTGGCTGCTACCATGTGCTTGAGAAGACGAGTCAGGATGTCATGTTCTGTTGTGTTGCTCCTACAGTATAAAGCTGAGAAAACACACTTTAACTGCCAAGCTTATAAAAAAGTTTGAGCCGAACAACATTTGCCAACGTCTCTTCTCTTTAAGTGTTGCAAATCTGCTAGCCTTATTTTGCCGTCACCTTCCCTCCTTGTCTGCAGCAGGATCGCGAGACCTCGGTGATTCATTCACTGTCCCGCGTTGGCAGCCCTGTCACCATGGCAGCCCTGACAAGCTTCCTGGCCGGTGCGCTTATGTTCCCCTCGTTCGTGCTTGCCTACCTCCAAGTGGGCACCTTCCTCATGCTCATCACAGTCGTCTCGTGGGTGTACGCCACGTTCTTCTTCCACTCGCTGCTCAGTGTCGCAGGACCACAACGCGGTCAGCTACAGCTGGACTACCCGAGCCTGCACTGCTGTGAGAGTGCGTCTCCAGCGCCCGTCGACAAGACCGTGTACGCCCTCTCCGAGTCCACCCTGTCCACATCGAGCGCGAGCTGCCCCGCGGCCATAGTGCACAGCGAGAGTCACGAGCTCGAGCCGCTAACCCTCGCCGCCGCGCTCAACGGCGGCAGTGCGGTTAACCGCAACGGAAACAAGAAGAAGCAGAAGAAGAAGGCGAGGCAGCGCTCGGGGAGCCTGTCGGCCACGGCCGCGCGGACTCATGGTGCCCGCCGGAAAGTGAGCCTCCCCGTGGTGAGCGTGACGTTTCACGGTGACCCGAGCCCTCGCCACGTGTCGGGCGCCACCAGTTCGTCGACCATCGTGTGCGGGGCGGATGAGGACGTTCACGACGACCCCATCGCGTGAGGCGGACGTACCTTGCCGTGGAAGCCTCGGCAGAAAATGCGGGAATCGTTCGCGCATTTCCTGTGTTACACTTCAAGTCCTGGGCATTGGCATTGAGGTTTGTAACATGCCAAAACAGCGACCCACAAAGGCAAGTGTGCCAAAGGGCTCATGTAACCCTAAGGAGCCTATTACTGTTTGAGATCTCTGGTGGTGCGCCACGTGCCAGATGATCGTGAATGTGAGATTGTTTACCCAGGTAACACAACATATTGACCAACAAAAGGGAGGTGTGCCAAAAATATTGCATAACCCTAAGGGTCCTGTTACTGTTTTAAATCTGTGGTGATGTACTACGTTCCAGGTGATTGCGAACGTGAGATTGTTTGCCCGAGTAACACAGCATAGTGTAGAGCATCTGTGAAATCGTTTGTGTGAACGAATCCAACTGCAGGCATAATATTTGTGCAAGATGGCAGACACAGAATGCGAGAGAGTGATTCTTCTAATGACAAGAACGTTGAAGCTTGAAAGAAAGAGGCCGCACTTACAGCCAGTCAAGGAGAACCGTGCTGACTACTAGGGCCATGAAAACACTGTTTAACACTGTTAATGCTAAGGTCAGCCCTGTTTTCTCCACTGTGGTCGGAAGTTGAAAGCTGTTTGTTGCAAAATGCCGAGTGTGCATTTGAGATTGCATGGTAACGCTTGCCCACTCATCACAGACAAAAAGGTCTTAGAGCAAAGTGTCGACGAAAACATCCCACAACAGTTCGGACTCTTGTTGCTAGCTCACTTGCTTTGTTCCCCGAGTTCAGCAGCGGCAACAAAGGCGCTCAAAGTGTGACCACTTGATGTGTACATAACCTTCCCTGTTCCCAAAGCAGCATGCAGCACAATTACAAGGAAACTTTTTGGTGTCTTGCCTTACCGATGATTAAATATTGTGTCTGCGCATTTATTTTTTATTTTGCATGAATGTGTATAAGTGTGAACCAGTGATGACTCATTGCATTATGTGAAGCAGCACCAGCTGTGTGTGGTTATTGAGCTGAGTGAATGAGAGCACTGCTGGCGTGTTGAAATAAGAAAGGTAACACGTGCTTACTTTCAGCCAATCACATTGCAAATGAACAGAAAAAGGAAAAGAAATGCTTTGAGCAGCAAGCATCTTTTTAGTACGGAGCAGGTGTGTTCATGCTATGGCCACCCATTTCAACTGAAAGCTTGCTAATTGCTATGAGTCGCGTGCTGCTGACATGAAGCTTTGCAGACACACTAAATGCTAAACGAGGCATGAATGTTTACGATACACGGACTTTGGACGTGCAAGGTTGTGTCAGACATCCACTAGCTACGGGTATACTGTATTTTTGTCATTAAGTTTTGTCATTAAAATTCATTCATAGCACATTTGTGAAATGTCACAGTTAGTAACACTGAAGTGCTAGTATATACACTCTTGTAGTGAACCTAACTACAGTTAACATATGACCTTGCATTGAAATGTAACTGCACGCCCGTGTCTGCGCTGCACTGTTCTCAATGCCAGTAAGTTTTCTTTTACTTTGTGGCATAATGGTTCACTCTACTTACAAATTGCCAACAAAGCCTGCAGTGAAGCGAATGTTTGCCAGTCTTACGAGAAGTTTTGCAGCTTTTTGAAGCAGGACAATTTGCTTAGCCTTTATGTCTTGCAATATGGGCTCGTAAGATAGTTTACTGGTGGTTTCAGCCATTTAAATTGAACCTTAGCTCATCATTTCGAAAGCAGATAGTGCTGCGTGACGTCTACAGATACGTGTAGTACGGTTGTCATGTGAGGGTGTTTGGCAGATAGTTCCACGGCTGTAAGATTTCATTTGAAAATGTGCAGTGGGTTGTTGAATCTAAACACTGTAGTAGCTGAAGACGGCAATGTAGTAGTATTCTTTCATTGATCAACACTCATGGCTTGTAACTTGTGTCTAGCTACAGTCATTCATTTCCCTGTCACGCTTGTCACACGTGTGGATGATGTATGGATGCATGTTGATTTTATTTGTTGAATTACGATGGGCACTGACGTTGCTCGCTCATGTTTTGATCTTGTGACACAGTGTTCCGTCTTGCCATCACACCTACCGTCACAAGTGACACGGTATAATGCACGTGACGGAGCTTCGCATTTTTTGTGCTGCTGCTATGAACGCCAAGTTTTTGTGACTTCCTTGCAAGACATGTCACATGTGTGCTTCTTATGTCTACCCATCTGCTGGGTTGTCACATTCCCGCGCAAAAGGCAACTGATACACTGTGTCGAGCAGCGTGCGTCTTCTTTTTTCGTGCTTGCCACTCGAAAGTGAACAACAGCAGCACCTGACGGTCACAACTTGAATGGCAAGAACTGCACACACCATGCCTTCGTCACGCTTGCTGTCACACAAAACTCAACGGAATGCATGTGACGAAGCCTCATATTTTTGTGCTGCTGTTACAAAATACTGTGAAAGCTTTTGCGGCCTCTTTGCAAGACATGTCACATGTGTGCTTCCGATGTCTACTTCTCTGCTGGGTCGTCACGTCACGTCACCTTGCATCACATCCTTGCGCAACAGGCAGCTGAGGCACTGTGTCGACCGGCGTGCATATTCTTTTTCCTGTGTGTGTCACTCCAAAGTGAACAGCAGCACCTGAAAGTCACAACTTGTGCGGCAAAACCTGTGCATACCTCCTCAAAGGTCGTCACGTATGCGTCTGTCACACCTTGTATAATGCACCGAGTCTGTAGCGCCGCTGGGCAGTAGTTTGTTTCTGTAAATACAAATCCTACAGTGACTTAGAGTTGGCTTGGGGACAAAATTATTCGGCTATGCTGTGTAGGCTACGTGGGGGAGGAAGTACTGTGCATGTATACGTCTAGGGAAACAGTTCAGACAGCCTTGATATCTCTTGCAGTTTTAGTTTAGCTTGTGCAGATGCTGGGCTTCCTCTAGAGGACTTGCATCGCAGCCGTGACAGAAATTGTCAGGCGAGCTGTAATCTCAAGATCAATAACCCCTGTTTCCGTTTTGCCAACCCTGGTAGGTGTGATTTACACCGGTGGGAATGTGCGTCTAGGGTGCAGACAAAGAAGACCGGACACACACAGCACGACTTTCAACTTACAGTTGGTGTGGTTTGTAGTGACCACTGCACACCGCACACATAACGTGCTAGCGGTATGTGCAGATTTCCAGGTAGCATTTCTCTCGCTACAGTTTAACCTCGTTATAACGAATTATTGGTTATAACTAATTACGTAAAATGTAGTGCTGTCACCAGAACTGTGTTACCCATATGAATGATTAGTAGATATAGCAATGAAACTTCTATGCCACATTTCATTTGTTATAAACAACATTTGACTAGTGGAATGTGGTAAAGTTGCACTATCTTTTGGGAATCCCTAAAAATGTGCGTGCTGTTGATCTTGCAACGTATAGTAAGATGCCATAAATAGTTACTGGAGCCCACCATAAAACATTTTCATGTTAAAAGCTTGCTCAAACATTATTGAATTTGAAATTATGGGTGAATTGTTGCTTTCGTGTTGTTGTAGAGGAAAGCTTAAATTTAAAGGTGTGTCTGGTGGCACTATCATGCACGAGCCCCAATTCTGTAGCCTCGGTTGCATAGCCATAGAATGTTGTCCCCAAGTATATATATATATATTTGGTATGTGAGCATAATTGTAGAGAGAGCTGTACAGTAATGATGTCATGGGTAATGTTTAGTGACAAAAGGAAAAAGAAAGTCTGAAATATTTGCAGAATCTGGAGATGGGGCCTGTTATATCTATTTCACAGCTCCATGTTATCAGTGTCGTTTCTGTATCACAGTTTGGATTAAGTTACTCATAGTCAAATACATGCCTGTGTACAGGTGAGCCATCAGGTCAGATAAAGCCTTATAAAGTGTGTTCTCCAAGAGCCATCTGATATCTGGCATTTGTCGACTGAAACCACAGGTACTTTAAAAGAAACAAAAAAGAACACGCATTAAATGCTTCTTCAGGATATACGTTCTATTGCATGTAAAACTCATTCGTTATTTTCACTCATGATTTTATTTGTTTGTTATGAAGCTCTGTTTATTTTATGGTTGTGCACTATCATCTCTACAGCTGCTGTCATGACATGCGCATTACCATTGGAATTAAAGCAGATACTCTTCCTAAACGGATGCACAATATGAAATGATCAAAATTAGTTGTCAAAATTTTTTTTTTTTGAGAAGGATGTGGAGTTAAGGACTGGAATTTGACATGCCAGATTACTTTTCAACATTTCGTAAAAGTTCAAGTTGCAAGAATGCGCTATATAGAGGAGATACATTGTTTTTCGCTTCACAAAGAAAATAAAGTTTGTTTCTGTAAAACATTGTCAGTAGGCAGTGTGAAAGCTGGGAACTGTGGGTCGGTCAATGTATTTTGCGTAAAAATGTCTCAAGGTTAATGGGACGCACTGCTCTACATGATGCTCATGTAAGTTTCACTGAGTTAGCTGTTAGCAGTTGTAGAACATCAGTGCGACAGCCCTGCAAAAAAAGTGCTTTTGTAAATCGCTTGCTGATGCACATAAATCTAGGCCATCACTACCTTGATGAGTGAATTACATCGTTTTCGTTACAGTTTAGTTTCTCGCAGTGCAAACTTCATTATAACAAAGTGCACCTGTCACGAAAACATCTTTGTTATATCCAGTAATTCATTATGAACCTACATTCGCAACTGTTTTGATAGCAGCACTATTTTTCGTTTACTTTGTTATAAGCGACAATTCGCTATATCCTTATTTGCCATGTACTGTCGAATGCAGATACAACAAACTTTTGGTTAATGAATAGTGTTGCCAATAAACCAGTGTTACAAATATAGTTTTGTAAAAAAATTATTGGATTTAATGAAGATATTACAGTGACAGGTGAATGTGGTATGACAGAGTTTGACTTATTGAAGTCTCCTGTACTAGCTGTTCACCAGGTGTAGGTAAAAGAAAAGATTAAAGTTTACCAAATGATGATATACAGAGTTCATTGCCAGATTCCAGCAGGGCTGAATCTATGTTTTCATGTCTATGCATACCTTTTGGGTATTGCAAAAGTCAGCCATGTGCGTAGTCATGTTAACCGTCATCATCACATTTACACGACCTACGAGATAAAGTCATTAACAAAACTTGAAAAAAACCTTTCTTTGATTCCTCTGAGTAACAGATCTGTTTGTCTGTCCCCAGTAAAGTATACAGAAGAACCTCGTTATAACGAAGTAGAAGGGGGAGCGGTAATTGCTTCGTTATAACCATTAGTTCGTTATAACCAATATCAATTTCATCTATAGGGATTTCAAGGGGAATTGCGATGGCTTCGTTATATCCGGTAGTTCGTTATATCCGGATTCGTTATAACGAGGTTCTACTGTATTACACTGATTTTGTTCACACCTGTACAAACACGTGGAACGAAACAGAAGAATTGCTGGAGCTGCTATTTCTAGTGTAGTACACGGGATACATTACGTACAGCACATCTCTGTGCAGGACAATGCAGCATGTGCCAAGACCTACAACGGTGATAGACGTAGCTCTCATTTTGTTATCGCGGCAGACTGTGCGTACATATTTTTGGGTGCTGTACTTTGCGATTGCCCACAGTGCACTGTGAGAAATGGTGCCAACACATGCAGTTGTGTATATTGCTCCATTGTCTGTTGCGAAGCCAATACCGTGAGTCATGCTGTATCATTACTGCTGTGCGATGCTGTACAGGTTTGGTCTGTCGTCGATGTGGAGCCTCTGTGCTCAGGCCTGTAAGTCTAGCTTTATCGGTTAGCAACAATGCTTCTAACACATACTGTGGTTTTCTTTTCAGCACACAAGTTTGATTTCAGGATGAACAAAAGTAAGTTTTGGTGGTGTAGTCTGTTGAAATACACTTAGAGCTAGCTGTATGATAGGACAAAGCTTAGCTACTCCTAGGAAGGTTTCTTTTGTTATGCAGGCGAAAGTGGTTGGACTTGTGCCAAGTTAGTGAAATGTGTATTACATTGTGCTGTCTTTTTTTTGTGGGTGTGTTAATAGTTTGTGTAAGATGCACTGATGTGCCACATTGTTTAAACAGCTACCAGCAGTCGCAGGGCAAGAAACCATTCGGAGGAAAAAACTGAAAAACTCTGGAAACATGGATCCTCATTATCGGGGACCGTCTAACACTAAAACAGCTTCATTATATTTGATAATTCATTATGAATGTTTATCGGAGGTGTTGCTATATGGCACTAATATTTGTTGTCTACTTCTTTATAACCAATAATTCATTATATTCGTATTCACTATATCGGCGCTCGGCTACATAAGCATGGTATCTAAGAAACAATGTGTGTCGGTTTTGGTCGGTATGACAGCTGTGCTCCATGCTGGCTGAAAATACGTGGCTACCAAGCGCTAATTTTTATTTTTACCTGCTCTGCCAGTGCAGTCCCAATTGTCATGGCATTTCTTCCACTGAAAGGTTTCTTGCTGTGTGTTCTCGCAGTCTCTGCAAGTGTGATGTGCACTGCATTCACACATGTAAAAAAAAACACAAGTCAAACAGTGCCCGCACTTCACTATGCTCACCGTGGTATGTGATCACCTGCTCACCACTTTACGTGCATGCCTAATGTATGTAAAGCACGTATTACGTTAAACGTGCACGTCCACGCACGTCTAGTGTACCTAAAACTGTACAGCCATGTTCCCTCTCGAGAAAGACTTCCGTAGCAAGCGTAGCACTAGAGCAAGAGGGCTTAGTGAGAGCTAGATTGCGTATTCGCAACATGTGATGGTGACGGCATTGTGAACGTCTACTTTCTTGCGCCAGTGATGAGGGCGTTGCAACTGTTACATTGTTCTGTTTTGTTTGTTTCTCATCAAAAAAGAAGCGCTGTTGCCATCAATCATCTTAATTGAGATTGCTTCCCCTGATGTTTTGTGCACACTAAGATGACACGTTATGACATGTTATACGAGTATGTTGCTTGTTTGTAGCGATGCGCTCAGCTATTTGTTGTCTGCGAATGGCACTATGATGTGTTTCAAATGTTACTCGCACCTGATGTGAGAAAAACGTAATGCTGAATTTCAACCATTGTGTTTTGTGTTGCTGTGATGTCATCTCGGCCTCTCATGTTGTTTGAAATGATGAGCGTTGTTTGTTACACCTATAAACTAGGACCCTGAAGCCTTCTGAAGTCATGCTTTCCAAAGCAGACGTGGGTTATACATTTGGTCACAGCAATTGTATGGTTCTCTCTGTGGCAGTATTAAGTTGCGCTAACAAATTATGCTTCTACAATAATGATGTGGCCACTATTACCGCAGTCAAAGGCTTGCCTTTGTTTTGCAGTAGTTCTTGTGGCCTATGCAGTGGGCGACCTGTTGGATTGGAAGTGCGAAGCTTCAACACAAACTTCGATACAAGAGAGAGATTAATTGACAGATGGAATTAAACAAATGGATAGGAATGAACAGTGCTGAAACCAATGTTTTTGATAAAAAGACATCACTGCAAGCCAAGTGCTGCCCTGAAATACAATTTTCTTTGTTGAAGTGTTGGCTTCAGCAATGCCGACAGCTCTACCACTGCTATCACAAACAGACAGAGAATGAATGCACAGGTCATCCTGTAAGCTTGTGCGGCTAACTCTCTGTTCTTTACCCCAAGACTAATGAGCTTGGCATGAAGCTCTGTTACCAACATTGAAATTTGTCATATTTCTGGTGCACGTGCTCTTGATGTCAGCTATTGCATTTGGTTGCAAATTTGCCTGATCCATTCTTATTGTTTGGACAAGGGTTTATCGTTTAAACCACTTGTGTGTGTGTCAAGACATGAGCAAAGCAATTTATTTTGGTGCTACTGTGTGGAAAGGCTATTAAAAAAAAAAAGGATGCTGCTTGTCATCAAAGATTATTTTTGCCAACTCTCAGAGGGGCAAGTGGAACGTGGAAAAAATACCGATCAATTTGCCTTGAACAAAAACAAAAAAAAAGCCTGCCGATATATATTGTACATACCACTGCCTTCTCAGAGAGTTTGTGTCTTTTGAAAAGAAAAAAAAATGAATAAAGACACGTTGTACATACCAGAGAGGTCCATGTAGTCCTTTACTGTGCATTGGTTTTTGATACAAAGGCATTAAGTAAAACCTCGTTATAACAAAGTTGAAGGGGGAGCGTTAATTACTTTGTTATAACCATTAGTTCGTTATAACCAATATCAATTTCATCTATAGGAATTTCAAGGGGAATTGCGATTACTTCGTTATATCCGATAGTTCGTTATATCCGGATTCGTTATAACGAGGTTCTACTGTATGTGCTTTATCGAACGAAAAACCTGGTGCACTTCATGGGGGAGCACACCAAAGTCTTGTGACGAAGTGATACCATCATTTGATAATCAGAATAATTTAATCAATAGCTAAATATTCAGTGCAAAGCGTATTTGAATATTAATGTCTGAGTGCAAACCGAACACTTATTGCACAACCAGTGTACTCCCATATGTCATCACTAGATAAAGAACAGCTTAAGTCTTAAGATAAACAGCTAAGAGAACAGATAAGAGAACAGCTTAAGATAAAGAACAGTCCAGCAGAGAAGTGTGTATATGCATGAGCTTTGTCTCCGTACACAGGTGTTAGCTTCTCTGCGGTACACAAGTGTTCGCTTAGCTGCAGCACGCGAGTACTAGCTCCTCGGCAGCACACAAATGTTAGCGTCACTGCGGTGCGCGAGTGTTATGCAGTGAAGTGTACTACATGCAAGAATGGGCCACTTGTCACGAGACATAGCAAATTTTGATTTTTAATTACAGGCTTTTAGTAGTAAAAGTTGAGCGCAAATCAAATAGCAAACGCTATTAGAAAACTATTCGAATATTTGCACACCAATAAATAATACGGACATTGTTGTGGTAGTCGCACCCCTGTCAAGCTGTGCTTTCACGTTCAAATTGCGTGAGGGGACTCAAGTTTCATTGTAAATTTTTTTGTGCGAATGTAGAAGGCATGTCTGTCAATTCGAGGAGATAATGTGCTAAGCCAGTGACACACACAAGTGCTAGGAAAGAAGGCAGGTACGAAAGCGTCGCACAAGCATAGAGTAAACTCCTCTTTCCTTCCCTGCAAGATGAGCTGTGCTCCCTCCCAACTAAGGCTGGAGAAAATAGTGTCCCTTCCCCACCTGAACCGCATATCTCTCTCTCTCTCCCTCGTGTGAGCTAACAACAGCAACACGGTCACGCTGGGCTGACATGGAGTATAGGCATGCACATCAGGCCAACCCATGTGTGTAAACTTAGATGCCAAATTAGAGGTGTTTGTAATGCTTCAAACTACATTGCTGAGCACAGTACTGTTGTGGGTGTGCCTCCCAACTTGACGGAGGCAGGGGTGAGTGAGACAATGTCACAACGTCTTGCAACATCCACAGAATGAATGGCGAACATTGTGGTAAGCTGTGAGTAGAGGATGACATAGTTATAAGCTGCCACGTTTGAGATCAATGATGGCAAACAAAAACAAATGGAAGAAAAGAAAATGAAGTGCAAATAGTGCATTACATAATGGCTCAAAATATTAAATGTTGCACATTTCCTTACAGCGGCTATTTTTCTTAATGGCACCTTATGCTTTATAAGAATGAACGCACAAGACGTGCAGGAAAAATTAACCCTCGAGGAAACTGCTGCACTAACAATCAAAAATGTTTTAAAATTTTTTCAGGTGCGGTGTGCAATGAGAGGCAGCACCTTTTGTGCTTACGCATTGCCCGTGCTCACCAAGTAAATCATCAGTGTACATTTTTTTCACTGTGCACCCAAAGTGAAATAATGCTCACCAAGCCGGCAAGAAGGCTTTGCAGTGGACTTATCCATCTTGCTGTTCGTAATGTTGTGGTTAATTGCAGGAGAATTGTTAGTGCTTGTCGCTAATTTAGCAAACAGCAACAACTGAATGCTGGTGTTTAGTCTTTTGGGGGCTATTAAAAAGAGACAGAAGTCAGGTTTAGTTGAGTGTATGTACAACGAAGAACTGTTGTTTGTAATATCATTTTAAATAAGTGACATAGTTCATAAAGTGACATATGATGTGACCGAGCAAAGGAGAGGTGGCCCCCGGCTCCGGTGACGAGGGACACTTGCGAAGCTTTACGAAGGAGGAGAAGCGTTTAATTACATATTTACAGAGATGTAAGAAACTAGGCGTAGAGTCTCGCCTCTACATCACAGGGCCCAGACATGCTACCACCTGCGGGCCAGAAGAAGTCGGAAAACAAGCCCCACGCGCTCCCAACACCCTCGTTTTATAGCCGTGGCGGGAATGCGCTTCTTGTCCAGTGTTCGTCGCTGGACGCAGACTGCGTCTAGTAGCAACGCTGATGTGCGTTCCAAGCAGCGCACTAGGAGAGTGTTCGCGTTCGTGTGGAACACGGACCGCGCATGGCCGGCACACGCCGCTGTGCGTCCCTTGCCGGTTATAGCACATAACACAGTGAACAGTTAGAGCACAAGTCATGACAGGTTACACAACTTATGTTAAATCACTTTTGTCAATGCCTTTAAAGACAATGTTCACTAAAGGTAGCATACAGTGAGGTGCATACAGCATACATTATTGAGGCTGTAATTTACGGTACAGAGAATATTGCAAAGCTAAGCAGCTATGCACCTAACTTGCCACAGCGTCAAGGCCAATTTCATTTGCTCAATGAAAGCTGTATGGTGCTGTCTAGGGAATGTTTTATCAAGAAAGCTTTCGCATTCAGTTCTTAATTGGAGGAGTTGGCAAAACTCTAAATGTCATGTTGCGACACATTCAGGGGCAAGGGTATTCATCAACACCCCTGTCACACGAGGCAACTTCTCACATAGTGCACTTATGTTCTCGCACTGCTACACGAGAAAGAGAAGCGTGCTTTGGAAATGATGGCATTCCCCTAGCGGACGTGGCCACAAACTGCCCAAGGGTGAGAATAGCGAGGTTTTTTGTTGAAATATGATTTGTTTCAATACATAGCAATATTTATAATAACGAAAACAATGTTTTAAAAATACTACGGGCACCGCATTATGCATTAGTGTATTTGTTTGCAAGCCACTGCCACCGAGGCTACGCACTCCGCCGCTGCAAAGCGAGTTCGGTGAACGCACTCGCCTGCAAGTGCACTTTGCAGCAAGTGTCACTAAACGTTCCCGTGTGACAGCGTCCGAATGACACTAGCGGCGAAGTGCACTATCTCAAAGTGCACTTAAGTTGTCTCGTGTGACAGGGGTATAAGTCACTCTTTCACTTCACTTTGGGTAGGGTCTAAGCAGCGCACAGTGCTCACAGAATGAAACGCATCAATGCGAGGCCAATTAATGCACGCACTTTTGGTTCCAGCCTTCAGTGTGACATTAATTTGTACATTTACATTACGGCAAATGCCACCTGTAGTGGCCCGATTCATAATGACATATGTTTACTATGAGAAGCTGTGCAAACGAATTTCACAAATCTGAAAGTTTTGATGCCGCATTTCATTCTGTGAGTAGCACCTTCCTTTCATTCTCCCATGTTCTAGAAGAGGATGACTGCATCATGATCACGTAACGACACATCCTTCTTTTATATAATCCTGCTGCGCATTGCTTCATGGTGTATGTAGAGTGGTTACATTGCATGCTCTGCAATAGCTGGTGAACAAAACTCACAAGCCGTGATCAGTGAAATTTTAAGTGGCGCTTGCTGCATAAGGCATTCTTGCGCGCAACTTTCACTTAAAGCCAAAATGCCTCATACGGAATGGTGTACAAGTGAGATTTTGTGTGAAGCTTCAGCTGCTTTCGTGTCACAATGGTTTTCATAGATTGCAAACATGATAGTTGTCAAGGTGATTACACAGCGATAGTAGCGCGTGACAAGTCATGTGCCGCTGTTTTTCATTTGCTAAGAGCTTAGCTGGCGAGAGGCCCCTTTGAATGAAAAGTGATTGCAGGAACTTGCACAACAGAAACATGACGAAAACTAACATTTATTTGTCTACTATCACTGAAAGTCCTAACACGGGTGTTAAGCATTTGCTTCTGATGCTTCTTGGGCGTCCTCGACAGACAACTGCCTGAGCTGCTCAGTTGCAGTACGGAATTCCGATTTGAATTCACCAAGTTCCTCACTGGGGAACTCGGCAAGGTTCTGCTCCGTTGGCCTGTTCGTGAAGGGTGTCCAGAAACCTGCACAAATACATGTATGAAAAAACAAAACCATTACGATGAGAACAGCCATTGCCGAATCCGTACAGCAGTGATCTGGTCAGAGTGTTTCTGTCTCCTAAAAAGCGCAACATCAAGATTTCCGGCTGCTGCCACAAACTGGCATCTTGCATGAGCTACATCCTTGTCTTACCACTGGACCGTGATAAAGCGCAGCTTTGCAGTTTATGATGTCAGGCGGTTGAGCATGTGTCACTGGGGGACCAGTGACATAGCTGGCCGCTTCGCAGTACACTACCAGTGCTCTCAGAACCTTGCAAGTGTCATTACTGCCACAAATATCAATGACAGGTGCACCGTGCAATTCTCTTTTAGAGAAAAAACTGCAGCTACTTTAGCAGTGTGCAACGTAAGCATTAAAATTGCAACATTTTTTCTTTTCTTGAAGATAAGGCTTCAGCACTGCAAGAACCGTACCAGAGTCTTCTTAACCACGGCCCCGATACGTGTGCAACACACCACGGAAAAGCCTGACTGATCTGAAGTCATTTGGGGAAGTTTACTGCAAGAACACTGTGTGAGTGAAATGCTTGGCTGCGACAGCAACCACGAGCTCCGCTACTGCGCACCCTGCGATTCGAGAAAACACGCAAATGGCAATAAAGTGAATGGGTACCTCTCGCGAAGTCACAAGACCAGTCCTCACTCATCAATTCTGCAGACAAATTCAGTTATATAGTATGCACTCGCTCAGTGCAGCTAATGTGCAGATGCAGAGGGCTTTTACACATTGCATCCATCAGTTAAAATCAATTCTGGAACCAGGACACTGAGTGGGTTGGGGCCGCGACCCAGCCTACTCGCCACCCTGGCCACAGTACAAAGCGCGAGTGGCGGAAGAGTTGCCGCAATACGGACCTTGTATAGTAGGGTAGGAGGTTCGGTGATACTTGTTGATGCGTGCGATGGGCTCCCCGGAACGGGTGCGGAAGTGGTCGACCCATTTGACCAGCTCGCTGGCCGTGATTTCGTTGACGCGCATCATGTCCCGCTGGCCGTTCAGGTACTCGGCCACGATGTACGGATCGCGGTGACGCCGGGGCTTCAGGTACACCACGACGCCCGGGTTGTCGCGCGCGAAGTTGACCAGCTCGCGCTCGATGTATTCGCGCATGAAGCGGCTGCTGCCGTGCGTCTTGCAGAAGGTCAGCGTGAGCCTCTGCAGCTGGCACACGTAACGGCCGATGCCGTTGTACAGCGGCGCCTTTACAAAGGTTATCGTCTTGTGAGCCATATCGCAGACCGCACTCTTGGAACAGGAATTCTCGGTACTCACTACCAGTCAAGATACGACGCGGCAAACCACATCGATCCCACGCGTGCGTGCTTCGCCGCTAGGAAGCCGCCATTTTGAAAGCGGTTGGATCAGCTTCGGATCGCTGTCTACGGTAGAAAACGAATCCGAAATCTGATTTTGTTGTTTCGGTATGCTAAATGTAGCGGGTACTCGGACTCAGAAGCCACGTACGCGAATCCAGGGGCCGAGCCAAGGCCTCGAGACCGGAACGGCTGGATTCGCGCGTTCGCGCCAGAGTCGAAAAAGGGCGCTCGTTGCGTCTGCGGGCGTTACCGTGTTGGCGTGTGCTGTGCTTCAAGCTGTGCGAAAGCGTTTTCTTTTCTCCGCGGTGCTTCGCCATGCCCGGGCATCTGGTCAGTGTGCGGACGTTACTTCGACATCGACGCTGGAGTTGATGCGCGCCGAGGGGCCAAGATTTTTCACCCGATCGGCATCAGGCCGCCGCAGTGCAACGGCGGCGGAGCACGACCGCGGCGTCGGCCGGCGTCGCCGGCGCCAAAACCGCGTCGTTTCCGGGAAAACGTGCCGACCGACTCCAACGAGACCACAGGTAAACTTTGGTAACTCGCTCTCTCTCTTTCCCCCCTTAATTTGCAAGCGCGAGCACGTTCCGACTGTAGCGTCTCTTGGGCAACCCCCGTCGCGGCAGACTGCGACACGACCAGCCAGCCTGTATCACCCGCGCGGCCTGCGAAACCGCTACATTAACCGCGCTGGACTGCGCGTGCTTCTTTCCCTGCTTCTTCTTTTTCTTTTGCTGCTGCTTTAACTGGTTCCGTTCGGGCGTTTTTTTTTTTTTTTTTCCTTTTGCTTCCGACGTGCTGCAAAGCATGCTGTAGCGCGGGCTCATCCAGCGCGCGCTTGGCTGAGCGAACGCGGCAACCATCTAGCAACGCGGCATTCCCTAGGCTGCGATCGTCAGCGTCGGGGACTGCACGTCGGAATCGGCCGGCACCCACAGGCCGATGTGAGCTTTCTACCACCGCAAGAGTGAGCAGATTCATTCCACGGTACGCCACTTGCTGATCATCCTTTTTTTGGGGGGATGTTCCTTCTCGACTGCTGGGTGCAGACGCGTTGATTTGGCGCGCCCATCTGGTTGGTGATCGAATCGGTGCGCGCTAAGGCTGGACATTTTTATCTTTTCCGCGAATCTACCTGATCATCCCAGCGGCGTTTCGTTTTTCGCAGATTAGGATAGCGTAGGTACGACCGCGGATTCACTCTGAATTGTGCCGGCAAGGCGAGGGACTTAGCATTTATTTCCCCTTTTTTCGCTTTGTGATTTGGAGGTGACTGTACTAGATTCCCCCCATCTACGTCGGATGTGCTGACATTTCAGATCGCTGCCTAACTATATTCTGGTTAACGGCGACTCCGTTCCCCCAGTGTGGGACGGCCCCCTCCAGATCGTCGTGGAACTTGTTCTGGCGTGTTGGTCCCGGGAAAACGCCCGAAAAAAAAAAATTTTTTTTCCGGCTCCGTGATGGTTCCCGGTAGCTCGTGCGGTTCTCGTGCGCACGATGAAGCTACATCAGTCGTCTTTTCGCGCGTGGATTGCGTCTTTATCTTTTGCTGACATCAGCGTTCTTTCCTTTTTCATTTTTGTACATTTGTCAGAAAAGGTCTTCTCGAAATTTTCTCGACCCAGCAGTTATCAGAAATGAGTCGCATATGCCCGCTTCTCATTAATTAGAGCAGCGTTTCAGATTACTCTAGGAATTGTACGAAGTGCACGCCTTGATGAAATGAATTAAACGTGGCTCTGTGAGAGAGTAATGTATTTTTCATCATGCTACAGGAGTTGCGATAACTGTTCCTGATTGATTTCCCTCTCCGAAGGCGCTTATCAGAAAAGCCGCTCAGTGATACGATTCATTACGTGACGTAATCGGACTTTGCAAATGACTTTCGATATCGCGTATGGTACCACTGCAAACATTGCCAACTCCCTCCACACCCATTTGATCAGCATGTGTGCACTTAATTGTTCGATCTTACTATTTATTGATACCGCTCATCTACCAGATAAGATAAAACGCTCATTTTGGTATCGTTGGGGTGTTTTTAGTGTGTTTTCTTTCTACTTTTTTTCTATTTTGCTAGACGTTGACTTTGATATGCAGTAGGGCGAACAAGATTATCTTCTCGACTATTATCCAAACTGAGCCTGTGTGCTGTTGTGACTGCACTTTAGTAGAGCCTCACAGTACTGATACATCGGATTTCTTGCGGTGATCCGGTGTCCTCTACGCAACTGACTAGACTGTGAAAGTGTACAGCCGACAGCTGTTGTGCCTGCCACTATACCACCCCCCCCCCCCCCCCCCCTGCTTATTCTTTATTTTTATATTAACGCTGGTTTTATTTTCCATTTCGTTTCAATTAGAACAGCTGCCATTCGACCTTACATTATTACGACGTGCCCATATGGCGTTCCCTATGGGAACATTAAAAGCAAAAATAGAAAAGTGGCGCGTAATGTGGACCAATAAGTGTTGTATTATCTTCGTCGCTGTGCGAGAAACCATGTACTGTTTGCAGTACCTCAGACTCTTATCTGAAACAATGCCGACTCCGCGGGAGTCATGAGGCCGCAGTGATAACGTTGTCGACGTCACCGTATCCACCAGCTTTCGATTACTCTGCTTCAGCGCGATTGAAGCGTGCAGAAATGCCCCTGCGCCTACCTCCTTTGCACTAAGCTCTAACAAAGTGTTTTGAGTGCTCGACGCAGAGATCTCCATACACACCCTCCAAAACCCCTTCCCCCCCCCCCCCCCCCCCCTTCTTGTTTTTTCTAAGGGCACCCCCATACGCATGAAACTCTGTAACGAATTCAAAGTGTCCCCTGCTTCACACCTCCCTCTCCCCTTGTTGACATTTAGGCCCGTACAGGGACTCCGGGACCGGAGAGGAGGCAGGGGGGCGGTCGCCCCCCCCTCCCCATAACATTTTTCCAGAGGGAGCAGCCCCCCCCCCCCCCGCACTTTCCGACCGTTTACGCTGAAATCAAATTTTTGACAAGAATTTTGAAGCAATTGGTTGTGTGGACGCAGCCCGCGTCCAGTGCTTTCTAAAGCACTGGACGCGGGTTGCGCGGCCTGTGTAGGCTTTCAGTACTTCCGAAATTTGCAACCATTTTTAAAGTGTGTACCAATGTAAAATGAGCGAGGATGCAAGTATGCAAAACTAAATGCGGCTAAAATGAATTAAAACATTATTAATCATTGTCATTAAAACTACCAATTAATAATATATAAAATGTAATATAAAAAATAAGAATCGACAAATATTGAGAACAAATAACAAACACAACATGCAAAGACAATACTTGCCCCCCACCCCTTCCCAAGAACGTTCCGTAGATGTAGCTTATCCTTATCGCTTGTTTTCCTTATCTTCCCTGTGCCCATATGTTTCGTGAACAAATTAGTCCAGTATCTGCAAACAAGCCTTATGGTAGTCTTTCGCACTGATTACCATTTGTGTCCCCTTATCACGGCGGCGATAAGGAAAACAAGCGACAAGAATAAGGTAGGTTTATGAACAGACGCACCATCCACTTTCAATTCCTGTGGCAACCCTTTGGGCGACCGCACCATATGCAAGAAGATTCGTGCACTTATCTTCACATTAAGATGGGATACTTGAAGAGCTATTTTTCTCATATTGGTATAAGTGCGCTTTTCACTATACCAAAAAGCACCGCTCTTGTGAGGGGAAGGTCGCTTGGTATAAGATAGAAAACGCGCGAAAAGAAAAATGCAGGTGGCGACGCCACTCGGAGGTTCCCGCACTAATACCTGTGACGTCATAGATCTTTGATGGCGTCTGCTAAGGCCTGCTTAATTATTTATCGATAAAAAGAAAACGGTATACGTATGCATTATGTTCAATGGAAGTTGGATGTTTGACGGAGCGTGTTTGGGAAGATTCCATTGTGCGAGTTTGGCGAGAACACAAACGGTTGAAATGAGCCTTCTGAGGTAATGAGGTGCAAGTTTAGGCGCGAAATTGAAAGACGAGAAACTTTTACATTAATTTTCTATCTAATGTTGGACATGAAATGGCGGAATTAACGACGATGGAGTTCCCTGAATGTAACCTATCAGTCTAAACCACTTCGCTCTTCAACATTAGTGGAAACTTTGGTGATTTTTCGACCATTTCAAAGTAGTGGCAATTCTATGTTCCTCAGAGGTTCTTGTCACTCTCCTGATAGTATAAATGTTCGGCAAATGCGAAAATAATTTTGCTGAGCATTTCCCTGTCGCGCGAAAATGGAACTCCTGATGCAGTGGTTAATTTTTTTTTTTTTACAGAGTAAGCTATAGCTAATATGGGCTTGTTACAATCACCGAAATTGCACGGTGGCGATAATACATGGATCGAGAACTTCTTCAGGCTACCTGTAAAAGGTGTTCTAAAATGAGAAAACGCCGCCAAAATAGACGGTTGACGAACATAATAGACGCACGGAGAGCAGCGTTGCCCACGCGCTCCGTCTGTTTTACATTTTTGAATACACGTCCAGCCAACGATCCATCCACACTTTATACGCAAGGAGATGTTTACCTCGCTGTAATCATTTTCTGCTTCAAGAAAAGGAAAGACTCAACACACCATGGGAAAAAAGCAGGCGGCATGAAAAAGCGTCAAATAAACAATTGAATTTTATTTGCAAAAGAACATGGAAATATATACCCAGCTAGACAAGCACAGCGACATCCCGCGTATCAGCTCGTAACTCATCAGTAGAGACCGGAAGTTCAGGCACGAAAAAACAAAGTTTTAGGCGCCTATAATAGGCCCTAAATACTGTCATTTAGGCATATATAGGCGTTATAAACTATCGTTTATAACATAAAAAACATAACTAGCGCGCTATGCGACTGTTGAAGTTAATATCGCCACAGTAAGTGCTTCTTGTTTTCCGCCGTATGAACAGCGCATTTAAGCAAAACGTGTACTCGACGAACGCGAAAAGGCATTTTTAGGCGCTGAAAAGCTGATATAGGCACGAAGCTCGAAATAGGCACTTATAGGCACAATAAATGTTTGATTAAAACGTTTCCCTTCCCTTAGTTCGTGCTTATATGTTAAATAGGCTCGAAACGGACTCCAGGAAAAAATAGGCATTTTGCCTGAAGTTCCGGTCTCTACTCATCAGTCATTTCTAAAGTACGTGTTAATGCGGAAAGCATATCTGAAAAATTCATAATCAGGTGACCGCAACACTGATGACGTCTCACTAACACAAATATCTTGCACAGATATGTTCTGCATTGTGCGTGAAGTCCTGCTGATATCAATTTCTTAGCGTAACTTTCCCTCAATCAAGTGTCCATTTGCCTCGTAGTGAATTCAGTCGGAAACTTTTTTCAACATATTCCATCACTCTTCGCGCATGGAATTTCTCACACCGATATATGTATGTGTAACATCGCCTATGGCCTGGGGGTTTCAACGTGCCAAAACTACGATATGATTATGCGCTGGGAATTTCGACCACCTGGGGTTCTGCTCCGGAAAAAAAAAAAAAAAAGAAAAGAGGCACAGTACGCGGATCTCTATATATAGAGTTTTTTGCCTCCATTCGACAACAAGCATTCGACACATTGATTCCGAAATATTTCGGCGCATTATTCGATGTGCATTTCATTTAGTAATGCCTGTTTGAAATCCTCGCGTTCTTGCGCTCCCGGAGCGACCATGCGACAACACAGGCGGGTGTAGGCGCTATTCACTGGCGTCATCTTAAGACATTTAAAAGCGTAAACGTATCGCTAACTTTCGTTTCGTCTAAGATAACAGATTTGTACGAGAGCTAGAAAGTAAGAGAACAGTTGGATCCCGTGTGTTGCAACCGTACAGGAAGCAAGGCTGGAGCACCGTTTGTTTTCCCATGGTATTCCGAGAACACACCAATCTCGGAGGCCATGGTGGCGACTAAGATGACGTCAGCTGCATTGTTGAAGCGGGGGAACACACCCAGGGAAAGCAAAACGGTGTTTTTTTTTGTTTTTTTTATCGCAGACGGTGCAACAAAGCAATGCATATGCTAGATTCGAGGACCAGGATTCCTAATACACACACCGTAGAAAATTTTCAGAAAATCCTGAAAATCCACCACTCGCACTCTCGTGCGGTCTTGCTGATGTCGACCATTTCCTTGTCCGCCCCGAAGCGACGGTGACTGCAAAGCCACTACCAAGTGAGAATAATTTATTTATTTATTTATTTATTTATTTATTTATTTATTTATTTATTATGACGTTAGCTGCAGAGTTGAGGGGAACGCCCCTAGGGGAAATCAAAACGGTGTTTTTTATCGCAGACGGTGCAACGAAACGATGCATATGGTTGATTTGAGGACCAGGATTCCCAATATGCACACCGCAAGAAATTTTCAGAAAATCCTGAAAATCTGACCACCTCTTTAAAGTTCGCACCGTCGTGATCACGAGTGTGCCTACGATGTCGCCGGTGTGGCCTTCGCAAGAAAGAAAAAAAAAAAGTTGCTAGGCAAAGATAGTCTCGGTCGTTGTACCGCCTGTTTCAGCGTTTCTCGTTCGCTAGGAGCCTCGCGCGATCTCTGGGACTTGCTGATGGTGGCCCTTTCGGGCGCGTTTTTGTTATATTGCTTTCCTTTTTTTTTTTTTCCGCCGCTGGCCCCACAACGCGTGAACGGTGGAACCCCGCAAAGTCTCGAGGGAATCTTAGCATCTGCAGTCGTTCCGTTCCTTGCTCCTAATCTTATCTGTTATCCCCGGAGGCAAGCGATTTTGGCCTTGCTTTTTTCTTTATTTTCTTTTTTCGCTGACCACATGTCGGGGGTACGCACGAATTCTGGCCGCCGTCTGCTTTATTAGCCACGCGGTCCCCTTGAGAACGTCTCCGTAGTTTCGCACGAGACGCGGTTTGTTTACCTTGAGCACCTTTGTCCTTCTCCACTTCCTTACCCTCTTGTAGAAAGCGTTATGAAATTAAAGCATTAAATGTGCACGTAAAGTGTGCGAAAGAGAACGTGGTGAGGGTTGTGATGTCAAAGCATATGTCTTCTATACTAACGAGATATGTAGTCATAAAAAACGCGGGTTCGATCCCGGCCGCGGCGGTCGCATTTTCGGTGGAGGCGAAAATGCCAGAGGCCCGTGTACTGTGCGTTGTCAGTGCACGTTAAAGAACCCAGGTGGTCTAAATTTCCGGAGCCCTCCACTACGGCCTTTCTCTCCCCTCTATCTCTTTCACTCCCTTTCGCCCACCCCCATGGACGCTTAGCCGTGCTCCCTACATGGGCTGCAGAAATTAGTGTCCTTTCCTAACCGAAACACAATCAACCAATCAATCAACGATCATAGGTAAAAATTAAATAGCGTGAGAAATTCCAAAGCGCTGAGCGTTCGCGCGTCGTGCGATTGCCACTGAGAGACATTAAAGTCAAGGATTATGGTTGCCTTTGAATTTTGATTACTTGGCGTATCTACCTTAAATACGTGTGTGTGTGTGTGTGTGTGTGTGTGTGTGTGTGTGTGTGTGTGTGTGTGTGTGTGTCAGAGGTTGTGCAAAATTCGTGAGGTGCAGCTTCACGCAGTGGAAAAGTCTCTGAATAATCTTCGTGAATGTCGTTACCATGCGTATGAGATAACTCATACTTTGGGGCGCTTCGTCTCACGACCTGAATTCCCTTGCGAAGTGCGGCTGTACTTTTATCTTCGCTGCCCATCTGTGCTCTTTTTTTTGATGACGCGTTGTCGTAGTGCAAAAGCACGTTTTAGTCATCAAAAGACGCCTATAGGTAGAAAGTTCCGGGGCGCGTTATCACTGCCGGTACGTGCAAGCGAAAAGCCTCGTGCATGTCAAGACGCGACTTTCTCTCTCTCTCTCTTTCTTTTTTTTTTCTTTTCCAAGTGGATCGCAACCTTCTTGCACGTAACCGGCGGGATATGTCGTGAGCTCTTTTTTTCGGAATTCAAAAAAAGAAAAAAAGAAATGAAAAAGGAGTGAACACAATTTTGAAGCAGCTTCACTGCCTTAGCGAAGACTGGCTAAACGGCTGAGCTAGGGCAAGGGTGTAAATTTGACTATTTATTTATTGAAAAATACCTTACAGGCCCGAAGGCATTGAGTAAGGGGGGGGTGACAGAGAAACTTGCAGGAACCGGAATACATTGAAATGAATATATATATATATATATATATATATATATATATATATATTATATACGACATAATAAAAATAACAGCACAATAAGTTAGCGATTTTGCACACCACTTACAACACAACACCACACCACAGAACTCTAAAAAAGAAAAACAAAAAGCACGAAACACTGTAAAGAATATTAACAAGGATCTAACGATAAAACTACAATGACGCTCCTAGAAAAGACGCCCCTCAAGCTTATGTCGAAACGTGTTAGGATCACTATCAGACGGGACTATCATTGTCACGTCGCGCTGAAGTGTGCGTAGAGAGAGAGATTCTTGATAATAAGGAAAGTGAGGAAAATAGGGTGAAGGGTGCACGATAACTGTCTCTCAGTGAAGACACCTGAACCGTTACATCCAAAGGGGGAGGGGAGGGGATTAAAAAAGTAGAGGGTGGATAGGAAGGCCGCGTCCGTTTTTACCTTCTTTGCAGCCCGAGACTATTTCTTCCTTTCCTCCTTTATGTATTGTCCATCGCATAATCATGCCACGTAGCAATGTGGATAGTATGTCAAGGGCCAGAACTTTTCCTTCACATGGATCAACTTAGACCGCTTGACAGCCCAGTGGTTACGAGAACGTAACACACACGGTAGTCTATCCTCCACTTAACAATGCAAATATCGAGAGGCTTACCTATAAAGATGACGTCAGTCAGTCGTGCAGGAAAACCGATTCACGCCGTTTGCTTCGATTCCAGGCAACAGTGGTATTGTTTACATGGGGCTGCAATGCAAAAAAGAAAAAAAAGAAAGAAAGTGCCCGCATATTTCGGTGCGCTTTAGTAACAAACCCCTCGCAGTGAAAATTAGTCGCCTCAATTAGTCCGCGAAAAATTAGGCAGTGGTTAGGCGTTCACTGTTCCCGGCATTGGCCCACCGCTGCATAGAGTTATTGTTGTACACATATCGTTTTTTGTTTGTATCTTTTCCCTCCCGAGTACGCGATTCGCCAGAACATATAGCGATACGCAGGTTCGCTTTAAAAATCGAAACGACTGTTGTTCGCCGTCCATGTGCGCGTTCGCGTCAGGTGTGAGTCAGGGATTTATGCAGCACCCCCCCCCCCCCCCCCCAATCGATATTCTCGATGAATTGATTGATTGATTTGTGGGGTTTCACGTCTCAAAACCAGTTCTGATTATGAGAGACGCCGTAGTGGAGGGCACCGGAAATTTCGACCACCTGGGGTTCTTTAACGTGCACTGACATCGCACAGCACACGGGCCTCAACATTTCGCCTCCATCGAAATGCAGCCGCCGCGGCCGGGATTCGATCCCGCGACCCTCCGATCAGCAGCCGAGTACCGTAGCTACTAGACCGCCGTGTCGGGGCATTCTCGATGAATCCCTGTACCATACACAAGACCTCGGACAGGACCTTTTACATCGCGTATATGCTCTGTCGCGGGAGGCGGAGTTGACTCATCCGTGTTAGTGTGTCTCTAGGCCGAGTCATATTCCGTTTGTTCCTTCCCTCTCAGCCGCGATATGTCTGATAAGCTGTACGTACTATACGTCGCCACTGCTGCAGATAGTCTTGATTAATGGTGGCCCCATACTTCTCTTCTTCGGCCTCGCACCCCCCACTGTTCTTTTTCTCTCTCTCTTTATAAATATACCCTTGTGGCCGTCGTATAGCTGTCATCACACGCGTGGCGACGCTCGTATTTCTCTCACCCCTCCCCCTTTTTGAATTACTCTATATGGGGGGTGAGAGTTACTGTACGTGGCTACGGGAGCCATATAGAGTAACTCTAACCCCTAGGGAGGTTGGAGTTACTGCATGCAGAGCAACTCTGACCCCCCACCCCACCCCCTCCGTGTAAAGTAGCACGTGTTGGGCACGCTCGCTGCGCGTTCTGTCTCGGTGTGTGCGGCGCCGACGCATAAAGCACTCGAGACGAATGAGAGAGGGAGTGAGAGAGTTCATGGAGAGTTTTAAGTGTTGGGTACTCGAGCTGCTTCGCGTACGCACGTCGTTACGTGATTCCCTTGTTCTCTTCCTGCGGGCGTCTGCCGAACCAGGGGGAGGCAGGAGGACAACAAAAGAACGCGGGCCCCTAGTGCTAGCGCTCGCGAGCCCGCAAAGCTTTTGCCTTAAAGTGTTACGTAGTTGTAACGCGACGCGATCTTTATTTATTTATTTATTTATTTATTTATTTATTTATTTATTTACTATTCTACTCATATTGCTTGCTTGGTCGAAAAATGTAAGTGTACGATAGTCTACTCTGCTTCGTAATGGAATGCCAGCAGCGAAAGGCATACGTAAAGAAAAAAAAAACAAAAAGAAACCCCTCACGTGGGGACAGCAAAAAGTAGGAAAGTTGGTGGACTATAACAATTGATTGTTTCTCTGTCCCTTAATTTTTAAAAAAGAAAGGAAAGAAGGAACAAGAACGCACTTTTTTTCTCCTAAAATTATCATCGCTGTCATTTCATTGCACCCCCCCCCCCCCCCACCTTTTCTTTTTTTCCAACAAGTGATACATATACGTAATCTAAATATAGTGTTCTCTTTTATAGTTCATGCTGGCGCCGTAGTGGTATAGCGGTTATCACGCTTGGCGTTTGACCTCAAAGCATGCGGGTTCTATTCCGTTCGCGCCAATGGCATTTTCAATGGAGGGGCAAATGCTATAGAGGACCGTGTGTACTGCTTGTAAGGCAGCTCAAGTGGTCGAAATTCGGAGCCCTCCCCTGTACGGCATGACTCATAATCATGTCATGGTTATGGCACGTAAAATCTCGACAGTTATTACGATCTGTTTAGTTACACCTCAAGACATATTGCGTAGCAGATTGCGTAGCTGTGGCGTTCGTTGCGCGGGTTTGTATTTGGGCGTGGCCATATTTCGGAGCACGCAGCGTGCAATTGAAAGAAAAAAAAAAATGATAGGTGTAACGCTACGATATAAGAAAAAAAAAATAAAAACTAGCGGTGGGAGTCAGGGAACAGACAGGAGTAGCTGATATTACTATGCGAAATAAAACGAAGATGCGGACCTGGGCTTGACATGTCATGCGGAGGACAGATAACAGATGGACAGTGAGATCGACGGAATGGATACCAAAGAGGGAAAACGCAACAGAGGCAGGCAGAAGGTTAGATGGAGCGATGAAATTTAAGAAGTTCGCGGGCACAAAATGGAACCAGATCACTCAGGATAGGGCGGATTAGAAATCGTTCCTGTAGTGGACTTAAAATAGTATAATGATTATAATGATTATAATGATGGTATTTAGGTGAGCGCTTTAGATTGGCCTGCTGTAGTCAACATTAAACCGGCGTGCTCCTTCATCACGATCACGTCGCGTTCCCTGCTTGAACGTGGTTTTTGCGTGTGTTTGTTTTTACGTAGCTTCAATTCGCAAGTGCGCTTCTCTGCGCTGCTAGTTTTGTCCGAATAGTGGCGGCGGCAGTCGCGATTCGAGTTATACGCAAAGTTCTAGCTGTATGCATGTTGAAACTTGCCTGTTGTGCGAGTGCGTATCAGGAAGGCTGGCTCACAGTTTCCCCGTCGTAGTGCAAGCGAACTACTATGCTTGTGCGGTGCTGTTTGCATAAACGACTACGCCGTTCATCACTCGGTCAAACTGCGTAGCAGCGGGGCTAGCATTATACAATTATCTATGGAAACGGTCCGTAGCGAACTTGCTGGCTACGAGTCAAGCGAGTAATGGCAGTATACTGATAGCGGGTTTAATTGATATACCTGTAGGCACATTGTGAAACCAAGGACTGAACACGGTTCCGTCGTCGCTGGTTCACGTATGCAGCTAAAGAAAAAAAGAAAAGAAAAATCCGCCTCTCCTATGCGCTTCCGTGGTGGTTAAACCATTCCGGTTTATTAACATCCCCTCAACACCAGTCTACTTACTACTCTACTCCGGCTTCGCTTCACGTGAACAGCACTGCATTGCGCGACCTTGGTTATGCGTCTGGTTAAAGTGTCGGCTGGAACAGGTTTTGTGACCCCCCCCCCCCCCCCCACCTCTCATTTACTAACCCTCCTATTTTTCTTTTTTATTTTTGCCTCTTTATTTCTCCCCTGCTGTTTTAGTCATGCGCGCATATAATATGCGAGAACCCGTGACCGCGAAATTGCGTAGCCATGCTCGGCACTGGATTGATCACCGGGGCTAGTCTCCTCTGCCCTTTTTTCTCCCCGTCGTGCTAACCTACCTTTCCTTTTTTTTTCTCGCGCACGACCCCCCCCCCCCCCCCCGCCCACTGACAATGTGCAGCAATGCAATGTGTGGTAGTAGGCTGTTCTGTGTGTCGGTTCGTCTGTTCTGTATGTCCGCCCGCCCGCCTGTCTCTCTCATGTATGTATGTATGTATGTATGTATGTATGTATGTATGTATGTATGTATGTATGTATGTATGTATGTATGTATGTGTTTGACGAAGAGGGGTGACAAACGTTCGAAACACAACTTTTACTAATGTTTCGGCAGGTGGCCCTGCCTTTGTAGTAAAAGCTGTGTTTTGAACGTTTGTCACCCCTCTTCGTCAAACAGATATTAAAACCGGATCCATCGATCTTCATTCTTGCATATATATATATAGCTTTTACAATGAAAGAAATATTAGTAAATTAGTTCCTTTGGGACGCGTCATCGTTGTCATGATTATGTCCCTTCATAATTGTGTCACTCCTTCACACCCTGTCGCTCTATTCTCGTGTATATATGCATTCCTCGTTCGGATATTGTGCGTGCTTCGCATCCACCTGCACTCTTGTACTGTAAACGTGCTGTAACTGTGCAGTTCTTTGATGATGATTGTGTTGCGGTTAAAGGGGTCGTGAAAAGAATTTGGAGATGCCGGTTTGTGATTTTCACTGCTTCAATACGCATTCGACAAGCCGATTCCGAAATATTTCGGCGAAATATTCAGTGCACATTTAACAACATCCGTTTTAAATATCAGCTTTCTTGCGCTCCCGAAACGACTATGCGACACTACCGGCCGGCGTGGTACTATTTGGTGACGTTGAGTTAAGACATTTTTAAGTTCAAAGGCACAGTGAACTCGCGTTTGCTCTAAGGGAATCGATTTACTTGAAAGCTAGAAAGGATGAAAATACTTGGAAACCGTGCGGTGCCACCATTCGGAAGAAAAGCGGCAGCACGGTTTGTTTTCCCATGGCCTCCGAGGGCGCGCCAATCTCGGAGGTATGACGGCTACTAAGATGACGTCATCTGCAGAGTTGAGGGGACGCGCGCAGTGAAACCGAAACCGCGTTTTTTATCGCTCTAAATCAACGGACACGGTGCAACGGAACAATGCATATTGTTGATTGGAGGGTCAGAATCCTGAATCCGCACTTAGTGCAAAATTTTCAGAAAACGTTTCACGACCCCTTTAACTGAAGGACGCTAATTTCTGCAGCCCATTACGGGGAGCACGGCTATGCGTCCGTTCGTGTAGGGGTGTAAAGAGGTTGGTGGGCTGGTGTAAAGAGATGTTAGAAAGGTGTGAAAAGCCGTAGTGGAGAAGAGCTCCGGAAATTTCGACCACCTGGGAGTTCTTTAACCTGCACTGCCAACGTACAGTATACACGGGCCTCTGGCATTTTCGCCTCCATCGAAAAATGCGACCGCCGCTGCAATTCTTTCACTCGCACCGTGTATTTTTCACTCGCACAATGCAATTCTTTCACTCGCACATTTCCTGCCTTTTCTTCTTTTTTTTTTTTCTCTTTTTGTGCCATCACGTATATCCGTTCCATCGGCCTCACTGAAACTGTACCACAGGTGTATAGCGTCACCGGAAGTGCGGCCGGCATCGAAGTCAACGGCCTGTCTTTGCCAGTACAGACGTCACGTGTACAGCGGAAGGCATTATCACGTTGCACACCGATACCGTTCCCTGGTTGTTTTTTCGTCTGCGAGGTATAGATTATCGTCAACATCATAGTAATAGATAATACGCACAGGCCTACGACACATTACATACATACATACATACATACATACATACATACATACATACATACATACATACATACATACATACATACATACATACATACATACATACATACATACATACATACATACATACATACATACATGCACACTCACACGAGGTCGAACCCGTTCGTGGTAGCTGAAAAAATATGTATAACTTTTTGGAAAGTATTGCAAGAGTATGCTTAGATCTGCACCGGTAGCCTCGCCACCGTGGTCTATAGTGGCTGTAGTACTCGAGTGCTGATCGGAGGGTCGCGGGATCGAATTCCGGCCGCGGCGGCTGCATTTCAATGGAGGCGAAATGTTGAGGCCCGTGTGCTGTGCGATGTCAGTGCACGTTAAAGAACCCCAGGTGGTCGCAATTTCCGGAGCCATCCACTACGGCGTCTCTTATAATAATGTCGGGGTTTGGGGACGTAAAACCCCAGAAACCAAGCAGTCAGTTACACAAACACAAGGTAGAACGTGTGTGTGTGTGATATAGAAAAATATATAATATTTCAAAAAGTGTTGCAGAAGTTAAATACTGCACCAGTAGGTCTCAAACATTGTTTATGCGTGCAGTGTGCCTGTCTTTTTAAAAGACTTCAGCTGCCGTTGAGTTTGCTTCGCCTCGTGTAAAATGTGTAACGCAGATGTGAAGCATGTTACACAGGTGGCTGCTTTGTGTGATGTGTAGTTTCGTGGCCCGCGCCCTTTTAATTGTCCCGCACTGAACAACGGTCGACTTCGCGTTCCCTCCCATTCACCGCCAGCTGCGGTCTCGGCGCAGAACGGTTGTTCGCTGTGTGTTGTTGGAACTGTATGACATCGTTTACTATGATGTTGTGCCCAACGCGCCTGCGCAAAAAATAAAAATAAAACCAAGAAAGCGAAAATGGACGAAGTGACATTGGTTGGCATATATCTATGCCGCTATTGAACTTCAAGGGAACCATCAACACATTTTTTTTTTTTTTTACATAGAAAACGGTGCCAATCTGTCGTGTGTGCTTCTGCCAGCGTGTGAGCCAAATAGTGAGCACTGTACTGCATGTACCTGGGAATTTACAATTCGGTTTCAAGTATACCGCCGGAAATCGCCTGCTCTCCTTTCAACAAATGACGTCACAAGGAGCTCCAACTACGTGATGACCGTGATCCAACGTGAACTACATGATCCAACCTCGTCACTTCACTTTTTTCACTGTTCCACTGCAGTGTCCCTAAAGGGACACTGAAGTGGTACACTGGAATAGTTTAGACTGATATATTATTATCGAACTCCAATGTCGTTATACTTCGCCCCTTTTTATGTTCAGTATTAGAAAAGCAAATCAAAAGTAGAGGTCGATCTTAGTTTCATCTTTGAATCTCGCGCCAAAATTTTGAGATGACGTCAGGAACCGGATTTCTTTTTCACGTGTTTTCCGACCACGTTGGCTCGTTTTCCGACCACGTAAAGTCACTGGCTTCCCCAGAACACAATGTATCTCTCTTTTACACGTAAATAGTTATGTGGGACCTAGTAGACGCCATCAGAAATGTATGACGTCACGCATATTAGTGCGGGAACCTCCGAGCAGGTTTCGCCACTTGTATTTCCTTTTTCTTGCGCATTCTCTAGCGAAGAGGTCTTTCTCCTCGCGAGAGTGGTCTTGTTGGTAATGTGAAAAAAAGTAATTTACTTATACGAGAAAAATAATAATCCACTTTACTGCCCATTTAAAAGATGAATATGTACATCTTCTGCATTTGTTGAACTGGAAAAGAACAAATCAAGTATTACTGGGGATCCTTCCGCGATCACGAAATCACCAGCGCTGGTCGTATCCCAACTGACGTAATCGGCGCCCCCATTGACGTCATTTGTTAAAAAAATAATAGAACGGGCGGTTCCCAGCTGTACTTGAAACCAAATTATAATTTCCCTGGTGCCTTCAGTCTAATAATATTTGGCTCACATATTCACGGGAACCCCCGGAACCGATCGGCACAGTTTCCTGTCCTCTAATATTTTGCCGGTTTATGTGAACACCACGATATGGTTATACGCACGCCATAGTGGTTAAGGCTCCGGAAATTTCGACCTTGTGGTGTTTACCTAAACCAGTGTATCCGCCGCGGCAGCGCTTTTGAATTCGAAATGTTCTGTGCGCCACGCCGTGTGCAGTTCTGAACTTGAGCTTTGAGTAATATATAGCGTGCGGTGTGAGTTGACGTTGCCAAAGGCAACCTCGGCACCTCTTTCGCACGTCTGCCACAATCCCTAAGGGTGTCCTGTCTAGCTGTCGAGTCGCTCTTGCTTGCTGAACGTAATTCTCCTTACGAACACTGTGCTGGTACGTGGCCGAGTCTATAGTGAGGGACAGAGCGATTCCATTTAAGAAAGTACAGTTCAGTAATTGAACTGAGATTAAATGAATACGATACTGTTGCAGATCACAGCCCACAGTAGCCCGGTGCAGTGTTGAAATGTAAAAAAAAATAGATAAATAAATAAAAAATAAGGAAGAAGAGAACCTCTATACCTAAGCTACAGGTCCACCATAAAGGACCCGCAAACAAGCCCTCACCGCAATTTTTTTTCTTTTTATTATTTATTATTTATTTTGGTTTACACACTCGGTGTAATCTCGCTCAATCGTACGAAGTTCGTACCGATCACATTTTGCGGACATTCCAGCGGACATGCAGTTCTATCGCCCTTCTCCGGCTCTTGACCATGTGCTCTCCGCCCCCTATATGAGCGACTTCACTTTACCCGTTGGGAACTCTGCCTATCGCCGAGTTCGTTGACTGGTCCAAACCAGCACTACGAAACTGCGCCTTGGTCCAGTTGTGACGCGGTTTCCCACGCGCATTTCTCGCGCCCTTACCGACGGAGAGCGCTGGTCATCTGACGTCGTACGGTAACACGTTATACCGGCGAGACCGTTACTTGTGATGCGATACCGCCATACTTTTTCATCGCTGTACAATCGAAAGGCGTGCTACAGCGCCCTACGCGAGATGAAAGAGCAGCGGTCGGAAACTATATGCGTTCACAGCGCCCATACAGTTAGTGTTCGCGGAATTATTGACACAGACAGCGCATCCGCCCTGTGTGTCCGCGTCTGTTGGTCTCATTTCCATCGCTATCTTCTTTCCGCTGACGCACACACATCGAGTTTCCGTATATATATAGGGTTGGCCTTTCTTAGTCACCTGCCTCGGGAGTGCACAACGTTGGCGTTGTCTGGAGTGGAAATGGTTTCTAAAAAAATAATGTCGTCGGTGTCTCCATTGTGTCAATCGCATAGGTCTCCGGGGCCAATTCAGACGTGCTCTGCAAGTGTGTGTGTGTGTGTGTGTGTGTGTGTGTGTGTGTGTGTGTGTGTGTGTGTGTGTGTGTGTGTGTGTGTGTGTGTGTGTGTGTGTTACGGGGGCCGGGGTGGGTGGGGGGGGGGCTCATCGTTAACGATGTCATGAGTCAGAAATTGTTCAACGTAGGAGTAAAAACGTTGCTGTGGCACTCCCCCAGGCTCGTTTTTGCTCGCCTCCTATACCGCTAGACACGTTAAGCTTAGCAACGAATGTCAGCATAGGAAGAGAGCGACAGAGTCGGCGGGAGTACGCCGCAACGCCGTTTATCTCCCACGTTGAACTATTTCCGAGTCATTACGTCACTTCGCAGCGAACACACAACCTCACGGAACGAAACCAAAGACGGGTTGTTAAAAGAAATTCTCCAGGCATATATAGGCACTTGTCATGAGCGCTCCGAAACTTGGAAGTACTTTCTCTCTTCCATGCGTTTGAGCTTTTAAGGTTCCTGACTTTTACTCAGCTCGTAGAACGAAAGAAGAAAGCCGTCTCACTGCTATTTAAAAAAAAAAAAAGTATACCGTCACGCCATTTCCCGTTTGTTCTTTTTCTTTTTCCGCGCCGTTTCTGGAAGGATACAGAGTGAATAAAATCTTCTTTTCCTTCTTACTTGTCTGACATAAATGTCACCGATTTCTATGTTAAAGAAAGAAAATGCTGACAGGCCTAGAAACACCGTACATAATTCACCGTGTTACTGTCGACAACGGATATGTCGAGTCTGAATATATATATATATATATATATATATATATATATATATATATATATATATATATATATATATATATATATATATATAGAGGTAAACCTATATGCAGAATAAAAATTTCCATAATTTTCAATGCGATTTTGCATGTGTTCTCAACATATTGTCGCTGTACAACGCGAGCAATAAGATACAGCACGTTGAACGAGACAACGAGAACAGCGTGTTGCGGCCACCAGATCAGATGATGATGATAATGATGGTTATGATGATGTCCTTTATGTTGATGGCCCGTACCAACTGTAGGGAATTGGCCACGAACCGTTATCAATAGCTTATAAGGTACTATCTAGGGCTATCTTGAACAATAATAAAATAAAGTGGCAAATGTTATCTGATATAAGAAAGAGGTCCTCTACGTCTTCTTTCTCGAATTCCCCCTCACCCACTACCTGGAGTTCGCTGAAGCACATCGGCGTCTTTATGCCTATCCCTTTCAGCCCTGGATTTTTTATTTTCAGTGCAGAATTTATTCAATGTGATTTTTCGTGCGTCTAAGGGCTAAATAACATCCCTTTCAAATATGAACCTTGTGGGCAATATATTGAGCGAGTTAGCACTATGGTGTCAAAATCGTACATCAGGGCTCAATGGCTGTAAAATGACACACGTTGGTGTTATATGACCATAGTGGTATGAGGGCCTATTTGAGCCATATATTTCCTACATGCACGCGTTTAACACTGTGAAGCGTCTCCTTGGTAATTACGGACACAAATGGACCATGGGTCCCAGCCATGGTTACAGACCCTGGGTCAGGTAAGGGGTGGGGGCGGTAACCAGCGCGTATGAGCATATGAATGCCTGTGTGTATGTGTGCACGTTCCATAAAGCCGAGTGTACATGGATGGATGCAAGGAAACATCAAAAAGATTCATCCTTCCCTCTTGCGCGCCTTTGAAACGGTAGTTGCCCTTGCCGCATGTCACCGCATTGAAATCTAATGGAACACTTCGCAAACATTCTCTAGGAAAACTGTCACTGTATAATAAATATTTTTCATCCACTGTAGTCAAATACCGTGCTTATAATCACAACCCGCTCTTTCTTCCACGGTGATGGTCAAACAAAGACGCGTGGCCTCCTTATCTTTATCCCGTTCACCTTTTACATCGAGCATACTTCCCTTACCGACCTTCTGAAGCAGTGCGCTAGCGGCTACATTGGCTTATCTGGAGATATTTTCATTTTGATGTTCTTTGTGAAACAACACTATTGGCACGAACATACATGCGATGAAACAGACGCAGCGAACAAAAAACAGCGCGCTTCTCGTAACTCTATGGGTTTCATTCGCAACCGTTGAGCCCTGACGGTGTCAAAATCGCACATATGGAAAACGAGGCTTTACCAAAAATTGGTGCTAACCATAACAAAACTTCAGGCGGCTGTGCACTAAGGCAGTTATAGTAAACAGCATATAAAAATTGGAGTGCGTAGATCCCTATATTTATTGAGAAAGAACAATTCAAATTCAGATCTCACGTGGCGCATCGCGTGCAAGAGTTTCGCGGCGGCATTTTCTTCTTCCTTGCTGTCCACATAAAAACACGCATCAGGTAATCATGTGGATGGCAGTGGGGATTCCTAAATGTCATCTTGTCACTAAAATCGACAGTTGTAGTTCTGTTTTCAAGGCCCCTTAACGAACATTTTCTTGTGGTGTCAAATGACACCACCAGGGCCGAAAGGGCTATAGACAGGACGTGCGCGTCAATATATGCATTAATGCGTTAAATGCGGGTTTGATACATCGGTGTTCCACGTCCTAATGTACACGTTTTAGTTTCCAGGATAAGCGTGTATGTAAACAATTATTCCATCGGCTTGTCAAGCATTCTGCAGTTTTTTTTTTCTTTAAATACCAGAACGTCATTGAAAGTGGAGCTTCCTCGCAAGCCTAAATGTCGATTTATTAAATGTCACCTGCGTTCAGAAACGATATACAGTGTGTGCGTTGCATTTGTTAGAAACGTACAACGCAGGACAGCATACGCGAACTTCAGTTAATGACTCCTCTGTCGATGTCACGGATGAGTCGCGCATTCTGGTACTTTTTTTTTTTCTGTCTGTTTCGCGATTAAGATGTTCTCCTTCGAAGTCATCGTTGAATGCACTCTCAGTTCGGACGCGTTCGCTGGGTCGTTGAACTGTGTCAGCATGCTTCTTCCTCTTTGTTTACTTTTCTTTTTGGTTCTGGCACTCCGTGCGGTGAAAAATTTTATTTGAAGCTTCGCACCGTATAGTTAGAGAGCCCTTATTTATTTATTTATTCCGGGAAATATCTTTTTTATTTGTGCCCTTTGTTGGGGCTGTAGGCTCTTGCTGTCCTTCCAGATTCACAAAGAGATTGTCGTCGTACTCTGACCACACATATATAATATGACAAGGCACAAGTACACGGGCCTCTGGCTGCCGGCAGAAGGGCTGTAGGGTGTTGGCCTTTTCGCGCCCCGTAATCCGGCTGCAACCGGTTTTACGCGCGTTAATCGGCTGCGCCTGGCCACGAGCACTCGACAGGGTTCGTTTCGTTCTTTCATGTTCCCGCCTTCTGCCGCATTTCGCGCGCTGTCGCAGCTACTGGTGGCATTGGCAATGACGCGATTTTTTTTTTTTAATTGGGCTTTAGGGCCAGTGGAGATCAAATACGCTTTCAAGCTGGTGAAAGCAATCGAATTGAGGCTATCTGCTATTCGTCGCTTAAATCAAGACGAGAGTGGTAATCAAGCCGTGCCGCCCGGTGTAAAGCGTTCAGCCTTATACCCATTCATCCGGCCTGTGCGTTCAGTGAGCTGGCGCTTTGCAAATGACGTCATAGACTTGCGAAACATGGCGGCCATTTTTCAAAAAGGGGAGAGAGGGGCGCGTCGGGCTTCAAACAAAATTGTGGGAAGTTTTTAAAATGTTTTCTGAAGTTTCACGCGCCAAATACCGCGTATATGGTAATGAGTCACGCCGTGTTATAGCTTTGCGACAGGCGAATATTTATCAATTCGCCTAAATTTCCATTGTATACGGTATAAAACTTTCTGGCACTGTGAGGGAAGTATACATTGGTCCACGTTCGGCAAAAATATTCACAGCATATCCACGGAGTGAATGATGATGAGTGGGCGAAGCTCGGGAGGTTCATCGTAGATCGTGCCGAGTTCCGGATTAATTTAGTTAACGCGCACGCTACGAATCCTTATATGGTTCAACTACGCACAAGTGAAATCTCCCACCGGCACTTCATTGCAAGTCAAGATCCAGTGCCTATATATATATATATATATATATATATATATATATATATATATATATATATATATACGGGTGGCCGGTGAACGGTTCTCCAACGCGAGCAGTCGGTATTTCTCAAGAAACTCGCTTGGAGACGCTGCCTGCGCCAACGTTGTCTCTCGCGGGTGAGGGCGCGTTCTCCTTCTTTGCGAGCTGGTAGAGCGTTCATCTAAGAAAGAGCGTTTCCATAGTCAACGCGCGCCTTTCGCTCTCTCTCTCTCTCTCACAAGACAGCAGATGGAAAAGTGAGAGAGCTCGCGCGCCGGGAGGCACGCGCCGAGGGCGAGCGCGAGCCTCCCGGCGTTGCATGGCGTTGCATGGTATTGTGAGTGGTGTAGGTTACACGATACGACGCGTGACAACCGACCCACAGCTTAAGGAGCTTCGCCCCTAAATCTGGCGCGAGGTTTATTTCGAACGACAGAAAGCTGAGCCAGTTGGGAAGGTTACATTATGCGAAGGCGTGCAGACACGGACGCAGGAGTAGAGGAGAAGACAACAGGGACGCCAAGTCAAACGGAGGTACTGAGGCCAAAAAGGAAAGAAGAGACAAAACTTGTTGTCTTTTCCTCTACTCTTGTGTTCCTGTTTGCACGCATTTCCTTTGCGTAATAAAGGCTTATTTATTTATTTATTTTATGTGCGTTCAACTTGAAGCCGCGCAAAGAAAGGCTCATTTTTAACAGGTTCGGGCCCCATGAATCACCAACTGCACTGATGGAAACCGCTGGCATATATACTTCTCAGCGCAGAGCTAGACTAGCTATATTCATGTACTTATACATGACAAACTAAATATTGATGTAACTAACTACATACCTACGTCACAAACACGTCCTACGAGACATAACCACGCACAAATGCTCACTGAATACACATTCCATTCGGACTGCTTCAAAAATTCTTTTTTTCCATTGACCATAAGAGAATGGAATAAAGTTCCCCTACATATCATAGAAAGTACAACGTTAACACAGTTCTTAACTGCGCTTGAAAGCGAATCTTGAATTCTGTTGAATATTTCCGTTCATCCTTTTTTGCGCTTCCCCCTCGTACTGGCCTATCAAACTACACCTGTCTGCCTCTTTATTCTTAATGGATTTTTGTGTTGTTCTTATTTCTTTTTACCTTAATTAAAGTGCCTTAGCATGTATTTGTCGCCTCGCACTGCAGCTCCACTGTGTAAAAATGCCCTTTCTTTTTTACGGTTGAAGTGTCTGGAAGTACACAGTATGTTTTTCTCGCTTCGCGTTACGGCACTACTGTGTGGAATGCTTATTTTCCTCTTACCACGATTTTCTTCACTGTGCGAACCCATTTTATTTTTAGGTTCAACGTGCTAGTAATCGCTATTGTTTTGCACTTTATTTCAAGCTACACTTATTGCCAGTGTATCAATATTTGTACTGTTTTGTATTCTAATATTGTATATGCCCTCCTGCTACGATCCCTTTGAGATTGGCAGTATTTACAAATAAATAAATAAATAAATAAATAAATAAATAAATAAATAAATAAATAAATAAATAAATAAGCGTTCATTCATTGCGACGGCACTTTATCGCACCCTGCCACGGTGGTATAGTGGTTATGGCACTCGGCTGCTGATCCGTAAGTCGCGGGATAGAATCCCGGCAGCGGGGGCTGCATTTCGATGGAGGCGAAACGCTATAGGCCCGTGTACTGTCAGTACACGTTGAGGAATCTCAGGTGGTCGAAATTTCCGGAGCCCTCCATTGTACGGCGTCTCTGATAATCATATCGTGGTTTTGGAACGTAGAAACCCCGGAAAGCTATCAATCCCTTCACAGGTCCATTCTGAGCATGTCGCGTTAATCTGCCGTTAGCCCTTTCAACGTACGTCAGAGCAAACTGAAAGAATAACGACATTGAGATGATTAATTAGTTTCAATTTTAGTGCGCGCTTTTGAGGCTGGACAGGTAGATGGACGGATAAGGCTGAACCCATTAGAATGGGCGTCAGCTCACGCCACCTATATAACCGTGACTGGCAATACGCATTGTGCTTGTCCTTAAGGGTGGAGGGTTATATTTTGCACTCTTGTATTGATATTGTCTTCTCCGCTCCCGAAAGCGACACTGCACGGCATCACAGTGCAACGCCTCAACGCGCGCGCATGCGCGCGAGCCCTCGCATCCGGAGGCGCCGCTGTAACCTCGCGCCCTGCCATGCCGTTCTATAAATGCACAGGTGGCCAATATCTACCTCTCCCCTCTGCCCTTGCAAACCCTCCAACTCTCTCTGCATCGTTGAAGAAGTGACCCGCAAGTACATCCTATTACCTCTCTCTCTGCAGCCATAAGCCACCCCCCACAACCACGTGTGCGTCTAACGGTCACAGCTGGCGTAATTCACTCCTCTCCGCCAGAGGTCGCACGCGTCTTTCCTCTCTGGTGGCGTGTGACCGTTACACCCCGCACGCCTATGAAAAAGGAAAGTGGAAAGGAGGAAGAAAAAAGAGAAATAAAACGAGGGGGCGGAGCTTCGCGCCGGCAGCCGCGCTTATTTCCGTGCATCGCCGTGCCGTGGGCTGTGGGAAGGAAGGCCGCAGCTGTCTCGTTCCCTCTGACCGAGCCTGTATAGCGATGTCGTAGATAGTTGCGCGCAGCGCTTACGGAGGCTGTTGCTGGTCCCGTTAGTATGGATAATGCTGCTTGTTTAGACACAATGGAACCGGTTGGGAGGATGGGGGAATGTAAAAACTCTGTGGGTGATGGACTGAGGATGTCTCTCATCGCCTTTGTGTGGTCTTCTCTAGCTGCTGATGTTGCGTTGAATAGCGAATTTCCTTTGGACTTACCTGGCAGGGTTTGCGTGCTGACGTCATTTCGTTTTGTCGAGGAATTTTCGCGCTGCCCAAAGGGGAAGGGGAAGTGTTATGGGGGCAGGTTTGATGCCTCTATTTAGGTTGTGGTCATTCGTGATGTCATGTGCTCTCTGCACTCATGGCGGGAAATTTAAGAACGAATCGTTGATTTTAATTGTCTCTTCGGATATTGAACATAAAAAATGGTGATATAAAGACAATAAATTCCAGGAAAGTAACTTAACAGTCAAGACCACTTCAGTGATTTGCTCTCGTTTTGAAATGTTCAAATTTTGTGAGCTCGTGCCGAAAGGATCACGCCTATGGCGTATGTATTAATGTACTTGCGTATGGGGCGACGAAGTATTGTGAGCCTGTAGAACCACGAGCTTTCACATTGCTTCAACAGAGGAATTGGTTCGGCTAAAGGTAATACGTAGTATGATAGTATGCATATCAGAACACTTGATGAATAAAGGACTAAAGCCAGTTTCGCGCTTGTGAAGTCTGAGTAAGCAGCTGGGCTCGGGTTCCCCAGTCCTTGTATTTATATTGTGTATGTTGTGTTTATTTGCCTTTTTCTTGTAATTATCTCTTCTACGGTGTAGCAGTGGGTGATGGTAGCGGATCGGCGGCAAGAGTGCGTCCACTTTTTCCTTTCTCAGAGAAACCCGATGCAGGAGACGCACGACGAAGCTTTCTTCCTTTCTACGTTGCCTTCACATGTAACTACTATGTCATGCGCCAGTGGGCTTTTTCTTTATTTACTTCTCTGTTTCTACATTACCCTTGGCGCAATCACGGATTTATATCCCCCCCCCCCTCCCCCTTTTCTCTTTACATCACCTTAACACCGGTGCCATTCAGGAGTAATATTCGATATCTCTTGGGAGAGCCTTTCGTCCCCACTCATGTTTGTACATACTAATACCAAGACGCGGTATGCAAACGTGAATGAATAGATAGGTGAATCAATAATCAGTTAATAAATGGATGAATCAATAAGTTATCCCGCGATTTCGTGTTGTGGTGGCCAAAAGCCACGACTGCGACGCCACGTTAAAGAGATGGCGAAAACGCACGTGTGTCAAATGAACGGTGTTTCGCAATGGCGTGGTTTGAGCATACTACAGTCCTGGAATTGGAAGACTGGGTCGAACGCTGTGTAGACGTTGTGCGAGTGCGGTGTACAGTCACTCCATAAGCATGCGGAATATACATATTTTACCGTTAAAATGGATTCGTTTGCATATAGTTTAAATAACGGGCTGCTCCGGATATATAAAAGGCACGCTATCTGAAGATCAACTGCAATGCATCAGTTTGCAAGATGTGTGCCATGTAGATATGAAGCACAAACAACGGAAACAGGCCCGCGCCTGTTGTGTGTTTTCTATACGTAGCTGCTGCGCTGTGCCCCTACAGTTATGGCGCGTTGCTATGGTGCTCGACCCCTGACCCGAATGTCGCGGGTTCAAATCCTGGCCGCGGCGGCCGCATATCGATGGAGGCCAAATGCCGAGGGCCGTCCAGTGATGTGCGATGTCAGTGCACGTTAAAGAACCCCAGGTGGTCGAAATCTCCGGAGACCTCCATCATGGCGTCTCTCATAATCATATCGTAGTAAAACCCCGGAAATCATTATTATAGTTAAATACGCTCTCTGCGGAACATTGTCGGTGTAACAACGATTGCACATTTGATAAGTTCGTGTATAGCGAATGGGCCGCTGCTGCGGCCACTTTTGTTCAACGTAGGCACCATCCGTGTACACCGCAGAGCGTCTCCGAAGTCTCGTGCATGCGTACGGGCGATCCCTGAGCTTGCCGTGAGGCCGGTGAGGTCGCGGGTTCGTCTGCCGTCATGGAAACGCCGAAGCGACGACCGCTGCGGAGCGCCACTGTACGGCGCGTCCTGTACCCCGCGTCTCCTCCGCCACCAAAGTGTCACGGGGAGGACAAGTACGTAAAAAAAAAAAAAAAACGTTACAGCATATCCACGGAGTGAATGATGATGAGTGGGCGAAGCTCGGGATGTTCGTCGTAGATCGTGCCGAGTTCCGGATTAATTTAGTTAACGCGCACGCTACGAATCCTTACGGTTCAACTATACACAAGTGAAATCTCCCACCGGCACTTCATCGCAAGTCAAGATCCAGTGCATATATATATATATATATATATATATATATATATATATATATATATATGGGTTGCCGGTGAACGCTTCTCCAACGCGAGCAGTCGGTATTTCTCAAACAAGAAACTCGCTATATATAGGAGACGCTGCCTGCGCCAACGTTGTCTCTCGCGGGTGAGGGCGCGTTCTCCTTCTTTGCGAGCTGGTAGAGCGTTCCTCTAAGAAAGCGTTTCCATAGCCAACGCGCGCCTTTCGCTCTCTCTCTCTGTCTCTCTCGCTCTCACACAAGAAAGCAGAGGCACGCGCCGGGAGAGAGAGAGAGAGAGAGGCACGTGCTGGGAGGCACGCGTCGAGGGCGAGCGCGTGCCTCCCGGCACGCGGGTTACGCCTGACGACTGACGCGTGACATGGTTAGACTAAGAGGAGCTTCGCCCCTAATATCCACGCATCTCCACGAAGCGAATCGTGACGAGTAGGCGAAGCACTGAGGATCGTTCGGTGTTACCGTAAATCACCCGTTACATTGCCCACTCGCGCATGTAAATGAGTGACAACGCGTGTGTACATTTACACACGCGTTGTCATTCATGTTCCTGGTCTTTATGAGGTTCCCGCACTCCCGCGTCGTAGATCGTGCCGAATTCCGGATTACATTTAGTTAACGCGCACGCCGCGAATCCTCATGGTTCAACTACGCACAAGAGAAATCTCCCACCGGCACTACATTGCAGGTCAAGATCCAGTGCCTATACATACGGTGTGGCCGGTGAACGGTTGTGCAGCGCGAGCAGTCGGTCTTATTTTTTTTTTTTTTTTGTTCAATCAAGAAACTCGCTAGCAGACACTGCCTGCGTCGGCGATCCCGTTTTGACGGTCCTGCGTCGACGACGACAGCCCGGGCGCATTAGCAGAAACTCGTTAGAATCGTTCCTGTTCCGACAACCCTATATATACCGTCTGACCGCACTGCTTCCAGGATGGGCCCACACCTACAAGATGCTGTGCCGTGACGGACAGACGCACAACGGACAAGTCTCGACCTTAAGGTGCTTCGCCCCTAAAAGAAAAAAGATAGGAGCTATAAGTATAGGAACCAACGGAGCTGTAGAGCTAGAAGTTTTTGTGCACCTCACGCGGTTTTGTGCAAACTCCGGGACCGGCCAACAGTTTTGCTTACGGGCGAAACGCACGCACGCACATCCTCTACACGTGCACATCGTTATCGCTGACATTACACACATATATATATACATGCACGTTGTCTTATGTGGGCGACAGCCCTCTGTTTGACAGACACTTGCGTAAACAAATGAGATCTTTTCAGGAGACAGTGCGATTACGATAAACCATAGGTATGTGGAGAAGAGACCTAGCCGCTGCCACGTGCCAGGACTCTTGGCGCTAGCCACATCACGTCTTGACCTCTGACAAACATGTTGTACTGTTTACTGTACGGAGAATGCTCCGTGGGCGCCGCCATAGTGCTCCCTGGCTTGTAGTAAATATGCGTGGACCCTCGAAAAAAGCACTGCCGAGGGTGTGTAGTGGAAATTTTGGCGAGTTAATTGGTATAGGTCTTTATTATCATACACACACACGACGACAGAGGGAACGAAACCGACGTCACGAGCCATTTTACTGCCGTTCCACAGCCCAATATGGTGGTGCTCCATGCCTCCTGTGGAAAGGTCTGTAGTGCAATATCTTTCTCCGTGTTTCTCTTGAGGTAACAATATCTCAAGTCATTCATGCAGCGAATATGTACTACGCGACTCGGATTCCTTGATTTCTTCGCGTGCATAAGCAGAAAAAAATGGACATATCTCGAAAGCAGCACTGTCTTACTGTGTGTCTCACAAGTCGAGAAGCTTTACTGTATGTGATATATGACTCTGTTCTTTCCCTGTTATCGTCGTACACGTCAGCAGATAAATAGGAGCCGAAGCCGAACGCAGTTAAATTTACTGCATTTAGTCGCCTACCACCGGCGCCCGCTGGCATATACTAATATGTTAGCTAATACTAGATGGTTACAGCATCCACATTACACTTATTCAGCTGTCAGTTGTCTTCAACGGAAAATCGTAAAGCAAGTGTCAAAACCGCATGGTAGATGACGATGCATGTTAGACCAGTGCAGGGAAGTGGCAGCTGTATAGTGTACGAAGCAGGGAGTGACGTCACTACTGTTTTATAGGTAAAGGAATAAACCGCCTAGCAAGAAGGCAGTAGGTAACATCACAGAGTATTTATCGATATCGTTTCAAATAAAGTTTTGATGCATTGCTCTTTTTAATTGTACCGCTATCAGTCGTTTCGTGTAGTTCAAGGCCGCATCACGTTTTGTCCGTCGGATCAGGTGATACCACATTTCTAACAGCGAAGCTGTTAAAGAGCCAGGCGCGTCTGTGTCACGAAAAGCCAGCCGCGCCGTAGCTATGGTAACCGCCGGCGCCACAGCTGCCGCTACACCTGGCATTGCCGCACCTCGTAAAATAGTGACGTCATGAAGAAGATGATAATGACGAGAGAGCGAAGTCCCTAGGTTTTAGGTCACGTGACTTGGTGACGTCACGGATCAACGGCGTTCATTTAGACGCACGCAAGAAGATGATGTCCCGGACCAGCCAAGTGCCCATGTGCTTTGCTCAAGCTGCGCTAAATATTTTGCTGGCCATCCACCACCACCCTCACATTCACAGCGTGGATATGGGAGGAATGGGAGCCCCATTTTGCTTTCTCTATACGTTCACCTGAATTTTCTTCGATCGCTACCATTGGATCAGCAGCCGAGTACCATAGCCACTACACCACCCGCCACGGTGGTGTAGTGGCTATGGTACTCGGCTGCTGATCCGAGGTGTCGCGGGATCGAATACCGGCTTCGGCGGCTGCATTTCGATGGAGGCGAAATGTTGAGGCCCGCGTATACTGTGCGAGAGAAGAGAGAGAAGAGAAAGGCCGTAGTGGAGGGCTCCGGAAATTTCGACCACCTAGAGTTCTTTAACGTGCACTGACAACGTAATTGCACACGGGCCTCTGGCATTTTCGCCTCCATCGAAAGTGCGACCCCCGCGGCCGGGATCGAACCCGCGTTTTTTTTTTTTTTTTTGGGTGGCAGCCGAGTACCGTAACCACTACACCACCACGGCGGCTCACCACCAACGATGTGCCGCTACGTATAAACGTTATAATATCGAGCAGTCCCCATATAGTATTCATTGAGAGAGAGAGGGAGGAAGGGATGATGCACGGTGCGCTAGAGGTCGGTCGGTGCGTGCCACTTGTTGCTCCGATAGCGTCCGGTGGCAGCCGGCTCTGATCGTTTGCGCAGTCGCCGCTGATGCATGCTGCTGCTGCGGCTGTTTTCAGAGCACTCACTCGTACACACCCTCTCGTTCTCCTCTTGTCTTTGTAGGCGGCGCGGCTGACGCGCTTGTTTTTTCTCGTTTTGTGTACATAATCTGGCCGGGCCGCGTCTCCACACGCGCCCCGTTTCCTGCTGGCCTCTTCGTCTTCCTCCATGCTTCTTCGCGGTCCGCGTCTTTCCTTTCCGCGGCTTGCCTAATCCGACGAGACGACGTCTGGCTGGCAGGCGCGGACGTGCACGATATGTCGTCAACTTGCTGCGCGTCTCGGACGCGTGTTTTGTCGTGCTTCCTTCTGCTGTGTCTGTCGAGACCTTTGGCGAGTGTGGGTGTGTTCGTTTGAGTGGATTCGGCGTTGACGACTGCTGCGATTGCGCCGGCCCCTACGCAATGGAGGGAGGAGTGGCACTTTTTCTCTCCTACAGCCGAAGCGGTGAAGTCCTGAGCGATTTATTTATTTATTTATTTATTTATTTATTTATTTATTTATTTATTTATTGACCGGTGAATGCGGTGAAACGATACACGTGACAGAGTCCCATGATGTTAAGATGATAAAATAGTCTCACAGAAACCCGCAAGGTAAAGGGTTGTCTTGCTACATGCGGGTATTGATGCCATATTTTTCTGCATTTTTTTTTCTTCTGTCGTGTTCACGAAATGAAAGAAAGTTCGTTTATGTATATCCGTATGCAATGGTCCGGTTTGCCATGAAGATGATGCGGTTGTGCTGCGTATAGATATGTTAGACCTGAAACATTTGATTGAATGCGTTAGAAAGTGCCGCGCAACACTTCTTGAACACGCTGCACAAAACGACGCCGGTATGTCGTGGATGTCCCCGTGAACACGTGGGCCAAATGTCCTTGCAATGCCAGCACCGAGGAATTCGCAATTTCGAGTTCATATGAACACAGCTGGAAAGCGCCCCCGCTATATTCTTTCAACAGTGACGTCACTGGAGCAGAGGCTGCGTCGTTTGACTTTTTTCTTTTTTCATTTTTCTGTGTTCGTTAAGAGATGCGCAAATCTTCTTTATTTGCTGAATTCAAAACAAAATAAGACTATAGCGTAGCATATGATCTCTGCGTGATCATGAAATCATCCACTGCTATTTCTGCTTTGAGCGACGCGCGACTCTGTAGGCGTCCCCAGTGACGTCATTTGTTGTAAAAAGAGCGGGCGCTTTCCAGCTGAGTGTGTGTGTGTGTATATATATATATATATATATCGGCACCGGCTGCGAGTCAGTGTGAAAGAAGACGTGTGGTGCGCGCTAAGTGAACCGCCCCAGCTGAGTAGGCTTATTCAATAGCGGTGTCTTCAAGTGTCGCTAGAACACGCCTTGTTTCAAAATTATATATATATATATATATATATATATATATATATATATATATATATATATATATATATATATATATATATATATATATATATCGTCCAACCTATATTATATCTGGGCAACAAGGCTCCCGTTACATCGTTTCGTCTCGTTTATGTATCATTTTCGTAATTTTGAGAAATAGGGCAGCCAGCACGCCATGCCAGAGTATACGTGGACGAACCGTTGTCGACTTTGATTGCAGCAAGCGGTCGAGGAAATAAAACCAGGATAGGGGGGGGGGTGCAGTTTAGGGTACATGGCCGCAGTGATACAGCTTGACCGTTGTAGTGAACTTTCAGCAGGCTGATATATCTGCTTATCCCTCCCGTTCTTCCTCGCTGCGGTTGATATCTGCGATATGAAACTGAGCTGTGTCCGTTAAGGTCATGGGTACTCTTGGCGAAACACTTTGACGCCACACGGTTGCGACCTTGTCCGAGTGTGCGGGTGAACTGCTCCTACATCTGCTCATGACATTCGCCTATTCGCATTTTGTCGAGTAATTTTATGTTGTGCAAGTGTAACGTCAGAAACTTGCGAGCGCTCTTCGGTGTGACGTTCGTTTTGTGTAATGAAAGGTGACAGTGGCTGTACGAATAGGAGTTCGTAGTTCGTACTCTGATTCGGTTTCCAAAATCACTATTCGAGCACTTATTGTGCGTAGCTTTCGCAGTGTTGGTTTCTGAGAATATGGAGTCGATCACGGTAGAACTCCTCGATACAGTGAAACGACCTTTGTAGCGAAGCATTCCTTACCTCCGGGCATGTATTGATACAGGACTTTTGTGAAAGAAAGGCAAGGGGTGGGGGGAGTGGTCAGCTTATGAGAATCGTTTCATATATCTGCATCTAATAAGTGTCGGAAGCTGCCACCTCAGCTCACCGTTGCGGGGTATTCGCCACAGCTTCTACCCGACAGCGTCCTTTTGTCGCCATGTAAATTTTATCATACCCGGATAAGTCATCTTCTTAGGTATACACATTCAAAAATAAAATGGAGGAAGGAGAAAGGGCCGAGACATCTGGACTCGCTTCCTCCACTGTTTCACGTCCATGTATACCGCGAGTGTTATGCGGATGGATAAAATTTACAACGAAACGACCTGTACAACGAAATCTATGAGCTCTAGCGCTAAACCCTGCCGTTTTGTTCGTGTAGCACGCTACGTAGACGGTCTACAGGGGCCGTATTCTGATATGTGTCGCCAAAGGCGATAGTGTTGCTGACGACGTAATTGTGTCGCCTTTTGTATCTCCTGCGGTGGTGATTGGCTGGTTGCACAAACCGGGAATGTTCAACCAGCCAATCACCGCAGGAGACGGCAGAGTCGACACAATTACGTTACCAGCAATAGTAGGAAGTTTTAGCAGCGCTGGCTTACCGCATACGGTAACTACGGTAATACCGTACCGTCGTGGTCGGCAGGCAGAAAATTTAGCTTGTGAGAACATTACCAACGAGTTTTATCACTTGATGACTTTACCGTACTCACCGAGCAACTAGTGCGGTTCTTTCTGACTAAAATAGCCACTTACTGACCATGACGGTACGGCATTACCGTCAATACCGTACGGTAAGCCGGCACTGCTAAACCTCATATAGTGATCGCATTTGGTGACACATTTCTGAATACGGCCCCTGTAGACGCACGTGTGAATACGGCTGCGCGCACGCTTTCAAACGTTCCATGTCGTCACGACTTATCGGCGTTCTGTGCCCTCTTTATAGTGACGTCACGACGAGAAATCATCGCGTGAAATTCCAGGATGGCGGCGCCCACGAATCGAAAGTCGAAGTCGCCCGCGCCCCATGCAACAGACTGGAATATATAGGAGAACCGCGTGGGCCGTTTCAAGTGCCCGCGCGCGCAGCCGCGTTGATTGTGTGCCTATCTCCTTTATCGCCCTTTTTTATTTGCCCCGTTATCTCAGAGGGCCCATTGTTGTCGTCACCCTCTCCGCGAGCCTTTTGTTCTCGCCTTGTTTGCACTCGGCAGAGGAGGAGAGAGAAAGAGCGTACACACGAGATAGCAGAGATGGCCCTGCTCTTGGAAAAAAGGAAGCCGCACTTGGAGATGTGAGCGTGCTTCATCCGTTTCCTATTGTTTCAACGGTCGTGCCGTGCGTCGCGTTGTACGAGGAGATCCGAGGAAACTACGCGGCCGTTTTCGGTCGAGTGTGTAACGGACGCCCGCGTGGCTCGAGATATTGCTGCCCCTGTGTTTGCTCACATTGCTGCAGGATGAGGCGAAGAAGAATTGGTAGGTGAGCGTTGCGTGAGGAAGGAAAGGCCTGACCGTCGCGTGAGGGGCCTGTGGTTCTTATTTTCATTTCGTTTGCCACTTCACAGGGCCGAAAGCGTTGTTGTTCACGCGAGGAACGCAAGTGGCCTTGTGATGATTGTGGTCAGGTTAAGGAAAGTACGGTCATTTCTGCAGCCCATGTAGGGAGCACGGCTAAGCGTCCGTGGGGGGTGGGGGAAAGGGAGTGAAATAGATAGAAAGGAGAGAAAGGCCGTAGTGGAGGTCTCCGGAAATTTAGACTACCTGGGGGTTCTTTAACGTGCACTGACAACGCACAGTACACGGGCCTCTGGCGTTTTCGCCTCCGTCGAAAATGCGACCGCCGCGGCTGGGATGGAACCTGCGTTCTTTTGGGTGGCAGACGAGCGCCGTATCCAGTACACCACCGCGGCGGACGATTTATTTTGGCGTCGACGCTTTAGGTACCGGACTGACACCCTCTTCTCGGAAAGTACTTTATCAGCCCCTGGATACAATTGTATCGCGGAGAGGAAAGAGACGTGTCAGTTTCGAACCGAAGGTCCACGCGAGCAACGCAAGTGACGTGTTCCCTTTCAACCCCCGAACACCCATATGTACTACCAGGGGGCATTCGCCCCGCCACGGTGGTCTAGTGGCTAAGGTACTCGGCTGCAGATCCGAGGGTCGCGGGATCGAATCCCGGCCGCGGCGGCTGCATTTCGATGGAGGCGAAATGTTGAGGCCCGTGTGCTGTGCGATGTCAGTGCACGTTAAAGAACCCCAGGCGGTCGAAATTTCCGGAGCCCTCCACTACGGCGTCTCTCATAATCAGAGCTGGTTTTGAGACGTGAAACCCCACAAACCAACCAGGGGGCATTGGTACTACACCCTAAGTCTTCACTGCTTCCCAAAAAGGATTAAAAAAAAAAAAAATGCTGGAGTGGCAACGCCCATACCGCGGCGGTTGAAGCCGACGCGGTCAGGTTCAGCCCTAAAAGCTTGGCAGAGTGTCCAGAAACCAGTATCATTTCAAGCGTTCTTGATCTGCTAAAGTAAACTATAGTCTGATTGTAATGTAAAACGGCGTTGTTTTGGATCAATAAAGTACAATCGACCGAGTATCAATGCCACGATAATGCCCAGAAATTTTCGCGATGGTCAAGTTTCACCCCAGCACCCCTAGCACAAAGAGGCACATCAATCAATGTCTGTCTAGCAAAGCTGACCGCTTTAAAGGGGTTAAGGAGCGTGAGGAAAACGCTTTTTATTTTGTGCTATTTGAATTCTGTTAATCGATGCCCTGAGATGGCGGCCGCTGGCTTCACCTTTAGCACAGAATCTCCACTCCAGAATTTTTTTTAATTTTAAACCTCCTTGCTGCTTCCTCTAAAGGAGGCGCCCGCCTACGTCTTTCGTTTGACCTGCTGTCTAGATCCGTTTGCTGACGATATAAACCGGCGCGCCCTCTTCAACCTTGGGGGCATCATCGCAGCCTCCATTGTTTCAACGGTCGTTTCGCCGAGATCGCTGTCGAAGGGAAAGCGCAGATGCTCGCTGCACTTGTCTCGATCGGTTGCCCGCATTTGCGCAGCCGTAAAAAGGTTAACGGCCGCGCTTTCGATCACGCTGCGCCTTGCTGCGAGATATAGGCGAGGGCCGTTGAAGTATTCCTCGCGAACTGTCGTTGTTTCTGAATGGGGAGCGCGTATTTTAAATTATAGTGCCCCTTCTCGCCTAGCTCCCTGAAATCGGGCCATTTCTCTTGTGGGCTTATTTCGCATGGCCGTTGAAGTATATTACAAGGGTATTTTAAAGCCACGACTACTTGCAGAGATTGGCCGTGGTTTCTGCATACGAAAAACGACACTTCGCTTTTTGCTGAGGGTACTACTTCGACGTTTGTATGTTCAATGTTTTCTTTTTCCTGCTCCACATTTTTCTTATTGATGTTAATCTTGATGTTATTGTTCTTGTCCCTCCCCTCTATGATTTACTATATGTACCTTAAGTTTATAATAAATAAATAAATAAACACCCACGAAGCAGTTCCGTCGATAGATACGATATCAGGTAAATATATCTAGTTTTCGCATAAAAGTGGCGGCTCAGCTTTATGTGTAAGTAAACAAAGTATAGCGCGAAAAAAAGAAAAAAAAAGGACGAGAAACCGAGCCGACGCGGTTTTCTGTTATCATGGTGTCATGGTGTTATCGGTGCGATTCCGCGCGCTTTTTGAAATTCCCGCGCCGGAATTTGCCGCGGCGCGCGCGTCTGATGACGTCATATAGTGCGACCGCCCGCGAGTCCGTTCCGTATTTGTTGCCGGCGTTTTGATTTTGGCAATTATTGAAATGTGAGATTCCACAGCATCATATCTTTGGGGCCATGTACGAGTATCGTTACGCGAAGTGCCAACATTTTGGGCCGCTTACAGAAAGCAGACGACACACGCTTAGCGGTGCTGCCTGCGGGCGCGGAATTCGCGCATGCTTCAGATTTGTGAGTAATGGATTGCACGTCAATAGTTAATTGCATTCAGATTCATTTATTGGCACTTATGTGGTTATACTGTTATACTGACTTTGCGCTTGCCGCAATTCAGTAAGTCTTTTTCGGTAATCAATCACGCATGGAGAGAGTAGCAGACACAAGCTTTTGAATTTTGGCGGGAAACTTGACACAGCACGCGCCGTCTTTGATCAATTTGGGGGGCTTTACGTCCCAAAACCAGCTATGATTATGAGAGACGCCTCAGTGGAGGACTTCGGAAATTTCGACCACCTCGAGGTTCTTTAACGTGCACTGACTTCGCGCAGTACACGGGCCTCAGCATTTCGCCTCCATCGAAATGCAGCCGCCACGGACGGGATTCGATCCCGCGACCTTTGGATCAGCAGCCGAGTGCCATAACCACTAGACCACCGTGGCGGGGCGCACCGTCTTTGAGATAGTCTTCCAAGTGAACGGCTTGAGTCTTCTGAGCGCAGGTCTTCAATACTTTTGTTCCAGTAGTTCCGTGCAGCACTGCAGTAGAAGGTACAGTTGCCTTCGACCCGTCTTTCCCCGCTGTGTCATCTGCTGGCGGCAAGCGCTGCAGCGGAAGCGTCATTAGCATTCTCGGCATCTCACATAGCGAGAACATGCGTCGATGTTCGCGTAGCCTTGGCTTTGCTGCACAGTACTACTGTTGCATGATCCGAAAGGCAAACGCAGTTGCTCTGCATATTTCTCTTTTTTCCTTTCTCCTTATTATTTTTGTCTCATCCTTATGTGTGCCGCCGTGTGTCGGCCAACTGACTAAACTACAGAGGCACATGTAGCCAGGATTCTATTTCGAGAAACAGGGGAATGTTTGTGTGTGCACGCTTGTCCACACATGCATGCAGGGCAGCAGCGAAATCTTCCTTCTTTTATCGATGTTGATCTTCATTTTGCATTTATGCTAATGTGCACATGAGCTCTCTTTTCGAGCATGTGATAGCTGCAGCTTGGACTTAATTGTAGCTGCGTCACTATCTTGCTTGAAATCAATACTGGTAACTTGCACTTCTTGTCGACACTGAAGATAAAAGAAGTGTTTGATGCAGTTTAGAACAAGAAATGACTATATTGAGGGTGAAAAGAAAGGAACGTTTATTCTAAATTTGGTTGGTGCAATCGTTAATAGCATTAGAGCCATGTACAGAGAAACACCTTGCCAAAATGTTTCGTTGCTTGGTTATTTATGGAGGGCATATGTCGTGCATCTGTGGTAATGCTATTGTTACATTGTCCAAATAATGTGCGCATCACTGGCATTGATAGATTTGTGAGTTATTTACCCAAGTCAGACAGTGGTGCATAAGCAGCACTGGAAACCAGGCCCAGCTCAATTTCTCAAGCTCTCCTTACTTGTTTTCAGCTGACTTCGTTTGTTTACGGCTCTCTTTACACTACTCTTTATGGCTTGATAAGCGCATATAGTGGATAGACTACTTGCATGCAGGGTCATGTTTTGTGAACCACAGTAAAGAAGAATGGAGTAAAGAAGAAAACAGTGAAGTGGCACAGCCATAAGGACACAAGCTTGATCAATAAAGGATGTTTATTGGTTCAATGAAGAATGCATTGGTGGATAGAGCAACAAACAGTGCGCACATGTATTGTCACAAATCAGGACACTCAAGCGGGGAAAGCGAACTCAACTCAGAGACTGAGGAGTATTGCACAGAGATGTTGCACAATGTATGCATGACTAGGCGTACTGGGCAACCGTTGAAGTGAGGCAAGGGGTGGCTATGAAGACAATGGAGCACTCTATCTTCTTGTGGTTGATTTGCGCTAGTGAAATTTCGGACCAGGATATTGAACGACCGCGCGAGTATGTTGCGTCCTTTGGCATAGAACACAATGTAGCGCACCTGTGTTGTGCTTGTTCAACGCTGGACTCTTGTTATCTCTTCCGCGAACGTTGAACTACAAAGAAAGGCGTCACGTGTTTTGGCAATAGCACCTGCTTGGCCGGCTGTAATCATGTTGTGATTCTACTTTAAGACTGTTGCAGTCCACGTCTGTGTTATTGCTAGGATTGGCTGGTTATTATCAGTTGCTCAATCAGTCAACAGTAACTTTCCTTTCACAGCTAGAAATGTGGTGATGTCTGGGGAAAAATGCTGTAAAGCTGCTGTTTAACAAAGCCTTGCAGTAAAGTGAGCCACAGTGCAGCAGTACTAAAAATTATACGGGAAATAACAAAGCATATGTGAATGTGCCCAGGGAGCGATGCAGAAAGTAGCAGAAACAGACTCGAAACAGTTTGTTAGTTGACACATCATGATACCTTATGCTATACAAACTGGTCAGGTCCAAACAAAGAAGGATGGAGGGAGGCGTTTATTTATTTATTTATTTATTTATTTATTTATTTATTTATTTATCTACACATACTGAAGCCCAGCTGTAGGGCTACCGCAGAGTGGTTAAAGTGCAAGAAAGAACGATAAATCTTAAGCATGTTAAATACGGTCAGCATAGTACTTGTAGGAATACAAAAATTACAAATGTTGCACAAGCAATAAAAACAAAATGCTGTATAGAACAACAATACAATATTATAGTTCACATTCTTTTTGTACCATCCAAGCCTTCATCGCTTTGTAGCAATCAAATGTGGTCTGGTACATTGTTCAAAGCTTATATAGTCAGAGGAAAAAAAAACTGTATTTAAGAAAGCCTCTGTGGGAATGAAACACTGATAGGTCAAGTATGTGGCTGTTTCTGGTTAACGATAATTTGGCAGGTGTAGTATATCTAAATACTTTTAGAGATTCAGTGTCTTTTAGTTGGGTAAAGGCCAAGGTGCGTTAGATGGGATGATCGTGAGCAATTGAAATCATACTGCCGGCAAATGAAGCATGTGGCTTTCTTTCTGAATTGATCCTAAGCATTTTATGTCATCAATCTTTTAATGGTGCCAAATGGTTGCACCACACTCAGGGATAGGTCTGATGAGGGTTTAATTTGTTAGTAATTTTGTTCCTTTGTAGCTACACATACATGTTAGAAGCGCTTGTGTTGTGCTATGCTGAACTAACTCGCCCAGAAGTTGGTGCTCCTTAACCATGATGGTGCTGTCGACTGTCTCCACAGTCTTTAGTCTGTGTTACATTGGCATAATATTGGCTCATACACTTAGGCAAGAGTCAGTGTCACCTGTAGTGGCCAGGTTCATAGTGTAATGACATGGTTACCTCGAGCAATTAATAATTTCTCAACAATATGATTACGGGGTATATCGCAGTGGAATTTCGACCATCTGGGGATCTCTACCGTGGGCTCGCATTGCACACCACACAGGCCTCAGCATTTCACCTCGATTGAAGTGAGGCTGCCGTGGTTGACATTGGATCCTGCTGACCTTCGGGTCAGCATTCACATTGAACGTGTCGGCTGTTATGGTGCCCCACGTATCCTTCTGCGAGCACTCTACACAGCTCGTGAATGCAAGCAAAAGCAAAAGGGGACAGTTCTTTTGATGAGGTGGCACTGATAAGAGGGTGCTTCAGCTTGTTTGAACTCTACCACTAATCATTCTTCCCTAGATGGTGCCTTACAGCTTCCGTTGGGTAATCAAAATTTAAACAAACCGGAAGGAACTGCGCAAAAGGAGGACCACATAAATCAGACACAGACATGTGGTCGTCTTTTCGTGCAGTTCCTTCCTGCTTGTTAAGTTACACCAACTCGCCCGGCAGACACGTGGTTTGGTATGCGGTTGTGTTTTTGTGCAGTTCCTTTCCACTTGTTAAGGCACACCAACTCACCCAACAACTTCTAATTAAAATTTGTGGTGGCCTACGCTTGTTAAGGCACCGCTTGAAATTATCATCAACCTCTTCTCCTCACCTCGACCTTCTTGATCTTGCGCAGGAGCGGCACCATGTCTGAATACTGTCTCCAGCCTTGCAGCACCAACCAGAACATCATGTTTGTCAGGACGAGGGAGCCCATCGCGGACGACGTGTTCAGCCCCGCGTCGTCACCCAAGCGGCTGTGCCTAGACGCCGAGTCCCGAAACTCCTGCGACGTGGACACCATAGCTCGCATCATGACACCCACGTGAGTGGAATTCAGGGATAACTGGACAGCATGACAGTATGAACCACATTTGTTCTGTGTTTTCTCTTGGCATCTTGTCCTTTACTTGTTGCATGTACACATGAGCTCTGGCATGTTTCTGAGCAACCTGAGGTTTTGAGCATTCCTGTACACAGTCGAATCTTGGGATGAAAAACCCTGTGACGATGAATTGTCGGTTGCAAGGACGTAAACATAGAGTGACTAGCACAATGTGCATTTGTAAGAACCGTTATTAGGCACTGCTGAAATTCGCCCAAGTTTTTAGCATAGTACATTATATTTCTAGTACGCCAGGCTCCTGTCTCTTCCCTCCTATAAACCCACTCTTTCTCATTAGACATATACAGTAGAACCCCGCTGATGTGTTTTTCATGGGACCGTAGAAAATAAACGTAAGAGCAGGGAAACTGTAAGAGCCGAGAGACGGGAAAAATGGAAAAATGAGAAGTGGTGATCAGTACACAATTTTATTTCAGTGCTAGCGCTTTCAGTGCACGTATCTGCACACTCTGTTACGATTTCGTCGACAGAGAAAACGTCGGAGGTGACAACGGCATCATCGATGGAAGTGTAATCACTGTACGCGATTCCGTCATAAACAGTTTGCGCAACTGTGCCATAATTTTGCTGGTGGAAGCTGGAAACATAATGGGCTAAGCCAAGCCAAGTCAAGCTACGTGAAAAGTCAATATTGCCGTCGGGAGTGGCTGCTTGGAGTGTCGATTCGCAGCGTAACATACGGGAATGTTCCCACACTGCGACGTAACAGTGGGGTTCCTAATGCATTGAATCGATTCTATGGGAGCTATGCCGGGACTGGCCGAAAACGATGTAACAGCCAGGAAAATGCGGCAGCCGGGAACGTAACGGCGGGTTTCTACTGTATCTGTAGCTGTTTGCAGTGCATGCTCCTTGACACACTACATCCATGTGAAAGTACTTCCAGAAGTGAAGGCATTGTTTGGTCAGTACTCTTCTTCTCCTTTATTTTTTTTTCCATGTACAGTCCTACGCTGTGATCGTCACTATTATGATCACCACCATCTCACCTAAGCTTCTACATTAGGATGTTATGCCTGTCATTTTTCTTTCGTTCGAATGGAGCATTCGATGCTAATTCACACAGGCCACCATCAGAGTCTCCCATGAAACGGGCACTCCAGGACGTTACCCTCCGTTGTAACAACAGTGGAAGCTCATCACCATCCTCACTGCCAGCTTCGCCTGGCACCCCTACCAAGTCCACCGGCGACCTCTTGGGGAGTACGTCAGACGACCCCATGACCCCGACGGCTCGGCTCAAGCTTCTCTCCCACCTAGCTGCCGAGCGATTGCCCTACACAAGTGGGGAAAACGTAAGGCAGACTGGTCTTGTGACGACAACGCGTACTTTCCATGTCATTCTAGTCTGTCTTTGATATGACACTGAAGGGAAAAAAAATTTAGGAGCCACTCCACTTTGTTACTGAATGTGACGAGGGAAGCCGTAGCACATCACACATGGTTAGGCAAGGGTACACGCATTTATTTTCATTATTTCGTAATTGTAGTGATGATAACTGGTCGTTACTGTCGTTACAGCAGCCTCAGTATCACTGACAGTAAGCCCGCACTTCACTGGCAGGATCTAAAAGACAGAAGAAAGGCCCTGAGACTCGAATTCCTTCACAGCGTTTATTATTCAAAAGCAGGTATAGACGGAAACAAATACATCTCATTGCTATTGTATATTTCGCGTAGAAGGGACCATGCCTTGAAAGTTCGCGAATTTCCTTTTAAAGGTGACACTTTGCGTTATTCATTTTTTTGTAGGACCACGAGCGAGTGGAATTCTCTTCCGTCAAACATTGTTGAATTACAAAGTAATGATGACTTTTACCGTGCTTTGTGTGCAGAAATGAATGACTGTTGATTTAGTGATGTATATACCCCCCCTGCTGTAATGCCTGCAAATGGCGATGCAGGTACCGAATAAGTAAATAAATAAAATAAATGTGCACTGACTGGTTGAGTTACTACCTTATATTCCAGACCAGGTTTAAAACTATACTTGACGTTACTTAAAGCTATGTTTAAATCTATACTTGATTATGTTCAAACTGAGGGAACTAACTAGTGAAGTTCTCACTTTCCCATAGCAGGATTGGAGGGGGAGAGTCGTTCCTGGGTGCCCATGCGTCTTTGTAATACTGCCTACAATTCTGTGAAATGCAACAACTTCTCAATCCGCTGGCGCTCATCACGCTGTGTGGCACCGCAAAAAGAGGTGCGATAAAACATGGGACATCGACCAATAAGGGGTCTGAGCGTCAAAGGAAAGTGCAGCAGAGGACAACATCAAAATACAAAAGATGGTGATACATTTAGTTTGTTGAGGTGCTCTAGCCATTGCACCACTCAAAAGGGTATTGATTTATTTGATGTCACTGCTCCGTTGAATTTCGGTTTTGTCGCCTTCTTGCTCATTAAAAACTATTGTCGAATGTGTTGAGCATTCCTACTCTGAGGCATATGACAAGAGGGTCTCAGGAACATATTGTTGCCATCACCTTCAGATAGTAAAAAAATTATCGGAGTTGGCCTCTAAAGCACAGCTGCGACAGCGTTTCAGTTATTGCTAAATTTGTGCTGAGCTTGCTCTGTTATACCACAGAAGCAAACTTGGTAGAGTTGTGCAACTCATACTTGCAGTTTTTCTGATGCAGCTTTTAAACAATGTCTATAAGCCTGTGACACATGCACACATAGCAGTTGTTGCCATGACATTGGACCCAACATGCTGGCTGCCTCAGAAATGTCAGAGGTCAGATGTCTGGAATGTCAGCATGGCCTCCTTGTTTTGGAGGCTACTGCATACATTTCTGTGCATATTAAAAGTGTTAATTCTGTATGGAAGTTGCTCTTTGTCTATATTATCTAAAAGTGGACCTTTTTTAATTATAAAGAATTTTATGGCAGTCACCCTTTGAAGTTCAAAGGCCCTTTAAGGGCCCTTGAACAACTGCAACTTGAAGGCTTCTCTCGTCATTGCTACTTTATTATGCTAAGCATACTTCTCTAGAAGTCACTTGTTGTACCACGTCGGCATCGCATCACATACTACATTAATGTGAAAATTGAAGTTTAAGATAATGAGGCTTAGATGAGCATGGCACCACCTCTTTAGTTGCGCATTGTGCTATGTTTATGTTGCGTGTTGTTTCCTGGTCATGCAACCGTGCAGCATTTTCTTGCAGGGTGTCGACGACGAGCTCTCCAATCACAGCAGCAACTCTGAGAACCAGAAGCCAACCAGCCGAAAGGACAAGTCCCTGGGACTGCTGTGCCAAGCGTAAGATTTATTATTGCTTTCTTTTTACTTGTCTCTGCTTGCTCTGCATGTTGAAAGCATGTAAGAAAAGGTGTGTCAGTTTCCTGGGACACTTCAAGTTGCTTAAATTTCTTCTATGTTCCTGCCAGGTTCTTGGGCCTTTATCCCGAATACACGGTACCATCCGACAACATTATCGTGTCTCTAGATGAGGTTGCCAAACACCTAGGTGAGTACGCAAACTAGGAGCAATAAAAAGTTACAGAGGCACCTAAGTCTCCTAACTTGTGATGAATCGAAAAGTAGAATTTGGTCTGCTTGTTGAAATTTGCAGTTCAGCCGCGTTGCAGCAAAGTCTCTTAGGTACCACAATACCTTCCTCGTACTTGATAATTCATTATAAATGTATATTTGTTACACTGTTTTGATATCAGTACTCTTTCTCATCTGTTTTGTCATTGAACAATAATTTGGAAATGTGGATTTGTTGTATCGAGGCACGGGCATTCTTAATCTTTCAACTTCTATGTGCCGTGACATCAAAGGGACAGTGAAGGAAAATATTTAAGTCGAACAGGATTGAAAGGTTAGTTTTTCATAACAACCACTTTGCCATTTCTGGAGAGAACAGAGCAGTTTCAAGAGAGAAAAATGGTGAAATTAAAACATTACAGTGGTGCCCTCAGTCCCACCCTGCAAGTGCGTTTTTGAAATGTTGTTCCGGGTTATAAATGAAAAATAGATTAGGTAGGCTTTGACATCAAATGTGCAGTTGTTGCTGCATATTACGGTCACGGAGCTCACTGTGTTGGCATCTGAGATTGTCACTTCTAGTCGTCTTCTCAGAGCAGGCAATCCAAATTGAGCGGCAACACCAGGGACTTTTGGTGGCATTTTTCGATGCAAAAGTTCATTTATTCGCATGTAGAAAGTGATGATAGGCTACAACACAGTAAAGCAATTGATTGAGCCGAATGTAACATTTTTGTTTAGACACAGTATGCTATGTGATCATGTCATCATGGTACAACATCATAATTTGGTCACATTATTTTTGTTGCCATCGGCTGGACAGGTGTCGGGTTTTTCACTTCATAGGGTGTGTAATGCTTTTGCATTAAGATGGGCAGGCATCGGAGTGTTATGGTTGCTAACTGTGCGAACAGAAAAGAAGTTATGGTGTTCACTATAGTCAAAATTTTCTGAAGCTTTGTTGTGCTTATCCACAGTTGTGAAAATGTGAGTGCTTGCTGTTGTGTTGGAGGTAGGATAGTGTTGAGCTTCACTGTCAAGTGCGCTCCACATACGGTGCGCAGGTGTGGAGAGGCGGCGAGTGTACGACATAGTCAACGTGCTTGAAAGCGTCGGCATGGTCACCAAGGAGGCGAAGAACAAGTACCGCTGGTTTGGCAAGGGCGCATTGTTGGAAACTTTGCCAAAGCTCAAGGTAACTGCCTTTTCACAGCTTTTGTCTTGGTTTTGTCTTCAGCATTTCACAGCTAGCCTAAATCCCTTAAGCAGCTTCAGTCCTTTGAGAAAAAAACAAAAAGCTCCTCACATGAACAGGGGACAAAATCGTATTGCAATACAATAAATAAGTCTCATTAAAGGGAACAAAAATGGGTCATGCAGATGTTTCACTTAGCAGGACTTTCGTTACCAGAGAAATGTGTAGGAGTGCAGCACTGTATGTGAGGTAACATCTTGAGTATATGTTGTCAGAAGGGTAAAGAAGAAGTATAGACGAACCGCTTTATGATAAAATTGAATCTTGCACTGAAATAGCTTCATTATAACCAAGAATTTGTTATAAATGCATGTTCAGAGCACCGTAGGAATGGAAATACTATTCATCTACTTTGCTATAGCCATTTATTTGCTATGTCAAGGTTTAGCTGTAAATCACGTATGATTGTGGATGTCCAATTCATCAGTTGCTCGGCTGCATTTGCGTGGTTCAATACTTGCATTCAGTAAATCTCTCCTGTCAGTTATTGAACGTCGGAGCAATTTCCCTGAGGCTGTTGTTTAGGGACACAGCTAAATTTAGCATGTATTTATCATCAGCTTTTCTTTGATCCTCAAACTAAGTTCTTCAGTAAAGCCTTTTACACTTGTTAATATTTTTTTTTACTGGCATGTTGATGGGCTCAGGTTAAAGGAACAGTTGTAACTTTCAGCCTCATTGAATATGCTTTGCTTGTTAATGGCGTTCACAATTTCCAATTTATTTTGTTCTTGTTGCTGCCTGCAGATGCTATTGCAACCTCTGATAACTGTACTATCGCATTTGCCACTGTTCGATAAAATATGTTGCACTTGTGTCCTGATATGTCCTTTATGCTATCTTCCCCCTCACTTAACCACCACCGAGCCCTCCACTACGGCTTTTCTCTCCTTTCTGTCTCTTTCACTCCCTTTCGCCCTACCACCCACGGACGCCTAGCCGTGCTCCCGACATGGGCTGCAGAAATTAGCGTCCTTTTCTTAACCATACGACAATCAATCATCCTTCTTTTTAAGGGGGACAAATAAAGTTTTCATCCATCCATATTAAACGATGCCTTTCCTTGTTTTCTCTCTTCCGAACTCCAGGCCCTCTCTGAGAAAAGCAACATTGCGGGCCAGATCCACTCGGTGAAGGACTTTGAGTTCCACCACTCCCTCGAGATGAGCAGCCAGTTGTTTGTGGTGCCGTCCAATGAGGCCATCAACTCGGGCCAAGTCACCGCGGCATCCATGGTTACCGACAGCGTAGGAGGGGGTGGCTGCAGCGTGGCCTCCATCCAGGACTTGGAACTGCGCCGAGAAAAGTCCATGGGCATCATGAGTCAGCGCTTTCTGATGCTGTTCCTGACGTCGCCGGTGAGGATACCAGCAGTACAGTCATATCGGAAGCTTGCTTTGGAAAATGAAACACCCCACATTCTCAAAATTAATTGGGAATCCCTCGCTACCATGTGTGCCGTGATCACATGAGGTGGTTTTGTCGCGTAAAATTCCAGCAATTATTGATGTGACTTGCAAGATGTGTTGTCGTAGCCTCTTGAATTTTATTTATTTATTTATTTCATAATACTGTCAACCCTTTGTTGAGGGTTCTTACAGGGAGGGTACAAATAATACAAACAAACCAAACACACAGGTATATCAAGTGACAACGAAATCATCTAAATACATGTCCAACAATTTTTCGAATTGGCAAACATCGCTTGCATTTACCACAAAGCCTGGTAACGCATTCCAAAGCTCAATCACAGCTGGGAAAAAAGAATGACGAAACACATCACTGTGAGAAAAGTATGGTAGTACAACACAATTGTGATTCACACGACTGCTTCGTTTCCCTGGCAGTTTCAAGTACTCATCTTTATTAATTTTTAGTTGTCCATGAAGTATCCTAAAAAAAACTCAACCGGTTCTTTTGCCCTCGTGCTTCTAGTGGTTCCAGTTCACAAGAATCTAACATCTTCGTGACGGAATCTAACCGGCAGTAATTTGTGCATATGAATCGGGCGGCACGGCGTTGGACATTTTCTAATTTTGTTTTCAGGCTGTCCTGATGAGGGCTCCACACGACCGAGGCATACTTATCTTTACGGAACATTGTACTTTTCCACTATTTATTTCATGTATCATGTACAGTGTTCTCATTTGCAGCCCAAAACTGTTAGCCTGGACTTGGCAGCCAAGGTGCTCATCGGTGACCCCACCGTCGACAAGACGCAATCCCTAGTCTATAAAAGTGAGCAGGAATGACTCCTTTATGCTCTCTTTTTTGCATTTGTGTGCTGCGCAAAGTCCTGCATTGCCTTGAACCTGTTGTCATGCGGCGCTGTCATTTGAAAATCACTTTGCCGTTTTTCCGAAATAAGTCGAACAAATGCGGGGATACTATGACGAATCACTGCGTATAATGAATTATCAGTCATAACTAATTCAGTAAAAAGATAGTATTGCCATTAAGAAATGCTAATATAAATTTGTAGTGATTTATCGGTTAAAATGAAGACAACTTTTGTGACGTTGAATTTGTTGCAACGAGGTTTGACTACATGTGCAGTATTACTGTAGTTTTGCAGTTCCAGCCAGTGGTATTGATGTCGTAGATGATGCAAGTTACGCAGGGCACAGAATAGTTAGCAAGTGGGCAGTGTGCCTACTGTCTTACGGAGGCAGAGTTTGTTTAGACTTGTAATATGCTGAACAATTGGCAAGAGCTGAAGTGGAGCTGGATAGCAGATTGCCCTGTTTCCTCATTCAACCATGGTCAACCATGTGGGGGGGGCTAATTTTTTTCATGGCCCAATCAGTCTTGTGGTATGTCTCCTGCAAAGTATGAAGTGTGTGCTGTTCTTCAGTTCCTGCATGCTCAAGGGTGTGGTGTAGCTGAAGACCATTAACATATGAATAATACGTACAGTGCAACTTTCATAAGTGACAGCAAAGTGAAGCAATGGAGTATGAAATTTGAAGCGAAATGTATAGGCGGAGAACTGCAGAACACATGTGCAGAATTGACTGATAGCACAGTTGGCTGCCCTCTGTGACGAGGGTGTAGGAAACTTAGTACACCGTTAGGGCAAGTGTCACAATCGGAGCGGCAACTATGTAGAGATGTGGCTGGAAAGTACATATCTAAATGCCCCACCCCACCCCCCGGAAAAAAAAATGCAGTCTTGATTTTCACTGTGATTGTCACTTCACACTAATTGGACTATGAATAACATACAAAACAATACAATAACAATACAATACAAATAACAATACAAAATTTTAAATTCTAGGCAGTTGAACGCTTTTATAAGAGGCACTGGTATAAGAGACAATGTTTGGTCACTTGGTTGGCTGCCCTATCTCTCCTATTAGATGGACCTCTTTTGTAACGGACACGCTCCCGAGAGCAACAGCTTTTAAAGGATAAAATATCATGAAATTTTGGTCTCTAGCCTTTCTTGTAGCAGGCGTCTTGACTCTAAATGCAGCACTGGTGACTGATAACTGCAGTTAATCTACTGAGGGAGCAACGGAAATGATAACGAAGTAATGTGACAAGGTTGTGGTGGAAAAAAAATATGAATTCTGTTTCCGGTTTCACAGTTTACAAAACAAACCTCCTAACATGAAGGCAAATGGTAATAAACCCTTTGAAACATCCTGTAGCATTCTCTCGCGGTCAATTTAGTTGTAGTGTGCCCACATCGGAAGAAGGGTTGATCATAAAATGAAAACATAGACCACTCATATAAGGACAGAAAGTGCCCCCTGAGCCATCTCTTTTATAAAGGGGTTCAACTTTAATATGATTAAGTACTAGACATGACCCTACGAAAAAATTCAAACTATGACGACTTAAATGCTGTTACAAAACCTTGAAATACACCTCACCGTTGTATTGATGAACAAATAGCAAAATACGATTTAGAACAGGGAATGTCGCAGGAGCCAACGTTTCGACAAGCGGACTTGTCTTCGTCAGGGCGGCAACTGCCTTCTCCAGCGTTCGCTTATGTACGCATTTGCACACTCTCCCCCGTCCTCAGAGAGAGAGAAGAGCAGCACGTGCGAACAATAACAAAAAACAGAGGGGGGGGGGGGGATTGGCTGCAGGGGTAGTTGGGCGACAGGTGTTAGTGCGACTAATATAAATGGCAAGAGCGAAAGCTTCCAAAGAATCCGCTCCTAGTACATATCTTGCAAATGCATTGTGTGCACAGTGCTAGACTAAATAGAGCAGTTTCTAAATAGATTGAAAACATAGCCAAGTGAAAATTTGAAAATTGTTTTAATGGAAAGCTTGAATTATCATAGTTTTAATTATCAAGAGTCTACTGTACTGGCTTTTCGACCAGCATGTTAGACATTCAAGTGATATTTTTTTGGTTTCCCTTGCCAGCGTCCTGACTGCTAATGTGCTGATGTTTACTTGTCGACAGCCAAGATTCGACGGCTTTACGACATCGCGAACATCTTGACAAGCCTGGGCCTGATTCGCAAAGTGACGGTGACGGAATCCCGGGGCCGCAAGAGTGCCTTCAAGTACATCGGCCCTGACATAGGCACAGCTAGCACGGATGAAGGTTAGCTTTAGCTTGTCTTTTAAGTGTGAGCCGCGTGCTATTTGGCTCAAGGCCATTCACTACTTTTCTCTCATTGTAACTCGCCAAATTATTTGTGTGATTTTAGGCTCTAAGTCATTCCAGCGCATTTGCTCCATTTGCTAAAGACAACTGTTCTGAGGACAGTACAATATGGAAATTGAGTAAGTGAAAAAGAAATGTGATTTGGTGTCTGAATTTAATGATTACTTGGAAATAGAGCTGCACAAATGGCAAAGTTTTGAGTGCTAAGCGAATTCGTATAGTTACGTTCAAGTGCAAATCGAATTGAATATTTTTCAAATAGTTTTCAAATATTTCTTTACTATTACCATGTCAAATTGTGGAGAAATGTTCTGCTAAACATGGGTAAAAAGATTTATGGCATGACTAGTCTACTGCCACAGTGTCATGGAAAAGTCCGGAGGAACAGTCTAACAGAAAATTGTACAACAGAAAGCTGAGCTAACTTTGCCACAGTACATGCGGGTTAGCTTCGCCGCAGTACACGAGCGTTAGCTTTGCCGCAATACAGGGGTGTTATGCGGCGAAGTGGACTACATGCAGGAATGGGTCGCTTCAAACGCGACGACGTAGCATATTTTTTTCCGCTTAATTGCAGACTTCAAATAGTTCGAATAGTAAAATTTAAGTGCAAATTGAATCGAATAGCAAACGCTATTCGAAAATTGTTTGAAATTTCGAATATTCGCGCACCCCTGCTTAGAAGTAATCATTACAAGAAAGCAATAATGGAACTTTTTGCGAGCAAAGGATTAAAACTAAGGTTGTCAGGTCTTTGACAGTGGTATTGGCTATTATTAAGTTTTTTTGCTTTGCTCTGCTACTGCTCAGCAGGCTGTACGGTTGCATTTGGTGATGTTACTTTTTTCGTGAAATATATGTGATACTTCATATAGCGTGTGTGTGTGCACTTTAAATGCTTTCTAAGCTGCCTGAAGTTGCTCTTTGTCCTTTTCATGAAAAGTGCATTCTGTTTGTTTAAAATAGCTTTACTAGTTGGTTTTTGTGTGTGTGCTGTGTATGAGTGGCACAGCCCATTCAGGCAAGGTTTGCCCTTAGGCACATTCCCCAGGACATTTTCCACTGTTATTGTCTTAAATAAATCAATAAAGAAAGAAGGAAGAGTCATGGTTTCCTTGGTCATTGCAATTCACCCTTTTTCTTCCCGATGATTTTTTTCTTAGTCATTCAGGGTTATTTAAGTCATTGTAAATTACTCTGGTGATTTCCATTCTTCAAGGTTTGCTAGTCATTCTAAATCACCAGTTTTGGCTGATGTTCTGTGTCGGGCTGTTATGATAAATTAGGTGGGAGCTAGTGAACAATGCAGATCTAATTTTTATTTTCAGCCCTCATTGAGGTTGTGGAAGAAGAGAGGGAGAGAGGGAATGTACATGGAAGGTGTCACATAAGGTGTGGGTTACATAGTAAACAGTATCACACTGTTCGATTTGAAAGATGGTGGTGATGTTATGTGATAAATTCATAGCCGCTGTAGGTTTGTCCAGGGTTGCTGTTACTTTTATCGCAGGTTTATCACAAATAGCCACATTTCTCATCAGTATTTGGGAGTTTCGTTTTGATGACTCGTAGTTACTTCAAAGCACTCATTGATTGGTTGGTGTGTCATTGTGCTGGAACAAATGGAATGGAAGATTCTAGCTCTCGGATTATACATTAGTACATTTAGCAAAACATACTGGGAAGGCAGCAAATACTGTTTGCACCTTCAGAGCTGCTGAAAGCATAACTGTGCATTTGGAGAGGGGCAGAATGGACACATGCATAGACAAGGGGGGGAGCTTTAGGCAACTACACTAGAACCTCGTTACAACGAAGTTGAAGGGAGACACGGAATTACTTCATTACATCTGTTATTTTGTTGTACCCATTATTGCACTTAACTGTAGTATATGCCATTTGGGTACGAAAATTTTAATGTGTAAATAAGATGGCGGCCCTGTAGCCTGTGGTAATACTATATAAAGCCATGGGGGGGGGGGGGGGGGCGGCATGTGGTGAAGATTTATTAAAGGGAAAAAAAAAAAGATACTCATCATTACCGTGCAACTTGGCACACTACTGACATTTGTTTGTTGTGACTTTTGTTTGGACATCTTCGTTTATCCATTGAAAGATCAATTTTACTTCATTAAAATGAGATTTCAGATGCATATGTGTCTATGTGGATTTTAAAGGTAATTTCATTTATTTCGTTACATCCATTATTTCGTTATATCATGTTACCTTATGCCTTATATCAATGTTCGATTGTATGTTGCAATCTTGTGTGTAGTTATATACTGCTAGTATTTCGTGCAAAGTGTTGCAGACATATGCACAAAAAGAAAAAGCTCTGCCTTTTTTTTCTCAGGTGCCTACGTGTAACTGAGAATCCTACGAGTTAAATGTAATCTCGGTATATCCTTGAACATGCGCCATCTTCTTGTGTCTTGCTTATTACAAATTCTGTCGTAATAAATGTTCTGATATTTTGCTTTTTTTCATGCATCAGATGTGCAAGTACAGACACAGTCGCGGCACTCACTCGTCGCCACTGGATTTTCATTGAAGAAGGCCCTAAATGCGAAAGGTGAGCAACGTGCTTCACAGGGTTCAGTGCCAGCATGCTGGAAATATTCAAATTAAGACAGATGACTTGTTAAAGTGCAAGCTAACCAGTTTGCACTGTAATAAGAGCAGAAGCTTAGGGGGAGATGGAAGCCTGGATTGATGAAGAGGTTGCGGAAAACAATGAAAAATGGGGAATGTTGGTAAACGAGAACGGAAATCTGGGCGAGTTGGTGATAATTCATATTGACCAGCTTACAGCGCAAACGGGGACGAAGACGAAGGAAAGACAAGGTGACAACACGAGCGCTCGTGTTGTCACCTTGTCTTTCCTTCGTCTTCGTCCCCGTTTGCGCTGTAAGCTGGTCAATATGAATGTTGGTAAAGGCTCTGTTTTGACAAGTGGACTGACGAAGACAAGTTCACTTGTCAAACATTGGTCTAGTGACATTTCCTGTGTTTATGGTTTTCTCCAATCTCCACAGTGACTCCTTACAGTGACACTATGGGAAAATAACTAGTAGAGCTGGATCGAAGGATTAGCTTTATGTAAAGATCAGTAGATTTGTGGTGAGAATAGAGCTTTGTGAGGGAGAAAACAAATGAATGGTAAGGCAGAAGCAGCGCGACCTATATTTTTTTGTAATGGACATAGCTTTTGTGTGGTGTCACTATTGCCTGATTCAGAAAATCCAAAAAGAGAGAGGCTGTGTCGGAATTATGTGTGAACAATTTAAATTTCATGCCGACTCTTCAAATTGAGCAGTATGGGAACATTGGCAGTAATTTACTACAGTTGAACCCGTTTATAAGAGGCACGCACCATGGGGGTAGTTTCTGTACCTTGTATAAGGGGTCTATTATAAGCAGGTGCCATGTTTTCATTTTCTTATCAACCCCCATTTCGATATGGGCATACTACAGAGATAAGCTGACCACAAAAGAAATCTACAGCCTGCTGCAAAGGGTTGATTATATGCCATTTGCTTTAATGTTAAATGATTTGCTTGTTGGAGTGTGTCAGCCAGAACAGAATGCATGTTTTCTTCACAGCAACTTTCTTGTGTCACTTGGTTACCATTTGTCTACACAACGAATTAACTGCAGTCAACGAACAGTGCTACTTTTAATTAGAGTTAAAATATCAGTTACAAGCAGGACTGTCGAGCAGAATTTAGATGTTTTTTTTTTACCCAAGCGTCCACACGAATGTGTCTGTTTTAAAACAGGTCCAACCAATTTTAAAGACAGAGTAGTCAACACTGTCAGTGAATGAAGTCTTATACCCATTTCTTCCTATATCAGTGCCTCTTCAAAATGGCTTCAGCTGTCCTATATCAGTGCCTCTTCAAAATGGCTTCAGCTGTATACTATGTTTTCACACGCAGAAGAGGAGAGTGCAAAATGAATAAGCTATCATGGTAACTGTTTAAATGTTTACCTGTAGCTTCACTAGAAGATGTATGACTAGCACCTTGCTGCACTTTAATGCTATAGGATTATATGTCCAACAACGCAAGAAGTCTGGTGTCCGTCCAGTGAGTGTCAGTGTTAATTGATAATTCGACACCAAGTGCACTTACGATGATCAAGTGATACAGCATGGGTTCTTGCACCCAGTGCGACTAACCCTGCATTGACTCGCATCCAAAACCAACCTGACCAACTCCCAGAAAGTAGACTCCACCGACCCTCAAAATTAAGCTTGTCCACTTTAGGCGCATGACCAAGTGAGCACATCATGTGACATAGTCGTGCGACCATGTGAGAGCCTTAAGTGGCAAGGTCGGCCCGCCATGGTGCTCAAGTGGCTATGGTACTCGGCTGCTGATCCGAGGGTCGCGGGATCGAATCCCGGCTGTGACGGCTGCATTTCGATGGAGGCGAAATGTTGAGGCCCGTGTGCTGTGCGATGTCAGTGCACGTTAAAGAACTCCAGGTGGTCGAAATTTCCGGAGCCCTCCACTACAGCGTAAAAAAAGAAAAAAAAAAAAGTGGCAAGGTCATACATCTAGGAAATGGTGTTGTGTCACATTGTCGTTTGGCATAGACAACAAAGTAGTATGGGCACCGATATTGCCAGCGAGCACAGACACGCTGTGCTTTCGCATACAATGCACGTCAGGGAACTAAAGTGGCTCTGTAACACTTTTGTGGTGAAAACTTGGGCAGTAGTACAGTTCAACCCACTTATAACAACATTGAATTGCCATGAATTGACGTTGTTATAACCGATATTTGTTATAACAGGGTTGCATGAAAAAAAGCTTCTTGGCTGTGGATTTAGAAGTTCCAAGTATGTTTCGCACTACCTCAGTGAGGTTATTGTCAGAATGAATACCCAAAAGAATTAAAAAGTCGGCAAGATATCTAAAGACACGAATTATACATTCTTCCATTAGTACCCGTGAAACAAGGAATCTATTTCAGACAGGTATATTTTAGTCGGGACCGGAGCTACGTTGGACCCTACATAAACGGGCCGGTGGTTAAAAAAGCGCCTGATGGAACACTCATAGGCAGTTAAGTGTCATAGTGAATAACATTTGGCAATACACTGCAGGTCCTGTGAAGGCTGCAAGCCACTTTATGAAAAAAATGAATGTGCAGGGGCATGCTGTTAGAAAAATGGCACGTGAAACATTATGAGCATCATTGATTATGAGGTATGGTCCAGATACAGTAGAACCTCGTTATAACGAACCCAGATATAGTGAACTATTGGATATAACAAAGCAATCGTAATTCTCCTTGAAATTCCCATAATTGAAATAGATATTGGCTATAACGAACTAATGGTTATAACAAAGTAATTACGGCTCCCCTTTCAGCTTCGTTATAACAAGGTTTTACCGTAAGTGTGTCAGCGAGCCTTCTGTTTACTTCCACAAGAAAGAGATTGAATTTCTAGGGTAGATATAATGGTTTTTTGGGAGGAGGGTGTCTGATGTCTTCTGCGGGTGTTCGTGTACACGTGCATTGTGAGAAGTGGCAGGAATTACAGTTTTCAATAAATTCTGTTGTTAGTCTGTGCTGGTCCTGTCTGCTTCTACTTCTGCTGTTCCATGCTTCGTGCAGCTTAACTGAATATTTGATAGCATTGTGTGGTGGTTGATTGTCTGCCAATTGATATGAAGTTTGGGAGGGAAATGTCAGTGCGACTGACAGTAGTTTCTCCGTGCAACAGATGAGAACACAGTGCCAGCAGTGCAGTCCCCAGGCTCCAGCGAGTGCACTGCGCAGGTCCTAGAGCTGCTGCAGCGGACACAAGGTTTGTGAAGCTCAAGTTTAGAAGACTGGGTACCTCGCTTAAAAGCTGGCAGTGTGGACAGATGATGGCACACTTCTAGGAAGAAGCAGTTGAGAAAAAAATAATGGTACATTCATTCATAAGCAGACTTAGTAGGGGGTGGGGGGGGCAGCGTTTCCACCCCTTCTTACTGCCCAGCTTTCAGTTTCAGTTTATTTTCAAGACAGAGAGTGTAGTTGTTAGAATGTAGTTGTTAGACCTTTGCAGGATTGACTTTCTTTTTTTTGTTTGCTTGTTTTATTTGGCTTGACTAGGAGTAACCAACACAACTCAGTGTGCCGTCTTCCTAGCATTCATGTGATTAAAGAAAAAATGTTCTTTGCCTTACACAATGGTAAAAATGTTAGTTTTGGGAGGTTTTGCTTGCTACAATAAGGAACCGGATTTTTCATTTTGAGAGGCCTCGACAGACCAGTCCATGCAGCCTGTAAGAGTAAGGTCTGACGGGGCTAGACAGCCTTTCGTCAAATAATCAGACAACTGGGGCTGTTCTTCCGCACAAGATTTCTCGTTGTACAGAAGTCTTGCCCTTTGTCACGCTTTACAGAACGTTCCAAGCGTAGCTCAACGCGGCTGGTGCGGACGCACAGCGATGACGTTTCGGCGCCCTCCCGGAAGTGCCGCCGCGGACCCCAGCTCTCCGTGGCGACGAACCTTGCGTCATCTTCGAAGACCCTTGCCCGACACGCCAGCTTTCACGACATCTGCGAGGTGGCCGAGATGGAGCGGCGGCGCCTGTACTCTGAGGAAGAGGAGAGTCAGCGGGAGCTGTCGGCCCGCAACGTGGCTGTCGGTAACGTCGGCACCGTAGCCGGCATCAACAAGCCCATTGGCATTGTGAAATCGGAAGTTGGTACGTATGTAATACTATTGTTATATCTCTTAAGCGAGCAACCATTCATTGTAATTGACGCTATGCTGAAGGATGCATGCTGTGTGCTTGTAAGTGCCAAAAGCACATCGTGGCGGGCTCCTAGGTTTGCAAAAGCTTGACAGCTCCAGAGCAGCATCCACAGCGCATTCAACATACTGGTTTCATTTCAGATGGAGCTTCTCTGAGCATTGTGCCAACACCTAATGTCGAACAGGTGAGGAAACCCAACAGCGGGTGTTGATTTCCCACTTTTCCTGTTAGCATTTGACCTGATTGAAGGGCAATGCAGAGCAACCTTAAAGGGACACCAAAGGGAAATGTCAAGCTCAGCTTTGCTGAATGGTTAGGCCTCGGTAATAAATAACCATTTTGCCATTCCTAGTGAAAACAGAACATTTGTAAGCAAGAAAATGATGATATTGAAATGTTGCTGTAGTGCCTCTTTATCATGCGCTGTGGTACTTCATTAAGATAGTGTGCCCCTGTCTACACGTTGTTGAACTGCTGCTACATGTTGCAGGTAAAAAGCAAAATAGATAATATATTTTGACAATGAAGAACATGCATTAGGCCAGAGTTCATGCTAGATATCATGCCCATTGAGTGCTTAGAAGTTCCAGTTTCGATTGGCCATGCTGTTAGTGCTGCATAGTGAAGCTCTTTTCAGCATTAGTTGTTGACAGCGGGAGCATTGGCAACAGCTTCACATATCAGTACGATTCAGTGAAGTCTGTTAATGGTAGGGCTGTTAATGGTAGGGCTTCCTCTCAGATGCTTTCCGAATCACTGAAAGCGGCAGTGGAGATGGTGACTTCGAGGCCCCGTTTGTTGGCAGCTTTTGACCCAACGGGTGTGTTTATTGGCGCATAGGAAGTGGTCAGTGTCTTTTGCACAGGTAATAACTCAATATAAAGTTAGCATTGTTCTTCAGTGTCCCTTTAATGCAAGGTAGTATATTCCTGGAACTATCGTACAGCAGAATTTTGATGCTTTACTGAGGTTTAATGGGAACAACTTAATGGAGAGGAAAGAACGTGCTGTGATCTGGTTTGTTTAGTCATATGGGAAATGCGAGAAGCCAGAACGCTCCTTTCTTCCTGTAAATAGAAGTTTCCATAATGTAGACACTCCAAAAAGCACAGTCTTTAAAGAAAAGCATTAAGAGTGATTCGTTGTAGTTGTTGACTTACTATTATATCCCGGTTGACTGAAAAGCTCTGCTTAAAATAGCTTTGCCATGGTACAGGAGTGTTTGCTTCACCGCGGACGAGTGCTACCTGTGCTGCAGTACGCATCGCAGCATGCAAGTGTTAAGTTCGCCACTATACACCAACATTATTATTATATTAACTTCTCAGTACACCAGTGTTAGCTTTGCTCCAGTGCACGAGTCTTACCTTTGCTGCAGCACACCTGTGCTGGCTTCTTCACAGTACGCGGGCGTTCAGCTTGCCCCAGTACACCATTGTTAGCTTTGAGCTTCACTGTGGTACACGAGTGTTAGCTTCTTCACAGTACACGTTTGTTAACTTCGCCGCAGTACACGAATGCTATACAGCGATGCACCCTACATGTGGGAATTAGGCACTTGTCAAGAGACACACCATATTTTGCCACTTAATTACAAATTTCAGATAGTTCAAATAGTAAAAGTTAAGTGCGAATTGAATAAAAGGTTCTACTGGGAAATTATTCTAAATTTCGAATAACCACACACCTATAGTTAACATAACCGTTGCAAAGAAAACTTGACCAGAATTTAAGGATATTTTTTTTCCTTTGTACTTGGGATTGTGTTACAAGAGAGATCAATTTAATGGGAGAGATGGGGTAGCCAACCATATGAGTAAACAATGTCTCTTATACAACTGTCCCTTGTATCATTGTTTCTCATAAACGAGTTGCATTGCCATTGTACTGCCACTGAAATGGTGTTACGGTTATATGTTTATATTATATCATCATGTACATAACAAAGCTATTTTTGTGAGATGGACCTTGCTGTAACAAGGTTTAGCTTTATTAACTACCTGCTTGCTTGCTTGCTTTTTGCTGCAAAGGCTGAAGCCAAGGAGAGTGAGCCAAGCGCCTCGACTGAGTCTCATGTGATCACCCTGTCTGAAGAGCAGTACACCAGCCTGCTGCAGTCACTGAATCTGCCCATCCACTCAAAGCCAATCATCAGCATTCAGCAGGAGAAGAAAGCTGAGCAACCATGGTGAGTTCCTGTGCACTTGCTGCAGCACTCATGTCTGGTTCTAATTAGAGCTGCACGAATAGCAAAATTTTGAGTTCAAAGCAAGTTTGAATATGACGGTTTGGGTGTGAATTGAATTGAATGTTTTTTTAATTATGTTCAAGCATCTTTTTTCGATAATGCCATGTACTTTTAAACATGGCCAAAAAACAAATTTACTGCACAACTGCTGTATTCTTGCAGTGTTGCCCCCCCCCCCCCCCTCTCTTAGAGAAAATAACAGTCCAGTCTTAAAGAACAGTCCAGCAGAGGACATGTGCAGGTGTGAGTCGGCTTCACCACAACACGCAAGTGTAAACATCACCACAGAGCACAAGTGGCAGCTTCATCACAGTACACATCCCAACCTCACTGCCTTTGTAAACATCACCACGACGCACAGGTGTTATGCGGCGAAGCGCATTACATGCAGGAATAGGCCACTTGTCATGAGATACAGTACATTTAGTACCTTAATTGCAAACTTTCAACAGTTGGAATAGGACGAAAAGTTAGATGCTAATTGAATCGAATAGCAGAACATTAAAAAATTTGAGTATATGCACATCTGCAGAAAATGAAGCTGCAATGGGCACTGTAATAGTACTTCTTTATACAGTGGAACCGGAAAAATTAAACCATTTTTAATACAAGTACCAGAAAAGCCTGAAAGTCAGTGTAGTCAATACCAACCTTATGTGGCAAGGCTTATGTGGCATTTGGAATTGGTGGTGAGGCAGGAACTGTCACAAAATAGTGCCTATTTCATCGGAAAACTCGGCGTCGAACAGAAGGGAAAGCCAAAATAAACAACAAGAAAAGCGGCGAGCATGAAAGAGGTGCCCAAGGTCAAGCTACGACTGGCTGAATCCCCAAAAGGGGAGAGTTTTGTAGAAAGCATCTTATCGCGGCGAACAAGCGCGCGAGACAAATGAAAGGAGAGAGAGAGGAGGCGGAGATTGCATACCAACGCTCCTCGCACCTTGAGAAGGAGAAAGCGGCACTGGCCAAGGGGCGAAGAACCAAGAAAGGACTAGAAGGTTCGTAAACCTTGTGCGTGCTTGTATCACGCGGGCTGCACTGAACCTTCGAGAACGGCTTTCCAAGGCAATATAAGGAGTCGACCGCGGGCCGAGAACGGCAGTCGCAACAACCGTAGTTGTATGCGACTCAGCAAGAAAAAGAAAGAAGTCACTGCTCCACGAGCCAGCTGACTAGGCCTGCCTGCATGCTACGAGTGGAGAAGACGTCTTGAGTGACTTCAGTGGATAGGACTCTTTTGTGCTTTATTCTTTGTTGCAGTGCATGAGCTTGTTCGTTGGTGTTGGTTTCATCCCTCGGAAACATCCGTTGAAAACATCCCCTCGGAAACAAGCATGAAAACATTAGGTGGGCCAGCTGTGAGGTGAAGCACTCGTTCAGGGCCAGGAATGGCTTAAGGACGTACAAGAGTAGCATCAAACCAACTTTAAGCTGAGGAAGCACCAAGAAAGCTCCTCAGTGAGGAAGCTTTCAGGGTGACATGAAACAACCTCGCCAAAATGTGAAGTCCTCCTTACCGAGGAAAGGAAGGTTTCACTGTTTGGCCCTAAGGCCTCCTGGGTCATCTATGACATGCAGTGAATTTGGCTGCATAAACAAGGAAATTCTTGCTGTTGCCATTGGTGTTGCCTTTGTTTGAAGTTTATTTGGTCTTTTCTTTGGGACATGTATTTACACTTTTAGGGACCCAGCAAATTTGTTAAAGGGTCGCTAACGGAATTATGACATAAAAAAAACACTAAACAGTAGTTGTTATTGGCAAAACACTAAATAGTAGTTAATATCAAAAACACAAGAAATGAGCTAACACATAATATATTTATATAGAAAATGGTCATCATTACTAACCCATCAAAACATAAATGATGCGGTAATTTGATGTAATGAGTACAAAAAGGTTTAAATATCTGATATGTATAAGCTGATATGTATGAGCTGACATAATGTTGGCTCACATACATAGCCAGCACATATGACATGGCGATTTATGTGTGTGAAGATGTGCAGTGTGCGGCATAAAGTGAAGTAGGTGCACCCTCAGTCTATGCAAAGCCACCATAGTGTTCTGTCTCCTTCTGCTAGCCTGAGCATTGTGCAGGGATTTGTACACACACTCCTACACACCACCCCAGGAGAATCCATTCCACACCTCTCCCTTACAGAAAATAATTAGTTAGACCAACGCGCAACCAATGACCCAATAACTCCATAGCCACACTTCCCCGTGCTCTGCTAACACCTCCCTCCCTAAAATCGAAATGCTGGAATAGCCGATGGTGTTGTGTGCACTGCTAGCGTACCTACTGTAAGGCTGTATGCATGACATATAAGTGTGGCACATGCAATGGTATGACAAATTGCTCCCTTATTATTACGTAGATGAAGGCAGCCCATTTCTACAATTGAATCTGTATCCACTTCTATGCAGCAAGTGTTCAGGAAGTCAGCAGTTGCAGACTCAGCCAAAAATGCCACAGCAGGTACCGGCACAACAGACACCAGCACAGGCTACGCCAGCGAAGCACGTGGCTACCCAGCAGATGCCTGCCCAGCATACGCCTGCCCAGCATACGCCTGCCCAGCATACGCCTGCCCAGCAGATGCCTGCCCAGCATATGCCTGCCCAGCAGACGCCTGTCCAGCAGACACCTGCCCAGCAAGCGCTGGATCAACAGGCACCAGCACAGCAGACACCGGGGCAGCAAACTACCACTGTTCTGGCAGCAGCAGAAGTGCCAGCCATCCTGACACCTACGTTCCGCTGGTTCATTGAGCATGACCAGCGGACACCATCAGCAAGCAGTGGCACCGAGGAGGTCATTGCGGCACTGGCACTCCCGGCCGCAGCACGCAAGCTGACGTACGACAGCGTTCCGACGACACCGGTCTCACCGGGAACCACTGAGGATGGTCTTGTTTTAAGCCTAACGGCTGCGGACGCAGCAGATGACGTGGCCCTCAAGCTGCCAACGACAACGGCTGCACCGGCTGGAACGATGACACCGCTGACCCCTAACTACTATGCGTGCTTCGTTCGCGGTCCTTCTTCATCGCCTGAGGTGTTACCTCTAGTCACTACAGCTGCGTCGTCCTCGTCTTCGCCGCAGATACCCATATTCTCGCCGACCAACTGCATGTTCACCCTGTCACCCGTTGTTCTTGGTGCGGCCAACCATGGGCAGGCAGCTATGTCGACCATTGCTTTTCCGGCAGGAACTAGGCTCTTGACTGCCACCACACCAGGTGCGGCGCCGGCTGTGGCAGCTCCAGAGAAAAAGGCCTCAACAGCTGCGCGTAAGTTGACGCTGACAAAGTAGGAACTTTCAGAAAAAAACGCAGGTTACCCTCGGCAAAATCAGCCGGTGAACAATCATGGTATTGTGGTGGTGGCTATGGAAGAATTTTCATAAGATGCTAGTATATGTGGAACAGACCGCAAGAAAAATTAATGAAGAGTGGAAAAGAAATCTTTAATTTAAAATCTGTGGGATGGGGCAAAGCTTGCATTACCTAAGAATTAGCTTGCATTGCAGCCATCTGGAATCGAAAAAAAAGCAACATTACAATGCCTCGCATAAGTATGGCTGCTAGTGGCATAGCAGTGCCGCCCAGCATCATCTGCACTGGCAGAGTGCACGCTGTAATGTGCTGTGCAATTTCGTCTGCTGCGTCTGCAGTGCCAGGGACATCGCCGGGGCGAAGTAACGAAGAGCTCCAATCTCGCTGGATTGTTTTTCGCTCTGTGGTCAGGCGCCGTCCGCCCTTCTCAAGGAACGCCCGGAGTGCAGAGTGAAGTGATTCGTTTGTTCCTCAACCGTGATGCAGCGGTGGGTGTGGTGAGGTCAATCCCTCTGTGTTGCGTGCTACAAAGCGTGCGTGTGTGTGTGTGGAGTGTACGACACGACAGACCTCTTGCCCACGTTTTCTGTGCATACCAAGTGTGGAAGGTTTGCAAAGGTGTGCGGTGTGCGACTGTGTTAAATTGGGACATTAACCCTTCACCCTGTCAAAAGTTCTGCACTTCTTCATTTTTGTGGTCTCACGGGATGTTGACCCAAAGACTTACTACTGCAGTGCGACGTGGGCTTTGCGTACTGTGCCGTGTGTTGAGAGACGCGAAAAAAAAAAAGTGACCTCCCATGCCATATCCACCGTGCTGGATTGTGCCAAGCCAAGGGTTAATTCAAGGGTTAAGCATGCTTGTCCTGCTTGGCCACTATCTATCTTGAAGGTCTTGAAGGAGCCTCCCAGGTAGTGTGTGCCTGTGTTTGCGTGCTGCTGAGCTTCAGAATGTGACGCGTTCTGCTGTGTGACTGTGTTCATTCCGTGATCGCCAACGAGAACTCCGAGATGCTGGACCTTTCGAGCTTCAGGTGCAAGTCGTAGCCAACGATCCCGCTGCAACGTCATGGTTACATCCTGAGCTCTCAAACCGTCTTTGCCATGTGCAAGCTTCTGCAACTTTTGCTGTTATGTGAAAGCTGCACACATGTTAGCTTTGCTGTTGAGCTTATCTCCTCACTATCTTTTTTTTTAAGTGACATTTTCATTTTCCTTGAGTCACTTTTACACCTGTTCAGGCCCAGTATTATTGTTAGGGCATTGTTGGAATGTATTGAGCTTGTACCTTTGAAAGGTGCAGGCTTGCTTACCTGTCATTGCCATCCATGAATTTTTTTTTTTTTTGCATAGTTGGTACTCTCATGATCAGTCTTTGTTTCATCCATTTCATCAAGTTTATCACGTTTGGGTTTTAGGGGGTTGCTTAGGGTTCATATTTAGTCACTGTTCAGGCATGGAAAATATGGTTTAAGGTGAGGGTGTTCTACGCCACACGGTCACTGCCATTTTTTTTTTGTTTAGTGTGGTAATGGTTCCGGGATGAATGTGCATTCCCACTGGGCAGCACTTTTGTGTTGGCTTTTATTTATTCACACAGGCACTTTGTACATAGTAGACCTAAAACATTAGTAGTCTCCCTCTGCCTCCCTGATAGCCTAAATAATTACGTCGGTGTGACTCTGTCAAAGATTCCCACTTGTGGACTTTTGTTCATAGACTATTTAGTTTCACCGGAAAAAAGTGAACCTCTTTTGGGTTGATTGGACACCGTTGTGAAGTACCGTTCTATCACTGGTGTAGCTTCACAAAGAAGCAATGAATGCAACTGAGAAATAAAGTACTATAAGTGCCACGCTGTTAGCGTGGTGAGTGGAATGTGTAGGCTGCATTTATGAAAGCCTCATCAATCTGTACCTGCTCGAAAGGAGGTAAGTGCATTCCATTGAATTTTGTGCTCTGGAACCACTTTCACTTAATTCGTATTCATTAGACTTGCTTGTCCTATAAACGGAGTAGTAGTCAAACCATGTTATAGCAAAGCCCATTTGGCACAAAAATTGTTACGTTATATTCAATAATGCATTACATATGTATATCTGAAATGCTTCCGATGGCAATATAATGGCAGTACATTTAATTTTCTTCATCATAACCAACAAGTTAATATACATGTATACTTCAGACACTTGAAGTTATGTCCCCACCACAAAGAGAGGGCTTTACGTGACTTCCCACTACAGTGCACTCTGGATAATTCAAACTGATAACTTATACTTCCAGTTAATTGGTCTGCTCCTTTCAATGCATTTAAATGCGGAGCCTCTATTATGCGGATCGGCGCGGTGGCGTCACTTCCTCAGCCGGTAACATCACTACCTCAGCCATCAGCGCCGTCGCTCGCCAAAGCTAGGCAGAGCTGTGGCACTGCTATTTTTCCATAGCTTCTAATGAATGCCTCTGCCTCTATGTAGCAGTGGGCTGGGGCATGAGTGCAAGAGAACAAGTGTGGTGAAACATCTCCGCGTTTTAGTAGTCTGCAGACATGAGCGCAAGAGAAGAAACAAATGCACCCGCCTTTAAAGGGACTGACCCGATCTTTAAGGACTCTTTTTTTTTTATGGCGCCATAGAAAGCTCGCCCACTGTACTGTTTTCACCTCCAGCAGTTACTTCGAAAAGCGCGTGGATATTTCGCATGCAGGAACTTTTCGATCTGGGAACCCTCAAAAAAAGGCAGAGTGCGCACTGTAGCAACGTTGAAAAGTGATCGCGATGCCGATAGTCCGCCTAGCATGTGGACATCGTGCTGCTTTCACAGGAGTGAACGTAACTATAACTACCCACATTTCGGCCTTTTCGACTACTTTTTGAAATAAAGGTGCGACGAGCTGGCATTGTTTGCCAGGCCCATATTGTATTTGTAAGGCGTTCTTTCCCATGTCCGCGCCTTCATCAACCATATCATTAATCAGGAATACGCGTAAGAAATAGATCAACGAAATTCAATTCGAGAAAACGCTTTTCAAGCGAATTCGGGTCGTGAAGAAATATCACTAAAAACCCAAGACTATAGACTTAAAAATTCTGATCAACCATATTATTAATCAGGAACACGCGTAATAAGTAGAACAATGAAATTCAATGCGAGAAAACGCCTTTCAAGCGAATTCGGGTCACAAAGAAATTTCACCAAAAACCCGAGATTATAGACTTACCTCCGATTGTCGTTTTGGGCAAAATTCTTATCATCCATATCATTAATCAGGAATACTCATAAGTATTATTGTGTAATAAGTAATAAGTGATATTATTGCATATAAGTAATACGTGATATGGTATTTTACTCGATTTTCATTAATTTACCAAGGAACCATTTTTGAGAAAAATGCGACCCCGTTCGAATCGAACCAAACGATAGCACAGTACGGTGCTATCGTATTTTACTCGATTTTAATTAATTTCCCAAGGCTATAGACTTGCCATTTTTCGAGAAAAATGCGACCCCGTTCGAATCGAACGAACCAAACGCGACGACATACGGTGATATCGTATATTACTCGATTTTAATTAATTTCCCAAAGCTATAGACTTGCCATTTTCGAGAAAAATGCGACCCCGTTCGAATCGAACCAAACGGGACGACATACGTGATATCGTATATTACTCGATTTAATTAATTTCCCAAGGCTATAGACTTGCCATTTTCGAGAAAAATGCGACCCCGTTCGAATCGAATCAAACGGGACGACATACGGTGATACCGTATTTTACTCGATTTTAATTAATTTCCCAAGGCGATAGACTTGCCATTTTCGAGAAAAATGCGACCCCGTTCGAATCGAACCAAACGGGACGACATACAGTGATATCGTATTTTACTCGATTTTAATTAATTTCCCAAGGCTATAGACTTGCCATTTTAGAGAAAATGCGACCCCGTTCGAATCGAACCAAACAGGACGACATACAGGTGATATCGTATATTACTCGATTTTAATTAATTTCCCAAGGCTATAGACTTGCCATTTTCGAGAAAAATGCGACCCCGTTCGAATCGAACCAAACGGGACGACATACAGTGATATCGTATTTACTCGATTTTAATTAATTTCCCAAGGCTATAGACTTGCCATTTTAGAGAAAATGCGACCCCGTTCGAATCGAACCAAACGGGACGACATACAGTGATATCGTATATTACTCGATTTTAATTAATTTCCCAAGGCTATAGACTTGCCATTTTCGAGAAAAATGCGACCCCGTTCGAATCGAACCAAACGGGACGACATACGCTGATATCGTATATTACTCGATTTTAATTAATTTCCCAAGGCTATAGACTTGCCATTTTCGAGAAAAATGCGACCCCGTTCGAATCGAACCAAACGGGACGACATACGGTGATATCGTATATTACTCGATTTTAATTAATTTCCCAAGGCTATAGACTTGCCATTTTCGAGAAAAATGCGACCCCCGTTCGAATCGAACCAAACGGGACGACATACGGTGATATCGTATATTACTCGATTTTAATTAATTTCCCAAGGCTATAGACTTGCCATTTTCGAGAAAAATGCGACCCCGTTCGAATCGAACCAAACGGGACGACATACGGTGATATCGTATATTACTCGATTTTAATTAATTTCCCAAGGCTATAGACTTGCCATTTTAGAGAAAATTGCCGACCCCCGTTCGAATCGAACCAAACGGGACGACATACAGGTGATATCGTATATTACTCGATTTAATTAATTTCCCAAGGCTATAGACTTGCCATTTTAGAGAAAAATGCGACCCCCGTTCGAATCGAACCAAACGGACGACATACAGTGATATCGTATATTACTCGATTTTAAATCATTTCCCAAGGCTATAGACTTGCCATTTTAGAGAAAAATGCGACCCCGTTCGAATCGAACCAAACGGGACGACATACAGTGATATCGTATATTACTCGATTTTAATTAATTTCCCAAGGCTATAGACTTGCCATTTTAGAGAAAATTGCCACCCCGTTCGAATCGAACCAAACAGGACGACATACGGTGATATCGTATATTACTCGATTTTAATTAATTTCCCAAGGCTATAGACTTGCCATTTTCGAGAAAAATGCGACCCCGTTCGAATCGAACCAAACGGGACGACATACGGTGATATCGTATATTACTCGATTTTAATTAATTTCCCAAGGCTATAGACTTGCCATTTTCGAGAAAAATGCGACCCCGTTCGAATCGAACCAAACGGGACGACATACGGTGATATCGTATATTACTCGATTTTAATTAATTTCCCAAGGCTATAGACTTGCCATTTTCGAGAAAAATGCGACCCCGTTCGAATCGAACCAAACGGGACGACATACGGTGATATCGTATTTTACTCGATTTTAATTAATTTCCCAAGGCTATAGACTTGCCATTTTAGAGAAAAATGCGACCCCGTTCGAATCGAACCAAACGGGACGACATACAGTGATATCGTATATTACTCGATTTTAATTAATTTCCCAAGGCTATAGACTTGCCATTTTAGAGAAAAATGCGACCCCGTTCGAATCGAACCAAACGGGACGACATACAGTGATATCGTATATTACTCGATTTTAATTAATTTCCCAAGGCTATAGACTTGCCATTTTAGAGAAAAATGCGACCCCGTTCGAATCGAACCAAACGGGACGACATACCGTGATATCGTATTTACTCGATTTTAATTAATTTCCCAAGGCTATAGACTTGCCATTTTCGAGAAAAATGCGACCCCGTTCGAATCGAACCAAACGGGACGACATACCGTGATATCGTATATTACTCGATTTTAATTAATTTCCCAAGGCTATAGACTTGCCATTTGAGAGAAAAATGCGACCCCGTTCGAATCGAACCAAACGGGACGACATACGGTGATATCGTATATTACTCGATTTTAATTAATTTCCCAAGGCTATAGACTTGCCATTTCCGAGAAAAATGCGACCCCGTTCAAATCGAACCAAACGGGACGACATACCGTGATATCGTATTTTACTCGATTTTAATTAATTTCCCAAGGTTATAGACTTGCCATTTGAGAGAAAAATGCGACCGCGTTCGAATCGAACCAATCGGGACGACATACGGTGATATCGATATTTACTCGATTTAATTAATTTCCCAAGGCTATAGACTTGCCATTTTCGAGAAAAATGCGACCCCGTTCGAATCGAACCAAACGGGACGACATACGGTGATATCGTATGTTACTCGATTTTAATTAATTTCCCAAGGCTATAGACTTGCCATTTTCGAGAAAAATGCGACCCCGTTCAAATCGAACCAAACGGGACGACATACGGTGATATCGTATTTTACTCGATTTTAATTAATTTCCCAAGGCTATAGACTTGCCATTTTCGAGAAAAATGCGACCCCGTTCGAATCGAACCAAACGGGACGACATAGCGTGATATCCTATTTTACTCGATTTTAATTATTTTCCCAAGGCTATAGACTTGCCATTTTCGAGAAAAATGCGACCCCGTTCAAATCGAACCAAACGGGACGACATACGGTGATATCGTATTTTACTCGATTTTAATTAATTTCCCAAGGCTATAGACTTGCCATTTTCGAGAAAATTGCGACCCCGTTCGAATCGAACCAAACGGGACGATATACCGTGATATCGCATATTACTCGATTTTAATTAATGTCCCAAGGTTATAGACTTGCCATTTGAGAGAAAAATGCGACCTCGTTCGAATCGAACCAAACGGGACGACATACGGTGATATCGTATTTTACTCGATTTTAATTAATTTCCCAAGGCTATAGACTTGTCATTTTAGAGAAAAATGCGACCCCGTTCGAATCGAACGGGGTCGCATACGGTCTCTCAAAATTTTGCGGGGCAAAATTTTGAGAGACCGTATTTTTATTCAGGAAGGCGCGCAATAAGTAGAGGAATGATCTACGATGCGGGAAAATGCATATTGTGCGACTTCTGATCGAGTCAAAATTTCACAAAAAACCCAATACTATAGTCTTACCTTTTTTGGCATTTTGGGCAAAATTTTGAGAGACCGTATTTTATTCAGGAAGGCGCGCAATAAGTAGAGGAATGCTCTACGGTGCGGGAAAACGCATTTGTGCGACTTCTGATCGAGTCAAAATTTCACAAAAAACCCAAGACTATAGTCTTACCTTTTTTGGCATTTTGGGCAAAATTTTGAGAGACCGTATTTTATTCAGGAAGGCGCGCAATAAGTAGAGGAATGATCTACGATGCGGGAAAACGCATATTGTGCGACTTCTGATCGAGTCAAAATTTCACAAAAACCCAAGACTATAGTCTTACCTTTTTGGCATTTTGGGCAAAATTTTGAGAGACCGTATTTTTATTCAGGAAGGCGCGCAATAAGTAGAGGAATGATCTACGGTGCGGGAAAACGCATTTTGTGCGACTTCTGATCGAGTCAAAATTTCACAAAAACCCAAGACTATAGTCTTACCTTTTTTGGCATTTTGGGCAAAATTTTGAGAGACCGTATTTTATTCAGGAAGGCGCGCAATAAGTAGAGGAATGATCTACGATGCGGGAAAACGCATATTGTGCGACTTCTGATCGAGTCAAAATTTCACAAAAACCCAATACTATAGTCTTACCTTTTTGGCATTTTGGGCAAAATTTTGAGAGACCGTATTTTATTCAGGAAGGCGCGCAATAAGTAGAGGAATGATCTACGATGCGGGAAAACGCATATTGTGCGACTTCTGATCGAGTCAAAATTTCACAAAAAACCCAACACTATAGTCTTACCTTTTTGGCATTTTGGGCAAAATTTTGAGAGACCGTATTTTCATTCAGGAAGGCGCCCAATAAGTAGAGGAATGATCTACGATGCGGGAAAACGCGTATTGTGCCACTTCTGATCGAGTCAAA
>CM023488.1:73536893-73588375 GCA_013339685.2 Hyalomma asiaticum | reverse complement strand
CAATACTATAGTCTTACCTTTTTTGGCATTTTGGGCAAAATTTTGAGAGACCGTATTTTCATTCAGGAAGGCGCGCAATAAGTAGAGGAATGATCTACGATGCGGGAAAACGCATATTGTGCGACTTCTGATCGAGTCAAAATTTCACAAAAAACCCAAGACTATAGTCTTACTTTTTTGGCATTTTGGGCAAAATTTTGAGAGACCGTATTTTATTCAGGAAGGCGCGCAATAAGTAGAGGAATGATCTACGATGCGGGAAAACGCATTTTGTGCGACTTCTGATCGAGTCAAAATTTCACAAAAAACCCAATACTATAGTCTTACCTTTTTTGGCATTTTGGGCAAAATTTTGAGAGACCGTATTTTTATTCAGGAAGGCGCGCAATAAGTAGAGGAATGCTCTACGATGCGGGAAAACGCATTTTGTGCGACTTCTGATCGAGTCAAAATTTCACAAAAACCCAATACTATAGTCTTACCTTTCTTGGCATCTTTGGGCAAAATTTTGAGAGACCGTATTTTTATTCAGGAAGGCGCGCAATAAGTAGAGGAATGCTCTACGGTGCGGGAAAACGCATTTTGTGCGACTTCTGATCGAGTCAAAATTTCACAAAAAACCCAAGACTATAGTCTTACCTCTTTTGGCATTTCCGGCAAAATTTTGAAAGACCGTATTTTTATTCAGGAAGGCGCGCAAGAAGTAGAGGAATGCTCTACGGTGCGGGAAAACGCATTTTGTGCGACTTCTGATCGAGTCAAAATTTCACAAAAAAACCCAAGACTATAGTCTTACCTTTTTTGGCATTTGGGCAAAATTTTGAGAGACCGTATTTTTATTCAGGAAGGCGCGCAATAAGTAGAGGAATGATCTACGATGCGGGAAAACGCATATTGTGCGACTACCGTGATATCGTATTTTATTCGATTTTAATTAATTTCCCAAGGCTATAGACTTGCCATTTTAGATAAAAATGCGACCCCATTCGAATCGAACCAAACGGGACGACATACCGTGATATCGTATTTTACTCGATTTTAATTAATTTCCCAAGGCTATAGACTTGCCATTTTCGAGAAAAATGCGACCCCGTTCGAATCGAACCAAACAGGACGACATACAGTGATATCGTATTTTACTCGATTTTAATTATTTTCCCAAGGCTATAGACTTGCCATTTTATAGAAAAATGCGACCCCGTTCGAATCGAACCAAACGGGACGACATACCGTGATATCGTATCTTAGTCGATTTTAATTAATTTCCCATTTTATAGAAAAATGCGAGCCGTTTGAATCGAACCAAACGGGACGACATACAGTGATATCGTATTTTACTCGATTTTAATTAATTTCCCAAGGCTATAGACTTGCCATTTTCGAGAAAAATGGGACCCCGTTCGAATCGAACCAAACGGGACGACATAGCGTGATATCGTATTTTACTCGATTTTAATTAATGTCCCAAGGCGATAGACTTGCCATTGCCGAGACAAATGCGTAACCCCGTTCGAATCGAAGCCAAACGGACGAGATACCGGAGAATCGTATTTACTCGATTTGGTAATTAATTTCCCAAGCTATAGACTTGCCATATTTCGAGAAAAAAGCGACCGCCGTTCGAATCCGAACCAAACGGTACACATACGCGTGAGCACCGTAGTTAACGCGATTAATTAAATTTCCCAAGACTATAGACGTGCCATTTTAGATAAAAATGCGACCCCATTCGAAACCGAACCATAACGGGATCGGTACATACCGTGATATCGTATTTTACTCGAGTTTAATTAATGTTCCCAAAGCTATAGACTTGGCCATTTTAAGGATAACAAAGCGACCCCATTCGAATCGAACCAAACGGACGACATACCAGTGATATCGTATTTTACTCGATTTTAATTAATTTCCCAGGTATAGACTTGCCATTGAGAGAAAAATGCGACCCCGTTCGAATCGAACCAAACGCGACGACATAGAATGATATCGTATCTTACTCGATTTTAATTAATTTGCCAGTTTCGAGAAAAATGCGACCCCGTTCGAATCGAACCAAACGGGACGACATACGGTGATATCGTATTTTACTCGATTTTAATTAATTTCCCAAGGCTATAGACTTGCCATTTTCGAGAAAAATGCGACCCCGTTCGAATCGAACAAAACGCGACGACATACAGTGATATCGTAATTTACTCGATATTAATTAGTTTCCCAAGGCTATAGACTTGCCATTTTACAGAAAAATGCGACCCCGTTCGAATCGAACGAAACGGGATGACATGCGGTCAAATGGTATTTTACTCGGTTTTAATTAATTTCCCAAGGCTATATGCTTGCCATATTCGAGAAAAATGCGACCCCGTTCGAATCGAACGAAACGGGTCGACGTACAGTCATATGGTATTTTACTCGATTTTAATTAATTTCCCAAAGCTATAGACTTGCCACTTTTGAGAAAATACGACCCCGTTCGAATAGATCCAAGCGTTACGAAATACAGTGATATCGTATTTTACTCGATTTTAATTAATTTCCCAAAGCTATAGACTCGCCATTTTAGAGAAAAATGCGACCCCGTTCGAATCGAACCAAACGCGACGACATAGAATGATATCGTATCTTACTCGATTTTAATTAATTTGCCAGTTTCGAGAAAAATGCGACCCCGTTCGAATCGAACCAAACGGGACGACATACCGTGATATCGTATTTTACTCGATTTTAAATAATTTCCCAAGGCTAAAGACTTTCCTTCGATGGCCGTTCTTGGAAAATCTTTATCAACCATTTTATTAATCAGGAAGACACGTAATAAGTAGAACAATGAAATTCAATGTGAGAAAACGCTTTTCAAGCGATTTGGGCTCGCGAAAAATTTCACCAAAAACCTAAGACTATAGACTTACCTTCGATTGCCGTTTTGGGCAAAACTTTTATCAGCCATTTAATTAATGAGGAAGACGCGTAATAAGTAGAACAATGAAATTCAATGCGAGAAAACGCTTTTCAAGCGATTTGGGTTCGCGATGAAATTTCACCAAAAACCTAAGACTATAGACTTACCTTCGATTGCCGTTTTGGCCAAAATTCTTATCAACCATTTTATTAATCAGGAAGACGCGTAGTCAGTAGAACAATGAAATTCAATGCGAGAAAACGTTTTTCAAGCAATTCGGGCTCGCAAAGAAATTTCACTATAAACCCAGGACTCTAGACTTACCTTCGATGGCCGTTTTGGGCAAAATTACTATCAACCATTTTATTATTGCGATAGCAAGTACATGGAAAGTCTCGGCTGGTTTTCGCCGTCCCCGTCGCCGCCGTCATGAACCGTATATGCATAAGGATGTATATATACGTAAAAGTCCCAAAGAAATATAATTCGTATTAATGCTTCCGACGCGCGGTATCGAACCAGGAACCTGTCACTCCGCAGCGCGTGGCGCTAACCACTACGCCACAAAGAACAGACGCCTCAACGAGCTAAGGGCGAGCCTTATATACACACCCTTTTCCGCTGACCGGACTCAGAGACGGCAGGCGCTTATAGCGTTTCTTCATTGCCAGCGAGATGGCGCGAGGAGTGCAACGAAGGCAGCCACGTTTGCAACAGGAGCGCTGTTCAAACTGAGAATATCCATAGTGACAGCTTATTCGCGCTCGTTCGGTGTATATCTGTGCGTTCGTGTCGTGCGTGCTTCACTTGATAGTTCGCGCTCATCTTCTGTTTGTTCATTTAGCGGCCTCCCCTAGCTTCGTATGTGTAGCTTTGTGACACACAACGTATAAAGCCCTTCGTACCAGCACGAACTGTCCACGGGAGGCGCTCACCTATCAAGTGCATGTTTGCTATACAATTAATATTGCTCCTGAAGCTGCGAGCATCACTTCGTATAGCATTACAGTTTCTTGCTATCGCATTCATTGCTTCGCCCTTGCGGCGAAGCTGGGACATTTCTTTTTTTAATCAGGGAGACGCGTAATAAGTACACCAATGAAATTCAGTGCGAGAAAAGGCTTTTCAAGCGAGTTCGGGTCGCGAAGAAATCTCAGCAACAACTCAGGACTATAGAATTACCCTTCGATGGCCGTTTTCTGCAAAATTCTTCTCAACCATTTTATTAATAAGGAATACGCGTAATAAGTAGAACAATCAAATTCAATGCGACAAAACGCTTTTCAAGCGATTTGGGCTCGCGAAGAAATTTCACCAAAAACCCAGGACTATAGACTTACCTTCGATTGCCGTTTTGGGCAAAATTCCTATCAACCATTTTATTAATCACGAACACGCGTAATATGTAGAACAATGAAATTGAATGCGAGAAAAGGCTTTTCAAGCGAATTCGGGTCGCGATGAAATTTCACTAAAAACCCAAGGCTATAGACTTACCTTCGTTGGCCGTTTTGGGCAAAATTCTTATCAACCATATTATTAATCAGGAATACGCGTAACAAGTAGAACAATGAAATTAAATGCGAGAAAACGCTTTTCAAGCGAATTCGGGTCGCGATGAAATTTCACTAAAACCCAAGGCTATAGACTTACCTTCGATGTCCGTTTTGGGCAAAATTCTTATCAACCATTTTATTAATCAGGAAGACGCGTAGTCAGTAGAAGAATCAAATTCAATGCGAGAAAACGTCTTTCAAGCGATTTGGGCTCGCGAAGAAATTTCACTATAAACCCAAGACTATAGACTTACTTTCGATGGACGTTTTGGGCAAAATTCTTATCAACCATTTTATTAATCAGGAACACGCGTAATCAGCAGAACAATGAAATTCAATGCGAGAAAACGCTTTTCAAGCGATTTTGGCTCGCGAGGAAATTTCACTAAACCCCCAAGACTATAGACTTACCTTCGATGGCCGTTTTGAACGAAATCTTCTCAACCATTTTATTAATCAAGCACACGCGTAATCAGTAGAACAATGAAATTGAAAGCGAGAAAACGCTTTTCAAGCGAATTCAGGTCGCGAAGAAATTTCACCGAAAACCCAAGACTTCGATGGCCGTTTTGGCCAAAATTCTTATCAACCATTTTATTAATCAGGAAGACGCGTAGTCAGTAGAACAATGAAATTCAATGCGAGAAAACGTTTTTCAAGCGATTTGGGCTCGCGAGGAAATTTCACTATAATCCCAAGACTATAGACTTACCTTCGATGGACGTTTTGGGCAAAGTTCTTATCAGCCATTTTATTAATCAGGAACACGCGTAATCAGTAGAACAATCAAATTCAATGCGACAAAACGCTTTCCAAGCGATTTGGGCTCGCGAAGAAATTTCACCAAAAACCCAGGACTTACCTTCGATTGCCGTTTTGGGCAAAATTCCTATCAACCATATTATTAATCAGGAAGACGCGTAATAAGTGGAACAATTGAATTCAATGCGAGAAAAGGCTTTTCAAGCGAATTCGGGTCGCGAAGAAATTTCACTAAAAACCCAAGACTATAGACTCACCTCCGATGGCCGTCTTTGGCAAAATTCTTATCAAGCATATTATTAATCAGGAAGACGCGTAATAAGTGGAACAATTTAATTCAATGCGAGAAAACGCTATTCAAGCCAATTCGGGTCGCGAAGAAATTTCACCAAAAACCCAAGACTATAGACGTACCTCCGATTGCCGTTTTGGGCAAAATTCTTATCAACCATATTATTAATCAGGAACACGCGTAATAAGTAGAACAATGAAATTCAATGCGAGAAAACGTTCAAGCGATTTGTGTCTAGAATCGTCATCTCTTTCAACCGGGCCACGCAATCAGAACACTTAACGACATGCGCAACTAAATGAGCGCACTTTTTATATAGCTTATTGTTCAAATTTAGAGCGTGTTCCCCCCATCGGTCATTGACGATTGAGTGCGAATGAGTACCAGTGAGTGTGAGTGAAGGTGAGCGCGACTAAATGCAAGTGAGTGTGAGTGAGCGGAAGTGAGTGCACAGGATAGCAACTGTCTCTCGTCGAGGAGGACACCTCAACCGTCCTGTGCGGGGGATGGGGGAGGGGGACTAAAACAGAGAAAGAAAGATAAAGTAGAACTTAGAAGAGGGAGACAGTGGCGTAGGCACCATACTGTACACAGGTAAACATCAAGCTCGACACTTAAAAACTTAAAACACACGCTAGCTTAAACATTTAAAATACACGCTAGTTTGTCATAGCCGCCCGGCCAACCCCGTGTCCTCGATGAAGTTGAGGAGGGCGGAAAGAGCGGAGCGGCGACTCAATTCAATGCGAGAAAAACGCTCTTCAGCGATTTGGGCTCGCGAAGAAATTTCACTATAAACCCAAGACTATAGACTTACCTCGATGGACGTTTTGGGCAAAATTCTTATCAACCATTTTATTAATCAGGAACACGCGTAATCAGCAGAACAATGAATTCAATGCGAGAAAACGCTTTTCAAGCGATTTTGGCTCGCGAGGAAATTTCACTAAACCCCCAAGACTATAGACCTACCTTCGATGGCCGTTTTGAACGAAATCTTCTCAACCATTTTATTAATCAAGCACACGCGTAATCAGTAGAACAATGAAATTGAAAGCGAGAAAAACGCTTTTCAAGCGAATTCAAGTCGCGAAGAAATTTCACCGAAAACCCAAGACTTCGATGGCCGTTTTGGCCAAAATTCTTATCAACCATTTTATTAATCAGGAAGACGCGTAGTCAGTAGAACAATGAAATTCAATGCGAGAAAACGTTTTTCAAGCGATTTGGGCTCGCGAAGAAATTTCACTATAAACCCAAGACTATAGACTTACCTTCGATGGACGTTTTGGGCAAAGTTCTTATCAGCCATTTTATTAATCAGGAACACGCGTAATCAGTAGAACAATGAAATTCAATGCGAGAAAACGCTTTTCAAGCGATTTGGGTTCGCGAAGAAATTTCACTTAAACCCAGCGCTATAGACTTACCTTCGGTGGCCGTTTTGGGCAAAATTCTTCTCAACCATTTTATTATTCAGGAAGATGCGTAATAAGTAGAAAAATGAAATTGAATGCAAGAAAACGCTTTTCAAGCAATTTGGGCTCGCGAAGATATTTCACTAAATACCTAACACTATAGAGTATAGACTTACCTCGGTCTCAGCGTTACTCGCGGTCTAATAACTGACTTTATTTGGAAAAAAAATGGCGTGCTTTATAAGTGCCTCAGGGAAGCGTGGTAAATGGATGGAAATGTAGAAAAGGGGGGAGTGATTGATGCCAACAATGTAAACGCAAAGACAGCCAGGTAATTGCACAAAAACACAGTCAATTGTAATGCTTAACAATGTGACCCCCGATAGCCGCATCAAGAAGATTAAACTGCACATCAAAAAGAGCTAGAGAAGGAGTGCTAATGCACTTGCTGCCAAGTTTTCTGATGTGGTGGGCCTCCAGACCTAGACATGCAATTTCGTCACTGCTCTTGCCTAGAATCGTCATCTCTTTCAACCGGGCCACGCAATCAGAACACTTAACGACATGCGCAACTAAATGAGCGCACTTTTTATATAGCTTATTGTTCAAATTTAGAGCGTGTTCCCCCCATCGGTCATTGACGATTGAGTGCGAATGAGTACCAGTGAGTGTGAGTGAAGGTGAGCGCGACTAAATGCAAGTGAGTGTGAGTGAGCGGAAGTGAGTGCACAGGATAGCAACTGTCTCTCGTCGAGGAGGACACCTCAACCGTCCTGTGCGGGGGATGGGGGAGGGGGACTAAAACAGAGAAAGAAAGATAAAGTAGAACTTAGAAGAGGGAGACAGTGGCGTAGGCACCATACTGTACACAGGTAAACATCAAGCTCGACACTTAAAAACTTAAAACACACGCTAGCTTAAACATTTAAAATACACGCTAGTTTGTCATAGCCGCCCGGCCAACCCCGTGTCCTCGATGAAGTTGAGGAGGGCGGAAAGAGCGGAGCGGCGACGTTCAGTGAAACCAGCCGGGTGCAACAAGTCCTGTAGTGTTGAGCACGACAGGCCGTGTTTACGGTAGCTGGCACACAACTGTTCTCGAGCGGAGGCGAAGGCAGGGCAGCTACACAGAAGGTGTGCGAGGGTTTCCACCTCCCCGCAGTCTATGCACGTGGGAGAGAGGGCACCACGAAGTCGATGACGGCGTTCGGCTGTCCCCGCCGCGCCGGTTCGAAGGGTGAAGAGAAGTGCACGCTCGCGCCGAGTGAAACCGGTCGCGGGCAGTGGGCGTGGCGGGCAGCCGTCGGCGATGCGCGAGTCAGGGTGGGATCGCGCCAGTTCCCTACGAAAATTGATGAGTGCCAGGGAGTGTGAGTGGAGGTGAGTTGGAGGCGAGTGAGAGCCAGTAAGTGTGAGTGGAGATGAATGCGAGTGAATGCCAGTGAGTGTGAGAGGAAATGGGTGGAGGTGAGTGCGAGTGAGTGCCAGGGAGTGTGAGTGGAGGTGAGTTCGAGTGAGTGCCAGTGAGTGTGAGTGGAGATGAATGCGAGTGCGAGTGAGCCGCAGTGACTGTAAGTGGAGGGGAGTGCGAGTGAGTGTGAGGGGAGGTGAGTGCGAGTGTGAGTGAGTGCCAGTGATTGTGAGTTGAGGTGAGTGCGCGTGCCGGTCTCGGAAAAATTAAGGTAAGTGAGTGTGACTGAGTGGTATGCCACACTGCCGACCTATACATTCGCCGATAACCATGCAATTCGACACGAGCTTTTGTAGTAAGGTGAGGAATGAAATCAAAGCCGTTGAAACGCGTTAATGAAGTTAAATCGCCGATGCAAAATTTTGTGTCGATAACCAAACCTATCATACACTTACCTGATCCCGAAACTCATTGTGGTCGCATTCAGTAACCACGCAATTCGACAGGAGCACTGTAGTAAGCTGAGGAATGAAATCCGAGGTGTTGAAACACGTTAATGAAGTTGAATTGTCGATGCAAAATTTTGTGTCGATAACCAAACCTATAATACACTTACCTGATCCCGAAACTCATTGTGGTCGCATTCGTCAATAACCACGCAATTCGACAGGAGCACTTGTAGTAAGGTGAGGAATGATATCCGAGTCGTTGGAACCAGTTCCTAAAGTTATATCACCGATGCAAAATTTTGTGTTGATCACCAAACCTATAATACACTTATCTGATCCCGAAACTCCTTGTAGTCGCATTCGTCAATAACCCAGCAATTCGACAGGAGCACTTGTAGTAAGCTGAGGAATGAAATCCGAGCTGTTGAAACACGTTAATGAAGTTAAATTATCGATGCAAAATTTTGCGTCGATAACCAAACCTATAATACACTTATCTGATCCCGAAACTCATTGTGGTCGCATTCAATAACCACGCAATTCGACAGGTGCACTTGCAGTAAGCTGAGGAATGATATCCGAGTCGTTGGACCCACTTGCTAAAGTTATATCACCGATGCAAAATTTTGTGTTGATCACCAAACCTATAATACACTTACCTGATCCCGAAACTCATTGTGGTCGCATTCAATAACCACGCAATTCAACAGGTGCACTTGCAGTAAGCTGAGGAATGAAATCAGAGCTGTTGAAACACGTTAACGAAGTTAAATTGTCGATGCAGAATTTTGTGTCGATAACCAAACCTATAATACACTTACCTGATCCGGAAACTCATTGTGGTCGCATTCGTCAATAACCACGCAATTCGATAGGAGCACTTGTAGTAGGGTGAGGAATGATATCCGAGTTGTTGGAACCACTTGCTAAAGTTATATCACCAAATGCAAAATTTAGTGTTGGTCACCAAAGCTATAATAGACTTACTTGATCCCGAAACTCATTGTGGTCGCATTCGTCAGTAACCACGCAATTCGACAGGAGCACTTGTAGTAAGGTGAGGAGGTGAGGTGAGGTTCCGAGTCCTTGGAACCACTTGCTAAAGTTATATCACCGATGCAAAATTTTGTGTTGATCACCAAACCTGTAATACACTTACCTGATCCCGAAACTAATTCTGGTCGCATTCAATAACCACGCAATTCGACAGGTGCACTTGCGGTAAGCTGAGGAATGAAATCAGAGCTGGCAAACACGTTAATGAAGTTAAATTATCGATGCAAAATTTTGTGTCGATAACCAAATCTTTAATACACTTATCTGATCCTGAAACTCATTGTGGTAGCATTCGTCAATAACGACGCAATTCGACAGGAGCACTTGTAGTAAGCTGAGGAATGAAATCCGAGCTGTTGAAATACGTTAATGAAGTTAATTGTCGATGCAAAATTTTGTGTCGATAACCGAGGTGAGGAGGTTGAGGTGAGGTTCCGAGTCCTTGGAACCACTTGCTAAAGTTATATCACCGATGCAAAATTTTGTGTTGATCACAAACCTGTAATACACTTACCTGATCCCGAAACTAATTCTGGTCGCATTCAATAACCACGCAATTCGACAGGTGCACTTGCGGTAAGCTGAGGAATGAAATCAGAGCTGGCAAACACGTTAATGAAGTTAAATTATCGATGCAAAATTTTGTGTCGACAACCAAATCTTTAATACACTTATCTGATCCTGAAACTCATTGTGGTAGCATTCGTCAATAACGACGCAATTCGACAGGAGCACTTGTAGTAAGCTGAGGAATGAAATCCGAGCTGTTGAAATACGTTAATGAAGTTAAATTGTCGATGCAAAATTTTGTGTCGATAACCAAGCCTATAATGCACTTACCTGATCCCGTAACTCATTGTGGTCGCATTTTTCAATAACCACGCGATTCGACAGGAGCACTTGTAGTAAGGTGAGGAGTGAAATCCGAGCTGTTGAAACACGTTAATGAAGTTAAATTGTCGATGCAAAATGTTCTCGATAACCAAACCTATAATACACTTACCTGATCCCGAAACTCATTGCGGTCGCATTCGTCAATAACCACGCAATTCGACAGGAGCACTTGTAGTAAGCTGAGGAATGATATCCGAGCTGTTGAAACACTTTAATGAAGTTAAATTGTCGATGCAAAATTTTGTATTGATCACCAAGCTATAATGCTTACCTACCAAAACTCATTTTTGTCGCATTCGTCAATAACCAGGCAGTTCGACAGGAGCACTTGTAGTATGCTGAGGAACGACATCCGAGCCGTTGGAACACGTTACTAATGTTATATCGTCGATGCAAAATTTTGTGTTGATCACCAAGGCACTTACCTGATCCCGAAACTCATTCTGGTCGCATTCTCAATAACCACGCAATTCGACAGGTGCACTTGCAGTAAGCTGAGGAATGAAATCCGAGCTGTTGAAATACGTTAATGAAGTTAAATTGTCGATGCAAAATTTTGTGTCGATAACCAAGCCTATAATGCACTTACCTGATCCCGTAACTCATTGTGGTCGCATTTTTCAATAACCACGCGATTCGACAGGAGCACTTGTAGTAAGGTGAGGAGTGAAATCCGAGCTGTTGAAACACGTTAATGAAGTTAAATTGTCGATGCAAAATGTTCTCGATAACCAAACCTATAATACACTTACCTGATCCCGAAACTCATTGCGGTCGCATTCGTCAATAACCACGCAATTCGACAGGAGCACTTGTAGTAAGCTGAGGAATGATATCCGAGCTGTTGAAACACTTTAATGAAGTTAAATTGTCGATGCAAAATTTTGTATTGATCACCAAGCTATAATGCTTACCTACCAAAACTCATTTTTGTCGCATTCGTCAATAACCAGGCAGTTCGACAGGAGCACTTGTAGTATGCTGAGGAACGACATCCGAGCCGTTGGAACACGTTACTAATGTTATATCGTCGATGCAAAATTTTGTGTTGATCACCAAGGCACTTACCTGATCCCGAAACTAATTTTTTTTTTTCGCATTCGTCAATAACCACGCAATCCGACAGGAGCACCTGTAGTAAACTTAGGAACGATATCCGAGTCGTTGAGACGCGTTACTGAAGTTATATCGTCGATGCAAAATTTTGTGTTGATCCCCTCCCGAAACTCATTTTGCTCACATTCGTCAATAATCACGCAATTCGACAGAGGCACTTGTAATAAGCTGAGGAATGGTACTAGAGACAGTGGTCTAGAGACAGTCAAGAATGAAATGGACAAGATGGGGAACGTGCTGCAGTGGTGTACTGCAATCGATAGGTTCTTCACGTATGCACGAAAACAAAACGTGTCATCCGAACATCGCATCGCGCGTGGGAGAATGCGTTATGGCTATAGGTTATTAACCGTGAAAGAAAAAAAAAAATCCGAGCAGCTGCGCACTAGTGGTGCAAAGACTGAGGATACAGTGTAGGAGGCCTCCCTCCCTTCCACCACGCCCTCACCAATTGCCTCCACTTCTTGCTACACTACACTGCACAAGATTATTCTATGCTCTACCCTCTCTACTCGTGGTCACCCTCACATCATTCCTCCTGACATTTGCCCCCTGTGTTCGCACCCCTCCTCCTTTCTCACTTTCCCAGTCCTTGCTGTGACTATTGTGCATGCGTGGCTCTGTCAACGTTATTTATTTATTCAATACTGCGGGCCTTTACAGACCTATACAGGGGAGGGCATACAAAATACAGAGGACTTCATATCAAGAAAGCAAGGAAAAAAAAAATGAAAATCTGAAGTACAAAGCAACCATATCGGTGACAACAGAAAACAGTGAATGAACTGTGCAAAAAGAAAATGGACCATACATGTCCAAAACAAATAAGGAAAGGACAATGAAAAGGTTATATCCTATGAACACAGCAGCCTGAAAGGCACCTAGAAAAAAAAGCTGTTCAACATGTGTAACCAATGTACGAGTACAGGAGCGGCACAATGCTTCCAAAACTTACCTGGTTGTTTTATCATAAAATCAGTTAAAGTGTGTGTGAAAAAGTTCTCTAACAGTCCTCATCTCAGTTTTTAATTGGCGTGAAAGCTCGTTGAATGCAACAGATTTATGTTTGCGGATTCGTTGTACTTTTCTTTTCAGGTCGATTATGCTTCTCGTAATCCATGGCATTTTTCGTTTAGTTCTCTTTAGCTTATAGGTATGAATGTTGATTCACAATGCGCGATTCCAGATTTTAGTTTGTGCCATAGATGATAGATGGTGCACCAGCTGTGGCGCTGCTGGTTGCTAGGCGACGCAAGGTAAGGCAAGGTTTTCTGCGCGCCACAGGCTTTTTTCCCGGAGGTAGGACTTGGCTGTCAAAACAGCATAATGTCTTGGAAAACGTATTTAGCGGGGTAGTATTGAAATGTCACTGTATACTGCAGTGAAACAAAAAGGTCGATAAGCTTGAGAAGGTTGGGGGACTTGCTGTCGTTGCTTTGTTTCAAATGCGTTCATATTAGGTGTCACCATCGTAGTCTACCTCGAAGACTATTTGTTACGTTTGTGCTAGACGATCCGGCCCAAATTCTCAAATTTACATAGTCAGGTGTAGGCACGCCTGCTTTTCCAATCCTTTAGTATTCACCAGAGGTGCAGGTTTCCATCTGTCCACAAGCAGTGACTCAAGCCCAACTAACTCTACATTCAGGGCAAGGTTCTAGAAAAAAAAAAAAATCGGCGGATCCCATTCATTGTGAGAATTGATCTCAGGCGAAGCAATCAGCCAGGATTTTGTGGATATGCTAAACTTCTTGGCCATCGGCCAAGTGTTGCGAGGTGTTGCGAGCAGCATAATGTGTGTGGGCAAACTCAACACACGCACGATCATAACTGCTGATGCGATAGGTATATTCACAACTTGAAGTTTGAAGCACAAAGCATGGGACAAGACAGCAAGATGAATGACACGGCCGCTAACTATAGCAACTGCGATGGTTTATTGGAATTGCATGGTCGCAGCAAGACAGCACGACCATGGAAATAAGACCCTCAGCAACACAGAAATTATAGACAAGCTTGTCATGCTCACTTGAGTTTGTTGCGCATCTTCCATTAGTCCATTCCGCGGTGCTCATGTTGAGTCTGCCATTTGATTCAGTATATGTACATATTTTCAGCACCTGTCTTTTTGATGTGAAGGTGCGGGTACCTATTGCTTGTTTACTACTGCCAAGCTGTTGAGGATCATGTGTGCTTGACTGTGTTGTCTTGCTGCAGCCCAAAACTCTACCGTGAGGCCTGGGAAGAGCCACAGTGGACTGGTGGTAGCATGCTTGCTTTTCAGCTCGGTGTACCTGGTTCGACTCCTGCTCCTCTAATATAGGTTGACGCCTGTCTGGGTCTGTCCGCTTGCTACGTCTACACATCAATTGCGAGCTGGAATAAAACGATGTGTCTTTCTCTTGTGTTAACCGTCGAAAGTACATTCTCGTGTTGAATCCATTTTGGTTGGTCTTTGATTAACATAAGCTTATATGCTAACCCTCGATCACCTGTGGCGCATATGTGCATAACCCAGGCCGAGCACTTCAAGTGTGAGCCACACGTGGTCGTGTTATTGCTACGTATGTGCTGATTGTAGTATCACTTTATTGACGTCTAAGATCCATTACTCATGTTCGCCAAATGTGCATATCCTACCGTACCAATTTATGTGGATACTAAGTGGATGAGGCGACCAGTGGAGTGCCGAGACCTACGCAGCTACATAGATACCGTCAAAGTTGCTCAGGTTTCGCCAAGAAGTGCTTCGCATTTAAAATATGGGACTTTGTGAGAGGTTGATTTATTTCTGGTGTTTTCTGCACCCAAAACCACAATATGATTATGAGATGTCATAGTGGACAGCTCCGGAAATTTCGACCACCTCGGGTTCTTTAAGGTTCACTGACATCGCACAGTACATGGGCCTCAACATTTCGCCTCCATCGAAATGCAGCCACTGCAGCCGGGGTTCGATTCCGCAACCTTTGGATCAGCATCCGAACGACATAACCACTAGACCACCGTGGCATGATGTCGAGGGTCAACTGCGCGGCCTGGGGAATGGAGGAAGGCAGCTACCCCCCCCAGTGGGTGAGTTAGATGTGGGGAGTGCACCCCCTCCCCCAACTCAGGAGAGGTTATGCAAGTGGGGGAGGGGACACGTGAATTCGTTCTCCTCTCCTCTAGGCACTGTAGAAGGAAGTCCACATCAAGGAAGCCCTCATTCTTCAAAATAACAACCTTTATTCAAGGCTTTAATAAATACACTGATTTCTCTTCAATAAATTACTTCTGTGAACACCTTGTTTCATGCGAGATGACATTATTCATGGACATCTGGCAACGATTGTGAGACGGCAGGATTAAATGCCCTATGGGGCTTCGCCCCGTAATGAATAATTTCTCTCTCTCTCTCTCCCGAAAATAACTTATTATATACAACATTTATCAGGTCAGGTTTCTTGTTAATAAATTGCTCTCATTTTTAAAACACTTCACTACATGAGATGATGTTAGATTTTTTTTTTAACATTTGGTGGCGAGACCATGAAACACTTTAACAACAAGCACATTCCACACACACAAACACACATATTTCTTTTTTTTTTCTTATACATAAAACACGCAGCATGCGGTTGTTCCTTAAGTTCCTTTTTTTTCTATACAACAGTTGGTCCTGAAAGTCTTTTTCCAAGATGGCGGCGGTCGGTGGCGGACGTCTGGTCAGGACCAGAGTTGATTCTGTTCGCTTTTTTTTAATGTTTTTTCACTTATTTCTTGAGTTTCTTCATTGTTGGCACCAAAGTGATGCTGGAATGAAAACAAATGTCTCACATGAACTTTTTTATATATAAGAAAGAGCGTTCACCTAAAGGGACACTTAAGTGGTTTTAAATTCTCGAATTTAATAGAAATTCGGAATCTGTGACCTCGTATAGGATGCGTACGATGGTTTTTGTTTTGCAATATTTAATTAAACAACAGTGATATAAGCGCCCAAACTTCGTCTGACATAAATATCAGAGACAGCGCATAAGAATGAATGCAATCACATGAACCCAACGGTTAATAAAACCCGTGAGAGCATTAAGGTGGTATTTGGAGTTTCAACTAATATACAGTAATTATGAAATGAAGGCAAAATTTAAGCCAAGCTCATTAATTTCAGTGTCAGCTTGGAGCACTATGGTGGACTTTATGTGGAATCCTGTTAACTTTATGCGGACTCGGGGCATACAGTTTATGAACCAAACACACACACAGCCCAAACATTCTCCGATGGGTGGACTAGCTAAGACTCTCACATCTAATGCAGGTATCAGCCACACATTGTTTCTTACCTCTGGCTCATACTCGCACATAATGACATGTGCATCTACCTTAAATTAATTTTCTTTAATTACCCTGATGGTTAAATCACTCTTTCCTGTACTAAACTGATATCACACCTATCCCATACAGTAAAACCTCGTTATAAAGAAGTTGAACGGAGAGTCGTAATTATTTCGTTATAACCATTAGTTCATTATAGCAAATATACATGTCATGTAATTACTTCGTTATAACCATTAGTTCGTTATAGCCAATATGCTTGTCATGTATGGGAATTTCAAGGGGAATTGTGAATGCTTCGTTATATCCAGTAGTTCATTATATCTGGGTTCGTTATAACAAGGTTCTACTGCACAACTCTAAGGGATCTGAGTTCCTTTATCAGTTTTATTTTTGTAACCAGAGGTGAACCGGGTTTGCCATGCAAGAAACAATGTTGCTAGGCACTAGCACTACATAAAAAAAAGTGAGTTGCAACTGCTGTGACTGAACCAACAACCTCTGCATTGCGCTTGCAATGCTCTACTATAACAGAGCTACAGCAACAGTGTTTCCCAGCCCACATTACTTGTTATATGTCTGTGCATGTAATCTTGGGAGTGTTTTTGAGCGCCACTCAAGAGCCATGGTAGCGAAAGCGGAACATTTATCTACTGGCAGACGGCATCACATAGCACGGCGTAGGTTTGCTGCTCATAGGTCTCAACGCCATATTTGCAATCTAAGAAAAAGAACAAGCTAAGTGATACCCTCCACATGCAACCATTGGGATGTTGTCAAAGCACGGCTGAACCAAAATACATCGAATCTGAAAGGAACCATGAGAAAGTTCGAGATACAGGCAATCAATATGTAATATCCACTTCAGGGATGGCGTACGTAATTGACTTGTTTCTTGCAGTCCACAGGACAAGCGGCCAAGAAAGTGCATGACACGTTTATCTTATGATAAATTCAACCCTCGATGTATCCAATATGTTCACAGTTTGCTACAAGGTGTGGTTTATTACTGCAAGCAATTAATTTTTTTAGAGCATTACCCTATTTGACCAGTGGGTTGACGCGGTCTTCTCCTAGATCGACAACCATATAATTTTCGTTGGCTCCTAATGAACACAGTTCATAACGAAGTGCACCTGTGTTTCAAGTCTGACTTCTGACTCCTTTTATGACAACGGAAGCAATGACCGACTAAAAATATATCCGTATTTAATTATGTTCTGATTACAATTCATTACTATGTAACAAACATTTAGACATATGACCGCATTTCATTTCTTGCAATGGAATATGGAGTGCTACGGAAATCCCGTGTGAAGTTTTCATGCATTTTTCGACACCCCAACATAATTTGCACCTCTAAGGAATATAAAACATCACCATTATTCCACCATGTGAAAGTAGGTATACGGTGAAGCTGTTGTACAAGCACTCCTAGCACACCTATATTATATAAGCAAAACCACCCCCCCTAACTCATGCTAGACAAGCACCACAACCTGTGGTCAACAACTCTCTTTCTCTTTTTGGCTGTTCTTAGAGCTCCACGAATATCGCCTGAAAGAAAAAGTGCCAGCAAGAAAGCTGAAGCCACAGGCAGCATTGTAACCATAAATAGCGCATATACAGTTAAAAAAAACCTGCAGCATGTTCTTGCTTTTTCATTTCTTTACTTGTATTACCACTGATCTTTGGGAGCTAATATAATATGTTCATTTTCAAGTATATAATGACAAAACAGGAATTAATAAAGAAAATTACTTTAAGGAACCTCATTACCGTTCATCTAGAACTGACCATGCTTTTAAAATAAGAGAATTACGCACCAGGACGAACCTATTCGAGAATTCATTTTTTGTTAGAACTGTTAAAGAGTGGAATGGATTGTCTGCCATGCAAGTGTGCTGTAAGAATGAAGAATTGTTTATGTCGTTTCTGTAACCCCCCTGCTGTAACGCCTTTGGGCAATGCGGGGTAACCTTTGAATAAAGAAAGAATAAAGTATGCGAGTTTCTCAGTGACGTCGACCGATCCCCAGCCAGCTTCTGTACAGCCACTGTCAATGTAATTCAAGATCCCTTCCAGAAGCAGAATGCCTGAGAAGTTCCGAGTTTTCTTTCCCTAGAGTGCCTCAATGTTGTCCCCTTCCACCAGCAAGGAGGACATCTAGGCACCTCTTACGAGCTAACACGTACATGATAAACACAAGGCTTTCATGAAGCGGCCGAGCCGTGCTTCCAAGACAGAGGCACGTCTGATGGTCGGACCCGTAGTCAACCACTCTCTTTCATTTTGGCTGTTTGGAGTTCTTGAAGCACAGCACGAAAGAAGAAAGGCCAGCAAGGAAGCTGCAGCATTCTCCGTTACGCGTGGTAAGCAAAAGCCATACTATTTCATGGGAGTTGACGATCGCCCCTTTCCCATAAGCTGCTACGCATGAAACCAACTGTCAAAGAGATATACCGCTAGCTGTCATTTGACGAACGCCATTTTTACTGTGGTTTCTTCCTGAGGACAATATAGCCATGAAAAACCCCCCACAACAGCTTGGCTGTAAAATTTTATACAGTTATACAGAAGTTATCAGGAGGGTTTCACAGTTGTTCTGCATATACTATAATTTGTTATATCCAGGTTAAACTGTATCTCTGTTGGGAGCTGAGCTCACCACCTTGTGACAAGAAGTGGTGGCCACACACGATGAGCTGAGGTCAACGACATCCTTCAAGTGCAGTCATGCAAATCAACAGCCACAAAGCATCACAGTAACTACTGCAGGCAAGTAGCTCACCTCATGCCGTAAGTATCTTGCGAAGGATGAGCATCTGAGGGTAGTGCAGGTTGGCGTCATAGATGTCTGGTCTTTCCTGCTGATACTGAAATCAAAGGAAGGTGGTCCAGATCAATATGTTTTACTAAGAAAACAGCTTTGGTGATCTTGCACAAATGCATAGCTCAAGACCTTCAGCATTCTACGTTAAGTGTGTATCTTACTATGAGGTTTTAACGATGTGCATGATTAAATATTGGCCTGACTCAACCATGTGCACATTGTGGGGCCCATGGACCTCGCAATGGGCATGCAAACAAGCGATGTGATTGGTTTTCGGCCGAGTGACATCATAAGCACTGGAGGAACAGCTGCCGCTATTGTCACACCGCCTGGCAGCACACACCTGCTTCACCGGTGCATTAAGTGCTTGTTGACAGCACACTAGTGTAGTATTCTAGACATCCCAGCACTATTGATACCGGCGGACTCTAGAAATGATATAGCGATGCAACGTTGAAACTGAGGCCTTATCACAGTGGCTGACATGGAAGGCGTAGCCGTCACCAGCGTGCACCCCGAAGCTAAGCAAGTTGAAGTGGAATAGCACTGGGTAACGAAGAATGCAGCACGAACAAACCCACTGCTGTCCTGGTGCAAGGTGCTTTGTTTAAGGGGGGACACTGGTCTTAGAAGGCCGAAAATTGCAAAAAAATCGACTTTTTGAAGCTGACATTTTTGGAATCTCTATCTATTTTTGCACAAATTGCACAAATGTGCAAAGTTCCTAGCTTCTCTTCTCATTATTTTTGCCGTAAAATTAATTTGTAACACCAATATGAGGTGTGTCTGAGCGCTAATTGTTGCTAAATTGATTTTGGCCGCTTCGCTTGTTTGCTTCTTCTGTAAAAGTTGACCTAGGAAAGCTAGAGCTACAATTCCTTTTGCACAATGTAGCTAAATATGCATAGAAAGCAATGTTGCAAGCAGATTTTCAATCTACAGTTCAAATTTTTTTTATTCTAATTTTAAAATTATCCTGTTTTTGGCTAGGTGTAGACCATGAACTCATTGGTGCTGTAAATTGAGAAGTAGTTGTTCAATTTCCAATCGCCTTGCAGCGTTGCTCTCCTTAGGCTTTCCAGTATCCATGTATGGGTTTGTAATAATGTTACGTTTAATAGATAATTTTTCATTGTTTCGGCAAACAATAGAATGAGATTGCTAATTATCTCTGGAAATAATTGATCTGTGTAAAATATAACTGGATAGTTAAATAAAGCTAAAAAGACTGATCAAAGCTGTGCAGTTACATCTAATTTGGCTGAGAAATAACCTATGTTATCTCTAAGAACCATGTCCCCCCTTAAGTTACTGGTGCAAATGATTTGATGATAACGCAGCCTAATCATTGACACAATATCAAGAAAACATGTCAGGGACATATCAACGGCTTGCAGCTGTGAATGCTGTTTCAGCCAGAGCAGCAGCAGCGGGTGTCATCTATGCACCACACTATACATGCTAGTTGCTGGGTCTTTCACCTCGTATGGTATTCAAAGACCCAGCCACCACGACACCCGAAGCACCTACCCGGGCATGGAGCTCCCAGACGCAGGTATCGTAGGCCATGAGTATTTCAACGTAGAACCGTGACTGTGCAAGCTCCACGAAATGCTGGAACGTTCGTCCCCGAGATGGTGCCAGGATTACGGCAAGGCCCTGTAATGAAGATTTACATTTTTAAAAATACGGACTAATACCACGTAAAAACTGCTGCGCCAGGACAGCATTCAGGTCAGGTCAACTTCAACTCTGCCTTGTGAGATAATGGATGATCTCACCAAAAATAAATGCATCCACCTTTAACACTTTGCTTAGTAGTACTGATATGCCATTTCCAGTGAAGAAGGATGACAGAAGTTAATTTCGATGAGGCACTGTTTGCTTTTTTTTAATTAAACGTGCCATGCCAGAACTCATTTTAGGGCTAGAGTGCATGCAAACTTCTGGTGCTAAGGTAATAAAAGCCGGTGTGAACAGCTCAACTGAATGATTTTCCAGCAAGCCAACACTACTATCTCATAGAGGGCAACTGACAAAGGACTTAATGAGCAAACAGACAAAGAACGAGATAAAGAATGAGCCCTTGACCCCCTTCCCATTGGTTAACTGACAAAGGAGTAACAGAAAGCAAAGAGGATGTTACATGTTCTCGTTAGTTGAAAATAATGCAAGGATAACTGAACACAGACGAGGAAACATTTAGCCACAGGCCAAACCAGCGACTTCTACATAAAGTGCACCAAGCTTCGATAAATGCATTGCATAACCGTTGTCCTTAGAAGTTAGCATTGCCACATTACGGATATGTTGTGCTGTGGAGTAAATGCAATGTAGTGCAATGAAGTATATCAGTTGTGTAGAGAAGCCTGTCAAAGAGAAAGCAAGGCGGCTGCTATAGGTCCTAGTGTGTAGTGCTTCCCAAGATCAACAAAGGTACAAAAGCCACATCTAGTCAAAGTGACAGCACTGTATAAGGGCAATACCACTTATAACAATGTGGGTTTTAAAAATATGTCAGTTATAACAATGAGAAGCTGCTGGACCATCAACTTCAGTATGTTTTTCTCTGGTGAACCAACCCTTTTATAACAATGTCCCCATGCCCTGTTATTGGTTATAACCATAAAGTCTAGCTACATGGTGGGCTGCCCTGTGTTGGTGCCAAGAGGTGAGGAAAAGTGAAATCTTTAAAAATAAAACAAATTCTGCACACTGCACACTTGCTGTTCCCTTTACAAAAGGCTGCCCTATTGTCATACAATATAAACCAGCTCTCCCTCCAGAGTCTCTCTGTTCCCCTTCGATTTTGCCACCCTCCTATACATGAGCCCCACCCTGCAAAAGAAAGTAACAAAAGACAGTGGTTCCAAAGCTGGCCTTGAGGAATTTCAATTAGCTTTCCCATAAAGGCCTCAGTGCTATCACCTGTGTCCTTTGAAGTGGAGCGTAGGTATTAAAGGGACATTAAAGAGAAGCAACAAACAAGTTTATGCTGATAGATTATTGATTACTCTGTTGCCATTGGTTTCGCTACCATAGGTTCAGTATTAAAAGAGAAAACAAAGGTTTATGTTTCATTCTTGAATTTCATGCCCAAACCTGGGCACCCTAACGTAAGCACAATGTTGCGGATTTCAGAGTACTTCCTTCATGCTTTGGCCACTTCGGCTGAATGAAATTTGATGAAACACGCTACGGTAAGTTTCTGCCCCCCCCCCTCCCCCCCTTTCCCTGGAACACAATGTGATTCATTTTTATCATAAAATAATTTTCTACACCATAGCAGGCACCTTTAAAACATCAATGCGAGCTGACGTAATGCAAATGTAACGATGTCAATTGTGTGTTTCCTCTTTGTGCATTTTCTCGCTAACCCTGTGTTCTCTCGAGGTGGCGCTGTTGGCCTTGTGAAAGCGTAATTTAGTAGTATGCAAAAAAAGAAAAAATCATTTTGCTCTTTAGTGTCCCTTTAAGATAGCACCTGCTGCAGTGCTATTTTAATGGGACACAGGTGAAGGAGAGAATGGGTTCCTTTCAGTGTAGCTTAGGGTTGGTTCAGGGTGTTTGCTGCCTTGGGCCATTGTTGTGCTCCCTGCCATGCTGTGAAGCATACAGAGGCTTTTATCCATACCTCCCTTATCCCCCACACCTGCTCACACACAAAGCAACAGTTCTGGGATCCTCTTATTTAGGTTTTTTTCATGTATCCCTTTGATAACGACTATTGATTATAAGAATGTAATTTTCATGTCATTTCAATACTGTATAAGTCGGTTGGACTTGTAGTACACCTTGTGGGGAATTAGGCTGCTTGCCTCCGCCGCCAATCATCATCATAAAATATGCTAGCTCGTGGCACGTACCACCGGCTTGGGGCAGAGCGCGTGGAGCGGATCTGGGCAGTTGGCGCTGGGCTTGCAACGCGTAAACTACGTTGTTCCAATGGCTCGTGTGCCCATCTCTGGGAGCCTCAGCTGGCCAGAGGCTCAGAAGCCACGGCCCTGAGCCCACAACCTGTAGTAGGCCTTCGGACTTGTTTGTGACTTCACCACAGATAGTTAAGACCTCGTTTCAATCATATTGCATGTCCTGTACATGAAGTCAAAACAGTGCTTGCTAAGCTTTACAGTGCTCCATCATTTAAGTATCCAAGCATCTGTGCCGTTCCATTCTGCCTTAGTGAACATTAACTTATGTGTATTAGACGTGAATATGGAAGTTAACCACTTCCACTCGTGTCCATGCCAAATAACGTAGAAGCGTTCTACAGCCACAGAAACGTGGCTGCTATGATAACTCGGTGGTAAAACAAAGCACGCACAATGTAGCCGGTGAGAATAGGGTGGCAACACGATATAACAACATGTATACTAGCAGAAAACATAGTTACCTAGTGTTTGTGTTAACCTGCAAATAGAGGACGACAAAGTTTTAAATGGACCCCACCATTGCAAAGGCAACCTAACCCAACAGGCTGTATAACTGAAGGTTTACTTTGTCTTCTAAACACATGATAAGATTGGAGGATTGGTGGAGGAGCTGGACCAAAAAAAAACGCTCAAAAACCTCCCAATGGTGCTTACACACACTGTAAAAGGTCTATCAAACGCAGCAAGTTTTATACTTCAAGGAAGCTGTCACGTAGTGCCCCCTGTTGCCGCAAAGCAGAGACACTTAGGTTGGCAACCCCAGCTGGAAGCACTGGTGTCGGCAGCCGAAGACGAAAAATATAAAAAGGGAGCCCGTGTTCGAGGTGCAAGCTTGGCACGGCAGCTGTGTTCTAAAGGTTGGCATCACTGATCATGTTCTAACCGCGCAGTCTGCTACGCCCCTGTGGCTCTCAACAGCCACATCCCCATCTGAACTTGGTGATCAGAGAGACCACTACAGATAGTCTTTAGGTCAGGTCACTGCATTAGTGGACAATACTATTTGTGTCACATTATAATGCAAAGGGAAATAGCTACAACCAGGAGAGTGGATCAAAAACAACACTGATCATTATCTTTGTTGCCTTACTGGCACATTTCTTTAACTTGTAGCAGTGGCTTACAATGGTATACGAAGGACGTCAGTTCCCTGGTTTGCATCTACAGCAAGTTTAGTCACCATTCCCCCATTCGTTTCTTTCCACACTATTCCTACATTTAAAGAGGTAAGATGAGCCCACAAGTTATAGATGTACCCTGCAAATCTGTACCACCCTTATCATCAAGGGCGAGTCCCATTCATTTTCACCGTAGTTCTCATTAGCTTACTTAACGTTTATGATTCACCTGTGGCTTCTCGTACCATCACACACGACAACGTTTCGGCAGTCGTCCGCTTCACTTCACAGTTTAGGTTTGTTTAGTATCATGCATTGAAGGGTGTATTTTAAGACAAGCTGTCTTTTCCAAAGCACATCTTATTATTCAATGCTTTCACATTGAATAAAAGAACACAAAAATTAGAGTGCACAATTTTATATCTTTTCAATGAGCATACTACACACAAAAACTGTCGGTAATAAAAAGAAAATTTTGACACTTCTTCACGGTCACCAGAAAAATACTGGCAGTTAAATGGCAAGTTTTCTGTATATCTTTTCTGTATTTGATGTCTGTTGCTGCCACCTTGTTGCAAGTAACAAATCGAACTTTTCAGTTGCACCTAATTATTTTTATAATGATGTTAAGGTAAAAAAATATTTTGAAATTCATGATGCAACAATATGTAGAAACCGAGGACCTAACATTAAATTTTAAAAAGTGTGCTTTTCAGATGCATTTAGTAAGAAATATACTTTTCTAGCCAAACAAATAAGTAGGATGGAAATCAGATGAACTTCACACACTTCCAGTGTGACGGCATAAAATTATTGGCAATTGAAGGTGGCTTGTGTTGTTCAATAGTAATCCTTTACCACATAAAACACAAGTGGAGAGGAGAAGCTCTAGCATTTTTGTTGTACCTTTGCAATCAAGAGTGAAATAATAATAGATATAGTTCTCGAAAGTGGATAGAATAAACCACCAGGAAAAAAAAAATTACAGCATATCCACGGAGTGAATGATGATGAGTGGGCGAAGCTCGGGATGTTCATCGTAGATCGTGCAGAGTTCCGGATTAATTTAGTTAACGCGCACGCTATGAATCCTCATGGTTCAACTATGCACAAGTGAAATCTCCCACCGGCACTTCTTTGCAAGTCAAGATCCAGGGCCTACATATATATATAATATGGGTTGCCGGTGAACGCTTCTCCAACGCGAGCAGTCGGTATTTCTCAATCAAGAAACTCGCTAGGAGACGCTGCCTGCGCTAACGTTGTCTCTCGCGGGTGAGAGCGCGTTCTCCTTCTTTGCGAGCTGGTACAGCGTTCCTCTAAGAAAGAGCGTTTCCACAGCCAACGCGCGCCTTTTGCTCTCTCTCTGTCTCTCTCTCTCTCTCACAAGACAGCAGAGGCACGCGCCGGGAGGCACGCGCCGGGAGGCACGCGCCGAGGCGAACGCCGAGGGCGAGCGCGTGCCTCCCAGCACGCGGGTTACGCCTGATGCCTGACGCCTGACGCGTGACAAGGTTAGACTAAGAGGAGCTTCGCCCCTAAAAAAAGGAAGCAGAACAAACACACAGAGAGAGTTTAGTGCTTCAGCTGACTGTGAGTCAACAAGACTTACTTTGTCTCCTAGAAGTTTCCAGATAGTATTGACCAGTGGCTGACGACCCTCGTCAAAGAATAGGCTGCAAGAAAAGTCAATTGGATGGTTAATAGAAGCTAGTTTAGTGTCTTGACATAATGCAGTTATGAACTGTCAAGATTTATAATATATTCGCCAAAATGCTATGCACGCACAGTGCTCAGCAAATGAACTGCAATACTCGGAGCACACGGATGCAGGTACTTTCTGTGCCATCGCTTTGTGCTGGAGACAGGGAGAAGATTCATTGTGGTACCCAATAGAAGCAAAAGACTTCTTGAAGTATTGCGATTGAGTTTGGTCCCTCTGTGGACACTCCAGAACACTCCAGTAGCATAAAGTCTGCCGGCTGTCATAGCAGTCCGAATATCGCATTTAAATCGCTGAGCACTGAACACAAGGCCTTATCATGAATTTATGCTGCTCCTGTGCAGCAGTTTCCACAGCAGTTTCAGCAGCAGTTTCAGCCCCAGCTTTGGCTAGATTTTCACTAAATGGGTATACGCCCACTGGTGCTCCATTTTAATTCTGAAATTAGGACATACCCTCAAACCTAACCCTAAAGAAATTGTCGGTGAAACTTTAATTACTTAACATCATGATGAAGGTGACTGTGCATAGAGGCTTGACCTTTTGAGTAATCCAGCTAATGGTGACATGATATTTTGTTTATGTTCTTTGCAGCAACAGTTTTTCAACGGCTAATAGAAGTCGACACTTGTGCCCTCATTTTTCAGAAATTCCTTTAATGTTATGAACAGCTTAAATGAGATTGCATGCCTGATCGGAGTGGTCATGCACATTCTGGAGCTCACGTGAGCACAAGTGATGATGCTGTAATATATAACGACGGGACACATTTCATCAGTATATCAGATATTTATGACCGACATCTGAGCTCATCGCTATCATTGTACTGTGAGTGTTGTTTGTTTTGCTAGGCAGAAGTTCTCCTGATTAAGGGTTAAATCTTTACTGAGCCCTTTGGGTTTCCTGGCTCTTCACCGTTATTACAATGTGACAGCGCAATACAGGTGCGACATCAACTACAAGCGTGTTTTAGTAAACCACACTGCAAATAAAATATCGATAAAACATTGCCACATCTTCCACTGCATAAGAGTCACCTTTGCACAGCACATACTCTCTACTTTTCATGACCTTCATGGGAAAAAAATGATATATAAGAGAAGCGCGCATCTCTTATCTCAATCAGCATGATGAAATGCAATTACACGCACCTGCAATGCATTCACTACAAAACGCAGTCAAGACCAGCACTCAGTTCCCATAAGCATTCTTAGAAGCCACAAGTTCTAGCAGTACAGATCTTGCAAGTAGCTCTGTCCGAAGGCATAGAAAACCTACAGTTATACAACTTCACCCAAAGGCGTGAAAGGCCACGCCCTCCAGTGCAATGTCCAAACTTCAGATGCTTCCGTTGGCAAAACTGCAGGGTTGTTGACCCCCGAATAACTCACACGTGAGATTGTAAGCGATTTGTAGCACGTCCACGGCGGTGCCTCTCTGAGATTAAGTGCTTGGCAGAAACACATGAACAGTTGAATCGCACCAAAACCAGCATATGTGCGCAAAGGATAAACGGTGGCTGGAAGCCAAAGCTGCTCACTACTGCAGTGACTTCTGATGCCGGAACTAATGATGACAACAGCAAAACGCTGCTTTCATTTTAACAGTTGGTTGCTAGTAGGTGCTACAACGTAGCAATGAAACACTGCGATGCATTCTTATCTACTGCATCACTTCAGCATGTTTGAGCAACTTTGATATAGCCACTACTGCTATGGCTGTTTAAAGAGCAAGCAAGTAACATTTGAGGCCATGGTCACTCAACTGTTACAGCCAAGAGGTTTCTTTTTACGAATGCTGGTGTGCATGATTTAGCATACTCAAAAAGAAAAATTTGCATAATGGTTGTGCTAGTGTACACGACTCTTTCATCACATAATATGCACCATAGTACAAGATGCACCCACAAAAATTTATGAAAAAAAAGAAGGCGCACGTTAAACACCATCAAAATGGTACATATATCATCAGCTACATCAGAGGGCAGTACGCACCAGTCGGCAGATATGATAACATCAAAGCGGCCGACCAGGTCCCCAATGTCGTCATCGTTGTCCCATCGTATCCTCCTGCGAATGCGAGCCAGTGGGAATTACAGCAATGGCTGCAGCAATGTACAGTATAACCTCATGGTAACTGATATGCTTACAACAGACATTTCAATACAACATGAATTTCTATGGTGCTATGCTGATCTCCCCATCGATTCCACTGATTGAGTTTCTTTTACAGTGAATTCTGATACGATGGACTAAATTATAAGGCCAGCAAGCTGGTCATCACCATGGACATCCTAAATTCAATAGCTTCTAAATTAAAACATGGACTGCATACTATTGGGGCAGAGGAAGCACAGGCAGCATAAACACAGTGAGATAGTGTGATGTCAGATAAAGTGAGCAGCCTTGTAATTATGGAGATACGCATAGTGTCTAAACTGTTCACTGCACAGCAGTTAAAGCTAACGAGCTTCTTTCAGAAAACAGTCTGTGGCTTATTATTTACTCCAGTTATAACATACAGATTTAGTGTCTACGTAAAAGTCTCTTGTAACAGTATTTGTATTTGACATGCTCCTTTTATAACAGACCAAAATGCTCACTATCAAGGTCTCTTGTAATTAGATTATAATGGGATTCTTAGGTGATACGATTGAGAGCGCAAAGTGTTTGCACAACACTTGTTACTTCAAACGAGTGACGAACTTTTAAAGAGGCCCGGCATAAAAAGTTTAGCTCACAGCTATTTAGCACAGAAAAAAGGCATACATTACCTTGCAACAACATTTGCATTTCCCAAGCAACCCGTATTGCGGTCGAGGATTATTTGGACATCTGAAGAAGCAATTAAGGAAAGGCCTCCTCTTCTCATTAAAATGCAACATGATGAAAGAACATGTCTACTTCATATATCAACACTAGATACATGTCCAAGCGCAAGTGTTTCATGTTCCCTGCAGAACACCTGAAAGCCATGCCTTGTTGCATCTGATCACAATACTGCAGTTATCAATGTCTAATATACAGCAAACCACAATTGACCCTCTATACAGACACCACAGACAAAATGAATTAATGATTCTAACAAAGTAAATGAAGAGTACTGCCATTAAAGGGACCGACAACTGAAATTGTGGTTAAATGAAACGTTGCGTAGCCTGGCGGTGAAGCCGTGGTACTTGCTGGAGTCTATGAATTGCTGCACGACGCATGCTGTTGTTCGTACGACCATAACTCGGTCTTAAAATTGCAGTCAATACATAAAAACGCATCCCAGTCTTATTATTCGCTTTCTATGCAGCAAAAGAAGTCGACGCTGACAAGCATCGCTGCCCTCATGGCAGCCGAAATCTGCTTTTAACCGTGGCGCATGCAGGCAGTGTCTCCGAGGCACTGCGCGCACGTGCTCTGTCGGGGCAGAACCCCAAGCACATACGACAGCTGTCAGCCACTGTTTGCAGCATGCGTTGCATTAAGACTCCATAAGAAAGAAATCCTGATAAAGAAATGATTTATGGTAATTTCCCCGTTGTCATTGCATGATTGGACAATCTGACTTGTAAGCTTTCCGTTAAAGTAAAGAAATGAGGTAACTTAGGTACTTTAAAAATTGGTTGTCAGTCCCTTTAAAACGGCATAACAAATATGCATTCATAATCAACTTTCATGTCAGTTGGAGTTTGTTACAAGTTTACACTGAAATGGAGGCTTCTCTTTTGGCTGATAGTATAAAATATTGCATGTCATATTTTGTACTGCATACTGCAGCTCTTAAATTGGCCTCACTGGTGATGCAGTACCAAATCAAATCATATTTATTCTAAGGAAATTATGGAGGCAGGTTTTGCAGGCACAAGCCCACCATGCTTGTCCACTGGTCAGACAGTTGGAGTAGCACACTGCTATAAAGGCTGCCACAAAAACACCGTATGTACACAGGCAGATTCAATTTGTACCATAGAAACTAACAAAAAAGGGAAAACATCATGAATATTGAAGTTTTCGTTTTACAGAGAATGCATCTGCATCACTGATTTCACAATAAAATGGAAGTAGTAGTAGTAGTTATGTAGTATAGTGATCAAGACTGTAATATGCCTTAAAGGGTCCCTAACGAAAGGGAAGGGGTCAAGGGCTCGTTCTTTATTTGTCAGAAACAAGTTAATGAGCAAACAGACAATGAAGCCTAGGAAAGCATAGGGGAAGTTACTTGTGGTATTGTAATTGTGGAGAAAGTAGAAAGGAATTAAAGTGGACGAAAAGACAAACCTGCCTTCGGTGGGACCCGAACCCACGACCTTCGGATGTCGCGTCCGACGCTCTACCAACTGAGCTACAAAGGCGGTCGTCCCCCCGTCCACCTTATTATGTATTTATGTACGTATTATACTGGGAGTGTTAGGCAGCGCCACTCGTAGCCAAGGCGGCGTGTGTAGAACACACTTTCTTGCCAGGAGGCGTCACGTAGAACGTGAACTTAGATGAGATGGCTGCTGCCCAATAAGCCCTCGCATGCTACCTAAGGCACCACATCCGAAGGTCGTGGGTTCGGGTCCCACCGAAGGCAGGTTTGTCTTTTCGTCCACTTTAATTCCTTTCTACTTTCTCCACAATTACAATACCACAAGTAACTTCCCCTATGCTTTCCTAGGCTTCATTGTCTGTTTGCTCATTAACTTGTTTCTGACAAATAAAGAACGAGCCCTTGACCCCTTCCCTTTCGTTATTTCATAGCTTGGGCCTCGTTGCGGCAGACTTGGTGCCTTAGGTAGCATGCGAGGGCTTATTGGGCAGCAGCCATCTCATCTAAGTTCACGTTCTACGTGACGCCTCCTGGCAAGAAAGTGTGTTCTACACACGCCGCCTTGGCTACGAGTGGCGCTGCCTAACACTCCCAGGATAATACGTACATAAATACATAATAAGGTGGACGGGGGGACGACCGCCTTTGTAGCTCAGTTGGTAGAGCATCGGACGCGACATCCGAAGGTCGTGGGTTCGGGTCCCACCGAAGGCAGGTTTGTCTTTTCGTCCACTTTAATTCCTTTCTACTTTCTCCACAATTACAATACCACAAGTAACTTCCCCTATGCTTTCCTAGGCTTCATTGTCTGTTTGCTCATTAACTTGTTTCTGACAAATAAAGAACGAGCCCTTGACCCCTTCCCTTTCGTTATTTCATAGCTTGGGCCTCGTTGCGGCAGACTTGGTGCCTTAGGTAGCATGCGAGGGCTTATTGGGCAGCAGCCATCTCATCTAAGTTCACGTTCTACGTGACGCCTCCTGGCAAGAAAGTGTGTTCTACACACGCCGCCTTGGCTACGAGTGGCGCTGCCTAACACTCCCAGGATAATACGTACATAAATACATAATAAGGTGGACGGGGGGACGACCGCCTTTGTAGCTCAGTTGGTAGAGCATCGGACGCGACATCCGAAGGTCGTGGGTTCGGGTCCCACCGAAGGCAGGTTTGTCTTTTCGTCCACTTTAATTCCTTTCTACTTTCTCCACAATTACAATACCACAAGTAACTTCCCCTATGCTTTCCTAGGCTTCATTGTCTGTTTGCTCATTAACTTAAAGGGTCCCTGTGACATTTTCTCTAATTCTTTTTGCAGCATCTGAGTGTGTACATTCCACTGCTGCAATAACATCACTAGCTGCTTCCGATGAGTGTGGACCTCCTATAGATGGACACTGGAAGTCTCCCCGGTACGAACGACCTGATCTTGCTGGCACTGGTATGACAAAAAACTGCTGCACAGTGTACCTAGTGCCCCCTTGCGACTGTTTCCAGAAAAAGAAAAATTGTTTTGTACAGTAGAACCTCGTTATAACGAACCCGGATATAACGAACTATCGGATATAACGAAGTAATCGCAATTCCCCTTGAAATTCCTATAGATGAAATTGATATTGGATATAATGAACTAATGGTTATAACGAAGTAATTACCACTCCCCTTCAACTTTGTTATAACGAGGTTTTACTGTATCTCATAAAGCACAAGAACAATTTTTCTTAAATTATTTTTTGGTGCTCGTGCTCAATAGTGCAATCGCGCTGGGACCGCATGAGCGTTACAGTGACTTGGTGTGTCAAGCCGATCGAAAAGCAGAGGCACTGGTTTCACTGCCATAACACAACACAACACTTCTGACAAAAAAAAATTGCCATTGTGTGTCCCTAAAATCTGAGCAGGAGCTGAAATTGAAATAAAATCATAAATACTTTGCATTTGGCATTCCTACTAGCACTGCAACATCTCCACATTCCACGGAACCAGAAGAATAATAGAACTTGTTGGGCTAGTCGATTAACGTTATCATTGACCATGATTCTAGGGTCACTGGGCGCAACAAGTGAGGAAGGGACGGGTCAGGGGTCAACGCATATATTTGTTGTAAGAAGGAACAATAAACAGTCGTAAGTTTGGCATTTCCCCTGACCCTGTCTCGTCTTCACTTGTTGCGCCAAGTGGCCATTGCATCATAATCATTGATAAAATGCTTAATTTGTTTTGCAGGTTCCCTTAATTAAGCTACAGTACAAGACTTGCTAGAGGGTCTATTTCACACTGCCTACGTCTGTGGACAATCAGCAGACTATTGGAGGCACCAGTTGTCTTAATTCGTAAACAGCTAATTTGGTCGAAGCTGTGGACTACCTTGAATTGCTAAACACTACGAACTACTACCACCCATCATACCTGACGACACCCAGCCGAAGCATCCCTCCAAGCTTCACCCACCTTTATTGGATCTAGCTTATTTTTGTTTCCGACGTTTTGTGCCGAAATGTTGGAATAATTATCATACTGAAATTTTCTATAGCAATGTTGGAAACGACGGTCAATCAGCTTATAAATTAGTGAGTGTAACATTCTAGATTCCCCCACGATCATGTGTTGGGTCACTGCCACCACACAAGCATACATATGAAATCATGGGGAAGATCCAATAACATTTGCTACAGCTCTTTGTTTCTGCCACCTACGACACCTTTCTGGAATTTCTAAACGTGTAGGTAACTGCAGTTCACAGCGTCTGCACAAAATGGAAGCAATTTTTGATCCACACAGCTGAGGAACAAAATTCGCTAGCATTGGTTGAGCCTATTCAAAACAACGATCACGGTGGCAAAGTGGCAAAGGTGTGAACGTTTGGCACAGAAAGTTCCACGTGTTCTGCGCTCAACAACAAACTTACAACGTAGTAAAACAAGTTACTCAGTTGAAAAGGATACTTTGCACAGATTTGTTGTTCCCGTCCGACAGAAAGACTTCCCTTGCTCTCGTCGTGGCGGCAACCTAAAAACGTGGCACAAACAGCACCTTAAATGTTTTTTTTTTTGTCAGGTTAGACAAAACATTCTAAAGAAGCCAAATTTTAGTATCACACTGTTTTTAAATGCGACGCGCAGTGGCCATCAGTTATTGTGGGTTCTGGTGCAGTGTCGAAGACATCTATACAAAGTGGAGACTAGGAATGGAGTGACTGCCCTGTTCTTTATTCCATGAGGCAGACCCCGCGTGCGTGAGCTCAGGGCCGACATTTTTTTTTGTTTTCTTCGTGCCAAAGCAGGAGATACGTACCTAGCATCCTCTGCTATCACTCGCGACATAAAGGTTACAGCATGCCTACCAATGACAGAAGAATTTCTCACTTAGGATACACTTACTGTTTTGTGCTTTCCATTATATTACTGTTTGCCTAAATAGTTGATTCGCTGTTGTTTTTTTCCTTTCTTGCTTCATTTTTTACTTCGTAGTCTAAATATTTTCTGTTTGCTGTTTAGTAATGCTTTTTTTCTACTATTATAATAAGGTCCCCCTACCGTGTCTACACTATAGGAGCTTTTCCTGTATCGAAACTGTCTATTTCTGTATGTGCTACAACTTTGAATAAACTTCAACTTCAACTGTATGCCAACTTTATTTTCTTGACCAATGAACACAGCATAAACTTTTCACCATTTTCTCATATAACCTTTCATCCTTCCCCTTGGCTTCACCTGTCACACAGTGTGACACCAATTGATTGAAATTCCTGTCTTTTTTTTTTACACCCATCTCTAAAAATGACCCAGAAATCCACTCGGAAACGCCAGAGTGTACCACGAAGAACAGCAACAGGCTAAACATAGCTGTTGTTTATTCCCAGAGTAGCTATAGAATGAATCCAAGATTTTCACCGGACAACAGAATCACAGGAGTTATTACCTTCCAACGTACTGTCATTACCAGTGAAACAATATTTTAATGCAATAAAAACGTTCCTTACATACACTTTGAACTTCGCTGCTTCTTTGTGTGTTAGGACAACGTGTCTTAGCATTACGTGCCCACTCCTCCAATATCCATGTTTAGGGGCCAATGAAAAGCATGAGAAATCAGTATAGACTGACACAATTATTCTTTCAAAACACTATTGTCCTTATTTTGCCACCTTGTTTCTTTATAACAGTAGCAAATGAACGCAAAGTTCCATTTTCTGAGTTCCATGCTAAAAACGGTGCCTTGAATGTTAAATTACCTTTGTGCTTTCTTTTTTTTTTTCTGTCTCACCACAATAAATGTTCCAAAAACATGCCATGTAAAGTCTGCGATGCTCTTCGAAAGCAATGCAGTTAATTTTTAGCAAACAAATTTTGTAGGCTCTAGCAGGAGCTGGATCTTTAACGTGGCACTGCCCCCACCCATATTTCCTTTGTGTGGCTGTTCATCATCATCATCATCAGCCTAGTTAGCTCTGCCGCAGGACGAAGGCCTCTCCCAACGATTTCCAATCCACCCTATCCTGAGCGAGTTGGTTCCACTTTATGCCCGCAAACTTTTTCATTTCATCGCTCCATCTAACCTTTTGCCTGCCTCTGTTGCGTTTTCCCTCTCTTGGTAATCCATTCCGTCGCTCTTACTGTCCACCTGTTATCCTTCCTCCTCATGACATGTCCTGCCCAGGTCCACTTCTTTCTTTTAATTGATATAATAATATCGGCTACTCCTGTCTGTTCTCTGATCCATTCCGGTCATTTTTTATCTCTCACCAAAACATTTCTCATGGGACGAGTGCTGTTTCTGGTATTTTAGGGGGGCCAATTTACTGTCGTCAATATCTCTATGGTGACTATGAATGCAGAAACCTAGACATGCCTACAGTGATGAGACTTTGTGCGCAAGAAATGAAGCAACTGGAGTGAAAATGCATCCAAAGCAATTAAAAACGGGATACAAAAGCAGCACTTACGACAAAGCCAGCAAGACACGTCATTCCACCTCCCAACTCGCAAACGCTCTTGTCTCTGAAAATACAGTAGAGAAAAGAATTAAGAAGAGCTCCGGTCGAACAAGCAAGTGGATATAATTGTTGACAGATTTCATAATGAAAGTGACAAAATGAAGATGCTAATGACGCGTAATAATCAGCAAATCATCTGTAACTGGAAAATCCTGGTGTCAAGAACATTGCTTGCCGATACTTACACGAAGATTTCCTTGTTCTTCATGCAATAGTATGCAAGGACTTCCTCCGATGGCCATATACCTTCACACAGAAATGAAAAGCAAAGGCATTACACTCGCGTTCTGTACGTTCCTCACACAGCAACATCTCCACAAAGCAGGCACATACTATTCTGCAATATACAAAGTCCTCGAAAATAATTCTTTTGTGGATTCGGCTCTTACGTAAAACAACTACCCAAAGTACACCAGCGTTCTTGATTATTAAACGACATTGAATCTATTTCCTTCAAGCTTCGAATGGCTTGCATACACAGTGAGCTACAGTCAGAGAACTGCAGCAGTCCTTTAGTATGAGGATTTCAATGTAGCACTCGTTTAAGTCTTCTAAAACACTTGAACTAATTAAAAACTGACCGCAATATTAAGTCAAGTCCCGACATGTCTAGAAAAGCTGTTAAAAGTGAAGGGGCAACTGTCGCCATGAACACGAAAATGTGCCAATCTGCACACCCTGGTTCAGACAATAACTTTTAGCCCAAATGAGCGTAAAAATTATCACAGTAAATCCATGAAAATTCAGTAGATATACCATATTTTTCTTGTGGCTGTTTTTCAGCACTGATGACCATGCAGACTGCAGCGCTTTAACATAACAGCAAAAATGGCAGGATTTGACACATTACGCTTATGTCATCCAGTGCCTCTCTAAGTTAAAATGACGCTATTCCAAAACAGTGCTGTTCTAAGACACCTCTGACGTCAACCATGAAATCATATCTTCAAAACTTATTTGTAAGGGCAACACTGTTAAGAAGCAATATATCCTCAGCTCACGTACACGGAGTGTTTCTCTTGTTGTGACAAATGAATCCCATTAGGCCAAACAGTGCCTATATTAAGGTTTATAATACCAAATTGGTATTTGATATTCGGAATGTCTAAAGAATTCAGCCTATATATTTCTTTGGCAGGTGTGGGCAAGGCAAAGCACTGTCAATGAACAGTACAATAATACGAAACCAGTATCAGTGGGGCAAAAAAAAAAACAAAACAAAAAGATGAAGTGATAATCCCAATATCCCGATAAAAAATGAGCAAATACGAGCAAAAACATATGTTCTGGCAAGAACACCTCTAAAAATGATGGATACTCACCAGCAAAACAGAGATTTATGTCAAGATAACTAGTGCTAGCATTAAAATGGACAGTGCATTATTAGTAACTCATAAAGTAAGCTGATGAAAGCTGAGGTCAGCAATCATAGTACTCAATTTATTGTTTCAGTGAACTTCTAATCATTTGACTGCATTAAAAATTTTTGTGAACAGAACAGCACCAAAGTAGAGCTTGTTGCTAGGTGAAAACATGTATCCTTACATGGAAACACCAGAAATAACCACCAACAAAGCAACTTTACATAAAGGTAACAATAATTAAAAAATAATCAATACACATGACACATAGGGCAATCATGATAGACATTTTCCTAATCAGAGCAGTGCATTATCGCCGTCCTGTGTGCTAAGATTAAAAAAAGACGCAGGCATACTTTTTTAGCATGGCTATATTACTGAAAAGTGTCAACAAAAACAAATAAAACTTGCACTAAGTTATGCACAATGACAACTTTCCTCACAACAAAGCAAAAAGAAACAAGGAATTTTTATAAACAAGCAATCACTGGCAACATCAGAACACGCTACCAAATTTGCAAGTTGCATGTCTTTGCAAAAAACATCAGCAAAGCAGATGAAACCTGCAGTTAGGCAGCACCCTTGTATGCAGATTGTGGCTACAGTGAGCTCCCATAAATTTAACATCATCACTATCAAACTTGAAATTGTTGGGAGAAGCCTTCGTCCAACAGTGGATTTAAAATAGGCTGATGATGATAAATTTAAAAACTACAACGTAAATGAAATGAAATCAAATCCAATCAAATCTTTATTTCCAATGACAGTTGGCGGTCCCCCAGGCAAAAAGCGGTCACAAAACCATTTGAAAGTGCCTGAGGGCCTTTACACATGGAGCACAAATGTGATCTGATGACTCGAACTCTCACAAGCTTCCACAGAGTGCTTCGGGTGCGACTCCTCAAGCTTTACACGCACTTTTCGTGTTGCAACAAAGGCGTGCGCCATCCAGGATTTCAATCAGTGCCATTATTAAAGGAGTACTGACACGAATTTTTGACATTCTCGTATTGTTGCTGCAAGTGAAAGCACTAGGGGGAGAACCCCAAAAAGAATCTCATGATGGCTCGCAGCGCAATGAATATATTTTTAATACGACTCCTTTAAAGGCCCACTTTCGGTTTCGATTTCGAGGGGGCGGTTTTCTAGTGACGTGTCAACAGAGTCGGTCATACGTTTAAGCCACATAGGGACAGTAATTCGTGATAGCGTCGCTGCAACTCTGTCGTCTGTGGTCAGTTACACGTGGGGCAAGCAAACAACGACAGTTTCACGGTCGTCCAGCGACTCTGACAGTGGTTTCAGCGACTTTTAAGAGTCTGTGCTCATACGTCATTGTAGTGTCCATTGCGCTGGGGATGGCTTGCAGTGCTGTTCGACGAAAACTTTAAAACCAAACTAGAATATTTTGTACGTGTTTCCTGGCTTCCGGGTGTGGAGGGCGTTAACAATACTTGACTAGAAAACGAAAAATGCATATTTTGCGCCGCCGCAAAATCGTGTCAGTACTCCTTTAAGGCAGAAATGTGTTGTGCCAAACCTTTACATTGGCTCATCCTGCAAGATGAAGCTGATTACTTTAAAAATTCCCAGGGGCTCGGTGAAATCGGAGGTGTGCACTCATGTGGTACCAAGGAAAGACCAAGGGTTCATGCCCCGTGACTACGTTTGCGAGAAGCATTCCTCGGAGAGTCACATACCACAGCGACGTTAAATCGAGTTTGGTGGCGAAGTCTTCGACAAACCGAAACGGCCAGTCTTGTAACTAGATGCCACACCGTCAGAATTTCTGCACTGTCTCAGCCAGGGATTTATACACCCTCTGCCCCTAACACTTCCTTATGCATTCCACCCCCCCCCCTCCCCCCACTTGTATCCTCACAGCCCCTAAAAATTCTCCAAATGACCAATGACTTGCTATCCCAAGCAAGCAGACCGAGCAAGCGCTGTTTCCCCTCCTCAAGAATTTTTGCTCCACGGCCTAGGCGCTTGACGTCATCACTGATGTCATTACATGATGTCATTACTTGGTCATGTTAGTTTCCTCGTCAACGGGTGGTAACATTGACATTTGCTGGATAGATGCTAGGTTTTTGAAAACTTCATGGGCAAGTTGGGGCGGTTTGCAAAACATGGCTTTCACAGCACTAGTCAAGGAGGATGCATTTAAGATAAAAGTGTCACATGTCTGTGGTGAAACTGCATTTAACATGCACGACCAGATCATGATTACTTGTCAGCAACATATTAAGTATTAAAAGCGCTGCAGGTACAAACTCCTTTTAAAGAGTACAGATGAAAAGGAACATGCATCGCAGTTTGCACCTGAATTACACCTCCAAGCCCTTTGCGCACCTCACAGCTCCCACGTGAAGAGCTGATGACCAGCTCCAAGAGTCCAAGTAATTACATGTGTGCCGGAGAGCCACTACTAAGAGAGATTGGTCAATTTCTGCTCAGTTCAGTTTACACAGCTACATCATTTGCTACATCATTTGCTACATCATATGCTACACATCACAGCTACATCATTTGCTGGCCTGCAGCATGGACATACACGATCAAATGCTGAACCATTTACTATGCTAATTTTAATGAATTAAAATCTGCATTTTTACACGCTAGAAAACTTTGTCATCATGACTCACATCATGTAGCGGGAGATTTTCAAATTTCCGCTGAGGGTTCTGCATAGGTACCTCAATCGAGATAGATATTATTGCATTTCATGCCTATTTCTACTCTATGCTTGAGGCCTGTGGCTGTGCGTAGACAAAGGGATGTGGTCAGCGGCTTGATGGCCAGGAAACATCTCAATGAGCCAGAAACAGGAAAACCGGGGCCTAGAAGACAAGGCTGCTCATTCCCTGGAGCAACTCATGTGTACCAACTTGCCAAGTTCATGGCCATCAAATTGTCACGTCACTGAGGCATATCCAAAGGCTAGTTTAAGCAGGAAGAACTCAGTTACAAATGAGAAGGAACTGCCAGGATGATAAATTTCACACTTACGATGGTAAATTATGCCTTTTGCGTTTTTTTCCAAGTAAAAATGGAGTGTGCATGCAATTCTTATGCACATTAGATTGGTGTAGTACATACAGTAATAGATGATGCGCAACCAAACATGCCTGCCTTGCAGCTACTCAATAAACATTGCTCGAAGCCTGCACATTGCTTTGCAGACTAGGGTGTCTTTGTTAAGCTTTTCGTTCGTAGCAGTGCCAGAGCAGTGCTAGTTTGAAGTGGCACTACATGACACGGCATGGCAGTAAGAGCACCGTTGGAGCGCAGTATGTTCATTTGAACCATTGAAAATGGATGGGTGTTTGATGCACCGGCCAGTTTCCCCTATTAGAATACACATAAGTTTGTGGGACCACAGTGCCACTATAAATAAACTGGAAGTTCTAATTAGGTGCTCTCAAAGTAACAAACAAATTTGCACATTTTAAACTTGCATTTAAGTCCTTTCTTGTGATAAGCCACGCCTTGCACTCTTAACCCTTGTAACCTGGCCCCTTCTGCCTATCCTCCTAATTCTCAGTCCAATAAAATACCCTTTTCACAACATTTTATTTGTTGTTATAAGAGCAACGGGAAAAATAAGGATGTTGCTTGTTCGTAGCTGTGCTTGTAACAAGTTACTCCACTAAAGGTATCACTCAGGTACAATTACTTTCGTGCTCCAGGTAACCCTAACCATAACACTGTTACACTTCATGGCAAATCAGTTCTGCAAAAGTCCACAACATGGAAGAAGGTTACTGAATGGAAAAAAATTGTCATCTGATCGCACACAGATTTCTTGGAAAGAAAATATTTCTAACCAATGAAGAATTCCAAAATCAAAAATATCTCAAACATTGACAAACTTTTTGTCAGCTAGGAAGCTTTATTTTGTAGTTGCATTGTGCTAAAAAAATGTGTGCACACAAACTTGTTAAGCACAGAGCTGCGCAATTTCCATAAAGGCATTGCTCATAACTATTGGCCAAATGGCAAACAATTCAGCCTAGGTAGTTCCTTGTCTGGCTGCTTTACATCACAACAATTCTCACAATGCGCAAGAACTGCCGAACTTTCTTTCCCCACTGCTTTGTGCTGGCAACGTCCTAATGACCGGCCATATCACTGCCAGCTTTCCGCAACATTCTGCTGACATTGCTGACACACTAGTATCAGAAATAGCAGCCTCTGGCATGTGTCAAATTTCTCAACAAGATTTCCCGAAGCAGTGAAAGGGTTAGGAAAGCATTCAAGCGGCGATGAAAACCCGTGCCCCAAATGTCAAACGAAGCCACTCACAGATGTTTCCGGTGTTGTCAAAGCCTTTGATGTCCTTCAGCGATATTCTGTCAGGCAGCGATCTTGCGGCGGCGAAGAGAAGCATTGTTAGCGTGACATTTGCGGTTGCGCCAACAAAGCATTTCAGCAAAAAAACCGCACAGGCAAGACCAAATGCGATGATTAATGATCACTGTGACACCGTGAATTAGCTTGAACGAGTAGTACCTACGCATGTCTCATCAAAATGTTATTCGATACTTGTTATTAGAAGTCAGTTAGCACTAATTACACTCAAGGTAGCGGGGTTAGCCTTTAATATGATGTTGCAGTGCAGATGAAAACAAAAAAAACCTATTTGGGTAAGGATGGTTTACAAGATTAAAACATGCAGCTACTAGGTTGGCTGAAAAGCATGTTTTGCATGTGCCAGCCACGGCATTACACTCCAACAAATTCTGCTACAGCTGACACTACTGTAGGTAAGAACAGACATATACTGCATTCAATTACTCAATTATACAGAAATAATGTCAAATGCTAATGTCAAATAAGGTTTCCGTGTTACACAGAACAACATTTTGCACCGATCCAATTTAGTCAATCTGCAATATGGGTGAACCTAGATGGCAGTAGGAAATTTAAATTTGTCTCTATTGATTATAGCAATGTTATATTTGAGAAAATGGTGTACTGGGGTGCTAAGGTGACATGAGGTAAGACCAAACATGTGCAATCGAGGAGTTAAACATCTTGAGACATCAGAAGCAGGCCTGCAACTTATTTCACAATGTTTACACAAGGTCAACATTTTACTCGATTATCATGCAGAAACAACTGGCCTTCTTTCTGTGTTACAAAAAAAAAAAGTTCACAAAAAGCTGGCGCATGTCATGGCTGTGCTAAGATGGCCGAACTGCTCGTGAGCACTGGAATTATTAGGATATCTTTAGGCATGACAAAATTTGAGGGCTTAGACATGTTTTCAGTTCGGTGTATTAATGAGATTCTCAAATATATAAAACACTTGCTTCCACATTTCACTGTCCAATAACTTATCTGGGTTTTACTACATCCATGCATCTAGGCACACTTTTTCCTTTATGTGACAAACTTAGAGCCACTCAGGTTATAAACACTGTGTCCTCTTAACAAACTAACCAACCATGTTAAGCCTATAAGGTTGACAACATCTGCGCATTTCACTACAACGGGCTTCTATGCTGTAAACCAACCCTTCCCTCATACTCTCTTGATCTAAAATCCTTAAAAGCAAATGAAATATGAAGTGGTCTGCGATACAATAAAACCTCATTATAATGAACCCGTAATCAACTACCCCGCTAGAAGTCTTTTCACGCTTTAGCGAAATTGGTAATAGCCGGGCTTTGGACGCCGATGGTATCCAGATTCGCCCCATAAAGTATGTGCTCGATATTATATGCCCTGTTCTTACCCACATTTATAATCTAATCTTATCTACAGGTGTATTTCCAAAACAAATGCAGACTTCACGCGTCGTTCCAGTTTACAAGCACGGTGATAAAGGGACCATAAACAACTATCGACCTATTTCAATAATTCCAGTGTTTTCGAAAGGTATTGAAAAATTAATGCATATCAGATTGGTATCATTTTTTAATCGCCACAACTTGTTTCAAGATTTTCAACATGGGTTCAGGAAGCATCGCTCTACCGAAACAGCCCTCTTGACTCAAAAAGAAATAATTATAGACGCATTTAGTCGTAAACAAATGGCATTAGGCATATATGTCGATTTTTCCAAGGCATTTGACTTAATTGATCATTCCATCCTACTCAGCAAACTAGAAAACTATGGTGTGCGTGGAACAGCGCATGCGCTTCTAAAATCTTATCTTTCAAACAGGACACAATTCGTAGATGCCAACAATGAAATATCTCCAAGGAAGCCGGTCGTTGTTGGTGTGCCACAAGGAAGTATTTTAGGGCCACTTTTATTTTTGATTTACATAAATGACATTGTACACTGCACAGACAACGCAACGTTTGTATCGTACGCAGATGATACGACAGTTTTTATTACAGGGAGCTTGGAAACAGAGATAGAGGTAATGGCTAATAAAACGCTGTCTGACATAGACTCCTGGGCCTCGGCGAATTTATTAAAAATAAACCCTTTAAAAACGCAAGTAATTTTATATATGCCTAAAGGAAAAATCTCGACAAATAAGATGAATTTATTTCTGGGCTCTCAGCAGTTAGATATGGTAGATTCCGTTAGTACCCTTGGAGTATATTTTTCAAAGCACTTAACATGGAATGCACATATTGATAGCCTGCACTCAAAGATGTCATCTGCCATTGGTGTCCTTGCACGTGTGCGATGTATTCTTCCTACTAAGGTGAAAGTTACGATATACAATGCGCTGGTATCATCTGTTACAGTATTGTAGCATAGTGTGGTGTACTACCGGAGTGACAAATTTGCGCAAGTTGTATTTACTACAGAAAAGAGCCATACGACATATTGCTGCTGTACACTATCTGTCATCTACAAAACTTCTTTTTCCAAAATATGAAATTCTTCCAGTATTCTCTTTGTATAATTACAGGCTGATGTTGTGTTATAGGGAGTTTATTAAGCATGGTACCAATACCATAATTAATCTTGCTAAGCTAAATGTAAACCCGAGTGTTCGACTGACCAGGCACAAAGAAATGTGGACTGTACCCACCCCTAGAACTGTTTATGATGAACAATCATTGTCCTACAGGCTGCCGTCCCTACTAAACTTCTTAAAGCATGAAGATTTTGATCCTTCGTCTAATCAAAACTGTCACATTAAACGCTTCGCCCATCGTATTCATTTTTCGGAATAATATATATCTCGGAATTTTGGCCATTCTTATTATTGTTGCTTTTCATGTTCATGCCACTTCATGACTATACATATAAACTATTCTCTCTATTTTCAGTGATTTGTATAATAATTTTTTGTATTACTTGACGCCATGTTAAACTTGTAAAGTGTATTTCTGTATTTTGCATTCATGATTTGTCCGCCATCCTGCTGCATTGCCAACTTGTAACGGGGTCGGGACCTCGTCAAGCTCTCGAGCTTTTAGTCCTGTACTCCTCCTATTGAAAGGAAATAAATTGATTGATTGATTGATTGATTGATATAACGAACTATTGGATATAATGAAGCAATCGCAATTCCCCTTGAAATTCCCATAGATGACATGTATACTGGCTATAACGAACTAACGGTTATAACAAAGCAATTACAGCTCCCCCTTCAACTTCGTTATAACGAGGTTTTAGTGTATTCTAACTGGCCTATACCAAACCGTAGATTACTGGTATAACCAACCACGTTAAGCCTATAAGGTCGACAGCATCTGTGCATTTCACTATGACAGGCTTCCTGCATTGTAAACCAATTATTTCCTCACGACGCTCATTGCCTAAAAATGTTTAAGGCACATGAGATGTGAAGTGGTCTGCAATATTCTAACCGGCCTATACCAGTGAATTACGCAAAAGAATGTCGCTCCGTACCGCCGCATTTTCTACGCACACCAGAAAAATCTTGCCCTCACCACACTGTCAAAGGCCACAATGAGAAATGTGCACGCATGCAAGGGTTAAGTGCATGCGAATGCAGAGCAAGTTGAGAGCCACACTGCTCACCGAATCCGAAGCTCGAAGTCGGGTTCTTTGAGACAGGTACATTCAAACCAAACGCCCTCTTCGTTTTCATCCGACCGCCACCGCTCCAGCGGACTGATCTGTAGCAGCCCAAATGCGCTAAACCTCCTTGTGGATCCGAAGAACAGGTCTGCCTGTGTTACTCTGCCTTCGTGTAGAGCCTGGCACGGAAACGCAGGGAGAATATTGAGACAAGGTCCACCGCTGCAGATATAGTATCTACAAGCATGAAACACTCTGCAACAGTCAAACCTCATCACAGTGAATCTAATATGACACGGGAGTCACTTTGATGTATCCAATAATTTGTTATAAATGTATATTCATAAGACTGTTTTAATGCCAAATGTTCTTCTTTGTTTGATTCGTTATTACCAGAAATTCATTGTAAATGTACAATTATAAGACTTTTATTGAAAGCACCATGTTCCATTTAATCTGTTATAACCGATAATTCATTATATCCGCATTCGTTATTTAGAGGTTCAACTGTACAGTGTACTGGGGAAAGCAAGCTGTTTGACGTTAAGATGACATGAACCTTCTTAATTCAGAAGTGCAGCTAATTAAGGCTAATCACTCATACTTAATAACCATGGCATTGCACTGCCAAGTCTGAAGGTATAGGTTCGAAACCCAGACACGAGAAAGCTACATTATGCTAGAGAACTAATGAAAAAAATACCTGCATGCTTAAATTTACATGTATGTTACAGAGCTGCAGGAGGCCGAAATTGACCCAGAGTCCATAACTAGGGCATGCCTCATTCATATTATAGTTTTTGAATGCAAGATCCCATAACTTAAGTAACACAATGCAGGCTAGTGTACTGTAATTTCAAGCGACACACCGAGAAATAAAGTCCAATGAAAATTTCATTTACTTCAGAAATTTTTGCTTGCAGTGTCAGGGAACGGAGCGAAAGCACATTTTTGTGACATAAATATTTTGAACATTCCATGTTCTGTGTTCGGGGAAATGCCTACCATAATGGCCGTACCAGCAGCATGAGTAGTTAGGTTACAAAGAGAGCAACAAAGTCATAGCCACTCCTTGCCAATCACAATGTTTGGTAGCCGGGGCAGGCATATACTGGTATGTAAAAGGAACACTGAGCAGATTTCTCAATGAATTTTTTACTTGTACGACTGTGATCTATTGAAAAGTTGCTCTCTTGGTTGGCTAAATAAGTGTTCACCCTATCCAGTTTGAAATTTCCATTAGAAATATTTCGCAGAGCACAGAAAGTAAGTGGTAGGTCTATAGTTAAAGTGTCAGATTTCTTTACAGTTCTTTTCTAGTGCATTAGCACAGTAATGGCATTCTCCCAGCTCACTGGGACAACTGAGGTCCTAAGACATGGTGTGTAGAATGCTGCAAGTTCCTTAAATATGAAATCTCATTCACCCTTGGCCAAATTAGGTGTCATGCTGCCATCCCTGGTCAGTTTCCTTTTCTTCACTTTCACTGACTATGAAAAAGCGTTAGACTAAGATGGGATACCAAGACTAAGATGGGATACCAACATTTTAGCCAAAGGCTACAATGACTTCACAGCTATCCTACTTCCCCAAAAAGAAAGCAAAAAAAAAAAATATTTGCACCTACCAAGAAAGGGAGGTGCAATTTTACCAATGCTGTTCAACGTACTTAGAAGAGACAATCAAATGAACTGAGATGCAACAGGAATAAAGACTTATGCAGAATATATCAACCAACTACAGGTTGTGGGCAACACGATGCTCTTTAGCAATGATGGAGGTGATAAAGATGATTAGAAATGAATATGCTAAAGATAAAGCTAACATTCAATAACCTGACAAAACCTCATTAGTTAAAAATGAACAACCATCCTCTAGAATCTGTGCAAAAGCATGTATATCTATAGGCCAGTTATAAACAGGGGAGCCTGCTCATGAAAAGGAAATTCACTAACGAATAAGGCTAAGCAGCAGTGGTTATGGAAACACTTTAAAAACTGCACTACTATTCCTGAAGTAAAAAGTGTTCAATCACAGCCAGTACTAACACATAGGCTGAAACATGCATAACGAAGAAACTTGAAAAAGATTCTTAGAACTATCCCGCATGCAATGGAAAGAAAAATGGTAAGCGTAACAATAATAGATCAAGAAACAGCAGAGTGTATCGGAGAACTAACAGTAGTAACGGACATCCTAGTAATTGACACTGAGTAAAAAAAAAAATGCATGGGACACATGATATGTGGGAAACACAACTAGTGGACAACTACAGCAACCAAGCGATGTGGAATGAAGCAGAGGATGCCAGCGAGTTAGGTGCTGTGATAAAATCAGAAAGTTTGCAGGAATAAAACGGAGTGGGCTAACACAAGATAGGGTGAACTAGAGTGAATTGGAGAGGTTGGTGGTAGAGGTCTCAGTCTTGCCAGGGACATGTAAGAGACTGAAAATGATGACGAAAAGGAACAAAGGAACATGAACAGGCACAGCATAGCACATAAATGGTATATAATCGAGCAGCCTGAACTGACCACTCATTGTGAACACATATGCACCTGACAGCAAGCAGCAGCAACAGAAAATATCTACACCTCTTAGTCCATCAGATCCACTATATTCCATTGGCCATAAATACCATACAACCGATTAATTCTACTTCGACCACTTCTGAATAATTCAAACAAAAAAATATCCGTTGCTAACGAACTTCGAACGATCAACAGCCATTTTTGCATGTTCCTTGCATTTTATCTTTCAATCAAGAACAATGGCTTCCCCCGTCGGCTTTAAAGAAAACGAAAGAAACAAAGAAGAAGGTGACGCGCGCGAGAACACATGTACGAAGCATAACACTGAACATATGATGAAATGATAACACAAATGGTTCAAGGAGCTACATGAATTAAGAACGCTCCGTATATGTTGGTTACAAAGAGAAGCATGTTGCGCAACATCCCACAAATGCTTGCGCGTACGGTAGTCATAAACGTGATCGCATACAGGCACGCTGATTACTGTAATAAAAATACAGAAAGCCGGTGCTTTCCATTCCCTATGCCCGCGTAGTTACTATAAACCACTGCGCTAACACAACACCGCGCGCAATCGTGAAGTGAGCTTCCCCGCATCGCATTGAGGATCAACGACGCTGCCGGCTCCTCAGACCGCGCTCTCCTACCCAGCTTTTCTTTCCCACAGAACAAGAGATCCCCTCACTTTTATTTTTTTTTTTTTACCCCGCCGTTCCCGATCTCTCCCTTAAATGTTACTGTGTCAATGTGTCATGGTCGCGCGGCGCACGGCACCATATAACGTTGCAAAACCGGGGCCGGCCGCGATCCATGTTTCACACGACATCGAGTCGTGCGCGCCACAGCACTGCGATCGAACGCTGCTGGGTCGTGGATGAAGAGGCCCATCCCACGGTATCAACCTACAAAGGCGAGGCAGGTGCGAGGGGACGGTATAATGTCGAAACACGCATTCGCTGCAGGCCTTTACATCGACATTCCGTAACCCTCTCATCGGCGCGGATGAAGCACAAGGACGGAGAGGGAGGAAGCGAAGGGGAGAATGTAGGAGACGGAGGGAAGTGACATTTCGCGCAGCCCCCGGTTCTGTTCGCCCGTATCTATGCTCCCCTAATCGCTCGGGCTTCCCGAGAGATCTCGCAGATAATGAGAAGCCTCAAACGGCTCGCCGGGAGGCTGATAGCAACCGGTGGTGCTAATCGGCGCATCAAGCGCGCATCATATCTCGCGATCCCGTGCAACCTCCTCAGCGGAGCCGCTCCTCGCATCCGATGTTCGAGGTGCTGTGCGGCGCACTGCGCGGTTGGCCGCGCTTTCGTTTGCTGCGCGCTGGCGCGATGCATGCGCGCAATCGCGTCCCGGGCACGTCGTCGGTGCTCGACTCACTTTTGCAAGCATTTTCCAGCGCATCTTGGCCATGGAGGAGCCGAATTTTCCCTTCGCCGAGCTGGGCTTGATGGATTTCTTTCGGATGTCCGCCGCCATCTTAGATCGGACACGGTTGCCCGACGCGGCAGCTGCCTTCCTTTGTTAAGCGGTCGGGCGCGAGTTTGTCAGTGTTTCTGGCAACGTTCAAAGTAGTTTCGTTTTCGGTTCCGCTTTGACTTTTGAGCACGGAAAGGCCGAGTAAGTGTTCTGCGGCCGAGCTGGAAAGTGTTTTCATGTTATTGCGGCTTTCCTGGCGCGCGCCTTACATATTACGAATGGGATGCTACCTTCACGCATCTCTTTTTCTTCCTGACAAATTTTTGCGACAAAGCGCGAGAGAAAAACGCAGATGCAGAGCAATATTGAGACCCTTGAACCATGCAGCACAAAATAAGGGTTTTGTGTCGTGTATTTCAATATAGCACGATGCGACACCATAATGAAATTACACAAACCACGAGAAACAACGAAAAAAAAAAAGACATTGCAAAGCAAGCGTGCATTTAGCACTTCCTGCTTCTTTCTTTTCGGCCTTCTGCGTTGCTCTTATAGTTACATGATGTGAAATTTGTGGAATCGACTTACTGTGCTAATGTTCTCATGCCTAGCAAGTCTGCAGGTTTAGTCATTCCGCACACGGAACCGAGGTGGAGGCCAGTTTGCGACTGAATACAGGCTGTTAACCTACCTACTGGAATGCACCATGAATCATGGATCATATCATGGACGAAGGAAAAAACTGCTAGAGTGGAAGCCGCGTCGATCTCGTGGGCTACCTTATGAAGATATGACGTGGCCTTCTATGGCTCAAGGGCTATGAGTGGCCAAAGAGCATCAGGGCTGTTGTGATGGGTGACAACGAAATACAAGATTCAGCAGTGTATATGAAACTTGGCTGCAGATTATGGGCCCAAAACTCAATGATATAGGATGCAATATGGCTGATGGGCATAAAATCAAATCACTATATAGAAGCGCAAAATATATAATGGATAAAACTATGGTAGTGGCACAGGTGATGGTCTATGATTTAAAGACATATGTGACATGTGTGACCATAATCCTGTAATTCGAGAGCACAAAATTAGCATGAATGCCTCATCAAATCGTTTGACCCCAAAGGCAAGGAGAAAAATGCTTTCTCTTAAAAACGCTAATGCAGCAACGACCTAGCTCTGTTCAGAGTCCGTGCTACGGATCACCAGGGAATACGTCGTGAAAATTATGTACATGTATCTTTAAAAATGATAAATGTAAGTCAAGTTTAAAAGTAGGTCCCCTGCCTAAAAACATGGCAGGGTGAATAGGAAAGTGCCGTTCGAATGTCAATGGAGCAATAAATAAAAAGGAATGTCAATGGAGAATACTTTTTTCTAAGAACTTCTAATTCTGTGCATTGCAGCAGGATGTGTAGTACGCTAAGTGGTTCACCACACTTGCAACACGTCGGTCGATCCCCATCAAACAAAAGGGTGCTGCGCGCGTGTCTTATAAAGTCTACAGAGTGCTACTTGTGTACGGCGTGTCTTTGATATCGGAGGCCGCTGCTTAATACTCGTCTTGATGGCATGTAGTTCAACGTGTGTCTGCTATCGCACAAGCGCTGCCAGTGAGCCCTCAGCTTTTTCTTCAGTAAGGGCTGATCTACTACTAGGGAAACCTCAGACGAGTTGGAATCGTTTGCACGGGGAAATGTGGATAGCTCGTCGGACAACTTATTGCCTTCAATCTCCCTGTGACTAAAGTCCCTAGATCGCTTTTCTCGCTTTTTTTAAAGGGGTCGTGAAACGTTTTCTGAACATCTTGTACTAAGTGCGTATTCGGGATCCTGACCCTCCAATCAACAATATGCATTGTTCCGTTGCACCGTGTCCGTTGATTTAGAGCGATAAAAAACGCGGTTTCGGTTTCACTGCTTGCGTTCCCCTCAACTCTGCAGATGACGTCATCTTAGTAGCCGTCATACCTCCGAGATTGGCGCACCCTCGGAGGCCATGGGAAAACAAACCGTGCTGCCGCTTTTCTTCCGAATGGTGGCACCGCACGGTTTCCAAGTATTTTCTTCCTTTCTAGCTTTCAAGTAAATCGATTCCTTTAGAGCAAACGCGAGTTCACTGTGCCTTTGAACTTAAAAATATCTTAACTCAACGTCACCAAATAGTACCACGCCGGCCGGTAGTGTCGCATAGTCGCTTCGGGAGCGCAAGAAAGCTGAGATTTAAAACGGGCATTGTTAAATGTGCACTGAATATTTCGCCGAAATATTCGGAATCGGCTTGTCGAATGCGTATTGAAGCAGTGAAAATTACAAACCGGCACCTCCAAATTCTTTTCACGACCCCTTTAAGTAGCGACAACTACCTCCTCACCCGGCACCCTTTCAGACGCAGCGCGCGCCGGCCGCCATGTTCTTCTTTTCCCCCCGGAGCAGGGTATCCACCTAGATAGCGTCCGGGCGTCAACGGTCGCTGCTGCGCAGCACGATCTAATACAAAGCAAGAGTGGGTTAGAACTGCACCGTGGAGGCCCAACACAAAATTTCTCGCCGTATTTATGAACTCTATAGTGAACTACTGTGTCCGTTTTCAACTCATTTTTTCCGGCGACCCCAGTCTCATTGTACTAAACCGGGCTGCAAAACCTGGCACCTTCTTAGCAACTTTTTTACGACGTTTGGGTCATATGCCATCCTTGCCTTTGCATTCAACAGGAACGAGTGTTCCATGGGCCTTCGTTTCTTAGGAAGATTTACAGAGCAATTGTATTGCGAAAACGCATGAACTCTGAGACTGCGCATTCGCGTGCAATATACGTGCAAGAACAGTAGCGCTTACAGACATACGCTAATTACGTAAGCACATGCTTTTTCCTTCTAAATCTTTTGCGGCTCAGATTTTTCCGCGCGAATTTCGGCTGCTTTCAGTCAGATAAAAGATGCTAAAAGCTTCTCAAGCTCACTTAAAGATATTTGCTCCGTGTACAAACCTTACGCAAATATCTATGTTTCGCTTATGCTTATATCATGAATTACACAGTGAAAAAAAAAGAGTGCTATACTGAGTACATTACTGTATGTGCTATCATGCACATGTTTTATGCACTAACTCATTTCAAATCCTAATGAA